>OX451739.1:1611703124-1612303124 GCA_948472305.1 Vicia faba
TCTGAGAGTATACTGCAGATGCTTCTTTCTTGGCTGGGAAAGGTTTTCTTGCAGTTGTAGATGCGGAAGCACCCTTTTCAATCTTCCCACTCTTGATACCGGCTTCCACCCTCTCGCCAGCCAGAATTAATTCAGTAAACCCTGCAGAAGAGCTCCCGATCAAATGGTTGAAGAAAGGGCCAGATAGGGTCCCCAAGAACATATCAACTAGTTCCCTATCAGAAAGAGGTGGTTGCACTCTTCCGGCCAAGTCGCACCATTTCTGGGCGTATTCTTTGAATCCCTCATTTGAGGCCATCCCCATACTCTGTAGCTGAGTACGGGTTGGCGCCAAGTCAGCGTTGTATTGATACTGGCGATAAAAGGCAGCTGCCAAGTCTTCCCAGTTATGCACTTCTGACCTCTCAAGTTGGTAAAACCAATCTAGCTGATTACTGGACAAGTTGTCCTGAAAGAAGTGTACCCAAAGATTTCTATCGGATGAATGAGGTTGAATTCTTCTGACACATGACCTTAGGTGCATTTTCGGGCAAGACAGCCCGTCATATTTTGCAAAAATTGGCACCTTAAACTTTGGAGGGATCACAATTCCAGCAATCAATCCTAATTCTTCAAAATCCAACCCAGGAACCCTTTGCAGCTCCATAGCTGCCAGCCTGTCTTCCAGGTTTTTGTACTTGTCGTCCGCTGGTGGGTATTGCTGCTCTGAATAATCTTCATCTTCTTCAGCCTCTTCCTCTTCAGCCTCGGACTCAAAAGGTAATGCAGGCCCCTTTCCTTTACCGGTCCCCTCATCAGATGTGGAGGGGAACTCAAGAACTCTCTTAGCTTCATTCTCAAATCTTCTTCCCAGTGTAGCTACCCCAACTCTTTTCTTCTTCTTTTTCACTTTTTCTTGCTCTTTGTTCCCCAAAAGTGCTTTAAGATCCTCCTGACCCTTTGCCAAGGTCATAAGGAGCTGTTGAAACTGTGAGTTTTGAGCCTGTAAGTCCTTCACTGTTTGTTCCACATCCATCTTGCTGAAATAAACAGCAGAAAGATAAGGAAACCTGACTTGAATACCTGTTTGTGCATATGATGAATGATATGTTTGTTCATGCAATGCATTCAAGGATTTAGAAATTCAAAGTTGTTGCAAACAAAAAGAACACACGTCATATTAATAAGAAGAAATTTTGTCAGTACATAAATGCCCCATGGGCCAAATATTACAAAAAACTTCTTAAGGTAAAAAGACGTTGCGCATCCTTTTTGGTGCGATGTAGGTGTTGAGGGTCTCTTCCTCGTGGAGTCGGCGGGTGAGCTCTAAAACCTTCTTCTCACTGGCGTAGAAGTTGGCTTCAAAAGTATCCCTTTCTTCCTTGAGTTGGATCCAACTCTTTTGTATCTCCTCCCATGATGTTGGCATGCTAGGATATAGGATGGTGTATGGAACCTCTCCTTCCTTAACAGGCTCTTTAATCAGCGGGAGAATGTGAGGATAAGGCATCATAAGATTCTGAGAGCGGGTTCGCACCCACTTGAGGTAAGGCTCAAGAGGGATGGAATTCTTGTGCCCCAGTGTCTTAATGTCTACCTTGTTAGGCATCCGCCAAGCTCTGATGAATCATTGGCGAAGTCCTTGTGCATCGTTGTCGAAGTCAAAAACTAGGTCAGGAATCAGCATGTCATGAGGGCCATCCCTCCGGGCATATCCAAATTGTCTCAAAGCTAGACAAGGGTTGTAGGTAATGCCTCCTCTAATGCCAAGTAATGGAACATTAGGGAACTCACCACAACGATCGACGATGATGACATTTTCTCTGGACCGAGAACACCAATGTACATCAGAGTGTGTGAGGGTCATCAATCGTTGTGACCACCTTAAGCCTTGGTCATTCTTCAAAACAGATTGTGGAAGGTGCGAAATAAACCACCTTGCAAGGAGAGGAGTACAGCACATGAGAACACCTCTCTTTCTCATTGTTCGTGTGTAAAATGAGTGGAGGATGTCCCCAAGCAATGTAGGTATGGGATTCCTGGATATGAAGATCTTGACGGCATTGACATCTATAAGTTGGTCAGGATTTGGGAACAAGACCAACCCATAAATAAGGAGTGCCACAATTTCTTCAAAGGCTTGCAGATCCAAAGAATTCCAACACTCTTGTGCCTTCTCAAACAAGAATTTTGCCAAGAAGCCTTTGACACCACTTCTAGTCTCCCAATTCCCCTTGATGTCAGATGGTTGCAAGTGTAGTGCTTGAGCAACATCTTCAGGCTTTGGTTCTTTTTCCGTACCGTTGAAAGGTAGTTGATTAAGAATAGGAATTCTCAGGAGTTGAGAAAATTCCTCCAAAGTAGGCACCAATTGGTAGTCGGGGAATGTGAAACAGTGGTGAAGGGGGTCAAAGAACTGGAACAGCACCTTTACCATGTCTTCTTCAATGTTGGTGTTGACTAGGCTGAGCAGTCTACCATGTCTTTCACTGAAGGGAGAGCTTTCTGGAATTCTAGATGTAAGCTCCTTGAGTTGAGGAGGTATCCTCACGAGGTTGACTTGGATAGTTTTCCTGCGAAGAGTTTCCATGACCTACAAAACAAGAACAAAGATGAAGATCCAAACCCTTGAAATGGTTAGTGAATGCATATGATGCTTTATGATGTTCATGATGTATGCACAAACACATGTTCAAGCAAGTCACACAAAACCCTAGTTTCAGGCTTGCACGAGGTTTCATAGGTAAGTAACCTCTTGAGTGTAGTTGGCTTAAAAACCTATCCTATAAATAGTAACCGGGTTCTAAGGAGCTCAATATCATTGGATTCTTTTCTATGTTCATTGTTTTGGTTTAGCCACTTAACTAGCGACCAAAATATTCCAAGAAAACAACCCTCAATGAGTGTAGTATCGAGTATCTACCAACTTTGGACTGCACCAAAACCGGTCATCTCACTACCCCTAATAAAAGGCCAAGATGGTCAAGTAAGGTTCTAGGTCATTAGTGCTTAGTGACATCACTCAGCGGCCCCGTACTCTCCTTGATTGAACTCAAGGGTTACCGGTACTCACAAATATGTCGCACTAATATAGCTATTGCTTCAACCGTGTCGGTATACCCCGCACAGTTTCCACAACGTATTGCTATCTATGAAATGTTTCCCCAAATCCGGGTGTAGGATTTCAAGCCCAAACAAGAGAACCAAAAGGTAAAGCAATCAAAGCAAACAATTAGTCATGTAAGAGGGTGATCTAAGCCCTAAGGTTACTCCACTTTTAAATTTGTCCCCAGCAGAGTCGCCAGTTCTGTGATACGGTGGGAGAACTTACTTGGGTTTTGCGTTTGTTTTTTCAAATGTTTCGGTTGAGCAAGAGTCGCCACCGACTTTTTATTTTATCCTAAGGAAAGGTTAAAAAGCACAACAAAAACCTTTGAGATGTTTTCTTGGGTTCGGGGAGTAGATTATAGAAAGGGAAGGTATTAGTACCCTTTCTATCCATGGTTATCCATGGGCTCTTAGTTACTTGCTTAGATCACTTGCCTTGCATTTTCAATTGTTTGAAATGGTGCTTTGTGTGTGTGTGGTTTTGAAAATGTTTTGAAAAAGATGCCTTTGTCTAGGCAACCCTTGTAACAATTCTTTACTCGAATGTTTTACAAAAGGTGTTTGTCTTTTTGAAAATATGTTTCAAGGTTTTTGAAAGTTGTTTTGAAAGTTGGTTTTGAAGTTGTGTAGTGATGTGTGTTTTGAAAAAAGGCAAGGATTGTTTTGCAAGATTGGTCAAGTAACCAAGAGCTATCTACCCTAAATTTCTCAAAGATCTTTCTATGTTTTAACCCTTTTAACAGTATTGTTCCACCATTGTATTTGGTGGACAATCTTGTGTTAGGATGTTAACGGGACGGGCGCGGGTCATCGTTTAGACCATGAATGCCATAGTGCCAAGTGTCTTTGGCAATTTTTCCTTTAAGGGACTTGATCATTTTTTAGGCAACTTCAAAAGCGTCATCGAGGGACTATGATCATTAGATTTGTTTTTGTTTTGCCAAAGACACTCAACATGCAACACGGCCCGTTTTTGAAGGCAACAAGTAGAGTAACCCTAAGGGTGTAAGTGTGCATTGTGTTGTCCATTTTCATGCATTTTGTCTTTGAATTAGGTCAAGCTATTTGTTATTTTTGATTTGCATACAAACCCTAGGTCTATCATGGCATAATTGGGAAATTTAAATGTGCGAGAATTTAAAGTCCTAAATTATTACAACATAATTATGGGGATGGGGGTACAAATGTTTGAATGGAGGGATATTTAGCAAGAAATTAAATCTAAAACTATTACATCCATATCGAATATACAAATTATTTAATTGTACAATGATTAAATAAATAAATATGCAAAATGTATTATGTACAAAAATGGTTTTTTATGTATGTAAAAGTATTTTTCAATGTAAAATATAAACAAAAATAAAGAGGTTAATTTTTGATATTTTTATGGTCTTAGGGCAAAACCCTAGTTTTCTAAATAAATAATATTTATTTATTAATATAATAGAATATTATATATTAATTCATGCAAAAAATAAGAAAAGAAGTATATTGTCCAAAAAGGTATTTTTTTAATGTCATATATTAATAAAATAAAAAAATGTATTATTTTCATGTTTTATCCTAAATATTCTAATAAATGTACAAGTATTTATATTATATATTAAATATATTAAATATGTACAAAAATATTAATTATTTACAAAAAAAAGGTATATTTTTTAGAAAATGTTTTCAAAAGGTAAATAAAAATAAATGGCTGAAAATATATTTTTGTGTTATTTTTAATGTTTTAAATAAAAAGGTATTTATGTTTATTTTACATGTATAAGTTCAAATAAAACAAATAAATTCCAAATAAAATGCAAAAATGGGTGGAAAAACATTTTTAATATTTTTTATATTTGAGCAAAAAAATAATAAGTTAGAATCAAAAAGAAAAAATCAAAAATGAATAAAATATCACACAATGGGCCAGGGGGTGCAAATTGAAAAAGGGGGTGCAAAAAGCAGGACTAACTCAGGCCCAGCCCAAGCCAGTCATCTTCAACCTTCAGCATTGTTTGAACATCAAAAACGCGCGCTCCTTGTTCATCCTACTAACTTCTGATTCTTTGACTTTTAACAAAAACTCACAACATCAATAATGTAGAGCATCAAGTCACGATTTCATACATATAAAAATCTTAACCTAACTCTCAGAAACGAGGGAGAATTTCCCCATCCCCAATTTCTGACCTAAGTTTTCTTCCATGTTCAGGTCCAAAATTCTCACAGCACACACAATATAAATAAAAAGTAACTACATGGATGGCTTCAGGGCTATGAGTAGAACATGCTTTCTTCACAAACTTAAGCCTAACTATGCCTGGATAGAGAGATAGAAGTTCATATTTTTACCTATTCAGCTTGAGTCGTATACAGCAATGGAGGTATCTTCAATGGAGTTTGAACTTTGGTACAGCTTGCCTGAAGTCCAAGGATGCTTCCCCTATGCTTAGCTTACTTTGAATCTCTCTGAATCAAGCTATGGAAGTCAACCTGCAAAACTGAAAAGTGAAAATGGAAAACTTGGCTATGGATGTTACAGCTTGTATCTAAGGCTTGGGATAGCTTCAATGGATGGTAGGGAGTGTATTGGAACTTGTTTGGGCAAAAACGCACGAGTGAATGATGCTGGCCAAGTCAAACTGCAGGAATGTCCTGTTTCTTGCAGAAAAATGGTGTTTTGATGAATGAGGAGGTATTGAGGATCAAGGACTCGTGTTTTAGGTCAGCTTGGGTGTATGAAAAGTGTTAACAAAGTTTGCTTGAGTTGGTGTTTTCAAGAATGAGAGTTATGGTTCAGTTTGCAAGTTTTCTTGTTTTTGAAGTAAAGAAATGCAAGTTGGGTTATAGGCATGTACAATGTCCTTGAGCATGCTGCATATCTTATTCTTGATCAGAGGGATTTGTGTACAAATGCTAGCTTCAAAGATCTGGCCCATGCCTCTTGGATTTGTTATTTGACATAAAGTGCATCTTTTCCAAAATGGCAAAATTGCTTTTTCTAATTATGGATTAATCTTGCATGTAATGACCAAATGAACAAAATAATGCTTGAACACAATGGTTTGGCATTTAATTATTGAGTTTGGAGAGGATTAGAGGCCTGTAAGCTAGCATAAACCATGCTGAGTTGAAAATGCCAATGTTATGAACATGTATTTGGCTATGAACAAAAGTGATTTTTGCCCATCTTTGCAAATTCGATTCTCCCTAACCACAAAGGTGTTTGAGAAGTTCTTGGACAATTTGGAAAGCTTTGAATTTGTACTACAATCCATCTTTGTAATGCGAATTGAAACTCCAAGTGGAAGCATGTGAAAAATGGCCAAGAAGTTGGACAAAAATCCTGCCTATAATAGGTCAAAATTTCTCTAAGTTAAGAATGTTTTGCACCCTTATTCCAAAAATCATAACTTGAGATACAAGCTTCTTTTGAGGAAACTTTGTGAATCAAAGTTGTAGATTTTGCAATGGAATACAACTTTCTTGTTTTAAGTTTTGTTTGAATCCATTTGTATCTTGGTGAAAAAATGGGACAAAGTTAGGAAAAAATAAGGAAATTTCATAACTTAGAAAATTTCTAAGTTATGAAATTTCTTCATTTTAAACCCTAATTTGCAATTTTGGGTTTCTTGATGAACAAGTTTCATAATTTGACATGTCTTGATGAAAAATGAATCTTGGCACTTGATTTTGACCAAAAAGTCAAAGTTTGACTTTTCAGTATACAGTCAAATTTTGATCAGTTGACTGGAATATTCATCTGTCAATCCTGTGCATTTGAGATCTTTTGAACTTGTTGAATATGTCAAGACAATTCCATTTAGTTCTTGAGTCCATATGTGAGCTTGGTTTGCCATTGGTTAGGTCAAACAGTCAAAAATTGCCTTTGTGCAGTCAAACCCCTAAAAATGACCATTTTGCCCTTTTGGTGATCTGATCAAATTTCTTGTGGAGTTATGATCCAAACTTGATCAAATGGTCCATATGAGTTCATTATGTTGATGTGGGTCAAAAATATGAGGTTTGACTGTCAATTAGGCACAATTGACTTTTTCCCCGATACAGCTGATTTCTAGGTCAGCTGTCCATTTGACTGGGCAAAGATTGGAATCAAGGCTTGAAACTTGGTATGGATAAACTTGTGAGTCCAACATGAAGCATGAAAGTCACTTTGTGAATTTTAGGTCAAAACATCGTTGTGCAAACTCAAACCCTAATTTGGGTCAACAGTGCAAGGAGAGGTCTTGAGCAGAGCAAACCCTAACTTGATCTTGAGTTCCAAGAGTCTTGTGATGAGAAAATGTTGATGAAATGGGAGGTCAAATTTTGGGGTACAACATCTTTCATCAAAACTAAAGTTGAGTTGAGGCTTGAGATTACATTCTCCCCCTTTTTTATGATGACAAACCATCTTTCTTTATGAGTTGTTCAGAATTGGAGCAAAAGGAGTTTTCTCCCCCAAGATAGATTTCTCCCCCTATGGAGAAAAAGATTTGAAAACTTGCCCTGAAAAGAAAACTGAAACAAACAACCATAAAGCGCTATCACATCCTTCTCCCCCTTTGACATTATCAAAAAGAAGGGAAAGATGTAACATAAGATGATACTTATAACAATTTGAAACAGATATGAACATAAACTAAAACGCAAATTTCTAAAAAATATCGTACGAAGTTCAAATACACATAATACAAAACTAACACTTGAAGCAATTATCAAACAAAAAACATAATGATAAAGAACAGGAATTTAATAATATTGGCCAGGAAAATATTAGAAGGGTCCTTGATATGGAAACTGTTGTTGTAGAGGTGGTTTGGTGTATTGAGGAGGCGGAGGTGCTGGATTGTTTGGATCGTTGGAGGAATATGGAGATGTGAGTAGAGGTATGAAAACTGTTGGTTCACATTGTTCTGAAAAGCATTGATGCGAGAGGAGGTAGAATCATTTATCGCGGTCCATTGAGCATTGATGTTAGTGTTGAGAGATGCAAACTGTTGAGTCATATAATCCATAACATCTTGGTTGGTTGGACCAGAAGAGGCAGCAGGAGGAGGAACTTCATTTTCTTCTTCATCCGCATTATTTCCTTCATCACCTACAACATCCTCTCCAATATATGTGATGGTTTTTGCTTCAGAATCGAAATGAACACCCATCCGAGAATCAACATTTTTGATGGAGATCCTATTGCTGATTGGATCCATTTCAACCCTCTCAAACCCAGTAAAATCAATATCAAATGCTTCCAAGATCCTTGTGATGAAGTATGCATATGGCAGAAAAGTAGCCCTTGTGGCAACTCTTAGCATATGCAGCACAATCAGTTTAGCCCAGTTTACCGAAATGCCATTTTTCCTTGCATAGAGAATTTGCAATTCTAGATCGGTTACAGTACAGTGATTTCCTGCTCTAGGAAATAAAATATATACCAGAAAATAATGGAACAATCTATCATCAATGTGAAAATTACCAGCACTCCAAGTGTCCCGAGCCGGAATAACACCGCCAAGACTACGGATCCGCTTTGCACAGTATTCTGCTTCTGACAACCGACCATTGTTGTAGAAGAATTCTCTCTTCCTATAATTTTCCCAGTCAGCATCCTCTGGGTCATAGAGAGAACTTCCAGTATATGGGATGTTCAAAATTCTGCCTATTGTTTTTGAGTGCAGAGAAATTCTTGTTCCGAGCACATGGGTATAGCATTTGTTGTTATCATAATGCATGTTGCTGTAAAATACTCGAACTAGATCCGGATGATAGTAACCACGTGATGATATTAACGGTTCTAACCCATAAGCAATCAAATCCCTATGAAAAGTGAAGCATTCATCGGGAAAGGTAGATAACATACCGAATTTGGGAGCTGAAATTTTTTCCTTTGAAAGTGCTTGATGAATCTTTCACGTTGTGTATCTGAGAGGTACTCGAGCAATGAGTTTTCAGAGGCTGCAACTGTTTTCTTCTTTACTTTTTCTGAGGCTGTTGCTTTTCTTTTGGGAGCCATGGTGATGGTTAGGGTTTTGAGTAAGGAAGATAGAGATTTTTTGGTGTTGTTATGAGATAGTGAGTGAGTTTTGGTATTATGAGATAATGAGGGAGTTTTGGTGAGATTAAACAGTAGAGTAGGGTAAGTGAGGTCTTTATGAGACTTAATTGAGTGGGGTTGGTCAAGTTTACATGATTGGTCAAAAAGAAGGTGGGAGGTTGAGAGGCAAGGTAAGGTTGACCAATATATTAAAGACTCATAAAAATATCACATGCTGAACAGGTGTAAATCGATTGGTGTGTAGGATCAATCAATTTGCATAGTGAAAAATTAAATAAAAACGCTTCAGTTTCAGTGATAAATCGATTTGCCCATTTGATAAATCGATTTACACAAAAAATATTTTATTAAAATTGATTTTGGTTCAGTGGTAAATCGATTTACATACTTGGTAAATCGATTTACTCAAAAAGATTTTATTAAAAAAGAGTTTTGCTTCAGTGGTAAATCGATTTACATACTTGGTAAATCGATTTACTTCTAAAAAAATTTTAAAAAAATATTTTTAACATTTGAAACATTTTCTAAGCCCGTATATATGTACATTAATGTATAGTTAAGGATAGAGTGCACCTTATATATCGTGTTCATCTCCGAAGCTTCTTGTTCTAGATTGACCAAAAAGATCCATGTGCAACAATTGAAGTGGTCTCGTTGTTGAAACCACATTCTTTGGTTTGAAAGTTGATTTGGTTTGTTTGCCCTTTTGGCATGCACTACATAATTTGTCTTTGATGAATTTCATCTTTGGTAGACCAATAACTAAGTCATGCTTAACTAATTTGTTCAAGTGCTCCATGTGTATGTGAGCAATCCTCTTGTGCCATAACCAAGCGTCATTGTTGTTTACCATGAGACATTGTACCTTCATAGACAAATCATCTAAAGTAATCATAAAAATATTGTTAGATCTTATACCTTTGAGTTTTACCTTATTGGTTGCCTCATCCATAATTAGGCATTCTTCTTTGTTGAATTTGATTTTGAACCCTTTATCGCAAAGTTGACTTATGCTAAGAAGGTTGTGCTTTAATCCTTCAACATAGAGAACATCCTCAATTTGAATGGATGGAGGTGTGCCAACTATTCCAACGCCAAGAATCTTTCCTTTGGAGTTGTCTCCATAGGTGACATACCCTTTGGCTTTATGTACTAGATATGAAAATTGGTGTACATCTCCTGTCATATGCTTTGAACATCCACTGTCAAGATACCAAAGGTTTGATGTGGATTTCAAGCATACCTACAAAAACAAATTATTTCTTGTTAGGTACCCAAGTGGCCTTGGTTCCTTCATAGTTAGTTCCCTTTTTCACCCATGCATAGTGTCCACTAGCCATACTGAAATTTCTAATATAGCATGCATTAGGTGTGTGTCCAACAATACCACAGTAAAAACAGTTTGGAACAAATTTACTCTTGTATCTAGGAATTTGTTTTCTTTTAGATACATTAGGCTTTTTCTTTTTATGATTATGAACAACTTGCTTATTTTCTACTATCTTGGGATTGGAACTATTACTAGCCTTTACAAAAATAGTGGGATTGTTACTTGGTTTCTTAGTATTCACATAACCAAGACCTCTTTTATCATTTGGATAACGTTGTTGGCTTAGTAATCCTTCCAATCCTATTTGTCCTTTTTCATATCGTTCAATGAGTCTTTTCAATTGAACAATTTGAAAGACATTTGATTCACACTTGGTGCATGCAAAGTTTTCCTTTTCTTTTATAAAATTATGTTTTTGAAGATCAAAATCTTTAGTCATGGTGTCAATTTTTTCGTGACAAATTAGAAGTTCTTTTTCTTGGCTTGACACCTTTTTGTATAAACTTTTGCATTCTTTTAAGAGTTCATCAATGGCACCTTGAACATCATCATCAAAAAGATTAAATTCATTACTAACCTCTTCTTCGTCGTCGGAGTGATGCGATGCCATTAAGGCTAAATTTGCACATTTGTCGCTTTCCAATTCCGATGTACTACTCATATCATTATCTTCCCATGCTATGTAGGCTTTCTTGTGTTTTGAGTCCTTTCCTTTGAATCCGTTTTTCTTTGGGAGATTTGGACAGTTTGGCTTGATATGTCCTTGCTTTCCACATTCATAACATGAGACATCTTGTGTTGATGTGGAGGCTTCTCTTTTCTTGAAGTGCTTTCTCTTATTTGCATGAGATCCGCCCTTGTCATTTCTGCCAAAAAACTTCCCAAGTCTTTTAACAAGAAGCATGAAATTTTCATCTTCTTCCGGATTGTCTTCTTTTACTACTTCCTTTGAATCAATTTTTAAAGCAATGTTTTTGGATTTCTTTTCTAGATTCTCATGTTTTTCAAGTCTACCGAGTTCCGTTTCGTATTCTTGAAGTTTGCCAAATAATGTAGCGGAAGTCATTGCGGAGAGACTCTTCTTTTCCTAGATTGTCGTTACCTTTGGTTGCCATTCCCTAGTAAATGATCTAAGGACTTTCAAGTAAGTTCATCATCTGTCAAGGTTTTACCAAGAGAACTTAAGTGATTTGTTAAGTGGATGAATCTCTTTTGTAGGTTGAGAATGGTTTCTCCGGGCTGCATTCGAAATAACTCGTATTCTTGACTTAAAGTATTCAGCCTTGATCTCTTAACTTCAACGGTTCCTTCATGTGTTTGTACCAAGGTGTCCCATATTTCTTTCACCGATTTACATGCAGATACACGAAAGAACTCATCCATGCATAGTGCACCTTGAAGTAGATTTACGACCTTTTTATCATAGAGGACTTTTTTCTTGTCGTCATCATCCCATGCAGTTTTGGGTTTAGCCGTGCCGACACTGTTGATAACTGTTATAGGAATGAATGGACCATTTTCTACGGCATCCCAGATTTCTTCTCCTTGTGATTCTAGATGCGCCCTCATGCGTATTTTCCAAAAATCAAAGTATTCGCCACAAAATAGAGGAGGCTTGTTGTTACTACCACCATCTCTGAAAACAGGTTATTGATTTGCGGAAGCCATTCTGGATCTTAGGAGCAGGTTACCTATAACCTGCTCTGATACCAATTGTAAGTTTAAGATTGCGCCTAAGAGGGGGGTGAATTAGGTGGTGGTCGATTTTTTATTTATTTTACACTTTCTGGTTTTTTTTAGTGCTACGGAAAATGGTAAAGTGTAGAAAGTAAAGAGACATGGAGATTTATCCTGGTTCCTTCCACACCCCGGAAGTACGTCCAGTCCCCTTGCAAACACGCAAGAGATTTCACTATTTTGTTAGAACTTTTACAAGACTCTTCCTAGTCTTATCAACTAAAGACACTAACAAATACCAAGAACACCCTCTTGGATTTCCAATAAGTCTCTTGAGAATAATCCTCTCAAAAGATACCTCTTGTTTCCAACAATGTACAACAAGGTACAAAAGTATTCTAATACTTAATTCCAACAATCCTGGAAATAAGTTACACTTAGTATAATTCTATGAAATATGATTTCTTGAAAGATGTTGATCACATAGAGTGACTTCAGTGAAGTTTCTTCTTTCTTCTCTTGTAAGCAATTCAAACTGTAACACAATGGTTAGAAAATGCTCAAAGATTTCTATTCTTATATGTGTGAAAGTGCAGAAAATTTTGTTCTTAAAAAATAAGAAATATGAAGTTTGAATATTTTACAAAGTTCAGAATTATTGCATGAGAGAAGAGTTGTTTTATAATTTGAAAGATTTAGTATTTAAAGCAATCAAGATACCTTTCCAAATGGATACCACTTTTCTGTTTGTAAAACTTGAGAAGATGCAATGTATGACCATGCAACCATTGGAGAAAAGGTGTGAAGGATATCTTGAATCAAGTTCAGATTTTTCAAAAATTACAACGTGTAAATCGATTAGCATTAGATGTAAATTGATTGCACGGGTTTGTAACGTTCTTGTTTTCAAAAAATTTGAAGTGTAAATCGATTTACATGATGTGTTAATCGATTCACTAGTGTTAAAAAATTAACTCAGTTCAGTAATCAATCGATTTACACTCCATGTAAATCGATTGCTGCCAGGGGCAATCAGCTTTTTAAAAAAACATGTGTAAATCGATTTACATGATGTGTTAATCGATTTACATTAGTGAAAAACTTAGAATTTGCTTTAAACTTTAAGTGAAGTGTTGTGGCAAGTGTGTATATCATTTTTGAGCATTTCTAATCAATTTAGTTCAAATGAGAATTGATATACTTGTTTGCTTGCCATGATCCTTGAAGCTTTGAGTGAATGATGCTTTAAGCTAATTCCACTTCTTTTCCTTCTTTCCATAGTGCTTGTTTGTCTTTCATCAAAACTAAAGTTGAGTTGAGGCTTGAGATTACACGTTTAGACGCTTATGAAAATGCTAGAATCTATAAGGAGAGAACAAAAAATGGCATGATAAGCGTATCTCGCGGAAAGAATTTAAGGAAGGAGACATTGTACTCCTATTCAACTCTAGACTGAAACTCTTCCCGGGTGAATTACGTTCCAGATGGTCAGGACCATTCGAAATTAATAAAGTTTTCCCAAGTGGTGCCGTAGAAATTAAAGGAAATTCCATTGAACCATTTATAGTCAATGGCCAACGCTTAAAGCATTATTTTAACGTCGAAAATCTAAACTATTCGGCTTATCTGCAGTTAAGTGAGCCACCTACCCCGATACCTAACTGAATAGGTACTGTCCGTCGAGCTATCGACGTTAAACAAAGCGCTTAGTGGGAGGCAACCCACCTATTTGTTTTTGCTATTATTTCCGGTTGTTTTATTTTATTCTATTTTTGATTTTCTTTTCCGTTTCTACATTTATTTCTTTTAAAGTTTTATTTTCATTATTTCTAAAAAATTTATACAACTGCTGCTGATTTTCAAACAACTTTACAGGTTTTCTGAAAAAGTCTTTTTCTATCCTACCTTCTCCCCTGATTTGCTTCCCTCCCTTTGCTATTTACTACGGAAACCACTTTTAGAGGCGGGAACCAAATGAGGAGGTTTGAGGAATTATCACACAGAAATATTGGTATGACCTTATATTATGATGAACCAACAATGGACACTTTAGGCATTAAGGATAGTGTCCATTATCTGTTTAGCCAGCTGGGGTGGGAAAAAGCTCACATTAAATCTAGGTTTGTTACATACCGCGAGCTCACCCTTGAGTTTCTGAGCTCCTTATTTTTTATATCCGAGCACAGTTTCGGAACTAGAAAGGGATTTATAGCCTTCAGGTTATTTGGTATTGAATTTGCTTACACCCATAAAGAATTAGCCGACATTCTAGGATTCCCTAGCGGACCTTTTGCTTTTTCCACCACCCAGGCAGAGTTAATGGATTTTGAGCTAGACTATTTTTGGGGGACTTTAACCAGGAACTACCACCCTGAGCCGGATAGCATGGATAATAATGAAATACACAACCCCGCTATCCGCTATTTCCATAAGATTCTAGCACATACCATTTTCAGAAAAGAATAGAACCGCACTGCCGTATCTAAAGATGAGATATTTTTGCTGCAGTGCATGACCCAGGGCCGACCTGTAAATGCAGTGCCATTCTTGATGCAGACATTTACCCGCATTGCTGAGAACCCTAGCGAGCCAATCATCATAGGAGGCCTTGTTACCATGATTGCTAACTCCCTCAGACTTAGATACCAGCTACATAGGTGCACACAATTTGGTTCAATCCGCCCTATGAACATTGATTTTTGTTTCCACCTACGAATAATAGGTAACCTAGGTCCTGCACCCTTCAATTACTTGATAATAGACGAAGTAGTCACGATATTTACACTTCCTAACCATGCCAAAACAAGTGCCCACAATCGCGACAATTGGTTGTATGAGCTTAACCCTCCCGACCACCCTTCGACACCTGAGACACCCCAATCCCACCAAGTTTATGATACCACAATTTCTGATGAGAGTGACCCCGAGACCCCTCCTGGTTACCATGATGGTAACATCATCGTAGAGGAAGTTGATGCCCCTGCTATAACAAAAGGGGAATATGCTGAAAATTTGAATAAGATCTTTTCTACGCTGGATGTTTACCAGACGGACATCAATGGAATCAAGAACGAGTTGCAGGATATGCGTATGGACGTGATAAGCTTAACTGATATAATTGTGGAACAATTTTATGACATACATGCAGCTTTCGAAGACTTGAAGACGCGACTGGGATGAAGCAGCAGAATCATCACTTATTTTTACCTTGTGTTTTATGTTTCTAGGCAGTTTATGATTTCATTTTAAACAAGTTTACTCTTTACAGTTTTTAAAGTTCTGTTAGAAACATATATTTATTTCAGTTTATTTTCATTTTATTTCAATTTCATTTTATTTTTCATTTTCATTAATTTTACTGTGTGTTACATCAGATATTAAATTCACTATTCATATTTTTTTGCAAAATTTTGTCTTACGATGTGTGTTGGAAATATTCTGCATGTTTACTGTGTTAGGCTATTGTGTTATAATGTCTAGAAATTAAAGTGTTTCGTTCATTTCATGAATATAATTATTTGAATTTGTAACGCTCGTAACGTCCCCATGACGAGCGTAACACGCGTTTCACCGTGTTACGCCCGTCAGCCAAACGTGACGACCGTCACGCGCGCTCAATAGCAGATTCTGCTATTACAGAAGTCGTTCCCTCTTTCCATTCATTCTTCCCTTTTTCCCAAAACCTTAACAATACCCATTCAAAAATTTTCTTAAATTCCCACTCCAACACTTAAACTCCATCAACCCACTACTCAATCCACAGTCCAAACCATTTTCACGATTCAATCTTTTGCATGCAATATGGCCAACAACCAGCAAATCCCCAATCTCACTTTCAGAGCCGGCGAGCAAGGTGAAACCCAATGACTCAAATTCCAGAAGTTCCAACGCCGCGGTCTCCAACCTACCAGGTATGTTGACCTTGATTGTTTGAGGAATTTGGGACTGCTAGATAGCGTCCAACAACTTTTGCAGAATGTGAACTTATGGAACCTGTGTCGCGAACCGCAACCCATCTACGAAACTCTCACATTGAAGTTTCTGAGTTCCTTTGCATACATTACTCCCCCTGGCGCCACGAACCAACTCTCAGGCATGGCCAAATTTCGTATGTTTGGCACTGAGCATCAGCTGCCCCAAACTGACATCACACGGCTATTCGGTTTTTGTTCTGACGAAGGTGTTCACCTCCGGGTGCCGGATAATTTAGGCGAGGAAGCTTTTAATTTATGGCACAGCATGACGAACATTCGTGTCGGATCTTACGACCACCTCAACGCCACACATATTCATAATCCGGCCATCTGATACTTTCACCGCATCCTCTGCAACACCATCTTCTCCCGAGACAGCAATCACAAGCTCAACTCCAAGGAGCTCTTCTTCATGCATTGCGCATTCACCGGCCAGAAGATCAACGCCGCCCCATTTTTACTGGCCCATATTCACTCTATTTGTGCTAGAGGCGGAAAACCCTTCTATTTCAGAGGGCTTGTCACTTCTCTTGCCATAGCCCTGAATTATGGTGCCGCTCTCACAGATATGCCTTCTATGGCACCGTCTTTGCTGACTCTGGACCACTGCAAGGTCGCACACCTCATTTATGAGCGGGAGGATGGCAGATTCCATCCTGTGATCAGAAACATTGTTTATCATAACATTACTTTGCCTTGCAGGGACCGAATCGATCCACAAAACAGAGCTAACTGGTTATTCGATCCTGCAGCTCCCGAGGGGCGTGTTCCTACTCATACAGACCAGCCTAATGCCCCCACAGACGAAATGCAAGAAGAGCTAGACAATGCTGCCCTCGTCCACAACACTCCAGGACCTTCATCCGCACCACCTCCTTTTACTCTTGAAGACGTTCTTCGCGCCATCCATCTGCAAAATCAAATGAGCGCCGCACTTGAAAGAAGACAACAGGAACAATATGAGTATTTATGCGCACAAAATACTCAGATTTTGAGTGGCTAGCGGAGCATGAATGAGAGGTTGGACGAGGCCCTGTCGAAACTCAACGCCTTAAGGTTGGACGTCAGCACCCTTGGTTACCAGGACACTGACACCGAAACCACTCCTACCAGGCAATCACGCACCGGGAGTAGAGGACGTGGCCATCGGTAGTTTTTCTTATTTTCTAAGTAGTTTACTTTTTCTGTTCATTTCCTATCTGATTGTTTTTGTATTTGTATTTCCCCGCCTATATACCGCAACATTGAGGACAATGTCGGATTTAGTGTGGGAGAGATACCTTTCCATCTACCATAAACAAGTAATTTTCTTATGATATTTCTCAATTTAAATTCTTCCCCGCTTTATTTAGCCATACCGAAAATTTTTACTTTATCTTCGCATTAGCCCTACATACCTATCTTAACGAAATCCCAGTTGAGGAAGCCGAGAACGATTCAACAAGATCGATACGGTTATGACACCTTAGACTTCCTACTTACGCGATCCGCTTCAATGACCATTATACCTATATCTTGAGTTTTAGTTCTAAAGTAACCCCTAGTAGTTTATACTAGCAGTCAGCACCGTCTTGACACAAACCACATGGGGAACCGATGAATATAAGTGTTTCATGCCTGACCAATGAAATATCCTTCTTATCTCGCTGCTAAAAAGAGAAAAAAATTTGCACCAAAATACAAGGTCGCATATAAGAGACGAGCAATTAATGAAGGAGTCCATTGTCGGTTGGTTCAGAGGTATCTGGTTCTGAACTTGGTAGGGCGTGCTACGGCTCGATCCCCCACAACCTCCAATTTAGATAACATGTATAGGGTTGCCACATTCGTGTACCATACCCTGTGCTAAAAGGATCAAAGTCACTAACCGGTTACTCCACTACGTGCGTGCTAAGACAAAGGGCTTAATGTGATTGCGCCAGAACAAAACCGAGTGAAATAGATACGAGAAACTCTGGGCAGAATTATAAAAAAACTATTGGACAGTTCGTTTGAAATGGGAGCCTACGAATAAGCCTATTGCTTATGTCATTAGCGTATCGTTAGTGTTTCGCTTAAGTATCGGTCGAACTGACGAGGATTTCCCGTAATTGCTGTAAAAATCAAAGGTATGTCATGCATGTGCGCTTGATAAAACTTGTCCGATCTTTCTAAATGACTATTTGCTTGAGGACAAGCAAAGGTTTAAGTATAGGGGAATTTGATAACGAGAAATTGTATCATATAATTACTACATTTTTATTGATTTTCATAATACATTAACTCGTTTAACTCCCGATTGTTCCGAGTTTTTGTGTCTTTTCACAGGTACAACATGTTTCAAATCAAATCAGTGAAAAAGGATCACATGAAGGAAGCTAACCAAGAATCAGAAGAAAAATAACTAAATCTGCAAAATCTGCAGATTTTGTTGTCATGATGACTGTCACACCCCCATGACGAGCGTAACGCGCTCACAACTTGAAGGACGCTCGTCACACATCATTGACGAACGTGAAGTGCTATTTAAGCACATTACGACTGTCACCTCCTCATGACGACCGTCACACGCTTAATTCAACGTTATGCATAACAGGAGACGTGGGCAACGTAATGGATGGTTTTCTTCTCCTACAATTCCTCAACTTCAGCAACGTACAGGCCGAGTCTTCCTCCACTCAAGCAGTTCCTAAATTCTCTTAACTGCAAAAATCCTCTTCTATAAATAGGAGGCATTTTAATGGAACAAGGTCGGAGATTTTTCTACAGAGCCAAACTTTTGCTTTTCTGCATTATTTTATTTTTATTTGCTTTTGAACCAATATACCTACTGTACTGTTCAGTTTCTAGAATTAGTTTCCAAAAGTGTTAATTCTTCATCTAAGAATTAACACGGTCATATATTTCAATTAATTGCAAGGATATTGTACGCACTCAAGATTACCACAGCAACATATTTACAGGTTTTTATGCAATTGGTTTTTATTATTCTTATGGTATGTTAGTTATTTTTATGAATTGTATTTTACCTTGCATGATTACTAAATATATTATGTCTGGCTAGTTTTGTTTGTACCGGTATGTGACTCCTAAGCACCGAAGGAATTCGGTGATAACTTGGCTAAAAACTTTTATAAATAATTTCTGGTTTCCAATTTCCATATTTAATTTAACTACCCTTGTCACGAGAGTGAAAGGATATTTAACACGATTTTGCCACGAGAGTGGGAAATTAATTAAGGCAAGAACCTGCGTGCGAGAGATGGGGTTCGACCCAGATAGTGGTAACGAAACATTAATTTTTAAATACACGAGAGTGTTTTAACAAATTAATTAAACTCAAGTTGTTTTCAAAAAGTGATTAAATTTAAAGTGCATCCACTAGGTTTAGTAGCATAACTTATTTCATGAACACGAGAGTGTAGGTCTCAGGTTTTTAAACAATGCGTTTTTACCGAAATACTTTATATGCCAAGCGATTCACCGAGTTCCCGAAGTCCGACTATCACATACCGGTATAGCTATTACTATTGTTTTTAATTAAACTCTTTTTCCCCCAAAACCAAATATTCATCGCTTAGTTAAACAATTGTAACATTAGATCGTATGCGATTGATCCTCAGTCTCTGTGGGTTCGATAATCATTTAAAACTAGAACGACTAAACTGTATACTTGCAGTTAGTATCCCAATAGACACATAAAGTCCTGATCAGCTACCACTAAGGCACTTTGTTTTTGTTGTACAATAATGAAACAATAATAATAATATGTAAAAAAAAGAAATATTGGAAAATTAAAAAAAAACGCGCGCTAAACGTTTGAACGGGCCAATATGGGAGTGACAACTCATCGTCTCCTTCCTCTCTGCGTGGGTAAAAGTCTCAGACTTTTACCTACGGACGCTTGTCCGTAGCTATATGCCTGATTCATTCAAAAATCCTCCATGGGCCACATAAATGGAAACTAGCACCATGGTTGAGTTCGTCTCATCCTCCTGAACAAGATGGTACCACTTACGAAGGCCAATTTCTTCTGCAAGAAAAAACCCTAAAACGGAGCTACGAAACCTAGCAATGGTGATTTACAGTATAGGCCATAAAAATGAAATTAAATGATGCAGAAAGTTTGCATATGCTCCATAGATCAAGAATGTACAATTAATTCATCCTAACAATACCTATATTATGAGATTCAAATTCAAGAACAGGGTTATGTCGTGAGCGACTTACAGAACTTTTTTGGGCTTGAAATGCTTGGTTCTTGATCGCTTTAGCTTGCTGAGAGTCCCAGGAGTCGATTGGGATCGTTCAAAGGTCCTGAAACTGCCTCCAAATGGGATTTTGATCTTACACTTTTCTTGGTTTTTTTAAGTTTTGGTTCTCCCTCTTGCGCCTGTCTCTAACCCGTTTCTAGGTCTGCCTCGCCTCCTTATGTATCAAAGAATGAATCAGGGTTGATAATTGCATCCAATCTTCCTCCATTAATGACTTTTGATTTGATTTGATTCACCTTTAAAATCTTTCCAAACATGGCCTAAATCAATCTTTTTGCTCACACTATGCATTTACACGAGTTTAAATGATTGGTATCTGTAATTTAAGACCTGGAACAATCACCAAATCTTTAGTTTTAAATATTTTTGATTTTATTTGATTTGTTTTGATTTAAATCAAATTAATTCAAACAAAAATCAAAATAAATAATAAAAATAAGATATGGACAAGTGTCAAAAGATAGAGCTCGTGGGCTATGTTTTCAACTCAAAACAAGTGAAAAAGATTGGGCCCATTTGGCAAAATTTGAAGTTTTAGAGATAGTTGACTTTTGGCAATTCTGCAAAAAGGGTCAACTTCACCAATTCATAACTTCCTCAATTTTGACTCTTTGGAGGTGTTCTTGGACTTTTTAGAAATCTTGATATGTCCTATAATCAACCCTTTTGGTCTCATATCAATTTTATATTCCATGCTCATGTATGAAGCTTTGACAAAAAAGGTGTGTTTGTTGACTTTTCAAAATTACCTATAATGTCCAAATTCATAACTTCTTGTGAGTGCATATTTTGAACTTGGGAGATGAATATTATTGTATATAATTGCATCCTCTTCAAAATGAGTTTTGGATGGGTCATTTCCCATAAAGTATGCAAAAGTTATGCCTGGTCAAAGTTGAGTTGACTTTTCCTACAAAACCCTAATTTAGCAACTTTTGAGTCTTGATGAATTATGAGCAATCCTTGATTAATAATGATCAACCCTTGATCAAATGATGAAATATACTTCAAAATGAGGATGTTGACCAAAAATATTGAAGTTTGATTGTATGTAGGTCACAGTTGACTTTTGCCCTAGCACAATCGATTTTTAGACCTTTGAGCAATTGACTGAGCAAACTTTCTCTGCAAGGCTTGAAACTTGACATGGATGATCTTGATAACATATTAGGACATTGGTGAGTACTTGGGATCACTTGGGCTCAAGTATCTTGATGCAACATGAAACCCTAGTTTGGGGTAGACTATCTTAGGAGAGAGCTTGTCTGGCCAACCTTTGGACTACCTTGAGCAACTTGAGGATCTTTCTTGAAATGTTTTGAGAAATATGGGAAGGAAAATTTTGGGGTACAACACCAAGGTAAGGGTGGGGTTCTGACTCTATAATTGGGTTTATGATAATTTGTATGTGGGGTTAGAGGTGTCTGATGTCCTGTTCTTAATTTGAAAATATATGATTCTTGTATGATGATAATTGATGAATTTTAGATGAATAATGATGTCATGATGTTGTTCGATTGATGTAGAATTATAAGGTAATTATGGGTGATGAATTGTCATGATTATATTAAGTTTTAAGGCTTTAGGTATGAATCCTGTAGTGAGATGCAGGGAAGAAAAAACGTAGAATTAGGCGTGAAGAATATCAGGTGCTGTTGTTTTAAAACAATGAATTAATTTGGGGATAGAGTTAGTCGTACTATTCTTAGTTAGGTTGATATCAGGCTAAGAATCAAAGTAGTAGGATTAATAAAAAGTAGCAGTTCTGATGGTAGAAGCTATGTTGGTTAGAAGTTGCGTTGGATTAGTAAGAAGTAGAAGTTCTGATAGTAGAAACTGTGTTGGTTAGAAGTTATGTTGGATTAGTAAAAGGTAAAAGTTATGATGGTAGAAGCTGGGTTGGTTAGAAGTTATGTTGTCAAAAGTTGTGTTATCAGAAGTTGCGTTGTCAGAAGTTGTATTGGTCAGTAGTTGTATTGGTCAGAAGTTATGCTTTCAGAAGTTGTGTTGTCAAAAGTTGTGTTGTCAGAAGCTGTGTTGGTCAGAAGTTGAGTTGGTCAGAAGTTGTGTTGCCAGAAGTTATGTTGTTAGAAGTTATGTTGGTCAGAAGTTGTGTTGGTTATAAGTTGTGTTGTCAGAGGTTGTGATGGTCAGCATTTATGTTGGTCGTTGCGTTAGTTTTGTATAGAATGATGAAGGTTAGATTCTTAGAAGCTGTTGTTTGAACTATAACAGTAGGATAGTGACGGTAATGTCGTAAGAGTTACAGAACAGTAGTATGAATTACTGTGGAATTAATGTACATCTGAGTTGTTAGTGAGAAGTTATTAATGATATTGTGTTGATGATTTATAATAAATAAATGATGTTTGATGAATTATTATGATGATATGAGTTGTTGATGACGAGACGTTGAGATGCTTTTGAGATGTTGTTAATTTGAGATGTTTTTGAGATGTTGTTAATTTGAGATGTTTTTGAGATGTTGTTAATTTGAGATGTTGTTAACTTGGGTGTTGTTATTACATTCATGGTTGTGTCGCATACATTGCATTTCTGAGATGGAGCTTATGCTCGTTGAGATGGCCTGTATTGGCGAATTTTGAGATGAAGGCTTATGCCTTGTTGATGCCTCTATTAATTGGCAAATTTTTTAGATGGGAGTTCTACTCTAATGGTACCAGATGCATTTGCATAGTATTGATTCGCATTATATGATTGCATAAAGAAGTGTATTTTGATGTTGATGAATGTGTATATACGTTGTATTTAATGTTTATTATGATATGAGAAGTGGTGATGTTACTGATCTAATTTAATATATTAATTATCATGCGCTTTATTATATTGTTAGATATCTCACCCCTTTTGTTTGAATGTTGCCCTTATGTTGGTAACGTGCAGGTAATCGAGAGTGAAGGCTGTATACCTTCAATAGTTCGAGTCGGTGTCATTGCTCTGATATGTAACACTCGGGGGGATGAACGCTTGCTATTTTTGATTGTTGATTTTTCAGTTGTTGAACGTTAAATTGATTATTATTAAATATGTGCTGTTTCGAAGTTGTTGTTTTGTTGTTAGAGATGTTATTAAGAATTCCGCTATGTAGATGATGATTTATTTAATTATAGATGTTATGATGATGGTTCATTTGATGTTTTAAAAGTGTTATATATCCACGATGAATGCAATGAATTTTGATAGAAGAATTTGTGACGTCCCGATTCGTTTGTATGATTGAATTTTATAACTCTGATTTATTTATATAATTTGTCGGGGTAGAATTGGGGTGTTACAAAGTTGGTATCAGAGCAAAAGATTGGTCCGACCTTGTCGTCGAGTCATAGTTGTCTAACAGTCGAGTATTGTTATTTTGAGTTCTAACCGTTGTTTATGTTGTAGTGATAAGTTGAGATGGCTGGAAGGAATGATATTGCACTTGCTGCTGCTCTAGAAGCAATGGCTCATGCGATGGAAAGTCAGCCGAATGCTGACGAGAATGCTGGATCTCGTAGCTTGGCGACTTTCCAGAGAGAGAATCCACCTACGTTCAAGGGAAAGTATTATCCTGACGGAGCATTAGAGTGGTTGAAAGAGATTGAGAGAATCTTTTGTGTGATGGACTACACTCCAGCGCAGAAGGTTCGTTATGGTACTCATATGCTAGCAGTAGAGGATGATGACTGGTGGCTAGAGACTTGTCAAAGATTGGAAGCTGCAGATGAGAATGTCACTTGGGTTGTGATCCGTAGAGAACTCCTGAGAAAGTACTTTCCTGAAGATGTCCTTGGTAAGAAGGAGATTGAGTTTCTTGAGCTGAAGCAAGGAAGTATGTCAGTTGTTGAGTATGCTGCCAAGTTTGCTGAGTTGGCTAAGTTTTATCTGCACTACACTGATGCAGATGCTGAGTTTTCGAAGTGTATTAAATTTGAGAATAGGTTGCGCCCGAAGATTAAGAAGGCAGTTGGATACCAGAAAATTTGTGTCTTTGCTGATTTGGTTGATAGCTGCAGGATTTATGAAGAGGATAATAATGCTCATTACAAGATTATCAGTGAGAAGAGGGGTAAGCACCAACAGAATCGTGGTAAGCCTTATGATGCCCCAGCTGGTAAAGGTAAACAGAAAGTTGCTCAGAGACAGAGGACTAGTGGGGGAGATGCTCCTGCTGGTGTGGTTTGCTTTAAGTGTGGAAAATCTGGGCACAAGAGTAATGTGTGCACTACTGAAGTGAAGAGGTGTTTCTGTTGTGGTAAGAACGGACATGTTGTATCTGAGTGTGAACATAAGGATGTGATTTGTTTCAACTGTAGAGAAGAAGGGCACATTGGTAGTCAGTGTCCGAAACCGAAGAGGGCTCAGTCAAGTGGTAAAGTGTTTGCTTTGTTGGAAGATCAGACATCTACTGAGGATAGACTTATTAGAGGTACATGTTTCATTAATAGTACTCCTTTAATTACTATTATTGGTACTGGTGCTACGCATTGTTTATTTCTGTTGATTGTGTTGAAAGATTGGGTCTTATGTTGTCTTCTTTGAATGGAGAAATGGTCGTCGATACTCCAGCCAAGGGGTCGGTGACTACTTATTTTGTGTGTTTGAAGTGTCCCTTGTCGATCTTCGATAGAGACTTTGTCGTTGATTTGGTTTGTTTACTGTTAAGAGGTTTGGATGTGATTTTGGGTATGAACTGGTTAGAGCATAACTGTGTTCATATTAACTGTTATGACAAGTTGGTGAAGTTTTCTACTCCTGAAGCAGAGGAAGATGGTATGTTGTCTTCTATATAGTTGAGAAAGTTGATGCAAGAGGAAGTGCAGGTGTTCTCATTGATGGCGTCGCTATCTGTAGAGACTCAAGCTATAATTGAGGAATTGCAGGTGGTGTGTGAATTTCTTGAAGTTTTCTCTGATGAAATTCCTGATGTACCGCCAGAGAGGGAAGTTGAATTTGCTATTGATCGTGTACCTGGTACTAGACCTATGTCTATGGCACCATACAGGATGTCTACATCTGAATTGTATGAGTTGAAGAAGCAATTGGAAGAGTTACTTGAGAAGAAGTTTGTAAGACCAAGTGTATCGCCGTGGGGTGCTCTAGTGTTGTTAGTAAAGAAGAAATATGGAAGTATGAGGCTTTGTGTTGATTATAGACAGCTGAATAAAGTGACGATTAAGAACAAGTATCCGCTTCCAAGAATAGATGACTTGATGGACCAGTTGGTGGATACTCATGTGTTTAGTAAGATTGATTTGAGGTCGGGTTACCATCAAATTAAAGTGAAGGATGAAGATATCCAGAAGACGGATTTCAGAATGTGTTATGGACATTACGAGTATTCGGTGATGCTTTTCGGTGTTACTAATACACCGGGAGTATTCATGGAATATATGAATCATATCTTTCATACTTATTTGGATCGGTTCGCAGTGGTGTTCATTGATGATATTTTGATTTACTCTAAGTCAGAAGAAGAGCATGCTGAACACTTAAGAGTAGTGCTGCAAGTTTTGAAAGAGAAGAAGTTGTATGTAAAGTTGTCCAAGTGTGAATTATGGTTGAAAGAGGTTAGTTTTCTTGGTCATGTGATTTCAGGTAGTGGCATTGTTGTAGATCCATCGAAGGTTGATGGTGTGTTGCAATGGGAAACTCTAAAGTCAGCTACTGAGATTAGAAGCTTCTTGGGATTAGCTGGTTATTATAGAAGGTTTATCGAAGGGTTTTCTAAGTTGTCACTTCCATTGACTAAGTTGACTTGTAAAGGTAGAGCGTTTGTATGGGATGTTCAATGCGAAGAAAGTTTTGCAGAATTGAAGAAGAGGTTGACGTCGGCTCCGATTTTGACGTTACCTAATCTAGGAGAGCCTTTTGTGGTGTATTGTGATGCTTCTAAGATGGGTTTAGGAGGTGTGCTTATGCAGAATGGTAAGGTAGTTGCTTATGTGTCAAGGCAGTTGAGGACTCATGAGAAGAACTACCCTACGCATGATTTAGAGCTTGCTGCTGTTGTTTTTGTGTTGAATATTTGGAGGCATTATCTTTATGGTTCTAGATTTGAAGTGTTTAGTGACCATAAGAGCTTAAAGTATTTATTCGACCAGAAAGAGTTGAATATGAGGCAACGAAGATGGTTGGAATTGTTAAAGGATTATGATTTCAGTTTGAATTATCATCCAGGAAAAGCGAATGTGGTAGCTGATGCGTTGAGTCGAAAGACTTTACATATGTCGGCAATGATGATTAAAGAGTTGGAATTGATTGAGCAGTTCAGGGATATGAGCTTAGTTTGCGAGGTTACTCCGCAGAGTGTTATGTTGGGTATGTTGAAGATTAATAATCAATTTTTAGACAGTATCTGAGAAGCTCAGAAGTTGGATGTGAAACTGGTAGATTTGATGGTTGGGATTGATCAGTCTGAGAATAATGATTTTAAGCTGGATGCGCAAGGTGTGTTGAGATTTCGTAACCGGATTTGTATTCCTGATGATGCTGAGAGGAAGAAGGTGATACTTGAAGAGAGTCGTAGAAGTAAGTTGAGTATTCATCCAGGAGCTATAAAGATGTATCAAGATTTGAAAGGTTTGTTTTGGTGGCCTGGAATGAAGAGTGACGTAGCTCGATTTGTGTATGCATGTTTCACTTGTCAGAAGTCGAAAGTTGAACATCGGAAGCCTGCAGGATTGATGCAACCGTTGGAAGTTCCAGAATGGAAATGGGATAACATTTCAATGGACTTTGTGACAGGGTTGCCTAATATGTTAAGAGGACATGATTCAATTTGGGTGATTGTTGATAGGCTTACGAAGTCAGCTCATTTTATTCCTATTAACATCAGTTTTCCAGTGCCGAAGTTGGCTGAGATTTATATTAGTGTGATTGTGAAGCTGGATGGTGTTCCTTTGTGCATTGTGTCAGACAGAGATCCAAGATTTACTTCTGATTTTTGGAAGATTTTCCAAGAAGCGTTGGGTTCTAAGTTGAGGTTGAGTTCAGCATATCATCCTCAGACAGATGGTCAGACTGAACGGACTATTCAATCGTTGGAAGATTTGCTGAGGGCATGTGTTCTTGAGCAGGGAGGTTTGTGGGATACTTATCTTCCTTTGATAGAGTTCACTTATAATAACAGTTACCATTCCAGTATTGGGATGGCACCTTTTGAAGCGTTGTATGGTCGAAGATGTAGAACTCCTTTATGTTGGCATGAATCTGGAGAAAGTGTAGTACTTGGACCTGAACTTGTTCGTGAGACTACCGAGAAGGTGAAGTTAATTCGAGAAAAGATGAATGTTTCCCAAAGTAGACAGAAGAGTTATCATGACAAGCGAAGGAAGGATTTAGAATTTCAAGCTGGTGATCATGTGTTTTTAAGAGTTACACTTGTGACTGGTGTTGGGCGAGCATTGAAGTCTAAGAAGCTCACTTCTTGTTTTATTGGACCGTATCAGATTTCGGAGAGAGTGGGGAATGTTGCTTATAGAGTGGCTTTACCGCCTAATCTTTCGAATTTGCATGATGTGTTTCATGTGTCACAACTTTGGAAGTATATTTCAGATCCATCTCATGTGATTCATATGGACGATGTGCAAGTACGGGATAATCTTACGGTGGAGACGATACCTGTACGGATCGCGGATCATGAAATGAAGACTCTGAGGGGCAAAGAGATTACCTTGGTTAAAGTGTTTTGGCTAGGAGCTGCTGGTGAAAGCATGACTTGGGAATTGGAGAGAAAGATGCGAGACTCCTATCCTGAATTGTTTGATTGAGGTAAATTTTCGAGGACGAAAATATTCTAAGTGGGGGAGAGTTGCAACGCCCGTAATTTAATTAATTATTTAATTAAATTATTTTTGGAATATTTGTGAGGTTGTGTTATAATTAATTGGATTTAATTATTGTATTAAGTGGTGAAATAATATTAGAAGTATAATATTATTTGATGTGGGCTTGTTTTTAAAGGAATAGAAGTATTAAGGGGGTGTATTAGTTTTAAGCCCAATAAGGAATAAAGAATAATAGGGTTATTTTATTGTTGTTGGAATAGAATAGAAAGAAAGAAGTAGTAGAATAATAAGGATTGAGAGGAGAACATGCAAGCTGCTGGAAAAAGTGGAAAAACTGCAAGAACGAGAATTCAACCGGAAATTGTAGAGCTACCTTCAATCCAAGGTAAGGGTGGGGTTCTGACTCTATAATTGGGTTTATGATAATTGGTATGTGGGGTTAGAGGTGACTGTTGTCCTGTTCTTGAATTGAAAATATATGATTGTTGTATGATGATAATTGATGAATTTTAGATGAATAATGATGTCATGATGTTGTTCGATTGATGTAGAATTATAAGGTAATTATGGGTGATGAAATGTCATGATTATATTAAGTTTTAAGGCTTTAGGTATGAATCCCGTAGTGAGATGCAGGGAAGAAAAAACGCATAATTAGGCGTGAAGAATATCAGGTGCTGTTGTTTTAAAACAATGAATTAATTTGGGGATAAAGTTAGTCGTACTGTTCTTAGTTAGGTTGAAATCAGGCTAAGAATCAAAATAGTAGGATTAATAAAAAGTAGCAGTTCTGATGGTAGAAGCTATGTTGGTTAGAAGTTGCGTTGGATTAGTAAGAAATAGAAGTTCTGATAGTAGAAAATGTGTTGGTTAGAAGTTATGTTGGATTAGTAAAAGGTAGAAGTTCTGACGGTAGAAGTTGGGTTGGTTAGAAGTTATGTTGTCAGAAGTTGTGTTGTCAGAAGTTGCATTGTCAGAAGTTGTATTGGTCAGAAGTTGTATTGGTCAGAAGTTGTGTTGTCATAAGTTGTGTTGTCAGAAGTTGTGTTGTCAGAAGTTGTGTTGGTCAGAAGTTGAGTTGGTCAGAAGTTGTGTTGCCAGAAGTTGTGTTGTTAGAAGTTGTGTTGGTCAGAAGTTGTGTTGGTTAGAAGTTGTGTTGTCAGAGGTTGTGATGGTCAGCAGTTATGCTGGTCGTTGTGTTAGTTTTGTACAGAATGATGAAGGTTAGATGCTTAGAAGCTGTTGTTTGAACTATAATAGTAGGATAGTGACGGTAATGACGTAAGAGTTACAGAATAGCAATATGAATTACTGTGAAATTAATGTACAACTGAGTTGTTAGTGAGAAGTTATTAATGATATTGTGTTGATGATTTATAATAAATAAATGATGTTTGATGAATTATTATGATGATATGAGTTGTTGATGACGAGACGTTGAGATGCGTTTGAGATGTTGTTAATTTGAGATGTTGTTAACTTGGGTGTTGTTATTACATTCATGGTTGTGTCGCATACATTACATTTCTGAGATGGAGCTTATGCTCGTTGAGATGGCCTGTATTGGCGAATTTTGAGATGAAGGCTTATGCCTTGTTGATGCCTCTATTAATTGGCAAATTTTTAAGATGGGAGTTCTGCTCCAATGGTACCACATGCATTTGCATAGTATTGAGTCTCATTATATGATTGCATAAAGAAGTGTATTTTGATGTTGATGAATGTGTATATACGTTGTATTTAATGTCGATTATGAGATGAGAAGTGGTGATGTTACTGATCTAATTTAATATATTAATTATCATGTGCTTTATTATATTGTTAGATATCTCACCCCTTCTGTTTGAATGTTGCCCTTATGTTGGTAACGTGCAGGTAATCGAGAGTGAAGGTTGTATACCTTCAATAGTTCGAGTCGGTGTCATTGCTCTGATATGTAACACTCGGGGGGATGAACGTCTGCTGTTTTTTATTGTTGATTTTTCAGTTGTTGAACGTTAAATTGATTATTATTAAATATGTGTTGTTTCGAAGTTGCTCTTTTGTTGTTAGAGATGTTATTAAGAATTCCACTGCGTAGATGATGATTTATTTAATTATAGATGTTATGATGATGGTTCATCTGATGTTTTAAAAGTGTTATATATCCACGATGAATGCAATGAATTTTGATAGAAGAATTTGTAACGTCCCGATTCATTTGTATGATTGAATTTTATAACTCTAATTTATTTATATATTATTTGCCGGGGTATAATTGGGGTGTTACAACAGCCACCTATCTAAGTGCATAATATAGAGCAGTCAGTACAAGAAACCCCTATCAGTTGACATGGTCAAGGTTACTAAGCAGTGTCATGTACTTCACATCAATATATACATGAGATTTATCCGCTAAGATAGTACACCCTACGAAATGTAGCATGAATACCCTAATGATCGTCTCATACACAGATTGTTGCACTAGATCACCATACCTATCTCGGAACCAAGATAGACTAAAGTGAGCACCCCTGTTAACCTTAAACTCATTTCTCACCTACTCATCGGTAACTCCCAAATCTAGTATAACAGTAATACATGCTAGTTGTTGGCTAATGAGATGAGTGATTAAGAAAATACCTTGCAAGTTAAGATGGAACAGAGACAAGACATCATCCAATGTAATCATCATCTCACCAAACAGAATATGGGATGAAGATCTCTCCTTATGCCATTGCTCAACAAAGGTTGTCAATAGTTGATCATCGAGCATAGTAAGGGAATATTCCACCAATGTAAGGAGACCACAATCATCAACGATCGCACAAACTTCTGCAGGCATCGGGGCATCTAAGAACTTCTCTAGCTTCCACCCGTGGGTGGGCACCTTCAGCGACAACATGTCCTATAACAAAGTAAAAAGTATAAGTTACTTTCAATGTATCAATGAAAAATAAAAAATAAGTTCAACATAACACATATATATACCTCTCCCTGTCATAATCTGAATGCTACATGATCGACATATTCAGTGAGTACATAACGGTCACTAGGCCCTCTAGAAAACCCTGCGTCCATATGTACAAAGGGCTCCGTCAAAGTCGAAGCAGTAACCTTTGTATCAACCATAAGAGTAACCTTCATATCACCTGTAGCAATCGCCTCTATATTCACATGAGGAGTAACCTCTGTATTAGTCTGAGTCTCCGTCTTATGATGATGGGGCATAGACACAGCCACCATATTCCTCTCACCCTGACTCTTTATCCTCAGTTGATGTCTAGACATCCTCAACAACCACAACAACTGACTCATCATCAAGATCTCTGGTCCATCCATCAGTTATAGATCCTCTATGTCATATACTACGGGGTACGCAAAACTACTCAACCCCCACCCATCTCATGTGATAACTGATCGAGGCTACTCTTTCCGCCCAAATATACGAGTCTTCGACGTCATCTACTCTCGCACGAGCTCTCACTGTAGCAGTTGCGGCTCTATCACGTTGCATAGAAGCAATCGTCATGTATGATCCTCTGGTCTTCATTGCAAATAAAAAAACTATGAAATATGAACTACTAAATTTTTTAAAATTAAAAAAACATCACAATTTTCTCGAATTTTTTGAAATAATCGGTTAAACTAAGCAACATTTTTCACTACCGATTTTTTAAAAATAATCGGTATAACTGCATGCATTTTTATCTATTTTTTTTCAAAAAAAAATTGGTATAACAACATGCATTTTTATCTATTTTTTAAAATATTAGGTTGAAACATACATTTTTATCGATTTTTTCATCATATCCAATAGAAAATATGCATTTTGACAAGAATTTTCAAAATATATAGTAAAAATGCATGACAAACATGAATTATTTTCAAACATTTCTAAAAATCGAGAAAAATGCATGTTTTTTTTCAAAAGATCTGATAAAAAAAACTTAAAAAATCCGATAAAGTTGTATCTGATAAAATCACAACATTTAGCTCATGTTAGATTTTTATTTGACAATTTTAGTATGGTAAAATCACAATATTTAGAGAATTGGACTTGTCACCCCCAAATTGAACTTAACATCTCATTATTCTTAATTCTCAAATTGCCCACTAACAAAATTGAGGGATGACAAGAATGAAATTCCGATAGATTTTTCAAATTTTCCAATAACATATTAAATCTTCGGTAATTTATTTATAAATTTCCATATAGATTTTTTCAAAAAATAAATTATACTACGGGAAATTTGTTCTCCAAATTCATTCATGTTGATCATACTACTTTCAGTGAAATTTAGAGACATGACAAGTCATCTTTCGTTCCATTGCATATTAATATAACATCATCTTAAAGTGCAGGACTTGTATTTCTATAAGTATTAATATATGATTTTTTTTTTTTAAACATGGCATTACTATTATTATAATTTTCATCTTTCACAATTTTGTGTTTAAAAAAATTATTATCTATTTAAATAATATATATATACAGTTTTTTCTTTTTACAAATAATATAAAGTTAGAATATAAACTAATACAAAATTACATTTGTTGGGAGAATTTAGAGATTGACAAATATGAAATATATTCTCCTCAATCCGTCGCTAAAAGTGGGAACTAAAGAGAAGTTTTCTTCTTTTTTTCTATACTAATTTTATACTAGTTTGTTTTTTAGTGCAAGTTTAGTTTGCTTTTTGGAATGGCCAAAAATAATTTTAGAGTTGATTCTGAATGATTTTAAAATATTTGGTTAAGCAAAAGAAGAATTGATTCAGTCTTTAAAATTGATTTTACTTGAAGCTAAAATTTGTAGTTTCTGTCTCTATAATTGATTTTCAATAATTTTTATACTGAAATTTATTATTCAATTCACTTTTACATAAATATATTCAAACATAAATCAATTCTACTAAACTCAATTCTAATCAAATTAATTCTACTAGAATCAATTATGTTCACCGTCAATCTAAACACACAAGTAGTTTTAATCGGCCTCTTTATCTTTAAAGAAACCGTATCCCTCTAAAATCAAGAGACCATCTAAATCCACCTCTAAACACCGAAGGGTTTTCAAGAAACATGTTTCTAATACAATATATTATTTGAGGGATTTCTTAATGCCCTTCATGAATCTATGTATTGCGTGAAAATACCAAAACATTTTCAGATTTTAAAAATATATTTTTAGACACATTAAAGTACTCAAAATTCATGTGAAAATGAGTTATACTCTCGTTTTGTTCCTAACTTCCAAAATATTTGTCATACCACACTTTTACACAAATTAAAAAAATATGATAAATAAAAGAGAGAACGTAACAATTTTATCAAACTAACCTGATTGTTTATTAGTATATTCAAATTATCATTAATGTAAAATAAAATAAATAATAAATTAAAAATATTAATTAGAAGATATAAGTGAAAATTAAAATTAAAATTGCATTGGAAATTAAAACCGACACTTATTTTAGAACAATTTTTTTTTTCAAATGCAACACTTGTTTTGGTAGCGAGGGAGTAACCATAAACATATTAATACCACCTGGTTTAAAAGTATCTAAAAATGCAGTGCTGCAACTGCAACGGACTTGGTAATGTCACCGACATGGGTTTACAGAAGTGTACTTCCAAAAAAATTTCAAAAATGCACCGAGCTAAATTTTAGGAGAAATATGAGGTGTGATTCAATTTAAACATGTTTTAATTTGATCCGGGTGCATCCAAAAATACATTTCCGGAATTCGAAGGGTGTTTTTGGATTTTTATAGGGTGTTTTTCAACCATATAGGTGTGTTAAGAAACTTCCTATACTTTGATAGATTTAAGCATATTGGGGGTGAATTGATAAACTGTCCAAATAAATGCCTAGAATCAGCAATGACCCAAATGAACATTCTAAGCACTCTAATTATGCATGCATCATATGACATTGCTTACACTCTGCCTCTGCCTCTGCCTCTTACTGTAAAACAATATATCAGTATGAAAAAAGATAGAGACACCCAAACATCACATTAACAAAGTCAAAAAACAGTTGCTAAATGTTACATTGCTAATCCAAAAATTCCAGATTACAGAATAGCTGTACTCACCAATAATTGTATACCAAGATCTCATTGGGTTTCTTTAAACAGAAACGAGTATAAGTATAGAATTTATTTATTTATTTATTTGTTCCTTATTGAATGATGACTATTGGCCAGTAAATAGAAGACGACCCAAAAAGAGGTATAACTGACTTGAGCCAAGGCTAAGTTTATAATTTATAATAAAACTGTTCTTTCTTCACTGACTTTCATCTAAAGTACCTACAAGGCATTTCTCCAGTAAGAATTCTGCGTTGACCCAAGCATGGTATTTATCTGCCAAAGGAATTAAGGGAAAGGCTGCAAGAAATTATTCAAGAATATAAACTATGTGAAGCATGAGAAATGGATGAAGAAGCCCAGGGAACCTAAGAACAACTGAAATTTCAACTCCAATTTCTAAATAATTTATATTTGGGTCATAATTCCAATTCCTCAGGTGAAAAATAACTGAGTGTACATTTGGATGAGCAGTGAGTTTAAATTTTGTTAAGTGTGGCTTCTGCCAACATCGTGGTGGCTCACCGTGATTTAGCCATTCTCACCGCAAATCCAAACACATGCTAAGCCTTGAGAAAACATGTAAGAAGCATTTATCAAGCTTAACTACCACACCAAATGCAATGGATGTAGAGATCTTTTCAAAGAGTGAATAAACTAAAACCTATAATTCCAATGATGGTAACATTAAAAAATAGAAACAGACAAATGAAGTAGGCTCACGAACTTAAATAATACAGTAGGGAAATAACAAAAAGGATACTGAATAGAGATGTGCAATCTTTTCCTACTGTCTTCATCAACATATCAACACCTGATTTTTCACCAACCAAATGCATATATAATTATAAGGAAAACACTAACGAGAATAATAAAATGTCATATAGGAACATGATGATTGAGCTGATAGCTGTACCTCCAGGATGAAACTTCATATATGGTGATATATTGTAAACACGTCCTTTTAATACAGTCCACATTTCGCCTTCTAATTTATGTTTTCTTACTTCATCCATCGATATAAGTCTCCTGTTTGACTGTCCTTTTAAACCTGGATCAACAGAGATGATGTTAATAAATAGCGTCATCCTTTATTCTTAAAAAAAAATGTAATGACAAGAACACAGAAAAAAGAGATAACCGAAAACTTCAGATGAAAATACTATTTGCAAATAGCATCTTTCAAAACTAAAACAAACTTTTTTCTCATACGGGTAAAATAATTACTTTAACTTGAAGTAGAAAGAATTTGCACAAATGGGCAAGAAGAAAATAAAGATTATTTTACTTTCAACAGAATGCCAACATTGATTAAGAGTGGAGAGAAAAGAAGTTCCAATTTAGTGGAGGAGATTGAAACCAAAAGTAGGGGAAGACTAATAGGATCCAAAGAAGATTTGTTAGCACATATGTTGTTCAACCCCATCAGTTGGTCAATCTATGCTAGGAGGAAGAAGATTGTGAATTCTGACTTGGCAGAAGTGAAGGAGCCTATGAATTGCGTGATGAGTTCTATAATACTGGAGTGTGAGGGAATGTGAAGGGGTGTCTTTTGGAAAGCAATTGTATTAGTTATGGAAAGAGAACATTATTCTCGTTAGTAGCTTGGCTCTGAGAGCAATTGCGTTATCTCACACTTTCAAAAATAATACAAAAGGAGTATGGACTAAGAGTAAGAGGAAGAAAAAATCAGGAAGCAACTAAGAAATGAAAATCAAACAGAAAGAGACATGGCATCGTTGGTGCTCGGGTGCAAGGTTTTAAATTGCACTTCGCAACCGCAATTGCAACCGTAATATTGCGGATATGGTAGTCTCCGCAACTGCATTGGACCGCAATTGCGGTGTGATTTTAGATCACGCGTCTGACCGTATTAGAAACCACATCAGACAATTTCACCAATGTTTTTTCAAGTATTTTCATTAAATCTAAAAATTTCCATATCCCAAAACCCAATTTAGTTCAGATGTAACGACAAAATCTTAACATTAAGGGTTTTTCAACATTGTATTTCAAACATCATTCAATCAAAATTCACGCCGCAAAGGCCACAATACACATCAAATCAACCGCAATGACCGCAATTTAAAACCATGCTGGGGTGAATTCAACAACCTTGGACAAAAATATATAATTTTAAAAATATTTTGAGGTGCCCAAGCATGCCTAAGTCATAACTAATACCAACCATTGAATTCTAAAGGCCAAATTTGGAGTAGGGAGTAAAGATTATACAAAATATGTAACATATAGCTTTTGCAAACCATTGGCATTACCCATCAGCTTGAGTAATTGTAGCATAAGTGTGTGCAGAAACTGACAGCGTGCAGTTTATAAAAAAAAGTGTCGACAGAATGACTGCACCTGCAAGGTCGGGATGAGTTCGAGTAAGCTTGAGCCAGTCCATTTGACTATAACCCTTCTCAAAAGGAACTTTAGCCCGAACCGTTGGCTTCTTCATAGAATTCTTCTGTTCTGGCAACTTCTGAGGTAAATTCTTCGAATCGCTTCGATTTGATTCAGTTGCTGTGCTGATTACACTGAAAGACAACGAACCAACTGTTCCCTCCATTTTAGAGTTGGAAGAATCATTAACTAAACCATCCTTCCATAAGAAACCGCCATTGTTGCGATTACTACTACTTACATTTGAGGATTCTTCCTTTATGGAAATATCAGCAATATTTGAAACAAGCTCGTTAGTTTCCGTTACTGGTGTACTGACCTACAGAGTCATATTTTAAATTAGAAGGGTGCATGGTTAAACACCTTAATTAAGAGCTTATAGCATAAGCTATTATCACATAAGTGGTTATGTTGATAAACAAGCTCAAAGAACTAAATCGAAGCAACCTTATAGCAAATCCACCAAATTACAAGAGCTATTTAAAAAGAGAGTGATGTTTAGGACATTTACCTGACAAAAAGTGAAATCATTATCGGTGTCCATTTCAAAGCACACTGATGATTGCCGGCGGGTAGGATAGGAACAGGATCGGCGATTATGGTGGCGGAATCGCAGGATCTCCAGCGATCTATGAGGCACGCGATGGATTCAAAATCTTGGCTAGGGTTTTCTTTCTGTCGCTCAAGTTATTCGCAAAATGTGATTTTCTCAATCTTTGCTGCTTGCGAAAGTACGGTCTCTGCCGTGTGAATTTCCTTCTGCCGCGAACACACTGTGTTTTTCATTATAATTTATTCGAGTCAAATATTAAATGCAATTATTTTTCTTTTTATATAAAAAGATAAAAAGACGGATTTGGTTCAACAATTATAACATCTTTGTCCAACAATTATAACAACTTCAAAATAATATATATTTAGCAATAAACAAATTAAAGTTCAACAACTGAAATAATCAATAACTAAAAGTAACAAGCGTTCATCTCTCGAGTGTTACGTATCAGAGTAATGACACCGACTCAAACTACTGAAGGTAAACCACCTTCACTCTGGATTACATGCACGTTATCAACATAAGGGTAACATTCAAACAGAAGGGGTGAGATATCTAACAATATAATAAAACGTATGATAGTTAATATATTAAATTAGATCACATAACATCACCACTTCTCATCATATAAACAACAATAATCGCAATAGAATACCAACAATATACACATTCACTGCATCAATACAAAACTTCTTATGCAATCACATAATGCGACTCATACTATGCGAATGCATGTGGTACCATTGGAGCAGAACTCTCATCTCAAAATAATTGCCAATAAATAGAGGCATCAATAAGGCATAAGCCTTCATCTTAATATTCGCCAATACAGACCATCTTAACGAGCATCAGCTCCATCTTGAAATGCAATGTATACGACGCAATCATGAATATAATGACAACAACCATAATTAACAACATCTCATCATAACATCATCGTTGGCCAGAAGTCTATATCTTAATAGCTGTTAATTATTAGAGGCATCTCAACATCATTTATCAACATCATTTATCAACATAAATCATCAACATAATTCATCAACACCATTTATCAACATCATTCATCAACGTCATTTATCAACATAATTCACAGCAACTCAGCCATACAACAATACAACGGCATATCGACAATCCTTCAACGTTGGCCATAGGCCTACAACATGATATTGCCTATAATTAATTAATCATTTAAGACTTATCTCTAAATTACCAAACCTTTACATGTCGCTAATTCTGTAATACTACATCGTTATTCGCATTAATCTTATTGTCATGAACCACGCAATAATCTATAATCATCTTATCCTAACCATATTTCACAAAATCATCATAGCAATTAATGTGGGAAGCTAAATCTAATTCTAATTTGGGTTACTAGAATTATTCTTCATATCCTTCATTTTAATCCTTAAGAATGTAGTTCATCGCGTTAGCTATCCAACGCTTTGAATGGCACCTCAAACGGAGTCCAAAAACTCAAGTTACAGCCTTCGGAAGCGAATCTGTCAAAAATCAGACTACATGAGTCGACACATAACGTCTTGAGTCGACGCGTACTGGGATTAACACGCTACATGTATCGACGCGTACTCCCTTCGTATCGACTCATACTGAGTCTGCAACACTGCATTTATCGATGCATGCTCCTTCGTATCGACTCATCCTGAGTCTAAAAACCTGCATGTATCGACGCATGACTTCTTCGTATCGACTCATCCTGAGTCTAAAAGCCTTCATGTATCGACGCATGGCTTTTGGGGTCAACACATATTGTTCTGTCATGAATATTTTCTGCGATTTCACTACGTTTTCACTATGATTTCCCTGCCTTAGTCCCTAAAAACATCTTCTAATCATAGGTAATCATCAATTATAATAATCCTATGTTTATACATCAATTATACAACACTAGGGCATCATTATTCATCCTTAAATCATTGATTTTCATCAAACAACCATGTATATAATTCAATCATAACCAAACAATCTTTCACATCAAATCTCACATACTAATCATCATAAACCCTATTACAGAGTCAGAACTTCACCCTTACCTTGGATTGAATGTTGCTCTATAACTTTTTTGGTTGAATTCCGTTCTGCCTCTTTTCCTTCTTTTCTACAACTTTCACGTTCTCTTCCAACCCTTATTTCTTTCTCTTCTTACTGCTTCTTCTTTTCTTATTATTTCTAAAAACTAATATAATAACCCTATAATTCTCTTTATGCCTTAATGGGCTTAAAACTACTACACCCCCCACCTTTTTCTACTTCTATCCTTTAAAACAAGCCCACATCAAATAATATTATCATTCTAATATTATTCCACAACTTAATAGAACAAATAAATCCAATAAGAACAACACATCGACTATCATCATAATAAAACTTCACAAATATTCCAAAAAATAATTTAATTAAATTACGGGCGTTACAACTCTCCCCTACTTAGAATATTTTCGTCCTCGAAAATTTACCCTAATCAAACAACTCAGGATAGGAGTCTCGCATCTTGCTCTCCAACTCGCAAGTCATGCTTTCTCCGGCAGCTCCTAGCCAAACCACTTTAACCAAAGCAATCTCTTTTCCCTTCAGAGTCTATTTCACGATCTGTGATCCGTACAGGCATCGTCTCCACCGTAAGGTTATCTCGTACTTGCACATCATCCATATGAATCACATGAGATGGATCTGAAATATACTTCCGGAGTTGTGACACATGAAACACATCATACAAATTCGAAAGATTAGGCGGTAAATCCACTCTATAAGCAACATTCCCCACTCTCTCCGAAATCTGATATGGTCCAATAAAACAAGAAGTGAGCTTCTTAGACTTCAATGCTCGCCTAACACCAGTCACATGTGCAACTCTCAAAAACACATGGTCACACGCTTGAAATTCTAAGTCATTTCTTCGCTTGTCATGATAAGTCTTCTGTGTACTTTGGAAAGCTTTCATCTTTTCTCGAATCAACTTAACCTTCTCAGTAGTTTCACGAACAAGTTCAGACCCAAGTACTACACTTTCACCAGATTCATGCCAACATAAAGGAGTCCTACATCTTCGACCATACAACACTTTAAAAGGAGCCATCTCAATACTAGAATGGTAAATTTTATTATAAATGAACTATATCAACGGAAGATAAGTATCCCACGAACCTCCCTGCTCAAGAACACATGCCCTCAATGAATCTTCCAACGATTGGATAGTCCTTTCAGTCTGACCATTTGTCTGAGGATGATACGCCGAACTCAACCTCAACTTAGAACCCAACGCTTATTGCAAACTCTTCCAAAAATCAGAAGTAAATCTTGGATCTCTATCCAACACAATGCACAAAGGAATACCATGCAGCTTCACAATCACACTACTGTAAATCTCAGCCAACTTAGACACTAGAAAACTGATGTTAATAGGAATAAATTGAGCTGACTTCGTAAGCCTATCAATAATCACCTAAATAGAATCATGTTCTCTTAAAGTATTAGGTAACCCCGTCACAAAGTCCATTGAAATGCTATCCCATTTCCACTCTGGAACTTCTAACGGTTGCATCAACTCTGCAGGCTTCTGATGTTCAACTTTAGACTTCTGACAAGTCAAACATGCATACACAAACCGAGCCACATCACTCTTCATTTCAGGCCACCAAAACAAACCTTTCAAATCCTGATACATCTTTGTAGCTCCTGGATGAATACTCAACTTACTTCTATGACTCTCTTCAAGTATCACTTTCTTCATCTCGACATCATCAGGAATACAAATCCGGTTACGAAATCTTAACACACCTTGCGTATCTAACTTAAAATCATTGTTCTCAGACTGATCGATCCCAACCATTGAATCTACCAGTTTCACATCCAACTTCTGAGCTTCTCTGATACTGTCTAGAAATTCATTATTAATCTTCAACATACCTAGCATAACACTCTGCGACGTCACCTCGCAAACTAAGCTCATATCCCTAAACTATTCAATTAGTTCCAACTCTTTAACCATCATTGCCGACATATGTAAAGTCTTTCGACTTAACACATCAGCTACCACATTCTCTTTTCCTGGATGATAATTCAAATTGAAATCATAATCCCTTAACAATTCCAACCATCTACGTTGCCTCATATTCAACTCCTTCTGATCGAATAAATACTTTAAGCTCTTATGATCACTAAACACTTCAAATCTAAAGCCATAAAGATAATGCCTCCAAATCTTCAACACAAAGACAACTGCAGTAAGCTCTAAATCATGCGTAGGATAGTTCTTCTCATGAGTCCTTAGCTGCTCTGACGCATAAGGAACTACCTTATCATTCTGCATAAGCACACCTCCTAAACCCATCTTAGAAGCATCACAATATACCACAAAAGGCTCTCCTGGATTAGGTAACGTCAAAATCGGAGTCGGCGTCAATCTCTTCTTCAATTCTGCAAAACTTTCTTCGCACTGAACATCCCATACAAAAGCTCTACCTTTACAAGTCAACTTAGTCAACGAAAGTGCCAACTTAGAAAAACCTTCGATAAACCTTCTATACTAACTAGCTAATCCCAAAAAGCTTCTAATCTCAGTAGCTGACTTTGGAGTTTCCCATTGCAACACAACATCAACCTTCGATGGATCTACAACAATGCCACTACCTAAGATCACATGACCAAGAAAAGTAACCTCGTTTAACCAGAACTCACACTTGGACAGCTTTGCATACAACTTCTTCTCTTTCAAAACTTGCAATACTACTCTTAAGTGTTCTGCATGCTCTTCTTCTGACTTAGAGTAAATCAAAATATCATTAATGAACACCACCAGGAACCGATCCAAATAAGTATGAAAGATATGATTCATGTATTCCATGAATACTCCTGACGCATTAGTAACACCGAAAGGCATCACCGAATACTCATAATGTCCATAACACGTTCTGAAAGCTGTCATCTGGATATCTTCATCCTTCACTTTAATCTGATGGTAACCCGACCTCAAATCAATCTTACTGAACACACGAGCGTCCACCAATTAGTCCATCAAGTCATCTATTCTTGGAAGCGGATACTTGTTCTTAATCGTCACTTTATTCAACTGTCTATAATCAACATAAATCCTCATACTTCCATCTTTCTTCTTTACTAACAACACTGGAGCTCCCCACGGCGATACACTTAGTCTTACAAACTTATTTTCAAGTAACTCTTCCAATTGCTTCTTTAACTCAGACAATTCAGATGCAGACATCTTGTATGGTGCCATAGGCACAGGTCTGGTACCAGGTACAAGATCAATTGAAAATTCAACTTCCCTCTCCGGCGGTACATCAGGAATCTCATCAGGGAAAACTTCAGGAAATTCACACACCACTTGCAATTCCTCAATTATAGCTTGATTCTCTACAGATAGCGACGACATCAACGAGAACATCTGTGCTTCTTCTTGCATCAACTTCCTCAACTGTCGAGCAGACAACAGACTATATCCCTCTTCTTCAGGAGTAGAAAACCTCACAAACTTGTCATAACAGTTAATATGAACACAATTATGCTCTAACCAGTTCATACCCAAAATCACATCCAAACCTCTTAACGGTAAACAAACCAAATCAATAGAAAAGTCTCTGTCGAAGATCGACAAGGGACACTTTAAACACATAAAAGAAGTAGTCATCGACCCCTTGGCTGGAGTATCAATGACCATTTATCCATTTATAGAGGACAACATAAGACTCAATCTTTCAACATAATCAGCAACAATAAAATAATGAGTAGCACTGGTATCAATAATAGTAATTAAAGGAGTACTATTAATGAAACATGTACCTCTGATAAGTCTGTCCTCAGCAGCTGTCTAATCCTCAACCAAGGTGAACACCTTGCCACTTGTTTGCGCCCTCTTTGGTTCTGACACTGACTGCCAATGTGCCCTTCTTCACTATAATTGAAACAAATCACATCCTTATGTTTGCACTCAGATACAACATGTTAGTTCTTACCACAACGGAAACACCTCTTTACTTCAACAGTACACACATTACTCTTATGCCCAGGTTTCCCACATTTAAAACAAACCACACCAGCAGAAGCATCTCCCCCACTAGTCCTCTGACCCTGAGCAGCTTTCTATTTACCTTTACCAGCTGGGGTATCATAAGGCATACCACGATTCTATTGGTACTTACCCCTCTTCTCACTGATAATCTTGTAATGAGCATTATTATCCTTCTCATAAATCCTGCAATTATCAATCAAATTAGCAAAGACATGAATTTTCTGGTATCCAACTGCCTTCTTAATCTCTGGGTACAACCCGTTCTCAAACTTGATAGACTTCGAAAACTCAACATTTGCCTCACCGTAGTGCAGATAAAACTTAGCCAACTTGTCAAACTTTGCAGCATACTCAACAACCGACATATTCCCTTGCTTCAGCTCAAGGAACTCAATCTCCTTATTACCACGAACATCTTCAGGAAAGTACTTCCTCAGAAATTCCTTATGGAATACAGCCCAAATGACATTTTCACTTGCAGCTTCCAATCTCTGACAAGTCTCTAGCCACCAGTCATCAGCCTTGACTGCTAGCATATGAGTACCATACTGAACCTTCTGCACTGGAGTGCAGTCCATCACACGGAAGATTCTCTCAATCTCTTTCAACCAATCCAATGCTCCGTTAGGATCATACTTTCCCTTGAAGGTAGGCGGATTCTCTCTCTAGAAAGTCGCCAAACTACGAGATCCAGCATTCTCGTCAGCATTCGGCTGATTCTCCATCGCATGCGCCATTACTTCTAAAGCAGCAACAAGTGCAACATCATTCCTTCCAGTCATCTCAACTTATCACTACAACATAAAAAATGATTAAAACTTAAATTAACAATACTCGATTGTTAGACAACTACGACTCGACGACAAGGTTGAACGGACCAACCTTTTGCTCTGATACTAACTTTGTAACACCCCAATTCTACCCGACAATTATATATACAAATCAGAGTTATAAAATTCATACAACTGAATCAGGATGCCACAAATTCAACTTTAAAAACACATTGCATTCATCGTGGATACATAACACTTTAAAACCTCAGATGAACCATCAGCATAATAATTTAATCTCTTAATTCAACAACTTGAACAACTACGCAGCAAAATCATAATAACATCTTTGTCCAACAATTACAACAACTTCAAAATAATGCATACTTAGCAACAAACAAATTAAAGTTCAACAACTGAAATAATCAATAACTAAAAGTAACAAGCGTTCATCCCCCCGAGTGTTACATATCAGAGCAATGACACCGACTCGAACTACTAAAGGTAAACCACCTTCACTCTGGATTACCTGCATGTTACCAACATAAGGGTAACATTCAAATAGAAGGGGTGAGATATATAACAATATAATAAAACGTATGATAGTTAATATATTAAATTAGATCATATAACATCACCATTTCTTATCGTATAAACAACAATAATCGCAACAGAATACCAACAATATACATATTCACCGCATCAATATAAAACTTCTTATGCAATCATATAATGCGACTCAATACTATGCGAATGCATGTGGTACCATTGGATCAGAACTCCCATCTCAAAATAATTGCCAATAAATAGAGGCATCAACAAGGCATAAGCCTTCATCTTAATATTCGCCAATACATGCCATCTTAATGAGCATCAGCTCCATCTTGAAATGTAATGCATGCGACGCAATCATGAATGTAATGACAACAACCATAATTAACAACATCTCATCACAACATCATCGTTGAATAGAAGCCTACATCTTAATAGCTGCCAATTATTAGAGGCATCTCAACATCATTCATCAACATCATTTATCAACATAAATCATCAACATAATTCATCAACACCATTTATCAACATCATTCATCAACGTCATTTATCAATATAATTCACAGCAACTCAGCCATACAACAATACAACGGCAGATTGATAATCCTTCATCGTTGGCCATAGGCCTACAACATGATATTGAATATAATTAATTAATCATCTAAGGCTTACCTCTAAATTACCAAACCTCTACGTATCACTAACTCTGTAATACTACATCGTTATCCGCACTAATCTTACTGTCATGAACCATGCAATAATCTATAATCATCTTATCCTCACCATATTTCATAAAATCATCATAGCGATTAACGCGGGAAGCTAACTCTAATCCTAATTTGGGTTACTAGAATTATTCTTCCTATCCTTCATTTTAATCCTTAAGAATATAGTTTATCGCATCAGCTATCCAACACTTTAAATGGCACCTCAAACGGAGTCCGGAAACTCAAGTTACAGCCTTCGGAAACGAATCTGTCAAAAATCAGACTACATGAGTCGACATATAACGTCTTGATTCGATGCGTACTGGGCTTAACAAGCTGCATGTATTGACACGTACTCCCTTCGTATCGACTTATACTGAGTCTGCAACACTGCATGTATCGATGCACGCTTCTTCGTATTGACTCATCTTGAGTCTAAAAAGCTGCATGCATCGATGCATGACTTCTTCGTATCGAGTCATCCTGAGTCTAAAAGCCTTCATGCATCGATGCATGGCTTTTGGGGTCGACACATATTGTTCTGTCATGAATATTTTCTGCGATTTCACTACGTTTTCACTGTGATTTCCCTGCCTTAGGCCCTAAAAACATCTTCTAATCATAGGTAATCATCAATTATAATAATCATATGTTTCTACATTAATTATACAATATTAGGGCATCATTATTCATCCTTAAATCATTGATTTTCATCAAACAACCATGTATATAATTCAATCATAACCAAACGATCTTTTACATCAAATCCCACATACTAATCATCATAAACCCTATTAGAGTCAGAACCCCACCCTTACCTTGGATTGAAGGTTGCTCTATAACTTTTCCGGTTGAATTTCGTTCTGCCTCTTTTCCTTCTTTTCTGCAACTTTCACATTCTCTTCCAACCCTTATTTCCTTCTCTTCTTATTGCTTCTTCTTTTCTTATTATTTATAAAAACTAATATAATAATCCTATAATTCTCTTTATGCCTTAATGGGCTTAAAACTACTACACCTCGTTTTTATACTTCTATCCTTTAAAACAAGTCCACATCAAATAATATTATCATTCTAATATTCATGAATTTAAACAACACACAAAGTTGTAGTAAGAGAGAGAGAGAGAGAAATGGATCATATACGTTGTAATGAATTTGATGATGTTGGAGCTTAAATAAAGAACTAGCACTCCAGAAATATTTAACTTGAAGCTTCACTAATGATTCAATAGAAGGATGAAGGAAGCTTGAAAAAAAATGGAGGATGCTTGCTTGAGAGAGAAAGAGAGAAGAAGAATGGAGATTGGATTGTATGTGAGGAAAATTGAAGAGAGATGAAGGAAATTGATGAGAAATTAAGAAGATGAATGGTGGAATTGAAGATGAAGAAGAAATGGGTTTTCTACTATGTGTTATTTCTTTTCCTGTAGCCTTGTGATAGAAACTCTCATCCCTTATTTATACATAAAACTAATTGGTTAAGCTAATTTTTTTAATGGTCAAAATGACTCTCAATGGTAAAACTAACCCAAAAAACTGAATGTATAAAAATTAATTCAATTTAAAATAAGCTTTTTTAATTTTCTGAATAAAAAATAGAGATCCGAAAATGACTAAAAATGATTAAAAAAATGGACACAAATCTATCCGAAAAAATAAAATGAACATATTAAAATAAACTACATGTGTCAAAGATTAAAGAAAAATTATTAAAATGATCAAAATCGAAATAAAATGAGAATAAAAATATCAGGATGAACAAACGCTTACGGTTAAAAATGAGACTTCAAACTATACCAAAAAAATAAAGTGAACATACCGTCATAATCTACGCAAAACGCAGATTTATAAAATGATCGGTAAAATGTGAAAACTTGAAATATTTTTCTCGCTAATTTTCCGCACAATATCAAATCGCTTTTAACAGTCTGTCTATAAAACCAAAATATTTTTATTATCGACCTATAAACAACTTGGAGCAATGCAAGAAAATAATAAAGAGATAAAAATGCATAAAATGAAATGTCGGATATTTTTCAACTATAGAATGATGCAAATGTTGATTTAAACAGACTTTTGGTCAACTTAAACACGATTAAATGATGCAAATGTGATGAATGAAGATATCTATTAATGACCGTAACTAAATGACAAAATATGATATGAAAGTACGACTGAAAAAATTAGGGACGAAATTTAGGATACAATAGTTGCCCTTATTTAATTATCTTTTAGCCAGATAGGCGAAAAGTAATTAAATACAAATAGACCCGAATTTCTTCCCTGATGCGATGAGATGATAGCACATGTTATGAGTGAATGCATAGACTCTTTTTTGACATGTATTTTTGTTTATTAATGTATGAGATGAGACAGACTCTGGGAATATGGAAAGACTTGAAACTAGAAACTTATGGTAGCTCGGATGAAATAACGTGGAAAAACACGCTAGAGAAACAACAAGATATTTCTGGATATCTGTCAGGATGACAAAGAGTAACCATCAATACTTGGAAAAAAGAGAGGTAAAACCCGAGAAGGCAAGCAGCGACATCCAAGAATGGCATTGAATGAGGTGAGCAACTCTATGGAAAAAACAATCAGAAGCATCTAAAAGAACAATAGATGTGGGATGAGACCAAATCTGAAGCTACATCAAAGTCGTCCAGGAAAGATACTGGACGGAAAAGAAACACGACATCCACTATTGGCTTTGAATGAAGGGAAAGCTCAACGTATAATAATGGCTTTAGACAAGGGAAAAGATCATAATATGCAATATTGGCTTTGAATGGAAGAAAGGATAACAACATCCAATATTGACTTTGGATGAATAGAAAACTCAACGTCTAATAATGGCTTTAGACGAGAGAAAATGTCACAACATCCAATATTGGCTTTGAATGAGTGGAAAACTCAACGTCTAATAATGGCTTTAGACGAGAGAAAAAGTCACAACATCCAATATTGGCATTGAATGAGTGGAAAACTCAACGTCTAATATTGGCTTAAGACGAGAGAAAAAGTCACAACATCCAATATTGGCTTTGAATGAGTGGAAAACTCAACGTCTAATAATGGCTTTAGACAAGAAAAAATGTCACAACATCCAATACTAGCTTTGAATGAGGTGAGACAAATTGTGGCATCCAATAATGGCTTTGGACAACAACAAAGATATCAACATCCAATATTGGCTTTGGATGGCAACAAAAGATCACGACATCTAATATTGGCTTTGAATGAAGGGAAAGATAAATGTCTAATAATGGCTTTAGACGAGAGAAAAGATTACAACATCCAATATTGGCTTTGGATGGAAACAAAAGATCATGACATCCAATATTGGCTTTGGACAGCATGGGGAAACATGATACCCAAGATTAGCATTGGTTGAGAAAATTACAGCTCATCCAAGATTAGCATTGGACAAAAGAGAGGAAACAACTGAACTGACATCTTCTTTGGTAGGTGCCAAGTAAGTTGGACTTTAATCTCAAGGTGGCATGTCAAATGCAACAAGACCTCAGGAAATACAAATGAGGATGAAACACTCTTGTTATACATTATGTATGAATTTTGTTATGCATGATATGTGAATGATCTATGCATGTAATGTCGACGTTTATGACAATGGATTTTGACTCTTTTGTGGAGGTAAGATTGGAAGTTTGATTCCTTAACATGAAGAACTCTTCCAAATTTGATTGGAAAGAAAATGTCTTGAGCCCAAATTTGTCACACTTGTAAGCTGTATTGAACTGATGATCTTCTGAGGAAGGACATGGAGAGCTGTTTGGAGATTTGTCTCAGATTAGCTGACTGCTGAAGATAAACTGATCATGGCTTCAGTCAAAAGTTGTTGGAAATAAGCTGATCACGACTTCAGCTCTGAAATGACTATTGGAGATAAACTGATCATGGATTCAGCTCTTGAAATTTTTGTTGGGAATAAACTGATCATGGCTTTAGTTCTTGAGATAATTGTTGGAATAAACTGATCATGGATTCAGTTTCTGAAATGACTATTAGAGATAAACTAATCATGGCTTCAACTTTGAAATGATTGTTGGGAAGGAATGCCCCAGTATGAGTCTTGAAAATGATCTTCTAGCTAACCAATTCTGAGAAAACTCGCACTGAGAAATAAATCTTGAATTGATTCACAACTGGATTTGGAAGATACTTTCCCTTGATAGGGTAATTGACCAAGTTTCTCAGCTGTTTGAAATTCCTTGACGAGGAAAGCTTGTTTGCAAGCAAAATTGTTTATTCAAACATGATAATTTTAATGCAAAAATCATGCCAAAGTTTTGAATTCAAAATCTTTTTTGAAATGATATTATTGGTGTATGGAATATGCATCACGACTTAAAATACAGTGGTTTATACTTTTAAAATGAAAGAGAAAGCAAATGTATGATACCAAAACAAATGATTCGCAAAAGATCTTAGGAGTCAGTTTATGCAACCTTGCTGTAGTATGCTTTCAAAAAAAACTTGGCTTCAATTAGGTATTTTAAGGGTTGTAACATGGTCTGGTTCATGGTTTAAGAAATAAAGGATAAAGGCTCAAAGTTTATTTGTACCCAATCTAATCTTCATGATGTTCTTCAGTCCTACGTTCAGTTAATTCAGACTATGCATTCAGGTTCCAAGAGATTTTGGAATTGCACTGATGGTAATAATGACGATGGCTCAAAAGCTAAGGAATTCTTGAGAATGACAGTCACTTCTTCTTATATCATTTTGTTGTTTTGAGGATTTTTGTCAACTCTGGTGGAGAATTTTGAGGATTTGAAGACCTCTTCTGATTGAATTTATTATTCCCAACTTTTGCCTGAACTGTTTCATTTGAGATTACAGTCAGCGGGATGCCCCATTTTTTTTGGAAAGATAATGACTGTCTTGCTCAATGATTACGGGGAACCATCTTTGTCATTTTTGGTTTAGATCATCTTTAACACTTCTTGTTGTGTGCGAAAGAAAGCTTGATCGCGACCTTTATTGAAAGGTGTCTTGCACGATTTCTCTTGTAATTGAATGCATAGCCAAATTAACTGAGAACTACCCATCCCCAAGTTAAGATTGCGAGTTTTTTCGTATAGAAAGAAACTCCAAATTTTAGGCTCAAAGGGGTGAACGAGGGATTAACTTCCTTATTGCTCCGGTGTTTAAGAGTGAAACAATGCCTGTATATCCTCAACAAAGTTTTATTCGAAAGCATACTAGCAATAATTATGGGTATTTCATTTTCATCATCCTCCATCAAATCTTTGCATAAACAAAAGCTTGATAAAGGGAGTAAACAAGAGAAATATATTTGAAAGCAGTAAATGAAAATGATTTGAATCAAAACATTGCAATGCTCATTTCATTAAACTTAACATAGAAGTACAAACAGAATTTGAAAGCAACAATTTTAACATAAACAAGGGGAAAATGCAAACAGAAAGAAAGATAGCCTAGTGACCAATCAGTAATAAGGATGAGCTGTCTTGTCTGAAACACTGGCTTTAGGAAGTGACTTGAGGGTACCCCGACTCAGTCTTCAGCCACTTTGTTTTGGCAAAGGATTGTTGATAACATTAGGACCTGCCTCTTTGAAAATGAGAATATTTTCTTTCACCAATTCTTGCACTCTGTTTTTCAATGCGTAGCAGCTCTCTAAATCATGACCGGAAACTCCCTGATGAAATTCACAATGAAGGTCAGATTTGAACCCGACTGGAGGAGGATTTCGAGGAATCAGAGGCCTAGTCGTAATCAAGCCCTTCTGCACCAATGCAGGATATGATTCAGTGTATGTCATAGGGGTGGGATCAAATTGAGCCCTATTCTGATTTTGATTCTGCACAATATTCTGTTGTTGAGGAACCTGAACTGGTTGAGCATTAACCGCAGGAGTAACAACCGCTACTTATGATTGATCAGTGTATTAAGGCCTACGGTGAGGTCCTCTTCTCTCAGTCGAGACATCATTGGCTTCTACCGCTTTCTTATTCTGAAAGTTCCCAAGGTATTTCTTTGCACCATTAGAAGATTCAGCAGCTTTAGACACTTTACCATTCTTGATTCCTTCTTCTAATCTTTGGCCGATAGCCACCAGGTTTGTGAAGCTGGAGGACACACTACCAATCATCTTTTCCAAAAAGAAATGGGACAAAGTATCCATGAACAAACCAGTTAACTCTTTCTCAGCTAGAGGTGGTTCAACTTGAGATGATAATTCTCTCCATCGTTGAGCATATTCCTTGAAAGATTCTTCCTCATTTTGAAACATGTTTTATAGTTGGAGACGATCAGGTGCCATGTCAAGGTTGTATTTGTATTGCTCTATGAAAGCATCAACAAGATCTTGGAAACATTGGATACGACCTTTCTCAAGTCCCATATACCATTTCAATGAAGCTCCACTCAGACTATCTTGGAAACAATGGATAAGCAACTTGTCATTCTTTGTGTAAGAAGACATCTTTCGAAAGTACATCACCAAGTGGATTCTTGGACTAGTATGCCCCTTATATTTCTCAAACTCGGGAGTCTTGAACTTTGCAGGCATAACCAAATCAGTAACTAGGCACATATTTTCAGTAGAAATACCAAAGACATCATTACCTTCCATATCTCGGAGTATCTTCTCTTAAGTATGATATTGTTCTTTGAACTCTTCAAACTCACCAAAGTCTCCCTGACTCATACTTCAAGGAATGGTAACATGGTACTCAAAGAGAGGATTTCGAAAAGCAGCTTGTGCAGCAGGTTGATGAAAAGCAGTATGAACGATTGGTTGAGGTTCAGCAAAAACTGGAGCCTGAAAGACTGGTCGGGAAGACTGGCCAACTATTGGAGTAATTGCAACAGGCGGAGAGTAATTCTGAGGTAACCCAAACTCTGGCCATGTATTAGATGTATGCTGGATAGGTTGAGTGTCAACAACAATAATTGGGATTTCAGATATCACAATCCTTTGAGGTGGCTCTCCTCTGGAAATCAGGACTTGCATCATCTCAGTAAGTTTGGCCATGCGTGACTTCAACTCTTCGATTTCCATTATGACTTCCATGTTATGTTGTTCTTGGTTTTCCATTCTCAATCTTACAACAACTTTAGTCCCGTAGTTGTGTTGAGGAATCAGCTTGATGGTAGACGATTAACTGGAAGAAAGAAGCAACTGGGAATAAGATCTTGAATGACCTGAATGTATATAGAATGATGCAAATGATATGCAATGTTATGCAATGCACTGTATAGTAACAGGATCACATGGTTCAGAGTCACGAGACTAGAGTCAAAAGTACAACCCATAAGGTATGGACTAACTATTATCACCTGCCGAACAAGGTTCTAAGAGGTTCCCAGAGCCTACATCCTTCCTTCGGATATTACCAACGTCCCAATTAACTCGGTAATTAGTAATATTCTCAGGAAAAACTCGTCCGAGCATAGTATTGCGTGACAACTATTTCCGGATTACTCCGTCATAGCTTCCGCACTACACCTAAAAGGCTAAGATGGGTTAGTTATTCTAAGGTCCTCAGCTTCAGCAAGCTCCCAGGTCGAAAGCAATACGTCTTCATGATTACTCGGTAAACGACACTACAGTCAAAGGGGCCTCCACTGAGTGGGGGATCTCATGTCTCCTTTTTTGGGATTACTCCCTTAAAGTTAACAAGACTATACCGCCCATCCTATCTTATGTTTGCCCAGAGTCCGGGTAGAAGACTGATAAGAAATCACCAAGCCCCTGAAAACCAGGAAAATCCAGACAAACATATATATATAACATAATGGGAAGTAATAAACAGCAAGTAAAACAATATATACACACTCATAGAAGAGAAACAAACAAAGCTAGGATTGACCCACTTAGAAATGGACCAACAATAGGTCAATTTGTCCCCAGTGAAGTCGCCACTTTCTGTCGCACGCGCAAATCAAAACTAAGAGAGAACGAAATTGTGAAAGTAATGATAGGAAAAGAAAATATAGCGGTAAAGATTTTATATTAAGCCATCAATTGACTTATCTCAACACAATGAAGTCGCCACCGCACTTTATTGTTTCCAAAGGGAAATTGGAAAAAGGCAAACAAAGCCCATGATGAAATAAAAGATCAGAGATCGAGGTACGGGGGTCGGTTATGCAAAGGGAAGGTGTTAGCACCCTAAGCATCTACGATACTCCGTAGGATCCACTTTGTTTGGTTTCTTTTAAAAGGAGTTTTATGTAAAGGTTTATTTGCTAAAGGAAAAGAATGAATGAGTATTTGTAAACAAAAGAAAATGAAATGTTTTTTTATTATTTTTGTTGTTCGCCTTGGATCGTAAGACTTAGTGCCTACGTACTCTCTCGTGCAATAGGAAAGTCAAAGCACTGTAGTTCGGCTAGAAAAACTTGTCTATTGATTATTCTTAAACAAGGAGACAAGTCGTCATTGTTAGGAGAGAAATCTCGACTAATACCCACAAGGTGTGAGAAATATGGACCCTACATCAGCAAGAGTGAGGGTTTGAGAATGCCTCTAGTACTCAAGTGGAAAAGTCGAAACCTTTATAACCACATGGATAGGAGAATGTTGCTCGAATATCAATGAATCATATCTCAACTCGAAAAAAGTTTTGAAGGGTAAAGGTGCTCGAGCGCATAAAAAGGTTTGAATGAGTTGAAGTGTTTTTGTTAATTTCGAAAGATGTCGAAGTATGATTAAGTGAATTGAAGTTTGTTTAAAGAAAAGAAGTTTTAAAATAAAAGGAACTCGACAAAGTCGAGGCTTATTATGAAATTGATTTGAGTTTATAAACAAAGAAGATTTTGAAAAAGATAAGAATGTTTTGAAAATTAAAGAATACGAGAAGATGAAGAGAGTGTCCTATGTACATGAGGGTAAAAATAAGGTAAAATTTAGGGAAAAGAAACGTCTAACCAACAAGAAGCCAACAATTGACATAATGAGCCAATGTAGAATTCCTATTATTTAGATTGAAACCAAGCAAGCAAATATACTAGACCTCTTGAGAGAACCAAACTTCAAGTGTATTAAGTCTTCACAAAAATTGGGCAGAGTAACGACTGTATACAAATGAATTCTAGATTACAGACAAAACATGTAATCACAATAACCTGCACACAAAGAAAACAACCCAATGTCTTGAGGTAAACCTCAAGAACTCTAGACAAAATATCAATTAAGGTCACAAGGTCTCCAATATAAGCCAAGGTTTCTATTCCTAAGTCAAAGAAGTCCAATACTCCATAATACCAAGGATAGTAACCAAATAGTCCAAGTATCATTAACGTTTTTTTTTATGGTTTATGTTGATTATTAAGTATCTTCAAAAAGAAATAAAAGCTCAAGTGAGCAAAATAAAAATGGTATAAAAGTAAATGCTCAAGTGAGCAAAGATGAAAATAGCATGAAATATAAATGCTAAAGTAAATAGTACATAAAGTAAAAGCATAAAAATAAAAGTATAAAGTAAAGTCAATTGTTAAGAATTAGTGGTTAGTTGGATGACCATCTTGAAACTTTCATTTGAAACTTATTAGAGGATTGGTAGAACCATAGCCTCTCAACAACAAGTTGCATTTGCTTTTTATCAAGTATATCATCCATTTAAGAATTCTCAAGGCAACATTTAATGATCAACGATGTTTAAGTGATCCGCGTTGACCAAAATTTATGAAGATCCATTAAAGGATTGGTAGAACCAAAGCCTCCACACAATAAATCTCAAGGTTATTGGATCGAAAGGATCAAATTAACATACTTGGACTTGCAAACATAGGTTTGGGCCACGAATGATCATTTATTTGAATCGGGACAAAATTTAGCGCTATGTTAAGCAATCGTAAGTGGACTTATATAGAAGTCGCACCTATTTTGAGGCCGATCAATAGAAATCTATGTATTTCATGTTTGGATAAATGATATAGAGATCATTATCCCATAACATGTAATACAATAAGAAAGGGGAATAAGATGAAGAGGGAAGGGATTGGAGTTTCAAATATCATCAACATCATTCATCCATTTTAATGGATTTGGTTTATCAACCTATCAACACCCAAGACCCAATGATGTTGAATAATTTGTCTCAATATATGCTCCAAGTCATTACCACATGCTATTTCAAAAATCAAACAAGAATCGTGTACAAAAGTTTTCAATTTACAAACATTAATCAAAGGTATAACCCAAAATGAAATCTTAAGTCAAAAATAGTTTTAAAATATGAAAATGACTTGAAATATGAAATTAAAACCCTAACTTCCTAAAGTCCTATAAAATTTAGAAATAAAATTTGGAGTCCCTGGATTGAGGTGGAAATTTGCTTTAGAAATGAAAACTTGGAAACTAGCAAGTTTAAGCCTTAGACTAGACGATTTTGGAAAATAATTTGTGAAAAATATGAACACACATTGTAAAATTCCAGAAAAAATATTTTTATGGCCTCAACATGTTCAAGCACTCCAAACAACTTCATCTCTGATTTTATAGGTATGGGAAATTAGAACATTTAATCAATTAATGTGTATGATCGAGCAAAAACCCTAAAAGAGGAAATTATGTTCAAAATTAAATCATTTAGATCCAAAGGTCAAATAACTTTTATGTAAAATAACCTAAATGTCAATAAAACTCTAAGGATCAGAAATCATATTTTTATTGAATTTTATCTCAAAAGAAAAAAGGAAATAGAAATTATTTACACAATCTAACAAAAAATTAACGCAAATAAAATATATTATGTCAAAATGATTTTAAAATGTAACAAAAGTTTTTTTATAAAATTGGAAAAAAAATATTTTCAAGTAATAAACTCAGAGAGAAGTCCAAAAATATTTTTTATATATTTTTTGACTTAATAGAAATAGGAAATAAAATTCAATGTTTTAAAAGAATAATAAAACCCTAATTAATTACATGAATTTATTTAATCAAGAAAATTGATAATAATGAAATAAAAATAAAATATGAAAATATACTGAAAAATGAGTTTAAAATATTTTTTTCATAATTTTTGAATTGAAGGAAATATCAAAAGAAAATTGGAGAAAAAATAAAGAATATTAAAATATAAAGCCTTTTACACATGTTTTTGTTAAAGCGTGCTGTAAAAAGAACTAAAGTCATGTTCAATTAAAACAAGACATATCATCATCCCTACCAAATGCCATAATATGCAGATTTTCCAGCTTCAATGCAACACTCTCATGGCACGATATCTTGCTCATTTCTTGATGAAATTCAAAAGTTCCAACATCAAAGTTCAAGATCAAAATTAGTAGAACATGATATGATCAAAATTTTTATGAAATGATACATTGATGAGTGAGAAAATTGCGCGTGAAAAATGCTACATGAACACTTTTTTTTTATTTGCACATTACATCGAACAGTTCTCAAACTTGATTTTCTCCCTCAATTTTCCACCAATTTAAACGATCCAAAAATAAAAATTAATCAGAAAAATACAAGGATTATGAATATGCTCTTAGATTTTGCAAAAAATTCATGAATTTAAACAACACGCAAAGTTGTAGTAAGAGAGAGAAAAATGGATCATATACCTTGTAATAAATTTGATGATGTTGGAGCTCAAATAAAGAACTAGCACTCCAGAAATACTTGACTTGAAGCTTCACTAATGATTCAATAGAAGGATGAAGGAAGCTTGAAAAAAAATGGAGGACGCTTGCTTGAGAGAGAAAGAGAGAGAAAAAAATGGAGATTTGATTGTATGTGAGGAAAATTGAAGAGAGGTGAAGGAAATTGATGAGAAATTAAGAAGATGAATGGTGGAATTGAAGATGAAGAAGAAATGGATTTTCTGCTATGTGTTGTTTCGTTTCCTATTAGCTAGCCTTGTGATAGAAACTCTGATTCCTTATTTATACATAAAACTAATTGGTTAAGCTAATTTTTTAATGGTCAAAATCTCTTAATGGTAAAATCAACGCAAAAAACTAAATGTATAAAAACTAATTCAATTTAAAATATTTTTTTTTAATTTTATGAATTAAGAATAGGGACTCAAAAATGACTAAAAACGATAAAAATGGACAAAAATCTATCCGAAAAAATGAAATAAACATATTAAAATAAACTACATGTGTCAAAGATTAAAGAAAAATTATTAGAATGATCAAAATTGAAATAAAATGAGAATAAAAATATCAGGTTGAACAAACGCTTACGGTTAAAAATGTGACTTCAAACTGTACCAAAAAATAAAGCGAGCATACCGTCATAATCTATGCGAAACGCATATTCATAAAATGATCGGTAAAATGTGAAAACTTGAAATATTTTTCTCGCTAATTTTCCACACAGTATCAAATCGCTTTTAACAGTCTGTCTGTAAAACCAAAATATTTTTATTATCGACCTATAAACAACTTGGAACAATGCAAGAAAATAGTAAAGAGATAAAAATGCATAAAGTGAAATATGAGGTATTTTTCAACTACAGAATGTTGCAAATATCGATTTAAACAGACTTTTGGTCAACTTAAACACGATTAAATGATGCAAATGTGATGAATGAAGCTATCTATTAATGACCGTGACTAAATGACAAAATATGATATGAAAGTGCGACTGAAAAAATTAGGGGCGAAATTTAGGGTACAACACAAGGCATAAGGAGATTTCTGACTGTAGCATACTCACCTCAACAAAATAGTGTGGTGGAAAGAAATAATCGAACAATCCTTGACATAGTTCGATCAATGCTTAAGAGCAAGAATATGTCGAAGGAATTTTGGGCAGAAGCTGTACAATATGCAATCTACGTTCAGAATAGATGTCCATATTCGAAGTTGGGAGATTTAACACCTCAAGAAGCTTGGAGCGGACAAAAACCAATTGTGTCTCACTTCAAAGTGTTTGGAAGTGTGGCTTATGCTCATGTACCTGATCAAATAAGAACAAAGCTGGAAGATAAGAGTCAGAAATACATACTCATTGGGTATTGTGAGAAAATGAAAGGTTGCAGACTTTTCGACCCAATAAACAAAAAGGTGATAGTAAGTAGAGATGTTAGAGTAAACGAAGAAAGCAAGTGGGACTGGAAAAACTCAACTGAAGTTGTGATCGAAGTACCAGATGCTATATCAAAAGACACTTCGACAGAACCAGAAAACTCTGATGATGAAGATGGACTCTCACAGCCCAGGTTGTGAAGTTTACAAGACTTGTATGAAAACACAGAAGAAGTGCATCTCGTATGTTTGTTGGCAGACACTGAAGATGTTAGTTTCGACGAAGCAATAAGAAACAAAAATTGGAAAGATGCTATGAATGAAGAAATTAAGGCCATTGAACGCAATAATACTTGGGAACTAGCAGAGTTACCAAAAGGAAGTCAAACAATTGGTGCGAGGTGGGTGTTTAAGAAAAATATAAATGGACAAGGTGAAATCGAAAGATACAAGGCGCGAATTGTGGGGAAAGGATACACGCAGAAAGCAGGAATCAATTATGATGAAGTATTCGCACCTGTTGCAAGATTGGAGACAATTCGATTGCTCATATCTCAAGCTGGTCAATACAAGTGGAAAATACATTAGATGAATGTCAAGTCAGCCTTTTTGAATGGCGTGCTCGAAGAAGAAATTTATATCGAACAACCCCCTGGATTCATGAAAATCGAAAATGAAGGAAAGGTGCTAAAGCTAAAGAAGGCACTTTATGGGCTGAAGCAGGCACCACGGGCATGGAATACACGAATTGACACAAACTTTAAAGAAAATGGATTTCAGTAATGTCCCTATGAACATGCCCTGTATGTGAAGAATAAAAAAGACAAAATATTGCTTGTTGCTCTCTATGTTAATGATTTAATTTTCCTAGGCAACAAAAATCAGATGATCGAAGAGTTCAAAGGCACAATGACACAAAAATTTGAGATGACTGACTTAGGCCTGATGAAATACTTTCTTGGTCTGGAGGTTCGACAAGAAGAAATAGGAATCTTCATCTCACAAGAAAAATATGCAAAAGATATCCTGGAAAGATTCAAAATGGATAGCTGCAATCCCATTTCGACACCAATGGAGCTAGGAGTAAAGCTTTCGAAATTTGATGGGGGAGAGCGTGTCGAAGCAAACAAATTTTGAAGTTTGGTGGGAAATCTTCGATACCTCACATGCACAAGGCCAGATCTTTCGTTAAGTGTTGGAATTGTGAGTCGTTTCATGGAAGAAGCAGTTGTTGCACACTGGAAAGCTCTGAAGAGAATCCTTCGATATGTCCAAGGAACTGTGTCACTTGGAATGTTCTATTTGAAAGCAGAAGAATACAAGTTGACTGGTTACTCTGACAATGATTGGTGTGGTGACATAGATGATCGAAAGAGTACTTCAGAATATGTTTTCTTCATGGGAAACACTGCATTCACCTAGCTGTCAAGGAAACAACCCATAGTAACTCTTTTGACCTGTGAAGCAGAGTATGTGGCAGCATCCTGGTGCGTATGTCATGCAATATGGCTGAGAAGATTGCTGAGCATGATGGAATCGAAACAGAAAGATGCAACAATAATTCAATTCGATAAAAAATATGCAATCGAGCTGGCAAAGAATAAAGTCAACCACGAAAGAAGCAAGTACTTTGATGTTTGATTCCACTTTATTTGAGAACAAGTGAAGGTTGGAAGCATCAAACTGAAGCACGTTACAAGCAAAGATCAAGCAGCAAACATTCTTACAAAACCACTATCAAAGAAGTTATTCGACAGAGGCAAGAAAATACTAGGCATGATGGATCGAAGGAATATTTGAATTTATGGGGGGGGTTTGTTGGTTAAATTCAAATCAGTCTTGGGTAATGCAAAAGACAAATTCCCTTGGGTAGTGAGAAGTTTATTCCTTTAGGGAACTAGAAATAGTTATTGTTGTAACTCTTAACATTCCATATTGTGATCCTATATAAATCACTTTGTACTCATATTGAAAGTTAGTTGGACAATTTTATAAAGAAATAAAGTTCAAAGTTCACTCTCATTTCTCTTCAAATTTCTTCAATGGGTAGCGAGAGCAACAGTTCAGTAAAAACAAAAAATTTATGTGGCTTATAGTTTCTGTTGTCTGTGTTTTAGAGTTTGATACTAGATGTGTGTTTTGATTAAAAGAATGATGTGTAAAAAAAGATGGAGAATGGTTAGAACGATAAATTTTTTGAATATAACGAAAGGTGGAACAAAAAAAATTGAGCGTAATTTATTTTATTGATTTAGTTCATCGGTTCTTAAAATCTAAAATCGAATTAAACCATATCAATTTTTATTGATTCGGTTCGATTTTAAAACTAAACTAGAAATAATCAATTTTATTTCAATTTAATTTAATTTAAATTATTAATCTAATTAAATTTTTCTAATCCGATGGTTAACATATACTAATTGAACTACTCTATATACTTTAAATTAGTTCAATTATAATACACTAAATGTTTTTTATTACACTTGAATTTTATCTTTTAGAAATGAATCACTTATCGGTGTCTACAATTCACACATGAGAAAAATATTTGACCAAAATGAATTAGTGTAATTTAATATTTTAAAAGTAATAATAATAATACATTATTTTTTCCACAATACCTTTTAAAAATTAATCACTATAAAAACTATTATATGTCTCTAATCAATTACTCGAGTTTATTATATTTCTTTGATATTTTTAAAATAATAAAGTTAGAATAATTAAAATGTACTAATTAGTGTTATTTAATAAAGAAAATTATATGAGATAAATGTTCTTTAGTAAAATATAGGATTATATATATATATATATATATATATATATATATATATATATATATATATATATATATATATATATATATATATATATATATATATATATATATATATATATATATATATATATATATATATATATATATATATATATATATATATATATATATATATATATATATATATATATATATATATATATATATATATATATATATATATATATGGTCAATTGTAGGATAAAATATTTTAATTATAGTAAATTAATTATATTAAAAATATTTTGTTTTATTAGTTTACAAAATTTAAATATTAAATCAACGGATTATATTCATTTAACTAAAATAGCTAGAGATATAATGAGATCGGTTCAGACCAGTTTTTAGTCAAAAAAGTCTAAATCGATGAAATTTTCAACGGTTCAGTTTGGTTTGGTTTTTAACATTTTTTAAAAATGGAACTGAACTAAACTAATCAGTTTTGTTCAATTTGGTTGATCAGTTTACAATATTTTTTTTAACATTATATTAATCAGTGTATTTTTCATTATCGTATTTTTCGATATATTTTATGCTATTATTCTTTAAAATAATACATTTCGTGCAATTTATTGCATGCTTTATTTTTCCAAACAAATTACAAGTTTCTCTTAATCCATATGAAACAATGACATGATTTTCATTACATCATGAAATAAGTTCATTATCAAATATAAAAGTTAACACTTGACATCAAAATGTTAAAAAAGAATTTAAAAGTTTAACAAATAAAACACACATTAAAACTATTTTGTAACAAGACTAAAAAGAATTGTGTTGATGAAGAAGAAGCAAAAAAGGTAAAATAAAATATGAAAATTAACGAAGAGAATTTGAACACAAAAAATGCAACCATAACATATAAGAATGACGGTAGTGAAAGCAACAATGGTGATTGGTAGCGAGAGCAACAGTTCAGTAAAAACAAAATTTTTGTGTGGCTTATAGTTTGTGTTTTTTGTGTTTTAGAGTTTGATATTAAATGTGTGTTTTGCTTAAAAGAATGATGTGTAAAAAAAGATGTAGAATGGTTAGAACGATAAAAAATTTGAATATAATGAAGGGTAACAAAAAAAATTGAGCGTAATTTATTTTATTGATTTAGTTCATCGGTTCTTAAAATCTAAAATCGAATTAAACCATATCAATTTTTATTGGTTCGATTCGATTTTAAAATCAAACTAAAAATAATCGATTTTATTTCGATTTAATTTAATTTAAATTATTGATCTAATTAGATTTTTCTAATCCCCTTACCATCCTAAAAATAACATATACTAATTGAACTACTCTATATACTTTAAATTAGTTCAATTATAATATACTAAATATATTTTACATTTTAATTATTTCTTCTAGAAATTTATAATTTATAATGAACAAAGAGTTATAGAAAAAATATTTGACCATAATTAATTAGTTATATGAAATTTACTATGTGATTGAACTACATCAAAATTAATCTTATATGAAAGTTCATTTTAACGTTAATCTTTAGATATGTAGATGATATAATAAATCATTTTAGATTAATCTCAAACTTTATAGATATGATCTATATGATATTACATTTTAATTCAACGGTTGATTTTAAAAAATATTTATTCGATATGAAATTACTAAACGAGTGTAGCTCATGGTGTAATTCTTTGATTTATAAAATATATTAGGTTTTTGGTTCGATTTTAAATTGAACCGAACTAATAAAAATCAATGTGAATTTATAACAATAAAAATTCTATGGAAAATATTAAAGTATAAATTCATAATATGTATTATTATTATTATTATTATTATTATTATTATTATTATTATTATTATTATTATTATTATTATTATTATTATTATTATTATTATTATTATATTATTATTATTATTATTATTATTATTATAATAATATTATTATTATTATTATTATTATTATTATTATATTATTATTATTATTATTATTATTATTATTATTATTATATTATTATTTTTTTTTTTGAACCAAAAAGATGTATATTAATTCAAAAGGAGAGGAATAAACAAGGCAATCTCAACAGATTCAGCCAGCTAAAGCTACAAAAAAACTAAATCAGTAATCTAGCAATATTGGGCCTAATCTTCCTATTTCCCCAGCATCTATACACTATACAATCAATAATTCTTTCTACTGAGTTATAATTATAAGTAGTATCAAAAATAGTAGCATTCCTGCGAAGCCATGTTTCATGAATAGCTTTTGTGAACGCTGTTTTGAGCACAGTTGCCCACCAGCCCTTGCCTTTGGTGCTAGCCAGAACCCACTTCAACTCGTTCTCCCATATAAAGGGTTTATGGTTAACCCCCAACCAAGTTAGAATTGCCATCCAAACAGTAATGGTGTTAGGGCAGCTAAAGAAAATATGGTTAGCATTTTCTTCCTCCACACCGCACAACCTACATAAGCTATCCTGAGCAATACCAAAATGCATCAATCTATCTTTAGTGGGGAGCTTTCCATGACACAACATCCAGGTGGTAAACTTAGCTTTTGGCCTAGCGTAATTATGCGTAAATAACTTACTCCAAGTACTTCTACTCATGTCATCAATAAGCAAGGAATAAACTTCTTTCATGGAATACTTATGATGATGAAGCATATGGTCCCATTGGTGTTGAATTTGAGTAACCTTACTTCTAAGGTGCATGATGTTCCTTGTGGTCCACGTCCAGCTTTGCCCCACAATAGCTTCCATGACGTCTCTATTTTTCAGATAAACCTTATGAATCCATTTAACCCATAGGCTGTCACTTTTATTGCTGATATTCCATAGGCACTTTAGTAAGGCAGTTTGGTTCCAAACAATTAGGTTCTTGATACCTAAACCACCTTGCTTCCTAGGCTTGCACATATTCTTCCAAGCAACAAAGCTTTTGTTACTAGCATCGTTCCTGCTTGTCCAAATAAACGTTCTACAGATAATATCAATCTTCCTAAGCACACTTTTGGGGAGGGGAAAGTTTAGCATCCAGTACTGAGATATTGAGCAGATGATGTTGTTCACGAGTTGGATTCAACCAGCATAGCTTAGCAGTTTCGTAGCCCAGTGACGGATACGCCCCGTGATTTTCTCAATAAGGGGAAGGTAGTTCTGCACACTGAGTTTTTTGCTGCTAAGAGGAACCCCTAAATAGCGAATTGGGAATCTACCTTCTGCAAACCCAACTGTTGTACTGATATTGTTTCTCTCAGTCTGCTCCACACTACCGAAGAAAATGTTGCATTTCCTTGGGTTACAAATTAGGCCAGTAGAGATGGAAAAGTTCCTGAAAACTGTCATGAGAATATCCACTGAAACAGCATCACCTCTGCAGAAAAGAAGAATGTCGTCTGCAAAAGCGAGGTTTGTCAGTGCCAACTGCTCACATTTAGCGTGATGGTTAAAGTCAGGATTACGCTGCATCTTCACCAAGCACCTATCAAGATACTCAATCATGATCACGAATAGGAGCGGGGACATTGGGTTGCCCTGTCTGATACCTCTCTTTGCCTGCAGAAAATTAGAAAGGTTGCCATTTATATTGAAAGTATACGAAACAGTTGAGATCAGGGTGAGGGTCCATTGGACAAATCTGGTTGGAAAGCCCAATTCCCTCAGAATTTTGTCTAAAGCCCCCCAATCAACCATGTGTTGGCTGAAGATTTTGATAATATTATTAGAAGCCAAATGAATTGGACGTTTCGATTGAAATGAAACAAAACGTCATGTTTCGAAATAGCAGAAGCAGTGTTTCGAATGAGCATATCAAAGCTTGGAGCTTCGAGTGGCAATTATGAGAACATATCTAAAGAAGTCTCGAAATGACAACAAGGCTGTGTCTAAAGAAGTACGTTCGAAGCGAAGAAGTGCCAAAACATTTGAAATTCAAATGCAAGCGGGATGTTCGAAATTTGAAATATATGCGCTGGAGCATTCGAAGACACGTGGAAGTAAGAGAGAGGCATTGCTCTGCATGTTCTGAACGTGGCAGAATCTTATAGCAAGACCGTTATGGTCGAAGTAGTATAAATAGAAGTCTTAGCATTAGGATTTCGTGTGTCATATCTATTTGTACAAAAAACTCAGTAAACATTCAAATTACCACATGGCTAGGGAAACGAATGCAAGAGCAATGTACATATGATAGCACCACATGTTTATGATTTAATGAAAACCCTTTATCATTTCCAGTACTTTCCTTATCTTTATGTCAATACCATTTACAAGTTTTTTGCATCTAAAGTCTTTTTATTCGAAATCTTTCCATTGATGCCTTACATTTAAATGCTTTCTTTACATTTCAAACACTTTACATTTCAGAAACTGTCATACTTTTCACACCTTTATCTTCAAGTTTTTATCCTTCGAACGCCTATTTTTACTTAAAACCATTTTACAGATTTCTTGCATTAAACGCTTTCTTCATATTTTCGAATCTTTTACACTAACTGTTTTGTTTTACGTTTCGAAGCCATTTACTTGTCTTTTATGCAGTTTTTACATGTCTTTACAATTAACCTTTATCTTCATGCAATTTAGTTTCACGCACATATATTTTGATTATACCTTTAGATCCTTAAGAGAGAAATCGAAATAAGTCAAACACCTACACAACATTCTAAATACCAACCATGAATACCTGTTCGATCATGAGAGTTACCCTAATGACCAACACGTCCTAGGATCAATCTAGTCGATCCTGCGAGTTACCAGAGAAATTGAATAACAGTCAGTAAGTTTATTCGATAGTTTGGAGGACTAGTGGTTGTTTACCAGAAATCACTGGAAACACCATGTCATATGCCTTCTGTAGGTCGATTTGAATCATGCATCTAGGAGTACCATGCTTCATATCATAACCTTTGACAAGTTCAGTAGCTAGGTGGATGTGGTTGTGGATGTCTTGACCTGAGATGAAAGCTGCCTGATTCTGATTAATAATGGAAGGCAAGACCGTTTTCAGTCTGGTAGTAAGAATCTTCGAGATAATTTTGAGAAAAACATTGCAACCAGAAATGGGCCTATAGTCCTTAATCCCTATAGCTCTATCTCCTTTTGGGATGAGGGTTACCAGGGTTCTGTTAAACTTGCTAAAGATTTTACCTGTTCTGAAGAACTCTTCAACAACTGTACTAACATCCTTCTGCAGAATATCCCAACAATTTTTGAAAAACTTGGCCGTAAATCCGTCAGGGCCTGGGGATTTGTTGTCTCCAATACTCTTCAAGGCATCTTCGATCTCCTTGGTAGACACACAGTTGACAAGGTTGCTTTTTTGGTTATCCTGAACCTGCCTTCCCATTCTCATTGCTTCAATATCTATATGCTTGGTATGGTTAGGGGTCTTACCCAGCAGCTGTAGGTAAAAATGCATAACCTCTTTCTCAATATTTTCCTGCCCTGTTATGACTTCCCCACTATCTTGCTGCAGGAAATTAATGTAGTTTCTTTTCTGCCTGGCTTTAGTATGTGCGAAGTAGAATTTGTTATTACCATCACCCTTTTTAATCCAGTCAATTTTTGCCCTTTGGATCAGTCTATTCTCTTCATGGTCATGAAGATTAATGATATCTTCAGTAAAAGTTTTGATCTGCTCTATCAAGTTACCATCTTGCCTGTTATTTTTGAGCTCATTTTGGGCTTTATGTAACTTCTCCCTTGCAACCATCAGTCTCTTCTTTAAGTTCCCTGTCTGCTTGCTAAAGTTCTTGATATCAGCCTTAAGTCTATGAAGCTTGTACCATAGAACCTGCATAGGGTCCCCACAGGCAGGAATATCCCAGGAATTTTTGACCATCTCTTTGAAACCATTGATGTCAATGAGATAATTATTGAATTTAAAGTGATTACCTCTTTTGAACTCAGCAGGCCCACTGATAGAAAGCAGAGAGTGGTCAGAAACATTAGGAGGCATGATACTCAGCACATGTTCAGGGAAGAGTTGGAACCAATCAGGATTGCAGATTGCCCTGTCAATCTTGGAGTAAATAGTACCAGAGGCATGTTTATTTGACCAAGTGAAGTGGTCCCCCACACTATCCATTTCATACAAATCAGTTTTCCTCATCATGCTAGCAATATCAATGTATTCATAATCACTCACCATTTTCCCACCAATTCTGTCCCTAGCTGTAACCACATTGTTGAAATCTCCAATGGCACACCAAGGGCCAACTTGATTCATGTGGATGTTTTCCATCTTCCTCCAAAGAATTCTTCTCATGTCCAATTGATTGTGGGCATAGATTGCAGTAAGCCAATAGAGAAACTCGCATGTGACTGTGTAGATACCACAGTGAATATGTTGACTAGACATGCTGCACAACTTCAGATCAACCTTTGTGTCATCCCAAAGAATCCAGATTCGACCGTTAGGGTGGGCAGAGTAGTTATCGATGAAGGATCTGTTCATATTTAGCTTTTCTCTGATTATCTTGGCCTTTATTTCTTTCACTCTAGTTTCAAGCAAAATGCTAATAGTTGGTTGAAGATGTAAGAGAAGGGAGCTTATCTCTTTTATCTTCCCCAGCATGTACTATATTTACTAAAATATATATTTTTGCTTAAAATAATATTTGAGATAAATATTTAAATCAACTTCCGAGCTATATATCTAGTTAATAGTTAAACTAAACTAATAAAAAAACATCAAATAATTTTATAACTTATTGGATAAACCAAACATTTAAAGGCAAAAAAGAAAAACAAAGACAATAAGATTGATGGAGTTTCAAATGTAACGGTACAGTTTATTTGAGCGAAAGCAGCATCCTAATTATTTTCGTTATTTGGAGCATTATTCTTTTTCAGGAAAGTATACTACATTACTTCCGCAATCAACATAGTCTCTAGGACAATCAATGTAACCGTGTGGTGTGCTTTTGTCCACACACACTCTTATTTCTCGCAAATAGAATGTGTTGTGAATTTGATAACATTGAATTTGAGGCTTAAATCCAATACGGTTCTTGATGGCACTGAAAATATTAGACAATTGGTGAGGTCTTCTATTAGTTGGAGGAAGACCTGCTTTGTTAAGGGTGAACTTTAAATTAACTCTCTTGTGAATTTTGATTGTCTCCTCAAAATATTTCTCTGGAGTCATTAAGCTGCAAGTTCCATGATAATTCCATTGTCTCATCCAGAGGGTAGTGTCCTCAACTGAAGTATTCTGATAAGATCTCAAAGACGGCCACTCCTTTTGTAGGTCTTTCTTAAATGAAAACTGTTTATAAAACCTATTTTTAAAGTTAAAAAGTAGAATAAATTAATGAAGAAAGTTATAAACTTACTGAAGAAATATCTGGTTCAGTTGTGTTATGACAATTACGTGGCTGAGAATCAGCTATATCGCTGTTGCTCGGCCACAGGCCGTGTATTACAAATTTTGAGGGTGTAATTTTTCTACAAACTTGGTTCATCATGATGCAGTAAGTTTCTGGCCATATCTCAGCCAACATAAGGAAGTCAAAAGGCTTTTCAGAATGAGGTGGCGGCGGCGGTGGTGATCGTCGGTACGGAGGTGGTGGAGACTTTTTTGGTGAAGTCTTTGGAGGTTTATTCGTTACAGCAGATAACTCGTATGAAGGTGAAGATTCATTAGCGTGGTACGGAGGAGGGTCGGAAACTACCAACCCAACAATGTGAAAGAGCACCAAAAGGATGATCGCTAATGAAGATTTCATCGTCATAATTAAGAAACAACTATTTGATTTTGAATATAACTTGATGTGTGTTTTCATCATTTTATAGTGCAAATATTCTACTATGGTGGGGTCTAGTGTAGGTATGACTCGGTGGAGACTTTTTAATTATGTTAAAAATAAAAATAAAAAGTAAATATGGACTATACATACTTAAACATTAAAAGTTTTTTTTTTAAAGTTTTTGTTGCTATGATTTTAAGAAAACAAAAATTATTTTAAAGTATGTGGATTCGAGCATCTCTTTTATTTTCGAATTTTAAAAAGTATATTTAATTGGAGTAATTATTGTGTTTTTAGAGTATTTAATAAAAAACGATCAAGAATTTCTTTATTTCAAATATTATTTAAAATAAAGATGAATTATTGTAAAGGTTGAACCCCAAACTATTTATCAATATGCAAAAAAAAAATATATATATATATATATATATATATATGTGATTTTTGCAATATGATTTTAAAATTAAACATTAAATCCAATACCGTCTTTAAATGATAGTACTATTTATTTAAAATATATGATGAATAAGTACCATCTCATTTATTTTTTTAAAATAAAAGATTATAAAATTATATTAGAAATATTAAATAAAAAATATATCAAAATATCTTTTGTTTCATTTTTATAATTAAGAAATTATTTTAAGACAAATATGAATAGTCTATATTGTTTATGAAAATAATATATATGAGCAGATTAGTTGTATGTTGAAAAATAATTTGTTGAGATTTAATTAAAATTTAATTATATTTGTCTAATAATGTATTGCATTAAAATAATAATAATAAGTTTACTGTGAGTAAATTAGTATGATATTTTTTGAAATAAAAAAGTTAATAAATAAATATTAGATTATTATATTTTTGTATTTGTGAGGATTTGAATCAATGACCTCTTATAGAGAGTAACAATATATTTTAACATTTGAAAATTGAAGATGGATTATGAGAGATGTCATTAGAAAAATAAATGATGTGGCATAAAAAAATTGAAGTGTTTTAAGATAGAAGTTGAAGTGTCGTAAGATAATTTGATGCACTGAATTTAATAGATATAAATAGATTTTAAAAAAAATTATGTAGACATTGTTAATTGAAATGTATGTATGTTGACTCATTAAATATTAAAAATATATAAATATTCATTGTATAATTTTTTTTAAAGTGAACACTCATTTTAACCTTTCACAAAAATTATAGAATTTAAATTAAGAAAATTTTATCTCATACTCCAACATTTATTTCCTTATCTCTACATTATATTTTTTTTAATCAAAATACCCTTATATAAAATTTTATTAAAAGTTAAATTTTTTAAAAATATTTGACTACCATAACTCTTTTGTAAAATTTTTCAGTATACAAAATAAAAGTTAAAAAATGTAAAAAAATATTGACTTTCAAAATACTTTTTTTAAAGTCTTCCGAAACACAATAAAAATTATATAAAAAATTGACTTCCATAACGCTTTTGAAAAGTCTTCCAATACACAATAAAAAATAATGTAAAAATAGTTAACTTTCGGAACACTTTTGTAAAGTCTTTCAATACACAAAATAAAAGTTAAAAAATATTTAAAAATAAATTTCTGAGCACTTTTGAAAAGTCTTCAAATATACAAAATAAAAAATATTTACAAAATAACTTTCAGAACACTTGTGAAAAGTGTTTCGGAACACAAAATAGAATTATGTAAACTTTTGAAAAGTCTTCCGGTACACATAATAAAAATTAATGTAAAAATTTGACTTACAAAACACTATTGCAAAGTCTTCTGATATACAAAATAAAAGTTAAAAAATAACTTTCGAAAAACTTTTGAAAATTTTTCTGATACACAAAATAAAAAATCTTTAAAAAATAACTTCTAGAATACTTTTGAAAAGTCTTCCGAAACATAAAATAAAAATTATGTAAAAAATTAATTTATGAAACACTTTTGCCAAGTCTTTACAAAATAAAAATAAAAAAGATATTAAAAAAATAAAATAATAACTTAGTTTAAATTATACAAGAATAAAGTTGGTATTTATTATAAAATATAAGGGTATGAGGATAAAGGTGGAGGTATGAGATAAAATCTTCCTATATTAATTCTTCATAAAAAAATTGATTTAATTCTGTATAAAGTTTAATTAGGTGATATTAGTTTTTCTATTAATTTTTTTTCTAATTTTAAATCATATTGCCACGTTGGATATTGTTTTTTATTTTTTTAATTGAAATAATAAATTGTTTTTTATTTTTAAACAATTCAAGTTTAAAAATATAAAAAACAAAAGAAAAACTTATTTTAAAAAGAATCAAACACAAGATCCTTTATGCCACACCGTATATCTTTACCACTAGATTAATCTACGTCGGTGACAGATAATTTTATGATTTATAGTGATATTAAACAATTTTAAATTCATAATAAAAATACGTCAATGTATATTAGTGACCGATAATTCTCGTGATTTATATTAATATTAAATAATTTTGAATGTAACAAAAAAAAAAGTTGTAACCACGAATCTCGAACCTAAGTCTTTTTTTTTTTTTGAATAAGGACTTGAATTATACCAAAAAGCAAAAGAAATACACGGCGATCGCAAGGATCTAACCAACCAAAGAACCTAAGGCAACATTAACCCGAGAATCCTATCCTTTAAGATTTTACAATGCCATCCCCTAAAAACAATAGTATCGATAATGGTTTTGGTCACATGACACAAATCCAAACCTGCCCCAAAACAAATGCTATTACGATATACCCAAAATCCGTATATTGTTTCAGCAAAGGCAAGCTTAATCAAACAGGCTCTCCAACCTTTGCCTTTCCCCCACTTGATGGCCCAATGAAGTTCCTCCTCCCAAGCTTTAGGCACATGATATTCCATTTGAAGCCATGCAAGAACTTCACACCAAATCCGCCTAGTAACATCACAATCAAAGAAAAGATGAGAAGCAGTTTCTATACTAGGACATAAACAGCATCTATTGTCCGTGATGAAGCCAAAACGGTATAAACGAATTTTGGTTGCTAGCTTATTGTGGCAAACCAACCATGTAATAATCTTAGCTTTAGGCCTGGACGGGTTGTTCTGAAACAGCTTCGCCCACGGAATATGAGGTTTATCAACTATTTCCAAATAATAACCCCTCATGCTAAAAGCACCCTTGGAGATTAACGCATGCCAAAAATGGGAATGAGAAAGAATGAAGGTCCTCTGATCCAAGACTTTACGCATAATCCACGAGCTAGAAGCTTTAACTTTGGCCTCCATTATGTTACAATCCTTCAAATAGTAAGCATGAACCCACTTCAACCAAAGGCTGTCAGATTTAGCGCATATGTTCCACAACAGTTTCAGCATAGCACACTTGTTCCAGATGCAAAAATCAATGATCCCCAAACCACCATACTTGGCAGGTTTACAGACTGTAGTCCAAGCTACCAAACTTCTTCTATTCATAGTATTAGTTCCAGACCAGACAAAAGACCGACACAAATAATCAATCTTCTTGAGGACAACTTTAGGCAGGAGAAGAACCATAATCCAGAAATTAGCAATAGCAAAAGATATAGATTTTACCAATTGAACACGCCCAGTATAGCTAAGAAGTCTAGCAGACCAATGACTCATTCTGGCCATAATCTTATCCACCAAAGGCAAGTAATGGTTGCAACTCAACTTCTTGGAGGTTAGAGGAATGCCCAGATAACGAAATGGAAGAGAGCCCTCCTTGAACTTAGCCCACATTAAGATCTGATTCTTGGTGCTAGAATCTACAGAACCAAAATAAATTTTACTCTTGCCAATATTGACCACCACACCTGTAGAATTAGAAAAAGTAGTGAAGGCCGTAAGAAGAAGCTCAACAGAGATTATGTCCCCTCTAGCAAACAGTAAAACATCATCCGCAAACATGAGATTAGTCAACTGAAGTTTCTCGCATTTAAAGTGATGGTTGAAATTTGGATTGATCTGCATAAGCGCCAAGCATCTATGGAGATACTCCATGATAAAGGAGAAGAGGAAAGGAGAAATGGGGTCCCCTTGGCGTATTCCACGTTTAGCCACCAGTAGCTCAGTAGTATAGCCATTCACAGAGAATCTATAAGATGTGTTAGAAACAGCCGCCATAATCCACTGAATGAAAATTGTTGGAATACCAAGTTCCTGCATAATCAGCTCCAGAGCTTTCCAACTAACCATGTCGTACGCTTTTTGCATATCCAACTGAAGCATAACACGAGGAGGGCCATTCTTCCTATTATACCCCTTTATAAGTTCATAAGCAAGAAGAATATGATGATGGATCCGTTGCCCATTAATGAAAGCAGCCTGATTTGGACTGATTATACTACCCATCACTCTGCTTAGTCTTTTGGTCATGATTCTGGAAAGGATTTTATAGATGACAGTGCACACAGAGATGGGCCTGTAATCCTTAATAGAGGAGGCAGACTCTGATTTAGGGATAAGAGAAACAAGATTACAGTTGAAAGCTTTATAAAGCTTGCCTTTATCAAAGAAGTCCTTAACAGTTGCTATGACTTCACCTTTAACAGTATCCTAACTGGCCTTGAATTTTTTTGCAGAATATCTATCTAATCCAGGAGCAGCCAAATCATTGATACCTTTCAACGCAACATAGATATCTTCACTGGAAATTGGAGCCACCAGAGTTTCTCTCTGAGCTTGCTGCAACTGAGGACCCTGCCTCATAGCCCTAATATCAATAAAATCCAAATTGTCATCACTCTTCCCCATGAGAGAACCATAGAACTTCAGGATTTCCTGTTCAATCAGATTTTGAGAATTATAGTAGAGCCATCATCTATCTGCAGCAAGTTCATCGCTTTATTAGATTTCTTAGATTTAATAGAAGCATGGAAGAAGGCAGTGCAACCATCTACATCCTTAAGCCATTGGATTTTTGCTCTTTGCCTAAGGATGGCTTCCCCAATATCATTCCACTTCAATAAATTCTCAGTACAACTCTTAACCCTCCAGATCTTCTCAGCATTCATAAGGTCATTTGCTAACTCTTCCTGAGCATTAGACAGGGAATCCCTAGCTAGAGCAATGTGATGTTTCGAAGCCAACAGATTCTTATTAAGCTTGTACAGAGTCAGCCTTAGCCTTTTCAGTTTATGCCATAGAACATAGCTAGGGCAACCATCCATCTGTTTATTCCAACATTCCTTGACAGCATCATTATACCCTGCAGAATCCACAACACAATTAATGAAACGAAATCTTTTTTTAGGCCTAGGAGACACAACCTGATCACAGAGATAAAGCATAGCATGATCAGACACTTGAGGAGGCAGAACTTTAAGGCTAAAATTCAGATGGTTTAGAAACCAGGCAGGATTAGCCAGACAATGGTCTATCCTATAATAAATGGTCCCCAAGCATTGCTTGTTGGACCAAGTAAAATACTCCCCAGTACTATCCATCTCAGCAAGGTCTATCTTCTGCATTAACTCAGCAAGATCCTGAAATTATCCCTCAGAATCCATGGATCCTCCAATTCTGTCTTTACTGTGAAGGATATTATTGAAGTCCCCAACAATAAACCAAGGCCCCTGTAGGTTTAAACTTCCCAAATTCTGCCAAAGGACCTTCCTTTGTTCCAGTTTATTAGAGCCATAGATTGCTGTCAGGTGGAATCTATGGTTACCAAGGGCATCAGTCACTTCATAATGAATCATTTGGCTAGTTGCAGTCACCAATTTAACATCAATAATACTCTTGTTCCAGTTGATCCAGATCCTGCCATTGGGATGGCATATGTAACTGTCCAGAAAGTTATCACCTAGATTCAGTAAATTTCTAACTTTGTTGGCATGATGGATTTTAACACGAGTTTCCACCAGGATAACTATAGCAGCTCTAAGCTCTAGGATACGGGAGCTAATCTCCCTGAGCTTAGCAGATTTATTAAGCCCCCTCACATTCCAAGATGCAAGCATTGGCCAGGGTTTTATAACTCAAGCAGATCATTCAGAATCCCCAAAGCATCAAACCCATTGTCACTTAGCAGATTGACATGAGACTTAACCGAATTTTGCATCTTACCTAAGTCCTTACCTCTTTTAACTACAGACCATTTAACATCCATTTGTTGATTAGTAGAGTCAGCTAGCTCAGATTCAGGTTCCACAGGGGGGCTGTTAAGAACAGGAACCTCAGGTTTAGATTCCACAGGCTTGGTGGTTCTAGGTTGCCATTGCTTTGCCTGGACTTTAGGCTTATCACAGTTATGACCCAACTTTTGGCAACTTTTGCAAAATGCAGGCCTCCATTCAAATTCAACCTGCTGCTCCATTTTGTTGCCAGAATCATCACATATCATGATAGCCCTAGGGAGATCTTTTGTGACATCAACTTCTACAAGGATTCTCGCGTATGAGACACGTAGGCGGTTGGCCGTACACTCATCAGTAACAATAGGGTTACCCACTGCACTTCCAATTTTGTTAAGGCTGGTATCTCCCCCGAGATAGATAGGGGATTGGGGAAACTTAAACCATAGAGGCAGGGTGCACAGAAAATCAGTTTTCAAGTTAAAATCTGGGCGCCATTCACGGATAAGAAGGGGCATACTTCGGAATGTGTAGGGACCCCTCATAAGGACCTCATCTCTGTCACTGAAAGATCTGAATCTCAGAGTGAAGTAGCCCTCCTCATTAAAGTAAATGTATGGAAGTTGAACAAAGTTCCAGTATCTTGCCATGAAGTTCTTCACCCCGTTCATGCTCATCTCCCCTCCAAGGACATATAGAACTAGAGACGGTTCCCAGAATTGAATCTCAACACGGATGTCCTCTTTAGCTATCAGAACTTCCACTTCAGCATTAACAACCTTAGGCGCAATAAAACTCATGGTCCTGCCCTTAGAGGGATTTCTATTATCGGTTAGGACATTAACCCATAGTTTCCTCGCATATGGGTTATCGCACTTCAAAGCATCAACATCACCGGTCACTGCATTCTGCAGAATCGCTTCAGCACCCTTAAGACCAATCGAACTTTCTGTATAAGGTCGTTCAACATCTCGCGAAGATTGACAATCCAGCGGCGGAGGCGGAGGTTAGGGACTGACAGGGAGTGGCGGAGGCACCGCTTTTTTCGGACGCCCCGGTTTCCCCTGCTTCACCATTACTACTACTTTTTAAAAATGATCTCAATTGTTTTTCGGACGAACCTAAGTCTTTTAAGATTAAATAGTTTTTACTACACTACTAGATCAATTGTTGTTAATAATTATAATGGTAAATGCTTAACTTAATTATTTAAACTAAACATTTACTTATTTTAACAAACAAATAAATATTTATTTATTTCAAACAATACAAAAATTTAAAAATAAAATTAATAAAACATAAGTCTTAAATATAACTAATCAAATAGAAATAAATTAAATAATATTTAATTTAAATAAAATAACACATAAATAAATATTTACTTATTTTAAATTAAATAAATATTAATAAATTTAATATTAAATAAATTAATTGTTAAAATATTTAGTTAATTCAAATTAAATAATCAATTAATTTTTAAACTTATTTAATTAATTCAAATAAAATAGTAAATTAATTTAATAGTAACTCAATTACATATTAATTTACTTATTTCTATTTAATAAATTATATTTACGTATTATATTTAATTAATTTTGTTTTTAAATTTGTGTATTTTTTGAAATAAGTAAATAAATAAATAAGTAAATATTTATTATAAATTATTAAACTAAGTATTCATTATTCGTTGTATTAACAACATAAACTGATTGATCTAATTGTAAGATGAATATCATTTAATTTAAAAGAACTTAGGTTCGTAATTTTGCTTTAAATTTAGAACTCTATAATAGTCATAAAGGTATAAGATGTGGCTTAAAGGTTTTTAGTTCGATTCCTTCAATGAACAATTTTTATTATTTTATATTTTTAAATCTGAATTTTTTAAAATTAAAATTGAATTAAAAATATAAATCAAATTATTATTTAAAAAAAAGAAAAATAACAAATAAAATTTAACGTGACAGTCCAGTCACATTTTAAATGTAGAAAAAACCCATTTGAGAAAAATATTAATAAAAAAACTATATGACCCAGATAAATTTTATAAGGAATTAAATATAGTCTCTTATTTTTGTAGAGGATTAATTTAGGTTATATAATTTTTTTAGGAAATGAAATGGATCTTCACTCTTTTTTTTTTATTTAACAGCGCATATATATCATATTATTGCCCATTTATTTCTAAAAATTTTCATAAAAAAAATAACAAAAGTTTTTAAAAAATATTAATGTAATATTGAATATATTTATATATTTTTCTTTATAAAAAAACAATATTTATCACTTGAAAGAAAAAACATGTATAGTTTTTGTTCTGCTTAGGATCGGAATTGATAGATGAACTATGGATGTGGATTGCAACGATGGACACGAACTTTCAGTACGGTGGATGACAGATTGACCTGCAAGGTTAATACTCCAACAATCAACTCAGTGTGAGATTAATATGAAGCAAATGAGATTTGAATTTGAATTACTTGAGAAATAGTGTGTTCTCCCATTATATATTGAAGTGGATGTAACAGTTCGCTAATTTGTCAGCGTGAGATGCGTGGATTCATCTAATTGATCTTTGGGATGATATTAGTTGTTTTCTTTCACAGGAAAGTGTACATGTCTCTTTCTTGACTCGAAGGGTCATTTCTCCTTTCGAGTCGTTATTATTAGGCCATATGGACGACCTTTGTCGCTGCTTTGAAGGGTGAGGACTGTGTCGTGCTCCCTTTCTTTTGTCGGTCATTGTCGGGTTTGAGTGGAAAGTCGCAATTTTCCTGTTAGACAAAGTCAACATATCTAGAAGGGGGGGGGGGGGTGAATAGATCCCAAGTTAAAATTTCTTTTGAAAATTAGTTTTAAAACTTTTGTTAACGATGAATAGGGTGTAATACGGTGGGAGAACTGATTTGGTTGTTTTGCGTTTGATCGTAATTGTTACGGATAGCAAGAGTCACCACCGACTTTTCTTTTATCCAATAAGGAAAGGGTGAAAAGAACAGGAAAGACCTTTGAGATATTTTCTTTAGTTCGGGGGGTAGATTATGAAAAAGGGAAGGTGTTAGCACCCTTTTCATTCATATTTATCTATGGGATCTTAGTTGCTTGCTAGATCACTTGAAAATGCTTTTGTTTGAAATGTGTTTGTGGTGGATTTTGAAAGTATTTTTGAAAAGCGTCTTCGTTGAGGCAAACTTTGTAATGATTCTCGTCTCTACAAGAATGCATACAAAGTGTTGGACTTTTTGAAAATATTTTCATATTTTGAAAATGTTTGATGTGTTTGAAAGATGTTTGTTTTGAATATGGATTGTGAGCAAGCAACTAAGAACGTTCTACCTACTCAAAAGTCTTTTGTTTATTTCTTTCTTTGATATTACTATCTTACCATTGATTGGTAAGAATCCTTATCTTTGAATGTAAAGGGACGGGCGTGGGTCATCGTATAGTCATGAATAACAATGTTGTGAGATATCTTAGCATTTCTCTTGAGGGACTAAGATCATTTGTAAGGAAACATTCGAAGTGTCATCGAGGGACTATGATCTTGTATTTTTTATTGTTTTTTCTAAGATGTCTCACATGCATATCATGACTATTTTCTCAAGGCAACAAGTGGAGTTAACCCTAGAGGTGCAAGTGTGAAAGTGTTTGTTTTTCATGCTTGATTTATCTTGGATTAGTGTTTTCTAAGCATTAATTTTATCTTTCCATACAAACCCTAAGTTACTAGCATTTTATATGAAAGCGATAAATTGCGGAAAGTAAATTTACTATGCTATTACATCATTTGGGAATGGGGCGTAGAAATTTAAAAATGGGAATTTGCAAGAAATTAAATCCTAATTATCTATTACAACCATATTGAATTTGTACAAGAATTGAAAGGAATATAATGTACAAGGCGTGAAAGAAAAGAAAAGAAATTTTGTTTGGATTTTGTTAAGGAAGTTTAATTAAGTTAAAGAAAAGAAAATAAATAGGAATTTTTTTTTGGTATTTTTCATTGTAAGAAGTTAAATAAAATAAACTAAATAACTTAAATATATTTTTGGTGTTTTTGTGTAGAAAACATTTTTTTGTGTTTAAAATAGTTTTTGTATAGAAGACAGTTTTTGTATTTAAAACAGTTTTTTGTGTAAAAAAACAGTTTTATGCTTGGACCTAGGGTCTGTTTGTTTGTTAGTAAATAGGGGGTCAGAAACATAAAAAAGGTTGAAGCCCAATTGTGGAGGCCCATGTATGCTTCCTGCAAACAAGACAAAGTGAGAAGATATGAAAAATGAACAAAATGTCTCGCTGGGGCTTGAAACCAGGACCTTTTACATGGCAAGGCTTTTAGGGCGTGCTGTTTGTACCACTGAGGTGGTCTGTTTCATCCATTGGTTATACAGCTTGCACTAAATATAAAATAAAGTCAGTTCTGAATGTTTAAACATGGCTTCATCTTATTCCTTTGAGCACAGGGATGCAGGACTCCACTGTTTGAGCTTCGAAAGGCTTCATTTCTCAGCCAAATCGAAAGATATAAGTATTAAACCTGCCTAAAGTTTGAAGGGATCTAACCACATAATTTCAACAGTCATGGGTCGAAGGTTATCATGAAATACCAAAACTAAGACCTAACTGTTCATAGATGAAATTTTAAATGTGCAAGCAATGACAATCTAAACTATGGACATAGTCAGCTTCCTAGACATGATATCTACATATTTCCTTCACAAAGTATATACAAATGATGTTTGAATTAAGAGTTCTAAGTTTTAGAAAACTTACCTCTTGAAGTGCAATTCAAATGAGCTCTGTATGACTTCCAAGAATGATTTGATGATGAGTTAAGCCTGCTTCGACCTCCATGAAGCTATTAGGATCACTACCTTGCTTTAAAAAGTCACTGAATCGAAGGTTGGTATATGGAAGTTAGGAGTGAATAGAAAGGCTCATTAACTTCCTTGAGTGGTTTTTTTAGGGCTTTGGCAGTGTTCCAAGGCTGGTGTATGGAAGCTAGGGGGTGAATCGAAAGGATCACTAACGTATGAAGGGATTTGAGATTTTTAAGAGTTCGAGAGTTTGAGAGTGTTTGAGGATTTTTTTCAACACCACCAAACTCTGGACCTTTGATTTGCAAATGATCTCTATATTTATAGAGAAAAGGCTTAGGAAGTTGAAGTAATCAGATTTTTAAGATAACAACTATGGTTTGGTTGAAAACAGAAAAATCAAGTTGAATGGGTTTTCATGGTTCCCAAGTACAAGTACAAGCGGGGCCTGATGTTTGTTGGGTGCAGGAGATTTGACCCATGCTTTTGATGTTGCTTGTGTTCAGATAAAATCAGGTTGGGAGCTCAAGAAGCTGACTGTGATTAAAGTAATCTTTATGAAAATAGATATGTAGCTTTTTGCCATTTCATCCAAAAATGTTATAATCCAGTGGATAAAGCTTCGAATCTTTGTGTAATGCATCACAAATTTGTGTAAGCCTCTGATTATGTAAATATTTAGAAGCAACATAGCTTGATAAGTGAGATTGGGAGGATAAGGTAATGAGATTTGATCAATGTTCTTCAAAGCAGATTGCTCAAATGGGTTTAGAGTTAGATTCGAAGTATGTTTCTTAGAAGGAAACCAATGCCCAAATCAAATCTCGTGGGTTAAACTTGCTTGAAGGAGGCCAAATGCCCAATTGAAGCTTGTGAACCAAGCTTGCATCGAAGGATGCCAAATGCCCAATCGAAGCTTGTGAACCAAGCTTGCTCAAAGGAGGCCAAATGCCCAATCGAAGCTTGTGGATTAAACTTGCTCGAAGGAGGCCAAATGCCCAATCAAAGCTTGTGAACCAAGCTTGCTCAAAAGAGGCCAAATTCCCAATCGAATCTTGTGAACCAAAGGTGTCTTGAAGGAGGCCAAATGCCCCATCGAAACTTGTGAATCAAGCTTGCATCTAAGGAGGTCAAATGCTCATTCGAGGCTTGTTAACCAACCTTGCTCGAAGGAGGCCAAATGCCCAATCGAAGCTTGTGAATCAAGCTTGCTCGAAGGAAGCTAAATGCCCAATCGAAGCTTATGGATTGAAGAAAACTTGCTATTCTTTGATTTGATGCTTGAGAGCCCAATATGATTTATGGAAACTACATGGGGCATTAAAAGTCCAATTGTACTTGTGCAAATTCAGACTCTAGTTTTGAGTCATCAGTGTTGAGGAAGTATCTTGAGTTGATCAAACCTTGTGCAATTTTGAGAAATGGAGATTTTTATGAGAGAGTCTTTGAGAAATTGGAGAGGGCAAATTTTGGGGTACAACAAGAGGAAAACAATCCTGGATAAAAAATGTCGTCTAATCTGAACCGTTATCGGAAAACCTGAATATGTGTAAAACTAATATGAGATGCATTGAAAGTGATAAGACACTAAGCCAATATATTTTCATAATTTCATGTTATTCGTGAGAGTTTCTTGTAAACAATCTCTAACCTCTTAATTAAAGGTTACTTGCAGGACCGGCTACAGGAGTCCTAAACTTAGTGTTAAGTTCGACAATGTTTTGGTGTTTGAAATGATTAAAGTGTGAAAAGCATAAATAAGGAAAAAAGTGAAAAAGAAAACGAAAGGTAAATGGTAGATAAATTGCAAGACTAAAATGATAGATAAGACTTGTAAAGATACACAACTTTGAATTCAAATATGGATGCAATCGTACATTTCTCATAACTGACTCCTTTCTCTATACACCGGTACTTTGAATGCTCTCTTACAATGTTACAAAATACGACCTCAAAAATGAATACAATAAATTTCTTAAATAGATGCTAAAATATAACTGTCGACGATTACTTTGAAACACTCACGTTGAGAGTTCGTGTGATGTTGTTTTTTTAAAACTTCCAACGTCTTGCTAATGCTCGTAGTTGACAACTGCTTTTGCCGCCATTAGCTCGTGCTTTCGAGCTGCCTGGCCTTTGTCGACCTAGCTTATGCTTCTAGTATTGTCTCGACAGACAAGCCTCTGAATATGTATAATTTTTGAAATCCCGTTGATGGGCCCCATCTCCTCATTTATAGAATAATTGACACTCCCTTTTGACAGAGGATACCATCTAACTCGTGGCCTAATCCTTAAGTCAGAAATTGCTTGTTGACAAATTTCCCCCCAAAATGCCAAGTTTTGATGGAGATTCTGTCGACTGGGAACTTTGGCATTTTATCTTTTGAATTTTAAACTGCACGTCTTTTCGAATGACATCACACGCCATGGTTTTCACTTTCTGCGCCACTATTCCCCTTTCCAATCCATCATTTCTCATAATGGCTCCCAATTTCTGGGATATGAGATTTTAACAAGCCCTACTAACTCTTCCATTCATGAGTTTAGCGACAATCATTACTATCTAAATAGGTGCCACTTGTCCATCATTAACCGCCTCCATGAGCCTATAAATCTCTCTTTTCGCTTGTTGTTTTTAGCCTTCTTCTATAACTTACAGAACTTGCGAAAGAACATTTTCTCTTCCTAAAAATGGTCGCTTCCCCGTGTACTCCCTTTAATACTGGAAATAATCCCATGGCTTTTCCCTTTCCGAAGAAGAGAGTTTTGAATTCATCCCTCAACCATCTCCTGATGCAAAATCAAAGGTAAAGAAGTGGCAACGACAACTGCTGATTCCATTTTTTATTGTAGGAAAGCTTTTCGCATACCACGGGCCATATCCAACTCAGGAGAAGCATCCTAAGAAGGTCCACTGATACTTTTCTTGTTTTCATTCCACTATCCCTTTCGCTTTCAACAAAACAAAACCCATTGATGTTGGGCTTATGGATTTAAATGCCAAGGTGTTTTGTTTCATATCTTCGTCTGATCATAAAGCTTATGTAGTTTGGCTCGATAAAGTCCAAGGACGACGACAAGATAAATGGAAGGAAACTGGAATTTTCGGCACCATCCAACTGTCGAGGAACGCTCATAGAATCAATCCCAACTTTGTTTTTCCTGCACTCTTTTTATGGAAGGGTTCGACTAATACCTTCCAGTTTCCCTGCAGGATGTTAACGCCTACCTTGTTCAATGTAGCAGATATCACCGAGATTTCTCCTCTTGGCGAAACTTTCGACCTAATAGTGTCGATTAGACACTCGTTCTGCTTCAAATGCACCGATTTCACTCGTTACATAGTCGATCATCATGTTATTGACCAAACGGATCTTACTGATAGCGACACATGTTGTCTTTCTCAACCTTTGGCTCTCCTATTTTCTATTGTGTCCAGGGGATTTGCAAGCATCCTCGAGTTTTATGCTGCTGGCCATCCAAATTCATGAAGGTTGAAACATTTCTTTGGGTAAGCTTTTGTTGGCGTATTTGTACCATGCTTTAGGCGAAGTCTCTTCTCAGTTAAAATCCCTTCCTGATAATGAAAAATGGACGATGCAAAGGAAATTGGCACGTGTGATACGGTGGCAGAACCGACTGTTAATACTGGTTTGCATTTTGTATTCACAAATATGCAGTAAGTAAGAGTCGCCACCGACTTTTCTTTTATCCAACAAAGGAAAGGGTGAAAAGAACAGAAAAGACCTTTTCGAGATGTTTTCTGAGTAAGGGATAGATTATGGAAAGGGAAGGTGTTAGCACCCTTTCCATCTGTGGTTTTCCACGGGCTCTTAGAGGCTTGATCATTTTTAAAATACCTTTGTGCTTTGTGTGTTTGAAAATATTTTGAAAACGCCTTAGTACGACGAACTTTGTAATGTTTCTCGGGATAGTGGAGAAAGTATACAAAGTGTTTTGAAACTGTTTTTGAAAAGCAGTTTTTGTGTAAGTGCAAAATGTTGGAGCAAACTTCTAATAGCTATCTACTTTATTACTTGAAAAGGGTCGTTCTTTTCCTCTTTTCTTTTAGACAATGTTTTCCTACTATTAGTGAGTAGGTAGCCTTGTCGTTGGATGTTGAGGGACAACCGAAGGGACTTTTTACAGTCATAAAGATAACATATGGAGACGCTTTAGCAACTTTTGTTTAAGGAGCAAGATCATTTACCGAAAGGCAACTCTGTAGGGTCATCGAGGGACTATGATCTTTTGATTTTACAGGTCTTTGCTAAAATGTCCCCATTCTCGAGGGACATGACTGCTTTATTTTCTGGAAGGCAACTAAAGTGGGCGTAACCTAGAGGTGTACATGTGCAATGTGTGCTTGTTTCAGCTATTTATCTTAGTTGGAGTAATTATTGTGTTTTTAGAGTATTTAATAAAAAACGATCAAGAATTTCTTTATTTCAAATATCATTTAAAATAAAGATGAATTATTGTAAAGGGTTGAACTCCAAACTATTTATCAATATGAAAAAAAAGAATATATGTGATTTTTGCAATATGATTTGAAAATTAAACATTAAATCCAATACCGTCTTTAAATGATAGTACTATTTATTTAAAATATATGGTGAATAAGTACCATCTCATTTATTTTTTTAAAATTAAAAGATTATAAAATTACATTAGAAATACTAAATAAAAAATATATCAAAATATCTTTTCTTTCATTTTTATAATTAAGAAATTATTTTAAGACAAATATGAATAGTATTCTATATTATTTATGAAAATAATATATATGAGCAGATTAGTTGTATGTTGAAAAATAACTTGTTGAGATTTAATTAAAATTTAATTATATTTGTCTAATAATGTATTGCATTAAAATAAATATATTGTGAGTAAATTAGTATGATATTTTTTGAAATAAAAAAGTTAATAAATAAATATTAGATTATTATATTTTTGTATTTGTGAGGATTTGAACCAATGACCTCTTATAGAGAGTAACAATATATTTTAACATTTGAAAATTAAAGATGGATTATAAGAGATGACATTAAAAAAATAAATGATGTGGCATAAAAAAATTGAAGTGTTTTAAGATGGAAGTTGAAGTGTCGTAAGATAATTTGATGCACTGAATTTAATAAATATAAATAAATTTTAAAAAAAAATTATGTAGACATTGGTAATTGAAATGTATGTATGTTGACTCATTAAATATTAAAAATATATAAATATTCATTGTATAATTTTTTTTTAAAGTGAACACTCATTTTAACCTCTCAAAAATTATAGAATTTAAATTAAGAAAATTTTATCTCATACTCCAACATTTATTTCTTTATCTCTACATTATATTTTTTTTTTATCAAAATACTCTTATATAAAATTTTATTAAAAGTTAAAATTTTTAAAATATCATAACTCTTTTGTAAAAAATTTCAGTACACAAAATAAAATTTTAAAATATAAAAAAATTGACTTTCAAAATACTTTTTTTAAAGTCTTCCGAAACACAATAAAAACTATGTAAAAAATTGACTTCCATAACGCTTTTGAAAAGTCTTCAGATACACAATAAAAAATAATGTAAAAATAGTTAACTTTCGGAACACTTTTGCAAAGTTTTTCAATACACAAAATAAAAGTTAAAAAATATTTAAAAATAAATTTCTGAACACTTTTGAAAAGTCTTCCAATATACAAAATAAAAAATATTTACGAAATAACTTTTAAAACACTTTTGAAAAGTCTTTCGGAATACAAAATAGAATTATGTAAACTTTTGAAAAGTCTTCCCGTACATATAATAAAAATTAATGTAAAACTTTGACTTACGAAACACTATTGCAAAGTCTTATAATATACAATAAAAGTTAAAAAATGACTTCCAAAAAATTTTTGAAAAGTTTTCTGATACACAAAATAAAAAATGTTTAAAAAATAACTTCTAGAATACTTTTGAAAAATTTTCCGAAACATAAAATAAAAATTATGTAAAAAATTAATTTATGAAACACTTTTGCCAGCTCTTTACAAAATAAAAAATAAAAAATAAAATGATAACTTAGTTTAAATTATACAGTAATAAAGTTGGTATTTATTATAAAATATAAGGGTATGAGGATAAAGGCGGAGATTTTTTTTTTTAGAATAACCATATTTTAAATTCTTTTCCGTAAATAATCATGTTTCGGAAAAAATTACGCAAATAACCATGTTTCAGATGACTCCCCAAAGGAGGAGCCATCTCACTTGGCGCCTCCACTAAGCAATTAGCCCTAGGCGTCATCTCACTTGGCGCCTCCTCTCTCTTTTAGCCAAGTGAGATGGCGCATCTATTTTAAAAGTGAGAGGAGGCACCATCTCACTTGGCTCCTAGGGAAAAATGTTGTTTTTATAAATAATTCGTCCGTTTCTCCGTCATTTCTCACACTTTCTCGCACTGTTTTCTTATTTTTACTCTGTTATTTGCGTCATGACATCGCCCATGATTTTTACCAGAGATGGTTACGTTATCTTCTCCGTCACGAAACCTCCGATAAAAATGAAATTCTGGCACATTCACTCCATGGAGCGTCTGAAGCGAGAGTTGATGCGATGGCTAGAAGGAGACATCGTGGAGGGGAAAAAATTAGAAGGATCCAGCGAAGACGAACAACAACCTCACTTGCGACAGGAAGACCTAATGTTTGGTTGGAGGAAGTCAAAACAGACAGCGACGTAATGTTGATGATGCATGGGTCAGATGATATTGTTTTAACAGTTGTAATTTCGTAGACGGATTATCGTGTTTTCTTCTTATTCGCGCAATGTTTATTGTAACAAATATTATTAACGAAAAACCTAATGTTTACAACATAATAAAGGAAAGATTTTATGTAATTCAATTTTTATGTGGTTGAGGCAGTAGCCCAATTCGAACAATTTTTGCGATTGTGTCCGACCTGACGACATAAACCACACTTTCTTTCCAGCTTGTCAAGGGAGTTCATTTCGGTTGTGATGCGCTTACTTTTGGGACGACCCTTTTTATTCCTTCTCATCTGGTCATTGTGCCATACTATTTCTCCATCGTATGCAGGCCAATAATCTGGTTTTGCTACCAAAGGGAAGTTGTTGTTGTAAATGTTGAGCAACGTTTCAGATTTGTAAACGTGTGACAGAAGTTGTAGCGCGTCTTGATGACTATAGGCACACGCGGCAATGACATGAGAGCAAGGCATACGAAAGGCTTGAAACTTTCCACAATCGCACCAACGAGAAGGTAGTACAACCCTATATTCTTGTCTTGGCAGACCCTCGTTGTGGTCGATTGTCTCTTTGACAATGAAGTTGTGGTTGTGTAGGTTAAACCGTATAACCATATGGGTGTTGGCTTTGGCACTTTCTGCCTTAATGTACTTCATGCAGCTTTCACTCCATAGTTGTCCAGATTGCAACACCACATTCCATATTTCGCCCCTTTTGGCAAACAACGAAGCCATCCTAAAATATGTTGATTTTACCAAAGCAGTGACCGGGAGGTTTCGTATGCCTTTGAATACCTCATTCATCGATTCAATTAGATTTGTTGTCATGTGTCCCCATCTTTGGCCATTGTCGTATGACCTAGTCCATTTTTCTACCAGAATATTATCGATCCACCTACCGGCTTCCAGATTTGACAAACGAATCTCGTTGTGATAATATTTAAACGTAGGTTGTGTCAATGCATAGCCCGCATTCATAACCGCTTTCCTAAGTGTTTTGTCTTTGATCTCCCTCGTGAAATTTTGGACGATGTGTCTAATGCAATAGACATGCGTAGAAGGAGGGTCATGCCAACTGTTTGCAGGATTATTGTATGCACTTTCAATGGATGCATGTTTATCCGAGATCAAACAGAGATCTGGTTGAGGAGCCACATGTGTTCGCAGATTTTTGAGAAAAAAGCTCCAAGCACCACTAGTCTCCCCCTCGACTAGGGCAAAGGCAATTGGGAAAATGTTGTTGTTGCCATCTTGTGCAACTGCCATCAGTAGCGTGCCTTTATATTTCCCATACAACCAAGTCCCATCAATTTGTATAATTGGTTTACATGACACAAACCCTATGATGCAAGGTTGAAAAGCCCAAAACACTCAACTGAATATTCCATTTCCGTTGAGTTGACCACCATCCGGGGCGTATGCTGGCACTGTTTCCAGAATGTAAACAGTACCCGGAGAATAAGTATGGAGTGCATTCAGGTAGCGAGGAAGTTCTTGGTATGACTCCTCCCAGTTTCCATATACCTTTTCAATCGCCTTGGTCTTTGCTAACTACGCCTTACGGTAAGACGGAGTATAGTTAAATACCGTAGTGATGTAGGAGATGATGGTTTTGACCTTCAAAGATGGATCATTGCTGACGAGTGGTAGGATTTCTTGACAAATAAGATCATAATTAAGTTTTCGATGATCCTGTGATTGAGTAGAACTGACACAAGTGTGGGTAGACATGGAACCTATGACCCAACAATCACCTTTTAATCTGTATGATGCAGTGAGTTTGAACATACAATCAGGGTGGACACACTTGATCTTGTACCTTTCTGGATTTACACGGTCCACCTTAAAATCGACCGAGTTGAGCATGTGGAATTTTTTTGATGGCTCTGATACATTCTTCTCTGTTACGAAATTTGTCTTTCTCTTTTAAGTTTTCATCCGACTGCATATACGGATTGAAGAATAAATCAGAAGACAATTCATCTTCGCCCATGTTGAAGTTTGTCATGTGCGGAGGTGGTGTGTAGATCTCGTTTGCAGGAATATCAGGTATCCCATCATCTTCGGAATCATCATTGACCATTTCGTCAAACTCCAACTCATCATCTTCTTCTTCTTCTTCAACTGTATCTACTTCTGCTTGTTCGGTTTCCAAAGGATCAACCATTTGTGTCACCTGAGGCTCTCGCAGCATAATGTACAACTCAATAGAGTCATACCAAGAATACTCATGACTGGAAAACATATTCTGAAGATCCTCGTCATCTTGAATCTCAACCTTATAAAATATTATTTGGTTGTTACAAAAAAAAACCGGATTCTGATAAAATATTTGTGTCACCGGGACTCGTCCAAGTTTGGCCTCCAATCGTTTTTTGAAGTACAAGAAATTGGCTTTCCTATTTAAACAAAATCAGATGTTGTCTGTGTCTCTAAACAAAAACCCAGAGGTGGGACAAATGTATGTCTCACTGTTGAAATGTGCACTGATGACATATTGGGGTGCAGAGGCCATTGCGTATGACTGTTTGAAGGTTTGAAGGTTGGAAGGTTTGAAGTTTATGAGTTATTTGCAGGATATTTTGAATGTTCTGGTGTTTGAGAGATTAAGTGAATCAGTGTTTTGATAAATGTAAGACTAAATAGGTCATACTGAATTTGAATTAACTAAGGTTGTAACCTCTAAGGCTCCTCCCATCACGTCCAATAGTGTTACATGCTTTTAGGGATGCCTTCTCCAAGGCTGTCACCTGGCCTGCGCCTACTCTGTAACCCATGCCACCTCTTATTCATCAATGGGGATGGAGACACCTTTCATTTTTGTACTCTTTCGCCAAGTCCAATGGCGCCTCCCTTCATGTCCAATCGTGTTACATGCATGCAGAGATGCCTTCTCCAAGCCTGTCATGTAGCTTGCGCCTACTCTGCACCTACACTGTAACCTCTAAGGCTCCTCCCATCACGTCCAATAGTGTTACATGCATTCAGGGATACCTTCTCCAAGGCTGTCACCTAGCCTGCGCCTACTCTGCAACCCATGCCACCTCTTATTCGCCAATGGGGATGGCAACACCTTTCATTTTTGTACTCTTTCGCCAAGTCCAATGGCGCCTTCCTTCATGTCCAATCGTGTTACATGCATGCAGAGATGCCTTCTCCAAGCCCGCCGCGTAGCCTGCGCCTACTCTGCACCTACACTGTAACCTCTAAGGTTCCTCCCATCACGTCCAATAGTGTTACATACATTCAGGGATGCCTTCTCCAAGGCTGTCACCTAGCCTGCGCCTACTCTGCAACCCATGCCACCTCTTATTCGCCAATGAGGATGGTGGCACCTTTCATTTTTGTACTCTTTCGCCAAGTCTAATGGCGCCTCCCTTCATGTCCAATCGTGTTACATGCATGCAGAGATGCCTTCTCCAAGCCTGCCACGTAGCCTGCGCCTACTCTACACCTACACTGTAACCTCTAAGGCTCCTCCCATCACGTCCAATAGTGTTACATGCATTCATAGATGCCTTCTCCAAGGCTGTCACCTAGCTTGCACCTACTCTGCAATGGGCACAACCCTCATTTCCCCAACAACAAACCCAACACACATCAACCTCCCACCAACCCCCTAGACGAAACAGAACCACAAACACCCAACCACAATCACCACCATAATACAATTACACCCAAATGCCCCACAACCAACCACAATCACCACCTCAGTACCAATACCCCCATATTCCTCACACCCAACCACAATTTCAATCACAATACCGACACACCCGCATACCCCACACACAATTTCATTCTTCTGCATATCCCAATATGGGCCCCTCAACATCCAACCTTAGCCCTGATCTGGGAATGTCAGAAGATTATGAACCAACCGACCCAACTTACCATCAACCACAGTATCACCAAACCACCCAACATCCTCAATACCAAACGCCCCAAGATCCAATTCCTTTCTACCCCCCCTACTCAGACGACCAATGCTACAGACCAACCATGGAACCCCACCCACCGCCAACACGACCAAACTTTGAGGGTATGGGTAACCGACTGTACCAAAGCGGATCTTTTAGATATGGAGATCTGACTGATTTCATGGATCCGGTACGCATTGACTTCGCTGGGCCATCGACCCTGCCACAGCAGGAAACGCGACGAAACCCAGGATGGGAAAGGCGGGGAAGGGGATGCAGAACCGGGGGTCATTACCGGGTTCCGGAGGACCACTGATTAATCTGTATTTTTTTATGTAATACTTATGTGTGTAATCATATTTTGTAAATAAAAAGTCAATTTTGTTGATCCTATATCGAATACGTAACGCACCGCATTGAAAAAAAAAACGCGAAAATTGCCCTAGCAGATGCACTAAGGCGCCATCTCACTTGACTTAGAGCAAGCCCTAAGCACCTAGGCGCCAAGTGAGATGGCGCCTCCCCTTAAAAGGTAGGTGTAGGAGCCAAGTGAGATGGCTCCTCCTTTGAGGAGTCATCTGAAATATGGTTATTTGCGTAATTTTTTCTGAAACATGGTTATTTACGATTTTTTTTAATACATAGTTATTCTAAAAAAAAAATTCAAATGCAGAGATATGAGATAAAATCTTCCTATATAATTCTTCATAAAAAAATTTGATTTAATTCTGTACAAAGTTTAATTAGGTGATATTAGTTTTTCTATTAATTTTTTTTCTAATTTTAAATCATATTGCCACGTTGGATTGTTTTTTATTTTTTAATTGAAATAATAAATTGATTTTTATTTTTAAACAATTCAAGTTTAAAAAATATAAAAAACAAAAGAAAAACTTATTTTAGAAAGAATCAAACACAAATCCTTTATGCCACACCTTATATCTTTACCACTAGACTAATCTAAGTTGGTGACAGATAATTCTATGATTTATAGTGATATTAAACAATTTTAAATTCATAATAAAAAATACGTCAATATATATTGGTGACAGATAATTCTCATGATTTATATAATATGTTATATTTTTCAATAAAAAGTATTTTGTGGATTATATATATATATATATATATATATATATATATATATATATATATATATATATATATATATATATATATATATATATATATATATATATATATATATATATATATATATATATATATATATATATATATATATATATATATATATATATATATATATATATATATATATATATATATATATATAATCACAAACACTACGTAGATCGATTAAATATATGTTTTATATAAATAAATTATAATGTTATTTATAAATAAATTTTAATTAAAAAAAATATTTTTTAGACTAAAATATTCTAATGTAATATAAAATTATAATCGTCTTTTACATTATATTTCTTATTGTCTTATTTTCCCCCTCATAGTAATTAAGGAAAAATCAAAAAATTAGATACTCTTCTATAAAATAAACTTTTAGGTAACATTTATTTACATATCCTAATAATAAAGACAACATACTAAAATAAAAAATACATAACTTTAAAAAACTACTAATATTTCTATATTTTAATTTTATTTAAAAAACAATTTAGTGGAACTTATTTGTTCAGGATTATAAATACTACATAGACTAATTATTTTGTTTACTTATTTTAAAGTAAACATTTATTTATTTACTTATTTTAAATATAAAACAAATAAACATTTACTTATCTCAAGTATTACAAAAATTTAAAAATAAAACTAAAAAAATTTAAGTCTTAAATATAATTAATCAAATAGAAATAAATTAAATAATATTTAATTGAAATAAAATAACACAGATATATAAATATTTACTTATTTTAAATTAATTTAAATTAAATAAATATTAACAAATTTACTATTAATTAAATTAATTATCAAAATATTTAACTGATTCAAATTAAATAATCAATTAATTTTCAAAAGTATTTAATTAATTCAAATAAAATCATATTAAATTAATTTAACAGTGACTCAATTACATATTAATTATAATTTATTTCTATTTCATTATTTATATTTAGGTTTTATATTTAATTAATTTTATTTTTAAGTTTATATATTTTTTGAAATAAGTAAATGAATAAATAAGTAGATATTTATTCTGAATTATTAAATTAAGTATTCATTATTAGATATATTAACCATAGAAACTAGATATACACCAACTTCTATTTAACGTGAAGGGACTTAAGTTCATAATTTACAATAATTATAACCCCACGTTCTTCTCATTCAGACTTGGACCGTCACGGCTGGCTCCGAGCTGAAGTTCTGAACGAGGTGGGGGGGGGGGGGGGTACCTGCAAGGCACTCCGATGTTGAAGTAAGTAAGAGCACGAGCAGGCAATAGTAAGAGTATGGGTAAAATGATGAATACCTGACCCTCTGGAAACAGAGGGTATTTATAGCCCCTAGCGCTGGGCCAAGGTCCCTTCATTGGGCCGGGCAGGTTTGGCCCAATGAAGGAACTTCCAGGTTCTACGTGTGTAGTGGAGACCCGCACGTGGTCTCCTTCCTGGATGTGCTGCGTGAAGTGCGGGCGGACAAGGACGCGGTCTTTTCGGGATCCAGGTGAAGGAGCAGTGGACTGAGTCTGCCCTAGGAGGGGTGCTCGAACTGAGATCGAGCTGGACAGTAGGAGGTCGAGCAAGTAGCTCCAGAGGAGTACGTCGGGCACGTCTGTGGTCCCTTGGTCGGCGTGACCTCTAGCAAGTCCGTTTGGATTGGGCTTTATCAATGCTTCTGGGCCAGCCCGACCCAGTCCAGAACAGGAGCCCCCCAAGTCGTGGTTCCTTGGGTTAGGAGCCATGACTTGATCTTAGGTCGCTTTCGTTGCGGGGTCCCATATCCGGACAAGAGATGTAGTTCTTCATGAGGTGGTCGAGGGGGGTTCCCCGTATCGCGCTCGCGGGCTGGTTCCCTTCGAGGAATGCTCGAGGGATTTCTCAGCGGGTTGTGTCTGTCGGGCACGCGAGGCTTTTTGGGAACCGTGCCGCCACCCTGCAGAGGATAGGGTCATTATTGCCTGGGGAGCCGTGCGTCGAGGAGAGAAACTCCGTGGTTGCCCGAGGTGACGTTTGGTATTCCATGTCATCATTATAAATAGGGTCCTTGGGCCCCATAATGTGTTTCCACTCTTCGCGCTTCTCCTCTTCACTGTGTTTCTGCTGTTGCTGTTCTTCTCAGATATTCACAGGACCGTCGCGATCTCCGTTACTGACTCCCTTTCTCCATCGTCAAATTTCCTTCTTGATTCCAAGTAAGTGACTCGCCTTTCTTGTTTTTCTGTTGTGATATGTGATTTTCATCGTTTTGGACGTTTTTAGAGGCTGTACGCGTGGGACTAGCCTGGAAAACTTATGTTCAGCCCGACAAAATCATGCATGAGGCCGGCAAACGCATGTTTGTGACCGGTAGATACATAGTTTAGGTTATAATCTGCAGTGCTGCCCGGGGTCATCATGATCCAGGGCGCCTAATTCGTGATCGTGCCCGGTAGACTCATAGCTCTAGCTCTAGGCTTTATGATGTTGCTCGCCATGTTCATACCCTGGGTCGACGTATTCATGAGTGACCGAGTCGTCGGTTTATTTAGGCGACTTGTAGAAGGACCCGTCGAGGTATCTGGAAGTCGAGGAGACGACTGCTATTTTTGTCGTGCCCTTCATCTCGTCCGCTATGGCGAGCGTGTGGTTTCGCGCCCAATTAATTGGTTTCCCGTGCTCTGTAGGTAACCATGGCGGACGAACCGTGCTCTTCAGGACGGCCCGAGATGGAAGAACAAAGTGCTGATGAGACTGTGAGTTTGGTCGACACCGTAGAGGACCCTCTGCTGGAATGGGTGGGTGCCGATCCTAGAGGAATAGCTTCGGTCTATAGTCGACGCAGCCGAAGGCCATACGCTGTCCTCGAGGCGGGCCACAACCAGCCCAGTTTTCAAAAAGAATTTCGTCGTCACCCGGCCGACTTTCACAACTCGAATTTGCTCGGTGTTCCCCGAGTACAGTTTCCCTATGTATGAAATTGCCTTTAAAGACCTTGGGTTACAGCTGCCCTTCAGCGACTTTCAGGTCGGGGTCTTCAGCCATCTGGGGCTGGCCCCGTTGCAGCTTCACCCAAATTCGCTCGCTTTTATCCGGGCGTTTGAGCTGACTTGTCGTTTTCTGAGGATTGGGGCAACCATACCCCTATTCTTCAGAGTCTTCCACCTACAGCGCCAATTCCGGGGAGGAAAACATAGTTGGGTTTCCCTGAAACAGTCGAAGAGACTTTTCAGGATGTACATGGACTCCGTGCGGGGTTTTAAAGACAAGTGGTATGTCGTGAGGCCGGTTACCATAGCAGCTTTAGAGTCCTTGTATGAGGAGGAAGCAGTCTTGACCGATGACGACGGGGAGGCACTTTTGGACAACGAAGGGCATCCGATGTTGGGACGCACGGCCAAATTTCCCGTGCATTGGATCTCGAGGCACTATGAGCACGGTACAGGGTATTACCATACGTCCGCGGGTGAGATGGGCTCCGAGGACGAGAAGGCTTACGACACTCTTTGTCGGTATGTTGATAGCTTCCACCCCGCCAGATGGGCCACGAGGGAGGGGGAAGATGTTCTGGACGAGGAAGGTTATCCGACCTTCGAGGCCCGACCGATTGATACGAAGGCACTCGTGGAGTGCCAGTCCTTCGGGCAGGCTGCACGTTTGCTAGGTTGTTTATTGTTTGAATTTCTTTACTTGTCATTTGTTTGCTTATTTGCTCGGCACTAACCCGGGTTTTTTCGTGCAGGTTTGATGGCCGGACGACGGGAAAGGCTCTTGAAGTTGTCCTGCGACAGGAGGGTGAACAAGAGGGTGGTGAAAGCTCCTCAAGCGACGAGGATGGGCCCGCCGCATAGTCTGGGCACTTTTTATGCGACGAGGGTGGATTCACCGCCTAGCTCGGGGGCTGCTTCGGGTGGGACCCCGGACGTCCAAGAGGTCGAGCCACATACCGACCTGATACAAAGGAAAAGGAACTGGGTGGAAAGTGGGCCGGCGGTCGGCGAGAACTCCAGCGCTGTAAGGTCCTTCGGGTTGCCCCCTTGCTTCAAAGAGGAGGGTTTCTTCGAGGGGTTTCCCTTGTCCGTGACTGCCGATGAGGCTGAGACCATCAGGCGGATGAGCAAGGAGAACCGGAGGAGGTACCTGGCCGCCAATATGGCCGGGCTGGTGAGGATGGCCGAGATGGCCGTTGTGCTGTCCGAGGAAGGGGAGGATCCTGACCGCATCAAAGAGTTGGAACAGGAGAAAGCTGCCCTCACCTCGAGTTCGCGGAAGTTAAAGGATGCCCTGGAGCGCTCCGAGGAGATGTTCCGCGAGCAAGCTGAGCTGCTGGCGGCAGAGACAGGGACGCTGTGAAGCTCCTCGACCCATCCCCTCTTTGCTTCGCCGAGTCTGCGTTTGAGTCCCCGGAGGATGACTCTGTTCGCGGCTTTGGCTTGCCCGTTGGTTTGAGGGTGCTCGACCGATGTGAAGTGTTGTTTTGTTCCCAGTTTGGTGACAAAGTCTTGGAACCCATGGTCGGTGAATTAGGTGCCGTTGTCGGTCACAAGTGCCCTCGGAATTCCGAATCTGGCGAGGATGTTTCTCTTGTAGAAGCGGAGGATATTGTGCGAGGTGATCTTTGCGAGAGCCTCGGCCTCGATCCATTTCGTGAAGTAATCCACGGCCATGATGAGGAATTTATTTTGATAAGTCCCTTGCACGAAGGCCCCGAGGATGTCCATACCCCACCAAGCGAACGGCCACGGGGACGACAGTATGCTCAGCTCGTGAGGAGGGGCGAGGTGCATGTCACCGTGCCTCTGGAACTTGTCACATTTTTTAACGTGTTCCTTGGCGTCCTGCTGCATCATCGGCCAGTAATACCCCGCTCAAAGGGCTTTCCTCGCCAAGGACTTACCGCCCATGTGCTGGGCATTGACCCCTTCGTGTATCTCCCGCAGTACCTCGGGGACTGTGGATTCGTCGATGCATTTCAGGAGGGGGATGGAGAATCCCCTGCGGTACAGTTTGTGCTCGAGCACCACGTAGGAACATGCTCGCCGCTTTGTGACGGTCGCATCGACCTGGTTTGATGGGAGCTCGCCTTTTGTCAGGAAATTATAAACCGGGGTCATCCAGGACGTCGCATCCCCTATGGCATGGACCTCGACTGTAGTCGAGGATCTTTCGATACTTGGGCGCGCTAGAGATTCCTGGATAACGGATTTGTTCCCGCCCTTCTTTCTTGTGCTCGCGAGTTTGGACAATATGTCCGCCCTCGTGTTCTGCTCGCGGGGGACATGTGAAATTTCTGCTCGTACGAACTTTGTCATGTAATTTTTGACTAAGTTCAAGTACTCGATGAGGTTGTCGTTTTTGGCTTGGTAACTCCCCTGCACTTGGGAGGCGACGAGTTGGGAGTCGGTGTAGATCTGTACCTCGCGGGCTCCCAGGTCCTCATCCAATCTCAGTCCTGCGAGGAGGGCCTCATATTCCGCTTGGTTGTTTGAAGTCGGGAAGGAAAGAGCTAGGGAGTGCTCGATTACCACGCCTTCTTCGTTCTCCAAAAGGATTCCTGCGCCACTTCCGGACGAGCTGGACGCTCCGTCGACGAAGATAGTCCACTTGTGTTCCTTCCCTGGGGGTGGGTCATGAGTGGTCATTTCTGCGACAAAGTCGGCCAGGGCCTATGCTTTCAGGGATTTCCTACTTTCGTACTGAATGTCGAATTCAGAGAGTTCCAGGGACCATTTTAACATTCCGCCCGCCATATCGGGCCGACCCAGGAGTTGCCTCACCGGTTGGTCAGTTCGCACGATGATTGTGTGGGCCATAAAATAGTGTCTGAGCCTCCTCGCCGCGTTGACGAGGGCTAGAGCCACCTTTTCTATCTGCTGGTATCTGCTTTCGGGTCCTTGCAAGGCTTTGCTCGTGAAGTAGACGGGTTTCTGCCCGTCGGGGGTCTCGCGGACGAGAGCCGCGCTGATGGCCTCGTTCGAGACGGCCAAGTATAAAAATAGTGGCTCTCTGTCGGCTGGTCGAGATAGCACGGGCGGCTGAGATAGACTTTGCTTTAGGTGGCGTAGCGCCTGCTCGCACTCCTCATTCCATTCGAAGGTTGCTTCCTTTCGAAGGAGTTTGAAGAAGGGGAGGGCGTGCTGAGCGGACCTCGCGACGAAGCGGGACAATGATGTGAGCATGCCATTCATGATTTGTATCGATTTCTTCGACGTTGGCGTCGGGAAGTCCGAGAACGCCCGACATTTGTCGGGGTTGGCTTCAATTCCTCGTTCTGTTAGGTAGAATCCGAGGAATTTCCCTGCCTTGACTCTGAACGTACATTTCTCGGGGTTGAATCTCATTTTGCATTGTCTTGCTTGGGAGAAGAAGGCCTTGAGGTGTGCTGCATGGTCGGTGTCTGCTCGGGATTTAACGATCATGTCGTCCATATACACCTCGAGCATGTCGCCAATCTGTTTGTGGAAAACTTTATTCATCATGCGCTGGTAAGTCGCCCCGGCGTTTTTCAGTCCAAAGGGCATTACGTTGTAGTAATAGTTGCCCGAGCTGGTCATGAAAGCCGTGCAGTGTTTGTCGCTCACGACCATCGGAATTTGGTTGTAGCCCGAGTAGGCATCCATGAACGACAATGTTTTGTAGCCGGCCGAGTTGTCGACTAGCATATCAATGTTAGGCAAAGGGAAAGCATCTTTCGGGCAAGCCCGGTTGAGATCAGTATAGTCAACACACATCCTCCATTTTCCATTATTCTTTTTAACGAGTACAACGTTTGACAGCCAGGTGGAATACCGGGCTTCAGAAATAAAATTTGCCTCTAGGAGGTCTTTTACAGCTTTTTCAGCAGCCTCCGTTTTTTATGGAGACTGCCTACGCCTACGTTGTACTACGGCCCTAGCGGCTGGATCTATGGCGAGGTGGTGACAGGCGACCTCAGGGTCGAGTCTGGGCATCTCCGCAGCGCTCAAGGCGAACAGATCAGCATTCTCGCGCAAGTGGGCCTTGATTTGTTTTCTGGCCAAGTCGGGGAGGTCTTTGCCAATCTTCACTCCCTTGGTCGGATCTGTACCGAGAGGGACGAGCTTAAAATCCCCGTCCGGTATTGGTCGGAGTGGGATTTGCTCGCCGCTGGAAGGCTCGTCTTGGTCGAAGCGGGTGTCCAGAGCTATGGAGTCGACCTTTGGTGGAGCTTTCTGGACCTCTTCCTTGATGGGCTCTTGCTGGTCAGGCTCCTGTCGTGTCTTTTTAGCGGGCCTTGTCCCGATGTCGACAGTATCACGTCCCTTTGAAGCGGCGTTGAAACACCTCCGGGCTGCGGCTAGATCTCCTTGGATAGTAGCCACCTGTGCCCTTCTGGTGTAGAATTTCATCTTCTGGTGGACGGTCGAGGGCGCCGCTGTTAGTTCTGCCAATGTCGGTCTCCCCAAGATGCAGTTGTACAGAGACGGGCAGTCGATGACAAGGAAACGGACTTTGACTTGTCTCGTGGCCGTCCCTTCGCCGAACGTAACCAGGAGCTCGACATATCCCCAAGGTTTGGAGGTCGAGCCGTTGAAACCTTGTAAATCCGACCCCACATACGGTGAGAGATGTGAGTCGTCCAACTGTAGGGTTCGGAACAGTTGGCTGTACATCACGTCGACGGAACTCCCTTCGTCGACCAGGATGCGATGTACATCAAAATTGGCCATTCTCGCCCTTATCAGTAAGGGGATGACCGCGTTCGGGGCTCCGCCGGGGAGCTCTTCTAGGTAGAAGGTGATGGGCTCTGACTTGCCCTTCACCCTTTCGAACGTCACTGTTTGCGGGGGAGCCGCATCGACCAGCTCGTCCAGCTTCCTCTTAGCTGAATTGATGGTTAAGTCGTTGAACCCGCCGCCGTTGATGACCATGGCGGAGGGGAAGTATTCCCACCTGCTGTGCATTGTCAGCGGCTCCTGCAGGTGCTCGGGGATGTCGAAGTCCTTGGGCCTGGTCACGGAGAAGGCGGTCTGGATGGGCACAGATTCGTCAGATGGCCGGGCATCCTCTTCTGGCTCCCTAGTCTCTTGGGCGTCACGACGGGGAGCGTCGTTTCGCCGGTACTGCGCGAGCCTCCCTCCCTTGATGAGGGTTTCAATGGCGTCCTAGAGGTGGACGCAATCCTCAGTCAGATGACCATGGCTCCTATGGTACTGACAGTATTTGTTTTTGTCTGCTCCGGGCTTGGCGGGAGCAGGTCGGGGACGCTTGACGCCGCCGTCCTTGAAGTCTGTACTGGCACACTTCGCCAGAATGCACTCGCGGGAAGCTGTGAGTGGAGTGTACTCGGTGAAACGGCCCGAGGGTCCCCTTTGGTCTCGGGCTTCCCGGGGTCTGTCTTCCTTTCTTTTCTCCCCGGTTCGTCGAGGAGGAGGTGCTTCCTGGCGCGAGCTATTGTTGGACCCGCGAGTCCTGGAGTCTCGGGCCCTGTTGGCCGCTTCCCTCTCCTCGTAATCCATGTATGCCCGAGCCTTTTCGAGGAGGGCGTCGAAGGTCCTGGGTGGCTCAATACCCACAGCTTTTCTGAACTCTGTACCGGGGAGGAGCCCCCTCTCCAGCAAATATCTCTTCATATGGTCCGCGCAGGGGACCTGTATGGCTTCCCGGTTGAAGCGGTTGATGAACTCCCTCAAGGTCTCATCCTGTCTTTGGATGATGGCCTCGAGAGCCGCCTCGGTCTTCGGATGGCGTCGAGAAGCTGTGAAGGAACTGATGAACTGGTTCTTCAGGTTCCGCCACGAGGTGATTGAGCCCGGGGCGAGTCCTTTGTACCAGTCCATTGCCGCCTTCCCGAGAGTCGTGGGGAAAAGACGACACTTGATGGGGCCCCCGACATTGTGATAGTGGAGCATAGCTTCGAACCCGTCTATGTGGTCGACCGGGTCCGCGACTCCATCGTACTCCTTTAGGTGCGGGGGCTTCTCCATGCCCGGGGGGATGGGTGCTTCCATGATAGCTTGCGACAGGGGACCGCGGGGGTCGTCCTCGTCGCTCCTTTCCGGGGACAGAGATGGGGATCTGTAGTACTGTCTGGCACGGCGGTCATGGTCGTGCTGAGTCTCCCTCGAGCGTGATGCTCGTTGGTTGAACCTTACACGCCCGTCTCCAGCGTGCCTTCTGTCCTGTCTTGTCGGGTCGCGATTGGGTTCTATGGCTGGGATGACGGGCTGCCTCTCCAAATAGGGCCGTTTCTGCTTTGGTCGAGGTGACGGGCTCCGAGATGTTTCTCTGTAGTGTCTCCGCGGGGGAGACGGGTGTTGGACTTCAGTTACTCGAGGAGGTGGAGTATGGGGCCTTCGATGCCTCCTCGGGGGTCTTCGGTCATCTTCGAGCGCCCTTAGTCTTTCTCCTTGGGCGAAGATGAGATAGTTCGTTTGATTAATCGCTGCGAACAACGCTTGAGTTGTGGCATCCGCCCCGGCGGGGACGGGGACTTCATGGAATCGGGCAGCTCTGTAGTGTGCGAGGACCGCCGGGTCGTCTTCGAGTGGTGGAGGCACCGAGGAAGATGATGCAGTAGCTCCGTCCCGGTAGGTTGAAGGTCCGGGGCCAGTTGATGCCGGAATGGTGTTGGGACCGGGGTTCACGGTGTTATCAAGGTGTCCGTTTTTGTCCGCGGTGCCGTTGTTAGTGTCGATGACGCAGACGTTCTGCTCATCGCGAGCTTGATCAGCCATGACAGTGGTAGTTGAGTTTGAGCTTTGGTCTTAGAGTTTTGCAAGACGGGGAAGCTAGTTTCCCACAGACGGCGCCACTGATCTAACCTGATCAGACTTGGACCGTCACGGCTGGCTCCGAGCTGAAGTTCTGAACGAGGTGGGGGGGGGGGGGGGTACCTGCAAGGCACTCCGATGCTGAAGTAAGTAAGAGCACGAGCAGGCAATAGTAAGAGTATGGGTAAAATGATGAATACCTGACCCTCTGGAAACAGAGGGTATTTATAGCCCCCAGCGCTGGGCCAAGGTCCCTTCATTGGGCCGGGCAGGTTTGGCCCAATGAAGGAACTGCCAGGTTCTACGTGTGTAGTGGAGACCCGCACGTGGTCTCCTTCCTGGATGTGCTGCGTGAAGTGCGGGCGGACAAGGACGCGGTCTTTTCGGGATCCAGGTGAAGGAGCAGTGGACTGAGTCTGCCCTAGGAGGGGTGCTCGAACTGAGGTCGAGCTGGACAGTAGGAGGTCGAGCAAGTAGCTCCAGAGGAGTACGTCGGGCACGTCTGTGGTCCCTTGATCGGCGTGACCTCTAGCAAGTCCGTTTAGATTGGGCTTTATCAATGCTTCTGGGCCAGCCCGGCCCAATCCAGAATATATATATATATATATATATATATATATATATATATATATATATATATATATATATATATATATATATATATATATATATATATATATATATATATATATATATATATATATATATATATATATATATATATATATATATATATATATATATATATATATATATATCACAAACACTACATAGATCGATTAAATATATATTTTATATAAATAATTTATAATGTTATTCATAAATAAATTTTAATACAAAAAAAAATATTTTAAAAAATATTTTAATGTAATATAAAATTATAATTGTCTTTTACATTATATTTCTCATTGTCTTATTTTCCCCCTCATAGTAATTAAGGAAAAATAAAAAAAATTAGATACTCTTCTATAAAATAAACTTTTAGGTAACATTTATTTACATATCCTAATAATAAAGACAACATATTAAAATAAAAAATACACAACTTTAAAAACTACTAATATTTCTATATTTTAATTTTATTTAAAAAACAATTTAGTGGAACTTATTTGTTTAGGATTATAAATACTACATAGACTAATTATTTTGTTTACTTATTTTAAAGTAAACATTTATTTATTTACTTATTTTAAATACAAAACAAATAAACACTTACGTATCTCAAGTATCACAAAAATTTAAAAATAAAATTAATAAAACTTAAGTCTTAAATATAATTAATCAAATAGCAATAAATTAAATAATATTTAATTGAAATAAAATAACACAGATATATAAATATTTACTTATTTTAAATTAATTTAAATTAAGTAAATATTAATAAATTTAATATTAATTAAACTAATTATCAAAATATTTAGTTGATTCAAATTAAATAATCAATTAATTTTCAAAAGTATTTAATTAATTCAAATATAATCATATTAAATTAATTTAACAGTGACTCAATTACATATTAATTTACTTATTTCTATTTCATTATTTATATTTAGGTTTTATATTTAATTAATTTTATTTTTAAGTTTATATATTTTTTGAAATAAGTAAATGAATAAATAAGTAAATATTTATTCTGAATTATTAAATTAAGTATTTATCATTAGATATATTAACCATAGAAACTAGATATACAGTGACTACTATCTAACGTGAAGGGACTTAGGTTCATAATTTTGTCCTTAATGTTATAATTGTTTAATAGTATTATAAATTATGGAAATTATCTATCAACAATATACATAAAGGTATAAGAAGTGGCTTAAAGGTCTCTACTTCAATTCCTTCAATGAACAATTTTTATTTTTATTTTATATTTCAACCTTGAATTGTTTAAAAATAAAATTGCCCCCACTAGTTTATTTATTTTGTATTAAATAATTAACCATTTCATTTTTTTTCTTCTTAAAAATAAGTTATTGCCCCTGCAAAATAAATTAAATAATTTTATTTATAAATAGTCAAATTAAAAATAATGTAAAAGATAAATTATAAAAAATTATTAAAAATTATTAAAAATTATTTAACCATGTACACATGACTATATATTTAATAATATTGAAAATTAAAACAATAGTTTAAAATAGATGGAGTAGCAAAAACATTAATGTGTTGCTAAATAACTATTATAAATTTGTCTTTATTTTTTTTTTTTTTGGTGTAGTATTCTAATGGGAACAATAAATTGAATTTACAAGACAATTATATCTTTATTTTAATAAATATATAAATATTTTTATAAAAAAATTTATAATATATAATATTTATAATATCCGTATGATTTTTCCTCTCATAAATTAATATTTCTGGATCCACCCCTAATTAAATTTAAATGGTTGTCGACGATCAATTGTTGTTAATAGTTAATATTATAATGGTAAACACTTAGCATAATAATTCAAAGTAAATATTTACTTATTTAATTATTTTAAATAATACAAAAATATAAAAATAAATTTAACAAAAGATAAGTCTTCAATATAATTAATCAAATTCAAATAAATTAAATAATATTTAATTGAAATGAAATAATACATAAATAAATATTTGCTTCTTTTAAATTAGTTTAAATTTAATAAAGATTAATAAATTTATTATTAATTGAATTAATTATTAAAATATTTAATTAATTCAAATTAAATAATCAATTAATTTTTAAAATTATTTAATTCATTCAAATAAAATAATAATAATTTAATTTAATAGTACTCAATTACATATTAATTAATTTCTATTTAATTAATTATATTTAGGTTTTATATTTAATTAATTTTATTTTTAAATTTGTGTAATAAATAATAATTAATACATAAATTTATATTTATTTAATATTTAATATTTATTTTATTTTTGAAATTATTAAATGAATAATTAAGTAAATATTTATTTTGAATTATTAAATTAAGTATTCATTATTAGATATATTAACAACAAAAACTGATTGATTTAGTTGTAAAGTGACTATCATTTAATCCGAAGAGAATTAGGTTCCTAATTTTTATTTTAAATTTAAATTTGTTTAATTGTGCTATAAATTATGGGTATTATCTATGAAAAATGTACATTGGTCTAGTCATAAAGGCTTAAGAAGTAGCTTAAAGGTCTCTAGTTCAATTCTTTGTATTATCAATTTTTGTATTTTTTTATATTTTCAAATTTGAATTATTTAAAAAATAATATTGAATTAAAAATATAAATCAAATTAGTATTTAAAAAATGAAAAATAAAAAATAAAATCTAACGTGACAGTCCAATCACAGTTTAAATGTAGAAAAAACTCATTTGAAAAAAATATTAACCGAAGAATTAATATAGTCCGATTAAATTTTACAAGAGATTAAATCGAGTCCTTTTTTGTGGATGATTAATTTGGGTTTTATAATTTTTTTAGGGATTGAAATGGGTCTTCACTCTTTTTTTTATTATTTAAAAGTGCAATATCATATTATTGCCCATTTATTTCTAAAAATTTTTATTAAAAAAAACAACAAAATTTTGTAAAAAAATATTAATGTAATATTGAATATATTTATATATTGAAAAATAAGATTTATCACTTGAGAGAAGAAACATGTATAGTTTTTGTTTCACTCGGGATCAGAATTGATCGATTAACTATGGATGTGAGTGGATTGCAACGGTGTACACGAGCTTTCAGTACGGTGGATGACGGGTTGACATGCAAGATTAACACTCCAACAATCAAATAAATGTGAGAGTAATATGAAGTGAATGAGATTTGAATTTCAATTACTTGAGAAATAGTGCGTTCTCCCATTATATAGTGAAATGGTTGTAACAGTTCGCTAATTTGTCAGCACGAGATGTGGGGATTCATCTAATTAATCTTTGGGATGATATTATCAGTATTTTTGCTTAGAATAATGCACATGTCTCTTTCTTGACTCGGTGGGTCATTTATCCTTTCGAGTCGTTATTATTAGGCTCCGTGGAAAACTCGAATATGCGTAAAACTAATATGAGATGCAATGAAAGTGATAAGACACTAAGCCAACATATTTTCACAATTGCACGTTTGAATAAACCACACTATAGTAATCAATTTCCAATGAAATAATTGACAAAGTTTAACTAAGGAAATTTTTCGAACACTTGGTGTGCAATCGATTCAAAACAAATTTTTCTATAGTTTTGTTGATATGTAAATCCAATTACAATCACAAAGATTATAATTAACTCAACAAAACAGTTTGTAATATTAAACAACAAGTTTATCTCAATGTATCGATTGCACCATCAAAGTTTTCATAATTTGCTATTAAACGTAAAATAGAGAGTAAGAGAGAAAGAGAGAGACACAAGGATTTGTTTAAGGAGTTCCCCAATCGGTCTCGCTATGGGTATGTCTACCCTGTTGGCTCCTGAATTCGACACCTACTATATATTGGTCTTATAGACCAAAAATGGAACAAATAAAGCCAAGCTGGAGAATGTTTCGACGGGTGAAAAAACTTAGAGAAAATATCTAAGTTACATATTGGTCTTCGACCAGGAATTACCATCAAGATTTCGACTGAGAAGGTCTTATGACCTTTGACTAGAAGAACATACCTTCGTGTCGACACCAAAGGCGAAGGACATTTGAATTTGAATTGTTGGAGGGAAAGACGGTTTTGCCAGCAGTTAAAGGAAAGCAACGTGACTAGAAGATAGAGGTCGAGGGACATGCAGAGGACACTTGTCTTCATCTTAGAGCAAAGCCACCCCTCGACGGTTACATAGTTTTAGTATAAAATAGGAAGTCTGTGTAGTTTTTCTGGGTGTTCAACCTATTGTGTTAGTTACTCAAACATTGTCCAAGTACCCGCTGTGTGTGAAAGGATAAACTGAGAAATGTACATTGGAAACACCACTTTTCATTAATAAAGTCTTTTTACATTGCTTTGATCTTATTTTGTGAAGTTACTTTTCCTGCATCTTTACCTGCATTTCTATTAACTTTCTTACTTTCCAAAACTACAAGCATCTTGTTTTTGGTCGAACGTGTGTTCTTCCTAGATATCTATTTTTACATCAAACCAGTATAAAAGTTAGCATATGTTTTGGGATCAATCTGATCGATCCCGCGAGTAACCAAAAGGACTTTCCTTTTTGGAGGATCAACGATTGTTTACCAAAAACCACGATAAACAAATTGGCACACTTAATGGGACGTTATTAATTTTTATCACATATCTTGTTCATGTTATTGCTTTCCTTTTGTACATATATAACGTTGCATGTTATTAAGAAGTGGTAGAGTAACCAACGAGTCTACTGTTAGGAAGAAAAATAGCGAAAGTAGCATGGCTAACGAGCCAAATCATGGAGAAATACCTCCACCAAATACTACTGGAACAACGGTTATTACCACCGTTGGAGAAAATATCTCAACTTCCGTTGGTTCAGTACCAACGCTAACCACAAATCAAACAGGACCCTTACTTTCGTATGTATGTCCCAGAGGTCCATTAGGAACACCCCCACCAAGGGCAAATCCAGGATATCGATCGTACGTGCCTCCAGGATTTTCGACAGCCTGGATGGGTCGAGAACAGCCATATGGCATACCAACCACTGAAATGGCTAGCCTTATGAACGATGCTTCTACTTTTTCAGAACCTTTGGTGAGTGCATCATCGCCATTACAGGGATCTGGGGCCAGTATGGCAAATTTGGATAGAAACCAATTTTTTGGAGGGCCATCTCATACAATACCAAACCTCACAAATGCTTCCACAACAATTTTGAGGCAACAGATGGACGAAAGTAATCATGATATGGTGCAAATATTGGCACAAACTCTAAGTACAATGCTAAACCCCCTAATTTAAAATACTACCCAGTCGAACCAATAAATGACAGCGCAAATGACGCGCATGGCTGAATTCTTTGGGGTACCCTAAACTATTCGACAACCCCAAAGAATACTGTTGTACCTCAAAATTTGCCCTCCCATATTTCTCAAAACATTTCAAGAAAAATTTACAAGTCCAACCCGGCGCGTCATATTCAGGTGTTCTTTCGCCAAAATATCTCTGATAACATATTCTCAAATTCAGGTTCGGCTCAAGAGTAAATTCTTTAAAGAAGGTATCCGAATGTGTGAGTTTTCTCGAAGAAATATGGTGAAAAAGTATGCTGAAAGTGTAGTTTTTACGCGCTAAAAAATTCATAACTTGAAGATCGTGGCTCGTTTTGAACCCGTTCCGGTGGCCAAAATTCCGTCTTGACATTATCTACGTTTTCATCCCTCACGGCTGGAAGCCAATTTCGATCAGAAGGTCTTCAAAATGTGGATTTATCAAGTATTTTCGTACAGAAAATTTGTGACAGAAGGTTATTTGCGTCATGTTCAGAAAATCATAACTTGGTCGATTTTCATCGTATCGAGCTGGTTCTGGCGCCAAAATTTCAAAAATTGAGTTGGCTACATTTTCACAGAAGGTATTGAGTTCAAACGGTATTCAAAAGGCCTTCGTTGTTTTCTCAGAGTGCGTGACACGCCGAAAATCCTGAATGCTGAATATTATTTCATCTGGGCCAAAACTTCGAAAATTCATAACTCGGTCAATTTTTATCGGATTGGGCTCATATTTTTACACAAGGTCACTGACTCATAGATCTACAAATTTTCTTCAAAAGTCGAGACCGGATTATGCTCCGATCAATACCAGTTTTTTATTGAAGAACGTGTCAGAGTCGACACTGGAGCCCAAAATAAGTTTGTCTGAGCTGAAAATTGAAAAATTCATAACTAATTCACTGTTTATCCGATTGAGCCGATTTTCGGACAGAAGTTAGTTCTCGATGTCGGCTACATTTTGTTTTCATATTTCAACTTCAAAAATTGCACTCAAGTCCCTGCAATTTAGCCTGGAAAGTGACGAACTCAAGTGAACATTGGAGGCCCAATTGCACATTCAAAGCCCATTTTCTTTACTCTAATTTCCATTATATAATCACATTCTTTTCACACAAACCAGAGAGGAAAAAAGGAAAACCCTGGCCACAACACTGTCAGAATATCAAATTCTTTCAATAACCTTAAAACCTTGAAATCCTTATTACAAATCCCTCTCACTACAAATAAGCCATCCCGGTTACAAACCAACATCTCACTACAACCAAGCCATCCCAGTTACAAACCAACATCTCACTACTTCTTCAGTAAGGGTAAGGCTGGCTGAATCTCCATGATCAAAAGGGCATAAAAGCATTCATGTCACTACTTTTCTAGTAAGGGTAAGGTTGATTTGATCTCCATGATCAAAAGGGTATAATCATTCATATATGCCATATTGGCCTAAACATTAAATTTCTTCATATATTGGCTTTATTTGTATTTTATGATATATATATATATATATATATATATATATATATATATATATATATATATATATATATATATATATATATATATATATATATATATATATATATATATATATATATATATATATATATATATATATAGTAATTCATTTAATGTGTTCATGAGATTCAACACTGCAGATTTTAGACAGGATCACATGCAGGTTCATTAAGGAACGTTGAGGCCAAAACACAAATGGCCAAAAACCAAAACACAAATGGCCAAAACAGAACAGCTTACACATGACACCAATACATGGCGAGGCAGACATGCTGAGAAGGTTAATGAACGTTGAGGCCAGAACACAAATGGCAAAAACAAAACAGTTTACACATGACACCAACAACTGTTTCACCCCTCCAATCAGGCCCGTATACTCCTAAACTCTCTCTCTATTTTTATTATTTCCCTTCAATTAATTAATCGTTATTCTTTTATTAATCACTAACCAATTAACTTTTTCCTCATAAAATCAAAAACCAAAAAAATATATTTTATTTATTAAAATTAAATTCAGCACTTTATTTTTGTAAATAAATATTAATTCAATTAATTTAGTTTAATTAGGAAATAACTTTAATATTTTTTGCAATAATTAAAATTAATTTAGACGATTAGGTTTTATTAACTTTGATCAAATTTATTTTTATTTCCTTAAATATCAAAAACTCCAAAAATATTTTAATTAATTAATTAGTTTATTAATTTAATTGTTAACTTAATTTAATTTCTTTTAATCCAAAAATAACCAAAAAATCACTTTCTTTCAAAAAAGGGTCAAAACCCAAAAAAACTCGCATCCGATTTAATTTCCCGCACGCGATCCATTTTATCATATTATTGTATCTGTTTCCGATATGTAATAACTTTTAATTAGGACTTTTTAATTATTTATCGCTTTATTTTACTTTCTGCGATTTAAATTAAAGGGTTTGTTTTTGGCGATGTAAATACCCGACGCCTTGTAATAGTTTAGATTTAATTTCCCGCAATTTAATTTCCGCACAATATTAACTGTTAGATGTTTGATAATAGGGAATGCGTGACAAGATCCAATGTATGAACTTAAAATCAACATAGATAACCCATGACACGTACAAAGATAAAATAAACTGAAAACAACACACTCGCACATGCGCACTCTTAGGGTACACCTCACTTGGTTGCCTCAAACGTGGTCATTAAGTATAGGAAGTTTTAGAGGTCGCCCTCTTGTCCAAAGATCATAAGTTGCCTCAAACAGTTGCCTCGGATAAAATGATCTAAGACATTAGGGTTACCGCTAAGGCGGCCTAACATTGCTTTAGTGACCACACGTCTCTTAATCGAATTGACCCGAAAACTCCAACGACGGTGCTACCTACTCCTCAATAGTGGGATAGCACTGTCTAAAGGACATTTGCACAGTTTAATTCCTTTTTGAGTAGGTAGATGTTCTTAAGTACTTGCTCCTTTTAAAACAAAAACAAAAAAATTTCGCACTTACACCCCTTTCAAACAAAAATTCTTTTCAAACCCACAAACACAAAGAAAAGCAAACTTTTGAAAACACAATGAGCAAGTACCTAAGAGCCCGTGGATAACCACGGATAGAAAGGGTGCTAATACCTTCCCTTTCTATAATCTACCTCCCGAACCCGAGAAACATCTCGAAAAGGAATTTTTCTGTGCTTTTGTCCTTTCCTTGTTGGATAAAATAAAAGACGGTGGCGACTCTTGCTTACCGCGACATTTTGCAAAAACAAACGCAAACGCGAACCAGCATTCCAAAACAGTCAGTTCTATTCCCACCGATCACAGAACTGGCGACTCTGCTAGGAAACTTATAAGTGAGGTGTACCTTAGGATTAGACCACATGTGTTTTCAATTGTATGCTTTGTATGCTTTAATTTTGTGGGTTTGTATCGGAGTTCTATAGATCCTAACCCGGATCTGGGGATACCCTTTAGAAGTAGCAACAAACTGTAAGGGAACTGTGCGGGGTATACCGACACGGTTGAAGCAGTAGCTACATTGATATGGCACTTTGGTGAGTACCAGTAACCCTTGAGTCAAGTCAAGGAGAGTACGGGGCCGTCGCCTGGTGTCATGAAGCATCAACTGACCTTAGAACCTTACTTGACCATCCTGGCCTTTTTAGGAGTAGTGAGATGACTGACTTTGGTGCAGTCCGAAGTTGGTAGATACTCGATACTACACTCATTGAGGGTTGTTTTCTTGGAATATTTTGGTCGCCAGTTCAGTGGCTAAACCAAAACAATGAACATAGAAAACAATCCAATGACATTGAGCTCCTTAGAACCCGGTTACTATTTATAGGACAGGTTTTGAGCCAACTACACTCAAGAGGGTACTTACCTACGTACCCCATGCAAGCCTAAACTTAAGGCTATTCGTGTGACTTGTGTGCCTTCATACTTGAACTACTAGCACATTCTTGTTATCTGACAACATGAGTCCCTTGCAGGTTTTGTTTACAGTCCTTATCCAACAATTTGGATTTATTGTAGGGCTTACTTACATCACCTCACACTTTTGCTTGAACGCATAGCATACACATCATAACATCATGCCATAGCATTTCCTTAACCGTTTCAAGGATCTCAAAGGTTTGTGATGCAGGTCATGATGAACCAAATGTCTAGCAAGGGGCAAAAGGGATTTATTTTCCTTTATCCAAGGTTGTTTGGAAATCAAAACACGATGACTTGAGTCAGGGGCTATGACCCACTCGATATGGTGAGCTTGACTCTTGAAGAAGGACTCTCAGCAACCTGAAGTTCCTTCAATCAAGCTACCAGATTCAGATTCTAACAGTTTCTTGTTTACCCCGCGAGATCCTTGAAAACATTGCATACATATATATCATTGCATAACAGGTCACCCTTTACAGGTCTCTCATGTTCTCGCTGTTTATTTCAGCAATGGCTCTCCAACAAGACGACCAGGATCTTCATACTCAAGAGACTCAGTTCAGGGAAATCTTCCTAAACCTATCCAAGGGGCAGGAAGAGTTAAGAACATTCCTCATGGGGAATTTGGTCAAGAAAAGTCCTGAAGACAATAAGGACGAACGGCTGAAACATCTGCAAGCTGAGGTAGATGCAATGAGAACCCAGATGCTAGGGCAGATGGCTCTTATCCAAGGCTTAGCTCGGGAGCAAGAAGAGTTGAGAACCATGATCAACCAGCTTCATCAAGACAGATACAACAGTATGAAGCAAATAGTCAAGGCTGAGGATCAAGTCATTAATCAACTTCCGAGAAGTCAAAGGTTTGGTTTGATGAAGAATAGACCTCTTCAAGTTACTGCTACCTCACAGGTCCAACAACAACCTCGCCAAGAACAACGGGTTGATCAGAGTAAGCCAAACAGGCCCAAGAGGCAATTTACCAAGCTCAACGTGTCACTGTCTCAAGCTTTACAACGCCTGTTGAGGTTGAATCTGGTGACGTTAAGGGACCCTCCTAAGAATCCCAACACAGCCTCCCCAAGGTACAACCCTGATGAAAGGTGTGCATACCACTCTGACAGTCCAGGATATGACACCGACGACTGTTGGGCTCTGAAGAACGAGATCCAAGACCTGATTGATAAAGGAGCATTGGAATTCACCCAAGATGGTCAGGCTGAGTTCTTCTACCATCCCTCCAAGGTTCACCATTTGAAGTGACAAGTACTGAGACGAGAAGACTTTTGTTCATTAGAATTTTCAATTTGTAATTTTCTTTTGATTGTTCGAACATTTATTCATGTCAAACTTCATTACTTTATCAATGCATTGCATATGTCTGTTTTGAATCAATCCATTCGTATTCACTATATTCAAATTGCTTTCATTTTTTGTGATGTTCAACTCTCGATTAAAAAATTCTAAGCCTTTTGAGGGAGGATGACGAAAACGATACCACGATCTTTACATTATGCTTTTGAATAGATCCCGCTGACGATGTACAGGCATTGTTTCAAATCCTAAACAGTGGAGTTATAAGGAAGATAATCCCTAGTCAACCCCTTTGAGCCAAAGAAGTTGGAGTTTTTCTTTTCACAAAAATTAAAACCCTTAATTATAACCTGGGGCAGGGTAGTTCTCTCAGTTGATCCAGGTGCACAATGAATGACATCAAAGGAGTCCTTCCAAAATAAAAGACAGTGATGGTTCCCTATAATCGTCAGGACAGGCAGTCATTATCTTTCAAAACAAAAGCCCAATAAGTCAAAACCTATGAAGGAGACTTACAAAACTGGGGCATCCCGCTGACTGTAATCACAAAAGAAACAGTTCAGGCAAAAGGACAGGGATAATAAAATCAAAAAAAGAGAGGTCCTACAAACTCTTATAAAAATGACTGCCTATTCAAAATAAACTATCAGTATCCGAACCATCACAGGAATATCAGGGCAAAGACTCAAACAAGATCTAATGCACGATTAGCTGAGTTTAGGATCGAAGAACATCACGAAGAACGGGTGGGTACAAATAAATTTTGAGCCTTTATCCTTTGTTTCTTAAACCGTGAACCAGGCCACGTTATAATCCTTAAAAGTCCCAGCTGAAGCATGGGTTAGTTCGAAAGCATACTGTTACAAAAGGTATCCTGACTCCTATAGGGCTCGCTGTAAAATCCTGAGTTGACATCACATTTTACAAAAAATCACTTGTTTTATTGAAAAATGCATTTTCAAAAACTTCAAGACAGACATAAGCTTTGCATTCTTAAAATAACATTGTTTGCATATGGCTATTTGTTCAAACAGCAGAGAAATTCGCACGACGAATATCTAGTGAACAAAAACCTTCTCAATAAAAAGAGTCACCTCAAGTGGAAGAAACACTTCCAACCAAGGGGCAGACATAATCATTGTCCATCATCTGGGGCAGTCAAGTCAAGATTCAAGGAATCTCTCAAAACGCCAAATAGCCAGGGGAAAATCTCCGCCTGAGTCACTTGGGGCATTGGACATGAATCCCAGCAACGAATCTTGCATGATCAAACATCTTTTGGTGGTATGGTAACACAATACTACCGACAGTGACACCTCCCTACATCCTGAGAGCATGGACATAGTCAAAAAGTACTACGCATAATCAAAGACCCGCTAGGTTGACTGGCCTAGGCAAAAATAAGGGCTTCCCGGCGAACCAAAAGGGTTCGGGAAAAATAAGGGATGAAAATGAAAAATCTGTACACCCGACAAGTCAAAAACCTGAAAAGGTGGCTTGGGCAAAAAAGGGTATCCCGATGGACTGAAAACCCGAAAGGGCGGTCCAGGCAAAAGTTAGGGATCAAAGCGTACGACTATGTCCCGTCATCTTGTCGCTTACCTACTAGAAGAAGACTTGTCATTCCAAGCACCTCATAGGTGGGGATAATACTCGATCCACAAGGCCTCCGCAGGCACCTTCTCCCACAGAAGCAAGGGCAATAAGAATTGTCCGAACTGTACAGTTGCTCTGTCCACCAGGTACAAGGTAGATTCAGCTGAAGAATATGACCAAGATACCTTCACTCCCCGCAGAGTAAGACAATAATGGAAGCTCTCCCCACTGAGACCTGCAACTATGAACGAATCAGCAACATTCTCCCCAAGAAGAGTTAATCTACCATCAGCCCTGAAAAGGCTTGGTATCCCCATAAGGTCTCAATCTTCCTCAGCGGAGTATAAAGAAATTCTCCAACAAGCGTAAAGAGCATCCCCGTCAGTCTTAATATTCCTCAACGGAATATAAGAATGTTTCCCGGAAGAATACAAGATACCCCCAGTGGATCCATTTCCCCAGTGCAGTCTAAAAAAGCTTCCCCGCCAGAGTTGAATCATCTTACCCAGCAGATCCTGGAAGTTTGTCCCCTGCAGAATACAAATGCATCTCCTCAGCCAAATTCAGAGGTTATCCCCACAAGAGTCTAACTGGGTTATCCTCGGCAAATTGCAACTGAAAGATCATCCCCAGCAAAGTTCTTTCTATCCCCAGCGGAGTTCATCATCAAAATCCCCAATAGAGCTTATCAACGAAATCCCCAGCGGAGTTATCATTAAAATCCTCAGCAGAGTAATTCCCCACAGAGTAATTCCCCGCAGAGTAATATCCTCACCAGTTTATTCCCCAACAGAGTTCTTTTCTCCTGCAGGTTTATTCTCACAATCATCTTCGTCCATCATCCCCAACAGAAACGAAGAACTCAACTCTATTCTCCAGCAGCTCCGGGATTTATTTTCCCAGACGAAAATACATTCATAAACATTTCACATTTCATACCTCCTATTTACATACATGATAAAGTGCATACGACACGATCTCATTTATTTTTGAGAACATCATGACATCATGCATTTCATACATCATGACATTGCATACAGCTAACGTTTTACCTTTTTTCAGGAAGAGGTCAATCAGAGATGGCTACCATCAACCTTTTCAAGTCCCAGTTTAATACCTGTAGCAAGCCATGAAAATTCTGTGGACGACTGATTGTAGGTTAATACCTGAAACCAGCCAGGAAATTATCTACATGAAGAGATTGAAGATGAACACCTGTAACAAGCCAGGAAGACTTTCTTTCTCAGGTCATAGATCAATACCTGAAACCAGCCAGGACAGATATCTCCTTGACCAACCTTTTCAAGTTCCAGATTAATACCTGAAACTAGACAGGACAATTATCTACTGGACCACCATGGAGCAATCCTACACCGGTTCCTTCTCATTTCCAAGATGAAGTTTTACACGGACTCATCATCAGGCAACCCTACACCGGTTCCTTCTCTCTTTCAGATGAAGTTTTACACGGACTCATCATCAGGAAACCCTACACCGGTTCCTTCTCATTTCCAAGATGAAGTTTTACACGGACTCATCATCAGGCAACCCTACACCGGTTCCTTCTCATTTCCAAGATGAAGTTTTACACAGACTCATCATCAGGCAACCCTACGCAGGTTCCTTCTCAATTTCAAATGAAGTTTTACACGGACTCGTCATGAAGCAACCCTACACCGGTTCCTTCTCTTTCCAAGATGCAGTTTCACACGAACTCATCATCAAGTAACCTTACCCAGGTTTCTCCAGAAGTTTCACACGAACTTATCCCAAAATAACCTTACCCAGGTTCCTCCGGAAGTTTTACACGGACTTATCACCAAGTAACCTTACCCAGGTTCCTCCTGAAGTTTTACACAAACCTATCCCGAAGCAACCCTACACAGGTTCCTTCCTTCCAAGATGCAGTTTCACACGGACTCGTTATCAGGCAACCCTACACCGGTTCCTTCTCTTTCCAAGATGCAGTTTCACACAGACTTATCACAAAGTAACCTTACCTAGGTTCCTCCAGAAGTCTTACACAGACTTATCACGAAGTAACCTTACCCAGGTTTCTCCAGAAGTTTTACACGAACTCATCCCGAAGTAACCTTACCCAGGTTTCTCCAGAAGTTTTACACGAACTCATCCCAAAGTAACCTTACCCAGGTTCCTCCAGAAGTTTTACACGGACTTATCACCTTACCCAGGTTCCTCCAGAAGTTTTACACGGACTTATCACAAAGTAACCTTACCCCGGGTTCCTCCTTACAATTTCCCGACGTAGTTTTTACCCAAACTCCTTGCGAAGCAACCTTACCTAGGTTTCTTCCCAGTTCAGATGCAGTTTCACCTGGACTCATCATCAGTCAACCCTACACAGGTTTCTTCCTTCCAAGATGCAGTTTCACACGGACTTATCATCAGTCAACCCTACACAGGTTTCCTTCCTTCCAAAATGCAGTTTTACACGGACTCATCATCAGGCAACCCCACACAGGTTCCTTCTTTCAACTTACAAAATTACAATTCAACAAACAATCTCCAGATGGCATCTATAAGCCCATCCTCCTACCAACAATCTCCAGATGGCATCTATAAGCCCATCCTCCTACCAACAATCTCCAAATGGCATCTGTAAGCCAATTCCCGACATCACATTGCTGATACTACACCATGCGAGTGCAAATTTCTGGGCACTTTAGTGTTCAATTATCTTCCACCTTCGGATCACGAAAGGCTCGAAAGCCAATCTATATCCTCAGGTTTAAGAAAATTGAATAGGGGCAACTGTTGTACCCCAAAATTTGCCCTCCCATATTTCTCAAAACATTTCAAGAAAAATTCACAAGTCCAACCCGGCGCGTCATATTCAGGTGTTCTTTCGCCAAGATATCTCTGATAACGTATTCTCAAATTCAGGTTCGGCTCAAGAGTCAATTCTTTAAAGAAGGTATCCGAATGTGTGAGTTTTCTCGAAGAAATATGGTGAAAAAGTGTGCTGAAAGTGCAGTTTTTACGCGCTAAAAAATTCATAACTTGAAGATCGTGGCTCGTTTTGAACCCGTTCCGGTGGCCAAAATTTCGTCTTGACATTATCTATGTTTTCATCTTTCACGGCTGGAAGCCAATTTCGATCAGAAGGTCTTCAAAAATGTGGATTTATCAAGTATTTTCGTATAGAAAATTTGTGACAGAAGGTTATTTGCGTCATGTTCAGAAAATCATAACTTGGTCGATTTTCATCGTATCGAGCTGGTTCCAGCGCCAAAATTTCAAAAATTGAGTTGGCTACATTTTCACAGAAGGTATTGAGTTCAAACGGTACTCAAAAGGCCTTCGTTTTTTTCTCAGAGTGCGTGACACGCCGAAAATCCTGAATGCTGAATATTATTTCATCTGGGCCGAAACTTCGAAAATTCATAACTCGGTCAATTTTTATCGGATTGGGCTCATATTTTTACACAAGGTCACTGACTCATAGATCTACAACTTTGATTCAAAAGTCGATACCGGATTATGCTCCGATCAATACCAGTTTTTTATTGAAGAACGTGTCAGAGTCGACACTGGAGCCCAAAATAAGTTTGTCTGAGCTGAAACTTCAAAAATTCATAACTAATTCACCGTTTATCCGATTGAGCCGATTTTCGGACAGGAGTTAGTTCTCGATGTCGGCTACATTTTGTTTTCACATTTCAACTTCAAAAATTGCACTCAAATCCCTGCGATTTAGCCTGGAAAGTGACGAACTCAAGTGAACATTGGAGACCCAATTGTACATTCAAAGCTCATTTTCTTTACTCTAATTTCCATTATATAATCACATTCTTTTCACACAAACCAGAGAGGAAAAAAGGAAAACCCTGGCCACAACGCTGTCAGAATATCAAATTCTTTCAATAACCCTAAAACCTTGAAATCCTTATTACAAATCTCTCTCTCACCACAAACAGGCCATCCCGGTTACAAACCAACATCTCACTACAACCAAGCCATCCCAGTTACAAACCAACATCTCACTACTTCTTCAGTAAGAGTAAGGCTGGCTTGATCTCCATGATCAAAAGGGCATAAAAGCATTCATGTTACTACTTTTCCAGTAAGGGTAAGGTTGATTTGATCTCCATGATCAAAAGGGTATAATCATTTATACATGCCATATTGGCCTAAATATTATATTTCTTCATATATTGGCTTTATTTGTATTTTATAATATATATAGTAATTTATTTAATGTGTTCATGAGATTAAACACTGCAGATTTTAGACAGGATCACATGCAGGTTCATTAAGGCAGATTCATTAAGGAATGTTGAAGCCAAAACACAAATGGCCAAAAGCCAAAACACAAATGGCTAAAACAGAATAACTTACACATGACACCAATACATGGCGAGGCAGACATCCTGAGAAGGTTAAAGAATGTTGAGGCCAGAACACAAATGGCCAAAACAAAACAGTTTACACATGACACCAACAACTGTTTCACCCCTCCAATCAGGCCCGTATACTCCTAAACTCTCTCTCTATTTTTATTATTTTTCTTCAATTAATTAATCGTTATTCTTTTATTAATCACTAACCAATTAACTTTTTCCTCATAAAATCAAAAACCAAAAAAATATATTTTATTTATTAAAATTAAATTCAGCATTTTATTTTTGTAAATAAATAATAATTCAATTAATTTAGTTTAATTAGGAAATAACTTTAATATTTTTTGCAATAATTAAAATTAATTTAGACGATTAGGTTTTATTAACTTTGATCAAATTTATTTTTATTTCCTTAAATATCAAAAACTCCAAAAATATTTTAATTAATTAATTAGTTTATTAATTTAATTGTTAACTTAATTTAATTTCTTTTAATCCAAAAATAACCAAAAATTCACTTTCTTTCAAAAAAGGGTCAAAACCCAAAAAAACTCGCATCCGATTCAATTTCCCGCACGCGATCTATTTTATCATATTATTGTATCTGTTTCCGATATGTAATAACTTTTAATTAGGACTTTTTAATTATTTATCGCTTTATTTTACTTTCTGCGATTTAAATTAAAGGGTTTGTTTTTGGCGATGTAAATACCCAACGCCTTGTAATAGTTTAGATTTAATTTCCCGCAATTTAATTTTCGCACAATATTAACTGTTAGATGTTTGATAATAGGGAATGCATGACAAGATCCAATGTATGAACTTAAAATCAACATAGATAACCCATGACATGTACAAAGATAAAATAAACTGAAAACAACACACTCGCACATGCGCACTCTTAGGGTACGCCTCACTTGATTGCCTCGAATGTGGTCATTGAGTATAGGAAGTTTTAGAGGTCGCCCTCTTGTCCAAAGATCATAAGTTGCCTCGAAATAGTTGCCTCGGATAAAATGATCTAAGACATTAGGGTTACCGCTAAGGCGGCCTAACATTGCTTTAGTGACCACACGTCCCATAATCGAATTGACCCGAAAACTCCAACGACGGTGCTACCTACTCCTCAATAGTGGGATAGCACTGTCTAAAGGACATTTGCACAGTTTAATTCCTTTTTGAGTAGGTAGATGTTCTTAAGTACTTGCTCCTTTTAAAACAAAAACAAAAAAATTTCGCACTTACACCCCTTTCAAACAAAAATTCTTTTCAAACCCACAAACACAAAGAAAAGCAAACTTTTGAAAACACAATGAGCAAGTACCTAAGAGCCCGTGGATAACCACGGATAGAAAGGGTGCTAATACCTTCCCTTTCTATAATCTACCTCCCGAAGCCGAGAAACATCTCGAAAAGGAATTTTTCTGTGCTTTTGTCCTTTCCTTGTTGGATAAAATAAAAGACGGTGGCGACTCTTGCTTACCACGACATTTTGCAAAAACAAACGCAAACGCGAACCAGCATTCCAAAACAGTCAGTTCTATTCCCACCGATCCCAAATACTAATAAGAGTAAACCAAAGGGTAATCATGGAAGAGGATTTGACTGTTAATCAAAATCCTCAGATCCCTAGAGTAGAAATGGAACAACCTAGGGTCGAAATACCTCGAAATCCCCCACCAATCCCTAGAGAAATTGATCAAGGATTGATTATGGTGAATAGAAACCAAAATGCCGATGAATTGATACAGCAAGTTCGACACCAAAATTATGGAACAGACAATAACTTGACTGCCATGATCGAAAGGATTATGATTCAGAATGGAATGAACGTTGGTTTTCACAGACCAAACTTCACATCCCCATTTCCAGAATATATTCTGCAGACAGACTTACCCCCTAGGGAAAAAGTTCCCAAGTTTACCAAATTCTCAGGGGGATACGACATAATCTACTGTTGAACATATGGCGAGATATTTGATAGAGGCAGGGGAAATAGCGAACAACGAAAACCTTAGGATCAAATATTTCCCAAGTTCTCTAATGAAGAATGCTTTCACTTGGTTCACTACCCTCCCAGCCAATTCGATCCACAATTGGAATCAATTGGAAAGATTGTTCCATGAACAATTTTAAATGGGACAGACCAAAATAAGTCTAAAAGAATTGGCTAGTGTGAAGAGAAGATTCACTGAGCCAATCAATGAGTATCTAAATAGGTTTCGATTACTTAAAGCCAGATGCTTTACCCAAGTTCCTGAGCATGAATTGGTCGAAATAGAAGCAGGGGGCCTGGATTATTTAATTAGGAAAAAGTTAGATACCCAATACTTGAGAGACATGGCCCAACTGGCCGATAGAGTTCGACAGGTAGAACGCCTTAAAGCCGAAAAAGCTAAAGCTACCAAAACTCATCGAAGAGAAAGGGTAGCTTATGTCGAAATGGATGATGACGATCCAGAGACATCTAGTGATCCTATAGATGTCAAAGAAGGCGAGATAGACTTAGCAGAATTGAAACAAGGACCGCCATATTCTTGTAAATTGCTAGTACCATCAAATGGGAAAAATCTTGTAGAGTCTGAGAGAAACAACAACAAATTCCCTAAGAAGACATATAGTTTCGACATATCCAAATGTGATGAAATATTCGATTTATTAGTTAAAGATGGCCAAATGATAGTGCCCCCAGGGGAAAAATTGCCTCCTTTAGAACAAAGAAAGAAAAGAGGTTTTTGTAAATACCACAATTTTTTGGGCCATAAAACCTCACAATGTTTCCTTTTCAGGGATCTTGTTCAACAAGCACTTAAATAAGGAAGGCTAAAATTCGCTGATAAGCTAGTGATGAAAATTGACGTAAACCCGCTGCAGATGGAGGCACATTATGTTGAGCCAGTCGGTATTCACATGGGGGAAGTTTCCGAAGACTTCATTACTAAGCCCATCTTTGGCAGTTTTACTGGGAACATATCCAGGAAAAATATCGAAGAAGTGAGGAAGGCCACTGAAGGCCTAGATCTGAACAAAGGATTTGCCCAAGGCTCAAACAAAAAGGCCACTGAAGGCCTGAAACTTAATAAAGGGGTTTTTGAAGGCTCGAGTAAAAGGGTTATTGAAGACCCACACAGAAACAAAGGAGTTGCTGAGAGCTCTAACAAAAGAACCACCACAGGTTCTTACTTGACTGCTGTGAAAGGTTCGACAGAGAACTTGGAGGCCAAAATGCAGAAAATGAATCTCGTTGTCAAGAGCAACATGGAAGTCAACATGGTCGAAGTGTCTGATGCCAAGGCTTCAGAAGAGGCTATTCGACAGGAGGAAGTGAATAAAATGGCATTTCCAAAGGAGAACGAAGATCTGGCAGATTTTCTACACAGATGCCAGAAGAAAAAATCGGAAGTGATGCTGTGTCCCAGATGCAACTCTATTTTCGACAAGAAAGCTGCAGAACACATGAAAGGTATGAGAGCTGTGAAAGCAAAATGGGGCACAAATGCCCAAACAAAAATGGGTCCAGAAGTCAGATTCGATCCCAGGAGGGGACATCAAAAAGGACCCATGAGTCAGGTAAAGAGGCCACCAACTTTTCGGCCTCCAACTAATGTACCTATAGATACTTGGCTTAACACCATGGGCAGAAAGAGGCCCAATGAAGAAAAATGGCAGACGTTCGACGTGCCAAGGGGCTCCTCTTTGGACTATAAAAAAGAGTACAATGCCTCTACATTAAATAAAATGGCTCATATATCGAGCAATTACAAGGGGAAAAACCCTATGTCTCATTCACAATGGAGAAGATTCCAAAGACGGCGAAAAGCCGAAAAAGAGGCAGCAGTAGAGCCTCACCCAGAGGCTAGCACCAATGTGCAAAGAAAGCAAAGGAAATCTCTAGAGAGGAAACCTCTGGAATGGCCAGAAGAATGTGGCTCGAATGATAAGGGTGACTCCGACTCTGATGATACTTTAGACATCATGGTGAACGTCATATCGGTGCTGCCTATAGAATACAACCGTCAGGTCGAAGTTGAGGAAACCGACTTGATGGTCGAACAAGAAATGGCCAGACATAGGCCAATGTGTTACTATGTAATGAATAATGGCTGAGTGGAAGAGCATAACGCTTTTTTCGAGCCACCAACAGAGGCGATGAAAAATCACCTCAAGCCCCTGTTCATCAGAGCGAAGATAGGGGAAGTGACTATAAACAAAATCCTGGTTGATTATGGGGAGACCATAAACATAATTCCATAATCCATGCTGGGAAAACTAGGAAAGGGAGATGCTGACATTAAACCCCATAACATGGTCCTATCCAATTATGAAAGAGGAATTGGAACCACAATGGGAATCATACAACTAGATCTCAAGGTGGGATCAATCCTTCGACCCACCATGTTCATGATGATCTCAGTAAAACCAAACTATAATCTTCTCTTGGGTCGAGAGTGGATACATGGCATTAGTGCAATGCTATCCTCGATGCATCAGAGGGTCATGATATAACGTCCTGATGGTATCGTGGAAAACATTGAGGAAGATCAAAGCTATTACTTAGGCAAAGTGAACAGCGTCGGGAAGAATAGTTTCGACAAAAATTTGGCTCATATAGGGCCATGTAACCCTCCTGAATTCGATCTGACTCCAGCACCCAACGCCTTCTGCTCTCTTTATCTACACTCTGACTACGGTTTTCAGTGGGATAGAGAAGACTTGTCAAACATCGACTATGGAGGAGTTGATGATATATGGCCAACAGGCTGGGGAAGTGAGTTTGGTGAGGATGACTGAGTCATAAACTCTGCAAAAGATTTCGGCATATGTAGCCGAAAATAGAATGATAGCGGCCTTGGAGGCTGAGGTTAAGTATATGGCTCTTGAAGCCAATGAACGGGTCTTTTCTCAGAAAGGCCCTGGGAAAGACTTCGACCCAGAACCTCCCAACTTGGAAGTAAAAGACCTTCGAAATCAGAGGTTAGATGCCATCTATGGTGATGAACCTCTAGGTTTTGAAAAGGATCCGTTGGCGAACAGTGTTAAAATGTTAGCACAAGACCCCTTGGAAGAAGTAAACTTAGGCGAAGGTCCTGTGAAAAAGCCAACGTATATCAGCGCAAAGATAGATCCAGGAATCAGAGTCGAAATGATCCAATTGTTAAAAGAGTTCAAGGATTGCTTTGCATGGGATTATGATGAAATTCCTAGTCTCGACAGAAGTTTGGTGGAACTACAATTGCCAATAAAGCCTGGAAAGAAGCCCGTCAAACAAACTCCAAGGCGCTTTGCACCATAGATTCTGTCAAAAATCAAAACGAAATTCGAAAGACTGCTGAGATGCAAGTTCATTCGAACGACCATGTATGTCGAATGGATTGCAAATATAGTACCTATTATAAAGAAAAATGGTACCTTAAGGGTGTGCATTGATTTCAGAGATCTGAATGCTGCAACACCCAAAGATGAATATCCAATGCCGGTGGCGGAAATGCTTGTCAATTCTGCCGCTGGTTTCGAGTACCTGACTATGCTTGACGGGTACTCTGGATATAATCAATTTTTTATTGCTGAAGAGGATGTGTCGAAAACAACATTTCGTTGCCCTGGAGCCTTAGGCACTTACGAATGAGTAGTGATGCCTTTTGGCCTAAAAAATGCAGGGGCAACATATCAAAGAGCCATGAATTCGATCTTCCATGATTTTATTGAAACTTTTATGCAGGTTTATATTGATGATATTATTGTCAAATCTGTTTCAGGGAAGACTCACATGGACCATCTTCGACAATCCTTCGAGAGGATGAGACGCTATGGTCTGAAGATGAATCCTCTAAAGTGTGCTTTTGGTGTCAAAGCAGGAGACTTCTTAGGCTTTGTGGTCCATAAAAAGGGAATCGAGATAAACCAGAACAAGACCAAAGCTATTTTGGAAGCCAAAGCACCAACTAACAAGAAGGAATTGCAGTCTCTACTTGGGAAGATAAATTTCTTAAGGATATTTATATCCAACCTCAGTGGGAAAACGCAAACCTTCTCACCACTACTTCGACTCGGCAAAGGAGGATTTGAGTGGGGGCAAGAACAACAAGAGAGACAAGTGTCGAACAGAAAGATCAAAGAATGACTATTTCTTTTGGCGTCGAAATAGACATTCTTGGGGGGCAATTTGTTGGCTCCTGAACTCTACACCTACTATATATTGGTCTTATAGACCAAAAATGGAACAAATAAAGCCAAGCTGGAGAATGTTTCGACGGGTGAAAAAACTTAGAGAAAATATCTAAGTTACATATTGGTCTTCGACCAGGAATCACCATCAAGATTTCAACTGAGAAGGTCTTATGACCTTCGACTAGAAGAACATACCTTCATGTAGACACTAAAGGCGAAGGACATTTGAATTTGAATTGTTGGAGGGAAAGACGGTTTCACCAACAGTTAAAGGAAAGCAACATGGCTGGAAGATAGAGGTCGAGGGACATGCAAAGGACACTTGTCTTCATCTTAGAGCAAAGCCACCCCTCGACGGTTACATAGTTTTAGTATAAAATAGGAAGTCTGTGTAGTTTTTCTGGGTGTTCAACCTATTCTGCTAGTTACTCAAACATTGTCCAAGTACCCACTGTGTGTGAAAGGATAAACTGAGAAATGTACGTTGGAAACACCACTTTTCATTAATAAAGTCTTTTTACATTGCTTTGATCTTATTTTGCGAAGTTACTTTTCCTGCATCTTTACCTGCATTTCTATTAACTTTCTTACTTTCCAAAACTACAAGCATCTTGTCTTTGGTCGAACGTATGTTCTTCCTAGATATCTATGTTTACATCAAACTAGTGTAAAAGTTAGCATATGTTCTGGGATCAATCTGATCGATCCCGCGAGTAACTAAAAGGACTTTCCTTTTTGGAGGATCAGTGGTTGTTTACCAAAAACCACGGTAAACATACCCCCAATTCCATTCGGATTTGAGACAATGAAAATTAACCTTTGCAAAATATTGATTACAAGAGAACAAGTAGCAATCCAACCCTCCAAACCCTATGGTTGATGTTGATCCTAATTAGCTCTCTCCCCTTGATCAGAGCACGATCAAGTGAACCCGATACTTTCAATTTGATCCTTTGTCTCATGCAACTCCTTTTCAAGAACCCGTGCTCTTCAAATACTTCACCCGACTGATCTGATCTAAATTGTGAACATATTGTAACACAAGATTTACCAAATTGATCCACCGGTTACCGCTACTCCTTTGACTGAACTCATCGTTCTTCGAAGCTTTCACTCGGGTGAATCAAAATTGTGCATTGTCCAAAACCTTCAAATCCAAATGATCTTGAAGGAAAATCCCAACTTGGTTTTCTTATTTGGAACCCCTAAAGAATTCTCAACCCAATTTACAATTCAACAACCTAAATTGGACGTTATCAACTCTAAATCTAGATGACACCCAAACAAAGAATGATTATGTGTAATTTGTTTGTGCGTATGCATAGAAAGAAAGGTTAAACATGAAGAGAGTTTACTTTGTATGTTTATGATTTAATCTATTGTTGAGGTGATGCATGTATGAGGTATATATATGTGTGCAAGTTGGAGGCAAAAAAGAATGCAAGTTTGGAAAATATCATAAATTTGGAAAATTTTAACGCATGAGTCAACCTATGGAATTCATGTGTCAACGAAACCTTTGAAGCATGAGTTGTCCCGTATAACTCATGTGCCGAAACATGCATTACAGAGCCCATTGGCTTTAAAAATCACCTACACATGTTGACTCATACGATGCATGTTTTGACTCATAAAAGTAATTTTTCTTTTATGTGTCAACTCATAGGTGTTGTACCCCAAAATTTGCCCTCCCAAATTCTTCAAGAAATTGCCAAGTCAAGCTACAAAATTCCCCAAGGGTTGCACAGTGTAAAGGCCTCCTAAGCAGTCAAGATTAGGGTTTATGTTCTGATCAAGAAAATGAAGTTTTCAGAGGTCCAATCAAGTCTCATATGCTTACAAATATGGTCAAGCATTCTCATATCAAGTTTCAAGGCTTTCAGCACAAAATTGCACAGTCAAAACCCTAAATTGCACTACAGTCAACTACAGGGGCAAAATGGTCATTTGACAGTCAAAAGTTCAAATTTTTGGTCAACATATCATTTTGAAGCCACAAACATCATTTGATCAATACTTGATCATGATTCTCAAAATTTGGCTCAAAAATCATCAAGATGCAAAAGTTTCTATTTTTGGACAGCTGAAAAAGTCAACTGAAATTGACCAGGGCATAACTTTCACATGGATTATCAGAAAAATTCCATCCAAAGCTCATTTTGAAGAGAAAGACATTTCCTACAACTCATCTTCATACTTCAAGTCCAAGAAATGCTCTCACAAAAAGTTATCAATTTCAACATTATAGGTCATTTTCAAAAGTCAACAAAAAGGGACTTTAAGTCAAAGGACATAACTTGAGATTGGTAAATCAAAACGACATGGGACCAAAGACATTGGTTAAATGACTTCAAGACCTTTCCAAAATGTCCAAGAACATGATCAAATCTTAAAAATTGAGCAAGTTATGCATTGGAGAAGTTGGGAAATATTTGTGAAATGGACAAAATCATTTATCCTTGAAATCTCATTTTTGACAAAAGGGGCCCACTTTTTCCACTTGAATTGACTTGGCCATGCTTCCCACGTGTCCCACCTTTTATTTCAGATTTTTTTATTAATTTTTTCATTTTTATTGATTTTATTGGATTTAATTAATTTTAAATCTTTTAAAATCAAAAGAAATTCAAAAAAATTAATTTAAGGGAATATTTGGTTTTGATTAACCTTGAAGCATCATTATGTGCCTACCAAATTCGTGCAAAGGAGCAAACAAGGCAAGAATTCAAAAATGGACTCAAAAATGGAAAGTTGGTTATGGAGTTTGATGGAGAATCTTGGAATTTAAGGCTATGCATTATGGAGCCATAATTTCTCTTCCTACACATTGCATAAGACCTATACAATTGATACAGAACAAGATTGGACAAGAAGCTACGCAGGAACCTTGAAAATAAACTCACACTTTTTACAAAAAATCTCAAATCTGAAAACCAAGTTAGAGGTGGTTTCAAGCCACGATTCTCATCCCATTAGCTTCCTTGAGCATCATTGGACGTATTCCAATCAAAAACATCAATCCAAACACTGTGAAACGGTATCCAGAAGTCACCCTTTTGCCATTTTTTTTCATTGTCGTGTTTTAATATCCATGCACATTCATAACATTTTGCTTATATATTCATGATCAGTGAAGTGTTTGCAAGCTAACCCATGCGTTTAATTATGTTTTTGAGATGTATAGACGATTTCGCCATGGTTGATTTCTAGGGTTACAGGACCTTGGAATTGGGGCTTTTCACCCAAGGAAAAATTGAGACTCATGACCACCATCACTCAAATCAGCGCGCTTGGACGATCTTGAACCCACCCTCGCGCTCAATTTATGAGCGTCAGAGGGCCATTCGCTATTTTCTCATATCTTACTTTCAGCAACGTTTGAAAACCGTTGCTCTTTGCTTATATATTTCAGGAAAATAAAAAACCAATGAAGAAGATGATACCGTGGCGAACGGTGATAGGCCAGTTCAAAAATTCGCGCGCTGAAGGCATTAAGGAATTGTCTTGCATTATAATATTTGTTTATTATAGGATATACAAGAAACACGCGTGGATCAACTGGCAAGGCTTACTATTGGTAACGTCCAGGACCTGGGTTCGAGCCCCAGGTCCTCACTTCCCTTCATATTATTTTCCATTCAATATTCTCATGCAATTTCAGCCTAGAGGAACACCATACACTCCCAAGATCCAGTCATCCACGCGTTGGTTACATCAATCTAAAGGCTCAGATTTAAGGCATATGGTAGACCCTGGTCAAAGGTGCCACATGGTGTCTGGAAAAGTCAATGGACCTGAAGGTCATTGGGCTCAAATTCATGGGCTACACCTCCTATCTGGGGATTGATACCCCCCTTAGGTTTGCAAATCTTTTCTATTTTTATTTTTATTTTTTAGTATTTTCACTTTCTTTTAATTATTGTTTTATTAATTAACTTAATATTTTCATAATATATAAAAAACACAAAAAAATCAGAAAAGATAAAAATAATAAATATTTTATTTTTAGTATTAATTTTGTAAATAAATCCCTTAATTAATTTAGTTTTAATTTTAGGTTGTTAATTTAATTCTTTTTTTTCACAATAAACCAAAAATAATAAAAATAGATCTTTAACACTTTTTTACCTTTTTTTTTAATTAATTAAATATTTTATCATCAACCATTAATTTTGTAAATAAATTTTATAATTAATTTAGTTTTAATTCTAGGTTTTAACTTTAATGCATTTTCTTTAATAAACTAAAAACAATTAGAATTAGAATTAATTATTTGACTTTTAATTAATTTAATGTCATAAATACAAAAACATAAAAAATAAGTTCTTCTTTTTTATTTAATTTAATTATTTTAACTTAATTATTTTAATTCCTTCAAAGGGTTCAACGCCCTCGCATTCGATTACGTTTTTGTTCGCGCGTTTTATTTATTTCTCTTGTGAATATAATGTACTTGTTCCAAAGCCCTGTAATAGCTATTAGACATTTACTTTCTGCATTTTACTTAAAATCGGGTTTTGTATTAATTTGGCGATGTAGACCCGCGCCTTTGTAATAGCGTAGGACCTTTATCTTTTCCGCACTTTAAATTCCCGCACCTTTAACTGCTAAACAACAACATGAAAGAATGAATGCCCAAAAATAAAATCAAAGCGTAGATCACCAATGCATGACAAGACAAACAATAAACTGAAAATGGCACACAATTCACACACCACCCCTAGGGTACGCTTCACTGTTGCCTTGCCCCTCAAAAGGTGGTCGTCGAGTAGAGGATGTCTTAGTAAGTCCTCATGATCCGGGAACCTGGCATGAGGGTAGCTTCTAAGGTGTCTTCCCATTGCTCTGGTGATCACCATGTCCCGAACCTCGAATTGACCCGAACACCTCCAACGGTGGTGCTACCTACCTCTCAATGGTGGGATGGCACTACTTTAAGGGACATTTACACAGACGAATTCCTTAAGGTAGGTAGATTCTCATAGATACTTGCTCTTTTAAAAAAAAACAAACAAAATACTTTTCACACCTACACTTTCTAAAAGTTTTCAAACAAATTTTTCATACACTCTTGAGGACAGATACAAGAGTTACTTAGAAACTTTTCAAACGAAACTTTTTCAAAACCCACTCACCTTGAAAAGCAAACAAACACTTTTGAAAACACAATGAGCAAGTATCTAAGAGCCCATGGGTAACCATGGATAGAAAGGGTGCTAACACCTTCCCTTTCTATAATCTACCTCCCGAACCGAGAGCTAATCTCAATAAGGAATTTTTCTGTGCTTTTGTCCTTTCCATATTGGAGAAAATAAAAGACGGTGGCGACTCTTGCTTACCGCGACATTTCGCGAAACCAGCTAAAAAACAGTCAGTTCCAGATCCACCGATCACAGAACTGGCGACTCTGCTGGGGATAATCTTTAAAGTGAGGTGTACCTTAGGACTAAGATCACTGTGTTTTCAATTGCTTTAATTTGTTTGCTTTAAAATTGTGGGACTGTCTTGGGAGTTCTATAGATCCTAACCCGGATCTGGGGGATACCTTCTTAGAAAGTAGCAACAAGGCTGTGAGGGAACTGTGCGGGGTATACCGACATGGTTGAAACAGTCTGCTACGTTGATGTGGCACTTTAGTGTGTACCGGTAACCCTTGAGTCAATCAAGGAGAGTACGGGGCTTCCGCGTGGTGTCGTGAAGCATCAACAGACCTTAGGAACCTTAATTGAACCATCTTGGCCTCTTTAGGGTAGTGAGATGACTACTTTGGTGTACTCCGAAGTCGGTTGATACTCGATACTACACTCAGTTGAGGGTTGTTTTCTTGGGATATTTTGATCGCGAGTCAGTGGCCAAATCGAAACGATGAACAATGAAAGCAATCCAATGATATTGAGATCCTTAGAACCCGGTTACTTTGATAGGACAGGTTTGAGCCCACCAACTTCAAGAGGGTAATACCCAGACCCCATGCTGGCCTAAACCCTAAGGGCTTCTCTCGTGTGACTTGTGTGCCTTCGTACTTGACTATCTGCATGCTTGTTACCTGACACTTGTTTCTTGCAGGTTTTGTCTATAGTCCTTAATTGGGGCTCATAACAGGGTACTAAGTTTCTTGCAGGTTATGTTTTAGTCCTTAATTGGGACTCATGACAGGTTTTACCGAGTTTCTTGCAGGTTTTGGTTTGCAGTCCTTTATTGGGACTCACAACAGGGTTACTTACATTACCCCATACATATCATAACATCATACCATTGCATACCTCCTAACCCATTTCAAGAATCTCAAGGGTCTGTGATGCAGGTCATGATGAATCAAACATCTAGCAAGGGGCAAAGAGGATTTATTTTCCTCTAGCCAAAGTTGTCAGAGGCTATGACCCACTTGATATGGCGAGCTTTGACACTGAAAGAAGGTTCCCCTAACCAAGGTTGTTTGGAAATCAAAACTAGACATGATGACTAAAGTCAGGGGCTATGACCCACTGGATATGGTGAGCTTTTGACCCTTGAAAAAGGACTCTCAACAAATATGAAGTTCCTTCAATCAAGCTACCGGATCCCAGCTCTAACAAAATTTCCTGTTTATCCCGCGAGATCCTTGAAAACATTGCATGCATATCATACACATCATTGCATAACAGGTACCCTTGTCACAGGCCACTTACCCTCTTCGCTGTTTATTTCAGCAATGGCTTTCCAATCAAACACCCAGGAGTTCCCTACTCAAGAGACTCAGTTCACGGAGATCTTCCTAAGCCTATCCAAGGGGCAGGAAGAGTTGAGAACGCTCCTCATGGGGAATTTGGTCAAGAACAGTCCAGAAGACGGTAAAGATGAACGGCTGAAACATATGCAAGCTGAGATAGACGTAATGAGGACTCAGATGCTGGGGCAAATGGCCCTTATCCAAGGCTTAGCTCGGGAACAAGAAGAGTTGAGAACTGTGATCAACCAGCTTCAGCAAGACAGTATGAAGCAAGTAGCCAAGGCTGGAGACCAAACCGGTAATCAGCCTCCAAGAAGTCAAAGGCTTGGTTCAATGAATAGACCTCTCCAAGCTGCTACTACTTCACAGCTCCAACCACAACCTCGCCCAGAGCAACGGGTTGATCAGAGCAAGCCCAGAAGGCAATTCACCCAGCTCAACACGTCGCTGTCCCAAGCTTTGCAACACCTGTTGAAGTTGAATCTGGTGACGTTGATAGGACCTCACCCTAATCCTAAGACTTCTTCACCCAACTATAATCCTGGGGCCAGGTGCGCATACCATTCTAACAGCCCGGGGCATGATACTGATGACTGTTGGAAGTTGAGGTACAAAATCCAAAGCCTGATTGATGAAGGAGCTGTGGAATTCACCCCAGATGGTCAGGTCGAGTTCTTCTACTATCCCTGCGAGGTTCACCATTTGAAATGACAAGCCCTGAGACTAGAAGACTTTTGTTCATTCGAATGCTCAAGTTGTAATTTTCTTTTGATTGTTCAAACATTTGTTCATTGTTAAATGTTGTTATTTCATTAATGCATCGCATATGTTTGTTTTGAAGCAATATATTCGCATTTATTATGCTTAAAACTGTTTTCATATTTTTGTGATGTTCAATGCTCGGTTAACAATTCTAAGCTTCTTGAGGGAGGATGACGAAAACGATACCGCGATCATTACAGTATGCTTTTGAATAGACCCCGCTGATGAGGTACAGGCATTGTTTCAATCCCTAAACACTGGAGTTATAAGGATGATAATCCCTCGTCAACCCCTTTGAGCCAAAGAAGTAGGAGTTTTTCTTTTCGAAATTTAAAACCCTTAATCATAACCTGGGGCAGGGTACTTCTCTCAGTTGATCCAAGTGCATAACGAATGGCACTGAAGAAGTCATTACGAGACAAAAGACAGTGATGGTTCAGAACAATCATAAAGAAAGGCAGTCATTATCTCAAAAATAAATAAATAAATGAAAAGCCCAAGAAGTCTAAACCTCCAAAGGGGACTTATGAAACTAGGGCATCCCGCTGACTGTAATCACAAAAAAAACAGTTCAGGCAAAAAAGAAAGGGATAACAAAATCAAAAAAGAAAGAGGTCCTACAAACCCTCGACAAAAAAATGATGACTGCCTATTCAGAATAAATCATCAATGATTGAACCATCGCCGGAAAATCAGAGCAAAGACTCAAACGAGGTCTAACGTATGATCAACTGAGTTTAGGTTTGAAGAACATCACGAAGAGCGGGTGGGTACCAATAAAATTTGAGCCTTTATCCTTTGTTTCTTAAACCATGAACCAGGCCACGTTATAACCCTTAAAAGTCCTAGCTGAAGCATGGGTTAGTTCGAAAGCATACTGTGACGAAAGGTATCCTGACTCCTTAAGGCTTACAGTAAATACGGAGTTGCCATCACGTTTTACAAACATTCACTGGTTTTATGAAAAAGAATGCATTTTCAAAATCTTCAAGACAGACATAGGCTTTGCATTTTAACATAACTTTGTTTGCATATGACTTTTTGTTTGAACAATATAGAAGTTCGCACAACGAATGCCTAATGAACAGAAGTACTTCCAATCAAGGGGCAGACATGACCATGGTCCATTATCTGGGGCAGTCCAATCAAGATTCAAGGAATCTCTCAAGATGCCAAATAGCCTGGGGCAAATCTCTGCTTGAATCACTTGGGGCACTGCAGCAATGAATCTTGCCTGATCAAACATCTTCTGGTAGCATGACGAAACACTTCTAACAGGGGCAACTCCCTACATCCTGAGAGCACAGACATAGTCGGAAAAATACTACGCATCATCAAAGACCCGCTAGGTTGACACACCTAGGCAAAAATAAGGGCTTCCCGGCGAACCAAAAGGGTTCGGGCAAAATGAAGGGATGGAATAATAAAAAAATCTATACACCCGGCAAGTCGAAAACCTGAAAAGGCGGCTTGGGCAAAAATGGGTATCCCGGTGGACTGAAAACCCAAAAGGGCGGTCCAGGCAAAAGTTAGGGATTAAAGCGTACGACTATGTCCTGTCATCTTGTCACCTGCCTATCAGAAGAAGTTTGTCCATCAACAACTATCAGCACCTCACGGGTCTTCCTCTCCCACCTCAGAAACAGGGGCAATGAGGAGTTGTCCAAGCGATCTAATTGTTCCATCCACCAAGGTGCCAAGGCAGGTTCGGCTGAAGAACATAACCAGACCTCTTAATTCCCCAGAGAATAAGTCAGCAGTCAGTGTATCCTTCCCCAGCAGCAATATACATGTTCTTAACAAGCATCCCCGGCAGTCTTGGTCATAAGATTGTTCCCCGGCGGTATATCAAACATTCAGTGGTGTCACTTCCCCCGATACATCTCAAAACTTCCCCAGGAGAATTCAATTCAGTTTCCCCCGAAAAGTTGGAAGTCATCTCCCCAAGCAGTAAGCTTATCCCCAGTAGATTCTGGAAGCTTATCCCATCGCAGAGCACGAACGCGTCGTCCGACTTTATTTAAAGAGTTATTTCCTTAACAGGATATAACTGGGTTATCCTCAGCCAAAAACCACGGAAAGATCCCCCTCGACGAAGCCTTCTTATCCCCAACGAAGTCTATCAACACTTCCGATACAACAAGGGTATCCCCAGCAAGTTACTATCAATCATTCAGCAAAAGCATCCCTCTCCCCACAGAGTATCACTCCCCAGCATGGTCGCTAGAGTATTTTTCTCCCCGCAAAATCTTCCATTTGCCAAGTTTATTCCGCAACAGAGTCATCTTCTCCTACCGGTATTCTTGCAGTTATCATCCCCAGCGGAAGCAAAATCTATTCTTCAACATCAGCCCAGGATATGACTTCCCGGCACCCGTCAAGGATTTAATTTCCTAGACGAAAACATACATTCATAAAACATCACATACATCATTATAGCATGCATAGACGCATTATATCATACAAATCTCATTTATGTTGAGAACATCATGGCTTGATTCATATCATGCATTGCATATGACTGACCTCTATTCTTTCAGGAAAGTTTCAGCTAAATTCTCAATCATATTTCAAGACCTAGACCGGTTCAGTTAATCGACCCCAAAGATTTCTTATCCAGTCCAAGGCCTTCTCTAGTCCAGCTAAATCGACTCCCAACAGATTTTTCTGATGAAGACTCAGTAGAAGTTATCAGGTTTTTCTCAAACGTCCGCTTTTGAGATTATAATTTCCTTTGGTTCTCTCCCGACGTTGTGGAGGTGATAATCCCATTTTAGGTTTTTCTCAAACGCCCGCTTTTGAGATTATAATTTCCTTTGGTTCTCTCCCGACGTTGTGGAGGTGATAATTCCATTTCAGGTTTTTCTCAAACGCCCGCTTTTGAGATTATAATTTCCTTTGGTTCTCTCCCGACGTTGTGGAGGTGATAATTCCATTTTAGGTTTTTCTCAAACGCCCGCTTTTGAGATTATAATTTCCTTTGGTTCTCTCCCGACGTTGTGGAGGTGATAATTCCATTTCAGGTTTTTCTCAAACGCCCGCTTTTGAGATTATAATTTCCTATGGTTCCCTCTCCGACGGTGAGTGAGGTGGTAATTCCTTTCCTATGGTTCCCTCTCCGACGGTGAGTGAGGTGGTAATTCCTTTCCTATTGGTTCCCTCTCCGATGGTGAGTGAGGTGGTAATTCCTTTCCTATTGGTTCCCTTTCCGACGGTGAGTGAGGTGGTAATTCCTTTCCTATGGTTCCCTCTCCGACGGTGAGTGAGGTGGTAATTCCTTTCCTATGGTTCCCTCTCCGACGGTGAGTGAGGTGGTAATTCCTTTCCTATTGGTTCCCTCTCCGACGGTGAGTGAGGTGGTAATTCCTTTCCTATTGGTTCCATCTCCGACGGTGAGTGAGGTGGTAATTCCTTTCCTATTGGTTCCCTCTCCGACGGTGAATGAGGTGGTAATTCCTTTCCTATGGTTCCCTCTCCGATGGTGAGTGAGGTGGTAATTCCTTTCCTATGGTTCCCTCTCCGACGGTGAGTGAGGTGGTAATTCCTTTCCTATTGGTTCCCTCTCCGACGGTGAGTGAGGTGGTAATTCCTTTCCTATTGGTTCCCTCTCCGACGGTGAGTGAGGTGGTAATTCCTTTCCTATTGGTTCCCTCTCCGATGGTGCGTGAGGTGGTAATTCCTTTCCTAATGGTTCCCTCTCCGACGGTGAGTGAGGTGATAATTCCTTTTCCTATGGTTCCCTCTCCGACGGTGAGTGAGGTGATAATTCCTTTCAGATTATAATTTCCTAGAGTTCCCTCTCCGACGGTGAGTGAGGTAATTCCCTTTCAGATTATAATTTCCTTTGGTTCTCTTCCCGATATTGCGAAGATGGTAATTCCCACCAAGATTTTCTCAGCGAGCGTTGTTGAAGTTAAAGTCACCCAAGGTTCTCTCACCGTTCATACTGAGGTAGTAACCATCCCTGGTTCATTCGTCATCTTTTGAAGCTCCAGACTCAGCTCCTGTAACCAGTCAGGACACATCTATACCAAACATCTGAAAATCAGCTCCTGCAACATGTCAGGTACTCATTTTTCTTTTGCAGGTATACAGGTTCTCGCTAAGGAATCTCTTATGCGATCAACGTCCGGATGGCATCTATAAGCCCATCATCCTACTCGTCAATCTCTAAATGGCATCTATAAGCCCATTCCCACCACATCACTGCTACTATGTGAGCGCAAATTTCTGGGCACTCTAGTGTTCAATCACCTTCTACCCTCGGATTACGAAAGGCACGTCAGCCAATCTGCATCCTCAGGTCTAAGAAGATTGAACAGGGGCAACTGTTGTACCCCAAAATTTTCCCTCCCAAATTCTTCAAGAAATTGCCAAGTCAAGCTACAAAATTCCCCAAGGGTTGCACAGTGTAAAGGCCTCCTAAGCAGTCAAGATTAGGGTTTATGTTCTGATCAAGAAAATGAAGTTTTCAGAGGTCCAATCAAGTCTCATATGCCTACAAATATGGTCAAGCATTCTCATATCAAGTTTCAAGGCTTTCAGCACAAAATTGCACAGTCAAAACCCTAAATTGCACTACAGTCAACTGCAGGGGCAAAATGGTCATTTGACAGTCAAAAGTTCAAATTTTTGGTCAACATATCATTTTGAAGCCACAAACATCATTTTATCAATAATTGATCATGATTCTCAAAATTTGGCTCAAAAATCATCAAGATGCAAAAGTTTCTATTTTTGGACAGTTGAAAAAGTCAACTGAAATTGACCAGGGCATAACTTTCACATGAATTATCAGAAAAATTCCATCCAAAGCTCATTTTGAAGAGAAAGACATTTCCTACAACTCATCTTCATACTTCAAGTCCAAGAAATGCTCTCACAAAAAGTTATCAATTTCAACATTATAGGTCATTTTCAAAAGTCAACAAAAAGGGACTTTAAGTCAAAGGCCATAACTTGAGATTGGTAAATCAAAATGACATGGGACCAAAAACATTGGTTAAAGGACTTCATGACCTTTTCAAAATGTCCAAGAACATGATCAAAGCTTAAAAATTGAGCAAGTTATGCATTGGAGAAGTTGGGAAATTTTTGTGAAATGGCCAAAATCATTTATCCTTGAAATCTCATTTTTGACAAAAGGGGCCCACTTTTTCCACTTGAATTGACTTGGCCATGCTTCCCACGTGTCCCACCTTTTATTTCAGATTTTTTTATTAATTTTTTCATTTTTATTGATTTTATTGGATTTAATTAATTTTAAATCTTTTAAAATCAAAAGAAATTCAAAAAAATTAATTTAAGGGAATATTTGGTTTTGATTAACCTTGAAGCATCATTATGTGCCTACCAAATTCGTGCAAAGGAGCAAACAAGGCAAGAATTCAAAAATGGACTCAAAAATGGAAAGTTGGTTATGGAGTTTGATGGAGAATCTTGGAATTTAAGGCTATGCATTATGGAGCCATAATTTCTCTTCCTACACATTGCATAAGACCTATACAATTGATACAAAACAAGATTGGACAAGAAGCTACGCAGGAACCTTGAAAATAAACTCACACTTTTTACAAAAAATCTCAAATCTGAAAACCAAGTTAGAGGTGGTTTCAAGCCACGATTCTCATCCCATTAGCTTCCTTGAGCATCATTGGACGTATTCCAATCAAAAACATCAATCCAAACACTGTGAAACGGTATCCAGAAGTCACCCTTTTGCCATTTTTTTCATTGTCGTGTTTTAATATCCATGCACATTCATAACATTTTGCTTATATATTCATGATCAGTGAAGTGTTTGCAAGCTAACCCATGCGTTTAATTATGTTTTTGAGCTGTATAGACGATTTCGCCATGGTTGATTTCTAGGGTTACAGGACCTTGGAATTGGGGCTTTTCACCCAAGGAAAAATTGAGACTCATGACCACCATCACTCAAATCAGCGCGCTTGGACGATCTTGAACCCACCCTCGCGCTCAATTTATGAGCGTCAGAGGGCCATTCGCTATTTTCTCATATCTTACTTTCAGCAACGTTTGAAAACCGTTGCTCTTTGCTTATATATTTCAGGAAAATAAAAAACCAATGAAGAAGATGATACCGTGGCGAACGGTGATAGGCCAGTTCAAAAATTCGCGCGCTGAAGGCATTAAGGAATTGTCTTGCATTATAATATTTGTTTATTATAGGATATACAAGAAACACGCGTGGATCAACTGGCAAGGCTTACTATTGGTAACGTCCAGGACCTGGGTTCGAGCCCCAGGTCCTCACTTCCCTTCATATTATTTTCCATTCAATATTCTCATGCAATTTCAGCCTAGAGGAACACCATACACTCCCAAGATCCAGTCATCCACGCGTTGGTTACATCAATCTAAAGGCTCAGATTTAAGGCATATGGTAGACCCTGGTCAAAGGTGCCACATGGTGTCTGGAAAAGTCAATGGACCTGAAGGTCATTGGGCTCAAATTCATGGGCTACACCTCCTATCTGGGGATTGATACCCCCCTTAGGTTTGCAAATCTTTTCTATTTTTTTTTTTATTTTTTAGTATTTTCACTTTCTTTTAATTATTGTTTTATTGATTAACTTAATATTTTCATAATATATAAAAAACACAAAAAAATCAGAAAAGATAAAAATAATAAATATTTTATTTTTAGTATTAATTTTGTAAATAAATCCCTTAATTAATTTAGTTTTAATTTTAGGTTGTTAATTTAATTCTTTTTTTTCACAATAAACCAAAAATAATAAAAATAGATCTTTAACACTTTTTTACCTTTTTTTTTAATTAATTAAATATTTTATCATCAACCATTAATTTTGTAAATAAATTTTATAATTAATTTAGTTTTAATTCTAGGTTTTAACTTTAATGCATTTTCTTTAATAAACTAAAAACAATTAGAATTAGAATTAATTATTTGACTTTTAATTAATTTAATGTCATAAATACAAAAACATAAAAAATAAGTTCTTCTTTTTTATTTAATTTAATTATTTTAACTTAATTATTTTAATTCCTTCAAAGGGTTCAACGCCCTCGCATTCGATTACGTTTTTGTTCGCGCGTTTTATTTATTTCTCTTGTGAATATGATGTATTTGTTCCAAAGCCCTGTAATAGCTATTAGACATTTACTTTCTGCATTTTACTTAAAATCGGGTTTTGTATTAATTTGGCGATGTAGACCCGCGCGTTTGTAATAGCGTAGGACCTTTATCTTTTCCGCACTTTAAATTCCCGCACCTTTAACTGCTAAACAACAACATGAAAGAATGAATGCCCAAAAATAAAATCAAAGCGTAGATCACCAATGCATGACAAGACAAACAATAAACTGAAAATGGCACACAATTCACACACCACCCCTAGGGTACGCTTCACTGTTGCCTTGCCCCTCGAAAGGTGGTCGTCGAGTAGAGGATGTCTTAGTAAGTCCTCATGATCTGGGAACCTGGCATGAGGGTAGCTTCTAAGGTGTCTTCCCATTGCTCTGGTGATCACCATGTCCCGAACCTCGAATTGACCCGAACACCTCCAACGGTGGTGCTACCTACCTCTCAATGGTGGGATGGCACTACTTTAAGGGACATTTACACAGACGAATTCCTTAAGGTAGGTAGATTCTCATAGATACTTGCTCTTTTAAAAAAAAACAAACAAAATACTTTTCACACCTACACTTTCTAAAAGTTTTCAAACAAATTTTTCATACACTCTTGAGGACAGATACAAGAGTTACTTAGAAACTTTTCAAACGAAACTTTTTCAAAACCCACTCACCTTGAAAAGCAAACAAACACTTTTGAAAACACAATGAGCAAGTATCTAAGAGCCCATGGGTAACCATGGATAGAAAGGGTGCTAACACCTTCCCTTTCTATAATCTACCTCCCGAACCGAGAGCTAATCTCAATAAGGAATTTTTCTGTGCTTTTGTCCTTTCCATATTGGAGAAAATTAAAGATGGTGGCGACTCTTGCTTACCGCGACATTTCGCGAAACCAGCTAAAAAACAGTCAGTTCCAGATCCACCGATCACAATAGGCTATCATGGGTTGACTCATTCATTACAAAGCTTACAGGCTTTAAAATACACGTACATTTGTAGACCCATAGGTCGTATGTGTCGACTCATAAGCCTGATTTTTACATGAAATCTAATTTTTAATGTGTGAAACCTTTTCCAAGCTTCTCCAAACCATTTCTAAATTTTTTTTACGCTTCCTAATGCTAAGATGCACATCAAGGCTTAGAGAATATCGTCCAATACACATAAAAGCTAAATTATTTTAGTTTTGACATCACACAAAATATCTCTACTAAGAAAATGCACTCCGTGATACAGTGGGAGAACTGACTTGATGGTTTTGCATTTTATCGCAAATGTTGCAGTTAGCAAGAGTCGCCACCGACTTTTCTTTTATCCAAAAGGAAAGGTGAAAAAGCATAGGAAAGACCTTTGAGATTGTTTCTTGAGTTCGGGGGGTAGATTATAAAAGGGAAGGTATTAGCACCCTTTTCATCCATGGTTTTCCATGGGCTCTTAGTTACTTGCTAGATCACTTGCTAGATCACTTGTTTTTGTTTGAAATTGTGCTTTGTGTGGTTTTTGAAAGTATTTTGTAAAGAGGCCATTGTTTAGGCAATCTTTGTAATGATTCTCGTTCGTAAGAATGTATACAAAGATGTTTGATCTTTTGAAAATGTTTTCAATGTTTGTAAGATGTTTTAAAATGTGTGTGTTTGTTTTTGAAAATAGCAACGGTGTTTGTTTTGAAATGGAGCAAGTAATTAGGAGCAATCTACCTACTCAAATGTCTTTCTTGTTCATTTTATTTTCCTTTGACATTGTTGTCTTATAATTGATTTGGTAAGCAACCCTATCTTTGGATGTAAACAGGATGGACGTGGGTCATCGTATAACCATGATTAGAAATGTTGCAAGGTATCTTAGCATTCTTTTTAAGGTACTAAGATCCTGTATCTTGCCAGGGTGTATCTGTTGACGACTATATTCTCCGAACTCGATTCCTGTACCTCTCCAGGGCACGTCCGAAGAAGTTTAAAGATTCGATTCCTGTAACTAGCCAGGACATATCTACGTAAAGGGTTTGAAGATCAACTCCTGTAACAGGCCAGGTAACCATTTTTCTTTTCCAGGTACGCAAGTTCTCGCTGAGGAATCTCTTACGCGATCGACAACCTCCCGATGGCATCTATAAGCCCATCTCTCCACATACCGACAGTCTCCAAATGGCATCTATAAGCCCATTCCCGACAAGGTACTATCACACTCCCAGATGGCATCTATAAGCCCATTCTCCTATCCATCAGTCTCCAAATGGCATCTGTAAGCCCATTCCCACCATCACACTGCTGCCATCCTACTATGCGAGTGCAAATTTCTGGGCACTCTAGTGTTCAATCATCTTCCACCCTCGGACTACGAAAGGCACGACATCCAATCTACATCCTCAGGTTTAAGAAGATTGAACAGGGGCAACTGTTGTACCCCAAAATTTACCCTCCCATATTCTTGAAGATTTGCCAAGATCATGCTTCAAAATCTCCCAAGGGTTGCACAGTCCAATTGCCTCCTAACAGTCAAAAATTAGGGTTTTGGTTATGGCAAAGAAATTGAAGTTTACAAGGGTCCAAACAAGTCCCACATGCCTACAAATATTGTCAAGCATCCATATGCAAAATTTCAAGACTCACAGCACCAAGTTGCACAGTCAAAAACCCTAATTACCTCACGGTCAACTGCAGGGGCAAAATGGTCATTTGACAGTCAAAAATCCAAATTTTTGGTCAACATCTTATTTTGAAGCCACAAACATCATTTGATCAATTCTTGATCATGATTTCACAAGCATGGCTCAAAAAGTCTCAAGATGCAAAAGTTTCTATTTTTGGACAGTTGAAAAAGTCAACTGCAAATTGACCAGGGCATAACTTCCACATGGTTCATCAGAAAAATCCCATCCAAAGCTCATTTTGAAGAGAATGACATTTCCTACAACTCATCTTCACACTTCAAGTACAAGAAATGCTCTCACAAGAAGTTATCAATTTCAACATTATAGGTCATTTTCAAAAGTCAACAAAAAGGGACTTTAAGTCAAAGACCATAACTTGAGATTGGTAAATCAAAATGACATGGGACCAAAGACATTGATTAGAGGGCTTCAATACCTTTCCAAAATGTCCAAGAACATGATCAAAGCTTAAAAATTGAGCAAGATATGCCTTGTGGAAGTTGGGAAATTTTTGGGAATTTTGGAAAGTCAACTTTGCACAAAAAGCCTCAAAATTGCTAATGGGCCTCAATTTCTCCCATGAATCATCACCCAAAAGCTATGCATGACCCATTAAGCTAAAAGGGAGTTATTTTCTTATTTTTAATTAATTAATTGAATTTTTAATCCTATTAATTGATTTAATCAAAATTAATTGTGAGAAAAATACTAAACAAAGGTTTTGAATCTTTTTGTGCAACATATTCTCCCATTATGGACTCAATATTTCGTGTGCCTTCTCAAGAGACCAAATCTTCCAAAATAGGCAAGTTTCCATGGCAAAAAAAGAAGGGAAAATATTTGACAAAATCAAATATTCAAAAGCATTAAAACAATGGATTTTGGGCTGACTTTTAACCTAATTCTATTCACACATATATGCACAACTGAAACCTAGGCCAAAAGAGGGAAGAGCTGCGCAGAAACCGGAAGAACAACTTTGCATTTTTTCACAAAAAAACTTGAAACTGTTTTCATAGTTAGAGCTCGTTTCAAAGCAAAAAAGCCATTCCAATAGACTCCTGACACTACCAGGAAGCTGTTCCAATCAAAACCACGTCTCCATACATCCAGAAGTGGTAGAATGACATTGCTCTGTTCATAGAATTTTTCATATTCGTATTTCGATTTACATGCATTTTCCATCTGTTTTTAATGTTGATTTACACTAACATGAGCGTTCTGAAGCTATTGGTGTTCTCCAATTGAATTAATACTGCCTGTGCCAAAAGTTGCCATTGATGGTCGCTAGGGTTTCAGAGCTACAAATTTAGGGCTTTACGCATCTGTGAAAATTGGCCACTCAAACCAGGACCATTGGATTCAGGACATCCAGACGAAACTAATCCACTATTCGCGCCTTTTTTATGTTTGCATATGCGCTAATCGCTATTATTGCAGGTTTGGGTTAGTGGGGGTTTAAAACCCCCGCTATTTGCTTTTGTTTACAGGCGAAAAGAGGAAGGAGATGCTGATGTGTCCAAACACGGTTGGAGTATTCAAATGATGGCGCTTTTTTTTGGTTATTACAGCATAATATTGCTTTTCCATTATATTATTCACGTTCCATATTAATATCAAACATACGCGTTGGTTGGGTTGGTTGATGCGTTGGCTTGCAGGTATTGGGACCTGGGTTCGATTCCCAGTTCCCCTACTTATTCAATAATTTTTCTTCTAACATGTTCCTATGCAGTATGCCATCCAAGGACCATCATGCATCCTCACCATCTAGCTTGCCACGCGCCCAGAAGCCTCAATCTGAGGGCCATCACATGAACTCCACCATGCACACTGGTCAACTGATGCACACGCAACCACAAAAAGTCAAATGGGCTTGAGATTTCAGTGGGCCAAATTACTCCAATAAAACCTCCAAATTGGGTCTGAATACCCCCATTGTTTGTATTTTCTTTCTCTTTTTTTCCTCTTTTATTTATTTTAATTATGTTAATTGTTTTATTTAATCCACAAAATTAATTTTTACAAATATAAAATCCAGAAAAAAATCATAAAAAATAAAAATATGTTTATTTAATTTCTAATTCCTTAATAGTTTTTGTAAATAAATTCTAATGATCAATTTAGTTTAATTTTAGGTTTTCAATTTTAATGTTTTCTTAACAACTAAAAAATGTAGAAATTAGGTTTTTAGCATTTTTATTCTTTTTCTTAATAAAATAATTTCCTCTTCTATTATTATTATTAATTATTAATTATTTTGTAAAAATTCATGTCATTAAATAATTAGTATAAACTAGGTTAAACTTTAAATCTTTTTCTTTAACAATTAAAAATAGTTTAGAATTAGGGTTTCTAATAATAATTAATTTTCTTTATTTCATAAATACCAAAAAAAACATAAAAACAACTTCTTTTCTTTATTTAATTATTAATCAACTTTTAATTTCAAATTAATCTTTAAAGGGTCCAACGCCCTCGCACATTCGATTTCAATTTCTATTTCGCGCATTTATTCTTATTTTATTTTTTATTGGAAATATTATGTAACTGCCCAAGCCTTGTAATAGAATTAGGAAATTTATTTACTTTCTGCACTTTATCAAAAAACGGGTCTTTGTTAAATTTGGCGATGTATAGACCCGTGCCTTGTAATAGCGTAGGACCTTTTATTTTCCGCATTTTAATTTCCGCACCTTTAAACTGCTAATCACATGAAAGAATGAATGGCCCAAATAAAATAAAAGCGTAGATCACCAATGCATGACAAGGTAAAACATAACTGAAAACAATACACAAATTCACACACCACTCTTAGGGTACGCCTCACTGTTGCCTTGCCCTCGAAACGCGGTCGTCGAGTATAGGACGTTTTAGTAAGTCCTTATGTCCATGATCTATGGCATAGGGGTAGCTTCTAAGGTGTCCTACTATTACTCTGGTGACCACACTGTCCCTACAAACGAATTGACCCGAACACCTCCAATGGTGGTGCTACCTACCTCTCAATGGTGGGATGGCACTACCTTAAGGACTTCTACACAGCCTAATTCCTTAGGGTAGGTGGATGACTCATAGATACTTGCTCTAATTCAAAACGAATCAAAAATCTCTTTTCACACCGACACTTTCAAAAAGCTTTCACAGCAATTTTTCAAACACTCTTGAGGACTAATACAAGAGTCGATATGAAACTTTCAAAGAAACTTTTTCAAACTCACTCACAATTGAAAAGCAAACATTTTGAAAACACAAATGAGCAAGTACCTAAGAGCCCATAGATAACCATGAATAGAAAGGGTGCTAACACCTTCCCTTTCTATAAATCTACCTCCCGAACCGAGAAACTATCTCATAAGGAATTTTGTTGTGCTTTTGTCCTGTCCATGTTGGAGAAAATAAAAGACGGTGGCGACTCTTGCTTACCGCGACATTTCGTGAAACCAGCTTTAAACAGTCAGTTCCAGATCCACCGATCACAGAACTGGCGACTCTGCTGGGGACTAACTTAAAGTGAGGTGTACCTTAGGACTAAGATCACTTGTGTTTTCAATTGTCTAAATTGTTTGCTTTAAATTGTGGGTACTGTCTTGGGAGTTCTATAGATCCTAACCCGGATCTGGGGATACCTTCTTAGAAAGTAGCAACAAGGCTGTGAGGGAACTGTGCGGGGTATACCGACATGGTTGAAGCAGTCTGCTACATTAATGTGGCACTTTGGTGAGTACCAGTAACCCTTGAGTCCAGTCAAGGAGAGTACGGGGCCGCCGCGTGGTGTCGTGAAGCATCAACTGACCTTAGGAACCTTAATTGAACCATCTTGGCCTCTTTAGGGTAGTGAGATAACTGACTTTGGTGCAGTCCGAGGTTGGTTGATACTCGATACTACACTCAATTGAGGGTTGTTTTCTTGGAATATTTCGGTCGCCAGTTCAGTGGCTAAATCGAAACGATGAACAATGAAAGCAATCCAATGATATTGGGACCCTTAGAACCCGGTTACTTCTGATAGGACAGGTTTTGAGCCCACCAACTTCAAGAGGGTAGTACCCCAGACCCCATGCTGGCCTAAACTCTAAGGGCTGTTTTGTGTGACTTGTGTGCCTTAAAACTTGACTATTTGCATGCTTGTTATCTGACCCATGAGTTTGCTGTAGGTTTTGTTTATAGTCCTTAATTAGGACTCATCACAGGGTTACTTGCATTACCCCATGCATAGCATGACATCATACCATTGCATACATCCTACATAATGACTAATCCATTTCAAGGATCTCAAGGGCTTGTGATGCAGGTCATGATGAATCTAACGTCTAGCAAGGGGCAAAGAGGATTTATTTTCCTCTAGCCAAAGTTGTCAGAGGCTATGACCCACTTGACATGGTGAGCCTTGACCCTTGAAGAAGGTTCCCCTAACCAAGGTTGTCTGGAAAGCAAAACCAGACATGATGACTAAAGTCAGGGGCTATGACCCACTCGATATGGTGAGCCTTGACCCTTGAAGAAGGACTCTCAACAACATGAAGTTCCTTCAATCAAGCTACCAGATTCAAATTCTAACAATTTTTTCTTGTTTACCCCGCGAGATCCTTGAAAACATTGCATGCATATCATACGTATCATTGCATTACAGGTATCCTCGTTACAGGTTACTTATCCTTCTTCGCTGTTTATTTCAGCAATGACTTCCCAACAAAATAACCAGGATCTTCATGCTCAAGAGACTCGGTTCGGGGAGATCCTCCTGAATCTATCCAAGGGGCAGGAAGAGCTGAGAACACTCCTCATGGGGACTTTGGTCAGGAACAATGCTGAGGATGACAAGGACGAACGACTGAAACGTCTACAAGCTGAGGTAGACACAATGAAAACCCAGATGCTGGGGCAAAGGGCTCTCATCCAAGGTTTAGCTCAAGAGCAAGAAGAGTTGAGGACCATGATCAGTCAGCTTCATCAAGACATGAAGCAACTAGCCCAAGTCAGGGACCAGGTCATTGATCAACTTCCAGGAGGCCAAGAGTCTGGTATGGTAAAGAATAGACCCCTCCTAATTGCTACCTCACAGGTCCAACAACGACCTCGCCAAGAACAACAGGTTGATCAGAGCCAGCCAGACAAGCCCAAAAGGCAATTCACCCAGCTCAATATGTCGTTGTTTCAAGCTTTACAACGTCTGTTGAGATTGAATCTGATCATATTGAGGGCTCCTCTCCGGAATCCCAACACATCAGCTCCTACCTATCATCCCAATAAAAGGTGTGCCTACCACTCTGCCAGCCCAAGACACGACACAAATGAGTGTTGGGCTCTGAAGAACAAGATCCAAGACCTGATTGATGAAGGAGCATTGGAGTTCACACAGGAGGGTCAGGCTGAGTTTTTCTACCATCCCTCCAAGGTTCACCATGTGAAGTGACAAGTCTTGAGACGAGAAGACTTTTTGTTCATTAGAATCTTTCAAGTTGTAATTTTCTTTTGATTGTTCAAACATTCTATTCATATCAAACGTTGTTATTTCATTAATGCATTGCACATGTCTGTTTTGAAGTAATTATTTCGTATTCACTATATTGCAAATTGCTTTCATTTTTCTGTGATGATCAACTCTCAATTAAAAAAAAACTCTAAGCCTCTTGAGGGAGGATGACGAAAATGATACCACAATCTACAGTATGCTTTTGAACAGACCCCGCTGATAAAGTACAAGCATTGTTTCAATCCCTAAACACTGGAGTTATAAGGAAGATAATCCCTCGTCAACCCCTTTGAGCCAAAGAAGTAGGAGTTTTTCTTTTCGAAAATTAAAACCCTTAATCATAACCTGGGGCAGGGTAGTTCTCTCAGTTGATCCAGATGCACAACGAATGGCATCAAAAGAAGTCTTTCCAAATCAAAAGACAGTGATGGTTCCTAATAATCATAACGACAGGCAGTCATTATCTATCAAAATAAAAGCCCAAAAAGTCAAAACCTATGAAGGAGACCTACAAAACTGGGGCATCCCGCTGACTGTAATTACAAAAGAAACAGTTCAGGCAAAAAACAGGGATAACAAAATCAAAAAAGGGAAAGAGGTCCTACAAAACCCTCAACAAAAAAATGACTGCCTATTCAAAATAAATGGTCAAATATCCAAATCATCATTGGTATATCAAGACAAAGACTCAAACAAGGTCTAACGCACGATCAACTGAGTTTAGGTTTGAAGAACATCACGAAGAGCGGGTGGGTACAAATAATTTGAGCCTTTATCCTTTGTTTCTTAAACCGTGAACCAGGCCACGTTATAACCCTAAAAATTCCTAGCTGAAGTATGGGTTAGTTCGAAAGCATACTGTTACGAAAGGTATCCTGACTCCTTAAGGCTTGCGGTAAAATAACGAGTTGACATCACATTTTATAAAATTTGCTTGTTTTACTAAAAGATGCATTTTCAAAAACTTCGAAACAGACGTAAGCTTTGCATTCTTAACATAACTTTGTTTGCATATGACTTTTTGTTTGAACATCATAAGAGTTCTTACGATGAATATCTAATGGACAAAAGCTCTTCCAATCAAGGGGCATGGCATGATCAGTGTCCAACATATGGGGCAGTCCAGTCAAGATTCGGAGAATCTCTCAAGATGCCCAACAGCCTGGGGCAAATCTCCGTCTGGGTCACTTCGGGCATTGGACGATCAAACTAAGATCTTCTGGTGGGGTGACAACACAACCTTACTAACAGGGGCAACTCCCTCCTCTCTGAGAATGTGGACATAGTCGAAAAAATACTACGCAAAATCAAGACCCGCTAGGTTGACACACCTAGGCAAAAATAAGGGCCTCCCGGCGAACCAAAAGGGTTCGGGCAAAAGTAAGGGATGAAATGAAAAAATCTGTACACCCAGCAAGTCGAAAACCTGAAAAGGCGGCTTGGGCAAAAATGGGTATCCCGGTGGACTGAAAACCCGAAAGGGCGGTCCAGGCAAAAGTTAGGGATCAAAAGCGTACGACCATGTCCCGGCATCTCGTCACATGTCTACCAGAAGACTTGTCAAATACCCCACAGGTACCTTCTCCCACTGAAACTGGGGCAATAAGAATTGTCTAGGCGATCTAGTTGCTCTGCCTACCAAGGGTACCAAGGTAAGTTCGGCTGGAAAAAAAAAAAACGTAACCAAGATGCCTTAATTCCCCAGAGAGTGAGCCAGCAAGTCAACGACACTCTCCCCGAGCAGAGTTATCCTGCCAGCCTTAAGGAAATTGGGTATCCCCAGCAGATCTCAACATTCCTCAGCGGACTATACAAACATGCTTAACAAGCATCCCCGACAGTCTTAATCTAAGATTGTTCCCCGACGGTATACCAGACATTCAGTGGAGCCACTTCCCCCGTATAGTTCAAAAATTTCCCCAGGAGAGTCCATTCCAAAAGTCTCCCCAGGAAAGTGGAAACCATCTCCCCAGCAGGAAGCTTATCCCCAGTAGATTCTGGAAGCTCACCCCCGCAAAGCACGAACGCGTCTCCCAGCTTTATTCAAAGGTTATTTCCCTACCGGGATATAACTGGGTTATCCTCAGCCAATAATCACGGAAAGATCGCCCCCGACAGAGTCTTCCTATTCCCCAGCGAAGTTCATCAAACCTTCCAACATAACTCAACAACGGTATCCCCAGCGGAGTTCTCATTCTACTCCCAGCAAAGTACCTCTCTCCCCACAGAGCATTTTCCCCAGTGAAGTCACCAGAGTAATTTTTCCCCGCAGAGTAATCTATTCGCCAAGTTTATTCCCCAACGGAGTCATTTTTCTCCTACTGGTATTCTTGCAACTACTATTCCCCAGCGGAAACAACGAAGCTCTATTCAACATCAGCCCAGGATTCAATTTCCCGGCACCCGTCAAGGATTTACTTTCCTAGACAAAAACATACATCACATCTTCATACATTATAGCATGCATGTACGCATCATGAACATACAATCTCACTTATTTCTGAGAACATCTCGCATGTCATACATCATGACATTACGCACAACTAACGTTTTGTCTTTTCAGGACAAAGGTTAATACAAAGATGATTACCATCAACGGTCGCAACTAAAAATCTGATTCCTGTATCTTGCCAGGGTGTATCCGTTGACGACTAGCATTACCAGATCCGATTCTTGTATCTTGCCAGGGTGTGTCTGAAGAGTTTGAGGATCCGATTCCTGTATCTTGCCAGGGTGTATCCGTTGATGACTAGCAGTACCAGATCCGATTCCTGTATCTTGCCAGGGTGCGTCTGAAGAGTTTGAGGATCTGATGCCTGTATCTTGCCAGGGTGTATCTGTTGACGACTAACATTACCAGATCCGATTCCTGTATCTTGCAAGGGTGCGTTGAAGAGTTTGAGGATCCGATGCCTGTATCTTGCCAGGGTGTATCCGTTGACGACTAACATTACCAGATCCGATTCCTGTATCTTGCCAGGGTGCGTCTGAAGAGTTCGAGGATCCGATGCCTGTATCTTGCCAGGGTGTATCTGTTGACGACTAACATTACCAGATCCGATTCCTGTATCTTGCCAGGGTGCGTCTGAAGAGTTCGAGGATCCGATGTCTGTATCTTGCCAGGGTGTATCCGTTGACGACTAATATTACCAGATCCGATTCCTGTATCTTGCCAGGGTGTGTCTGAAGAGTTTGAGGATCCGATTCCTGTATCTTGCCAGGGTGTATCCGTTGATGACTAGCAGTACCAGATCCGATTCCTGTATCTTGCCAGGGTGTGTCTGAAGAGTTTGAGGATCCGATTCCTGTATCTTGCCAGGGTGTATCCGTTGACGACTAACATTACCAGATCCGATTCCTGTATCTTGCCAGGGTGCGTCTGAAGAGTTCGAGGATCCGATGCCTGTATCTTGCCAGGGTGTATCCGTTGACGACTAACATTACCAGATCCGATTCCTGTATCTTGCCAGGGTGTATCTATTGACGACTATATTCTCCGAACTCGATTCCTGTACCTCTCCAGGGCACGTCCGAAGAAGTTTAAAGATTCGATTCCTGTAACTAGCCAGGACATATCTACGTAAAGGGTTTGAAGATCAACTCCTGTAACAGGCCAGGTAACCATTTTTCTTTTCCAGGTACGCAAGTTCTCACTGAGGAATCTCTTATGTTATCGACAACCTCCCGATGGCATCTATAAGCCCTTCTCTCCACATACCGACAGTCTCCAAATGGCATCTATAAGCCCATTCCCGACAAGGTACTGTCACACTCCCAGATGGCATCTATAAGCCAATTCTCCTATCCATCAGTCTCCAAATGGCATCTGTAAGCCCATTCCCACCATCACACTGCTGACATCCTACTATGTGAGTGCAAATTTCTGGGCACTCTAGTGTTCAATCATCTTCCACCCTCGGACTACGAAAGGCACGACATCCAATCTACATCCTCAGGTTTAAGAAGATTGAACAGGGGCAACTGTTGTACCCCAAAATTTTCCCTCCCATATTCTTCAAGATTTGCCAAGATCATGCTTCAAAATCTCCCAAGGGTTGCACAGTCCAATTGCCTCCTAACAGTAAAAAATTAGGGTTTTGGTTATGGCAAAGAAATTGAAGTTTCCAAGGGTCCAAACAAGTCCCACATGCCTACAAACATTGTCAAGAATCCATATGCAAAATTTCAAGACTCACAGCACCAAGTTGCACAGTCAAAAACCCTAATTGCCTCACAGTCAACTGCAGGGGCAAAATGGTCATTTGACAGTCAAAAATCCAAAATTTTGGTCAACATCTTATTTTGAAGCCACAAACATCATTTGATCAATTCTTGATCATGATTTCACAAGCATGGCTCAAAAAGTCTCAAGATGCAAAAGTTTCTATTTTTGGACAGTTGAAAAAGTCAACTGCAAATTGACCAGGGCATAACTTCCACATGGTTCATCAGAAAAATCCCATCCAAAGCTCACTTTGAATAGAATGACATTTCCTAAAACTCATCTTCACACTTCAAGTCCAAGAAATGCTCTCACAAGAAGTTATCAATTTCAACATTATAGGTCATTTTCAAAAGTCAACAAAAAGGGACTTTAAGTCAAAGACCATAACTTGAGATTGGTAAATCAAAATGACATGGGACCAAAGACATTTGTTAGAGGACTTCAATACCTTTCCAAAATGTTCAAGAACATGATCAAAGCTTAAAAATTGAGCAAGATATGCCTTGTGGAAGTTGGGAAAATTTTGGGAATTTTGGAAAGTCAACTTTGCACAAAAAGCCTCAAAATTGCTAATGGGCCTCAATTTCTCCCATGAATCATCACCCAAAAGCTATGCACGACCCATTAAGCTAAAAGGGAGTTATTTTCTTATTTTTAATTAATTAATTGAATTTTTAATCCTATTAATTCATTTAATCAAAATTAATTGTGGGAAAAATACTAAACAAAGGTTTTGAATCTTTTTGTGCAGCATATTCTCCCATTATGGACTCAATATTTCGTGTGCCTTCTCAAGAGACCAAATATTTCAAAATAGGCAAGTTTCCATGGCAAAAAAAGATGGGAAAAGATTTGACAAAATCAAATATTCAAAAGCATTAAAACAATGGATTTTGGTCTGACTTTTAACCTAATTCTATTCACACATATATGCACAACAGAAACCTAGGCCAAAAGAGGAAAGAGCTGCGCAGAAACCGGAAGAACAAATTTGCATTTTTTCACAAAAAAACTTGAAACTGTTTTCATAGTTAGAGCTCGTTTCAAAGCAAAAAAGCCATTCCAATAGACTCCTGACACTACCAGGAAGCTGTTCCAATCAAAACCACGTCTCCATACATCCAGAAGTGGTAGAATGACATCGCCCTGTTCATAGAATTTTTCATATTCGTATTTCGATTTACATGCATTTTCCATCTGTTTTTAATGTTGATTTACACTAACATGAGCGTTCTGAAGCTATTGGTGTTCTCCAATTGAATTAATACTGCCTGTGCCAAAAGTTGCCATTGATGGTCGCTAGGGTTTCAGAGCTACAAATTTAGGGCTTTACGCATCTGTGAAAATTGGCCACTCAAACCAGGACCATTGGATTCAGGATATCCAGACGAAACTAATCCAATATTCGCGCCTTTTTTATGTTTGCATATGCGCTAATCGCTATTATTGCAGGTTTGGGTTAGTGGGGGTTTAAAACCCCCGCTATTTGCTTTTGTTTACAGGCGAAAAGAGGAAGGAGATGCTGATGTGTCCAAACACGGTTGGAGTATTCAAATGATGGCGCTTTTTTTTGGTTATTACAGCATAATATTGCTTTTCCATTATATTATTCACGTTCCATATTAATATCAAACATACGCGTTGGTTGGGTTGGTTGATGCGTTGGCTTGCAGGTATTGGGACCTGGGTTCAATTCCCAGGTCCCCTACTTATTCAATAATTTTTCTTCTAACGTGTTCCTATGCAGTATGCCATCCAAGGACCATCATGCGTCGTCACCATCTAGCTTGCCACGTGCCCAGAAGCCTCAATCTGAGGGCCATCACATGAACTCCACCATGCACACTGGTCAACTGATGCACACGCAACCACAAAAAGTCAAATGGGCTTGAGATTTCAGTGGGCCAAATTACTCCAATAAAACCTCCAAATTGGGTCTGAATACCCCCCTTGTTTGTATTTTCTTTCTCTCTTTTTTTCCTCTTTTATTTATTTTAATTATGTTAATTGTTTTATTTAATCCACAAAATTAATTTTTACAAATATAAAATCCAGAAAAAAATCATAAAAAATAAAAATATGTTTATTTAATTTCTAATTCCTTAATAGTTTTTGTAAATAAATTCTAATGATCAATTTAGTTTAATTTTAGGTTTTCAATTTTAATGTTTTCTTAACAACTAAAGAATGTAGAAATTAGGTTTTTAGCATTTTTATTCTTTTTCTTAATAAAATAATTTCCTCTTCTATTATTATTATTATTAATTATTAATTATTTTGTAAAAATTCATGTCATTAAATAATTAGTATAAACTAGGTTAAACTTTAAATCTTTTTCTTTAACAATTAAAAATAGTTTAGAATTAGGGTTTCTAATAATAATTAATTTTCTTTATTTCATAAATACCAAAAAAAACATAAAAACAACTTCTTTTCTTTATTTAATTATTAATCAACTTTTAATTTCAAATTAATCTTTAAAGGGTCCAACGCCCTCGCACATTCGATTTCAATTTCTATTTCGCGCATTTATTCTTATTTTATTTTTTATTGGAAATATTATGTAACTGCCCAAGCCTTGTAATAGAATTAGGAAATTTATTTACTTTCTGCACTTTATCAAAAAACGGGTCTTTGTTAAATTTGGCGATGTATAGACCCGCGCCTTGTAATAGCGTAGGACCTTTTATTTTCCGCATTTTAATTTCCGCACCTTTAAACTGCTAATCACATGAAAGAATGAATGGCCCAAATAAAATCAAAGCGTAGATCACCAATGCATGACAAGATAAAACATAACTGAAAACAATACACAAATTCACACACCACTCTTAGGGTACGCCTCACTGTTGCCTTGCCCTCGAAACGCGGTCGTCGAGTATATGACGTTTTAGTAAGTCCTTATGTCCATGATCTATGGCATAGGGGTAGCTTCTAAGGTGTCCTACTATTACTCTGGTGACCACACTGTCCCTACAAACGAATTGACCCGAACACCTCCAACGGTGGTGCTACCTACCTCTCAATGGTGGGATGGCACTACCTTAAGGACTTCTACACAGCCTAATTCCTTAGGGTAGGTGGATGACTCATAGATACTTGATCTAATTCAAAACGAATCAAAAATCTCTTTTCACACCGACACTTTCAAAAAGCTTTCACAATAATTTTTCAAACACTCTTGAGGACTGATACAAGAGTCGATCTGAAACTTTCAAAGAAACTTTTTCAAACTCACTCACAATTGAAAATCAAACATTTTCAAAACACAAATGAGCAAGTACATAAGAGCCCATGGATAACCATGGATAGAAAGGGTGCTAACACCTTCCCTTTCTATAAATCTACCTCCCGAACCGAGAAACTATCTCATAAGGAATTTTGCTGTGCTTTTGTCCTGTCCATGTTGGAGAAAATAAAAGACGGTGGCGACTCTTGCTTACCGCGACATTTCGCGAAACCAGCTTTAAACAGTCAGTTCCAGATCCACCGATCACATTATGTAAAAGCGATAAATTGCGAAATTTAAAGTTACTACGCTATTGCAACATTTGCGGGAGGGGGATATACAATTTATGAATGGGGATTGCAATAATATAAACCTAATTAATCTATTACAACCAAATTGAATATATACAACTAATTGAAGAAATATATAAAGTACAAATGCAAATTGAAAGAAATGATTTTTGTGATTGGATTTTTATATGAAAGAGGTTTTATCCTAAACTTGATTAGACAAAAATAATTGAATAAAAATTAACTTAAATTAATTAAGAAAAGAAATTAATTAAGATAAGATTTTTTTAAATAAAACCCTAATTCTATTTAGTTGATTAAAAGAAAATAAGTTTAAAGAAAAAGTATTTTTCTTATTTTTTTGTATTTTTATCTTGAAAATAATATATGGTGTTGTGAAATATTTTTGGCCTTTTCTTATTTTAAAATAAATAGATTTAAATAAATAATAACCTAGTTTTAATTTAATTTACAAGGAAATTAGTAAAGGTAAATAAAGTATAATGAATAAAAATAATTTTTTTGTGTGGGAAAAATATTTAAATTATGTCAAAACATAAATATATTATTTTTATATTTTTAATGATTTTTTTGGTATTTTAGAAAATATATTTAAAAGGAAAAATGAAATAAATAAGTAAATAAAAACATGGGCCAAGGGGTGCCAAAAGTAGGCAGAGAGATGAGCTAGCAAAATAAAAAAAAAAACACTTCCAGGCCCAAAGGGCCCAGCGCCTGCAAAAAAAAAGTTAGGGAAACAGAAAATATGAAAAATGCAAAAGGGGGGTTCACATTGGTTCGAACCCTCGCCCTTTAGGTAAGAAGTGACTTAGTACGCGCGCGCTTGCCACTGGGGTGGCTGTACATCCGTTTACTTATGTCAAACCATAAATATATATTAGAAACTGCTTCCTGAAGGCAACTTCATCTTCAACCTCGCGCCTAGCCGGACCACCTGTATCTTCTTCATCTCTCCACTAAAATGGAAAGTTCAAACATGAAAGTTGTGGTGTTTCTTCTCACGAATCAAACCATATAACTTATGTAAGCTAAAAGTCAAAGATAAAAGCTAATTTTTTTGCCCTAAATTGAAACCTAATTTTCTCAGAAATTTTAAATCCAAAATTCTCTATACACAGTCAATATAAATGGGAACTATGAACATGGTCAGCTTCAGAGCAAAGATATCTACATGTTGTCTTCACAAATCAGGATCAAACGATACTTGTATGAAGAGATAGAAGTTGGAAAATTCACCTCTTGCAGCTGGAGTCGTGAATGGAATTTGAGCAACTTTTGAGATGGCCTGAGGATCTGTTTAGCTTGCCTTAACCTCCTTGAGTGTATTCCAACTCCTACTTTGCCTTGAAAATCCCTGAATCTCTCTACTCAAGTCAACCTGCAAGCTTGATATTTGAAAATGGTGGATAGTAATGGAGGAGTTACAGTCTTGAAACAGGGGCCTGGATTGCTTTGGTATGACGTATAAAAGGTGTTTGAATGATTAGTTTTCAAAACGCACGAGTGGAAATGAAGATGATGAGTTTTGGGTCAAAACTGTGTATCAATGGTGTTCTTGAGAAGATTTATGGTATTTTAGTGTTTGAGATAGTTTCAGGGAACTAGCATTCGTGTCTCATCTTGCAAATAGCGTATGTATTTATAGGCAAGAGGTTTTGAGGCTTAAAATAACTCAGAAATTGAAATGACATGTTATGGCTTGGTTCCTTATTTTCGAAGCAAAGTTGACAAACATGGTTTCAATATGGAGTACAAGGGTTTGCAGGGTGGTTAGCAGGCTGTGGATATGTTGCTTCTTGATTTTAAATTCTTTTGATCTAAAAACAACAATGTATGTGCTCAAGAAGAGTTGGCATTGTGATTAAAGTCACTTTTCCAAAATGGAAGTGGTGACTTTCTTCCAAAAATGGAAATGCAACTTGGATAATGGCTCAAATGCTTGGACAATGGATCTATCAGTTGTGTAAGCATTAAATTATTGAGTGATTAGAAAGTTTGAAGCCTGCAAAGCAAGATTTGTACATCATGCTTGAAGATTGGATCAAGTGTTCTTCACAAAATGGCTTGTAATCCAAGTGACAAAACACCAACTTCATCTCTTCGATTCTCCCTACTCAAGAATAATCTCAAGGAGTTATTTGACATTTTGGAAAGATTGAAATGTTCTATACAACCCATATTTGAATTGATTTTGAAGATTCCCCTTGGAACTATATGAAAAATTGCCATGAAGTTAGGTAAAAAATCTGCCTAACTAGGGCAAAATTTCACCAAGTCTTTTTTAGTTCATGAGCATGTATTCATAAAATTATAACTTGAGATCCAAGCAATTTTAGGAGAAGTTGTGTGAAGCAAAGTTTTATATTTCATGGAGATATACAACTTTAATGTTGGAAGTTTCTCTTGAATCATCTTTCATCATGATGAAAATTTGGCTCAAAGTTTATGAAAAAACATGAATTTTCAACACTTAGAAAAATTTCTAAGTTTAGAAATTTTGACTTTTCAAAATGAAATCTTGAATTTTTGATTTCTTGTTGAACAAGTTTCATATTTTGACAAGTTTTGATGAATTATGATCTTTGACACTTGAATTTGACTAAAAAGTCAAAGTTTGACTTTTCAGTATATAGTTGACTTTTGATCAGTTGACTGCAAAATTCATCTGTCAATCCAATGGAATTGCAATGTTTTGAATCATGTCATTAGGTAAAAATGGTGCACTTGGACTATTGAGATCATGCTTTAAACCAATTGACCATTTTCTAGGTCGAAAACCAGAAACTTCCCTTTCTCAATCAAAACCCTAATTTTGACCATTTTGCCCTTTTGGAGATTTGATCAAATTTCTTGAGGAATTGTGGTACAAACTTGATCAAATGATACATATATATCTAAAATGTTGATTTGGATAAAAAATTATGAAGTTTGATTGTAAATTGGCTATGGTTGACTTTTTCCTCAATACAATTGATTTTTAGGTCAACTGTTCAATTGACTGATCAAAAGTGTGATCCAAGGCTTGAAACTTGACATGAGTGATCTTGGGGGTCCATAATGATCCATGAAAGTCATATGAAGCATTGATAGTTCAAAAATCCTTGTGCAAACTCAAACCCTAATTTTGGTCATCAGTGTCTAAAGAGGTGTCTTGAGCTGATCAAACCCTAGTGCAGTCTTGAGCCTAAGGAGATCTTATGAGAAAATTCTTTATAAGTGAGAGGGAAAATTTTGGGGTACAACAACTTCCCCTGTTCAATATTCTTAAACCCGAAGAGTTAGATTGGAGAGTTTTTCCATTCGTGACTCGAAGGTGGAAGATGATTGGACACTAGAGTGCCCAGAAATTTGCACTCGACGATGTGAAGGTTAAGGGAATGGGCTTAAAGATACCATTTAGATAGGTGATAGAAAGTTATAGGACATGGGCTTAAAGATGCCATCTAAAAGTGATTATTGGTATTGAATTTGTAAGTTGAAAGAATGAGTATCAGAATGGCGTCTGTGTCTGGAGCGTATCTGTACTGTATCTAAAAGTCGAATCTGAATGAGTATCAGAATGGCATCCATGTTTGGAGCGTATCTGTACTGTATCTGAAAGTTGAATCTGAATGAGTATCAGAATGGCATCCGTGTCTGGAGCGTATTTGTACTGTATTTGAAAGTTGAATCTGAATGACTATCAGGATGGCATCTGTGTTTGGAGCGTATCTGTACTGTATCTGGAAGAGCCTTTGAATGAGTACCAGAATGGCATCTGTGTCTGGAGCGTATCTGTATTGTATCTGGAAGCTCTGAACATTGTTACTGATAGTTGTTAATCTTATCCTGAAAAGGGTAAAATGTTAGCTAAAATGCAAAGTCATGTTGTATGAAATGTATGATATAATGCATTTGTGTAATCAATGTTTATGATATATGGATGCGATGTATGCGTATGCGAGCTAATCTGCTGCATTGTTGTTGGATTGGGGGAAACAAATCCCTGAATGTTGCTGAGGATATGTAAGTCTTCATGTCTTGAAGTGTTGATGAATTTCCGTTTAGGGAAATAAACTTTGTTGCAAGGGAAATGCCATGTATTGCTTAAAAATCTGTTTGGAGAAATTGGATGATTTCTACCGGGGATTGATAATTGGAAGCTTTGTTCTGTTGGGGATTAAACGACATACTGCGGGGGATTTCTTGTGTGATAGCCTAGAGGTATTTCCCTATCCTTTCAACCTATCAGTAATTGCCCTTTTTCATTTTGTTTATTTGTAAACAGTAATTATGTTCAAATGCATATGTTCAACAATGAATCATTGGACATTTTCGTAAATAAAACACAAGCGTAAAGAAAAATAGATAGTTTTTGCACTTTCAAAGGGATATCTTTGTATTGACTTTGAGTAAGTATTTTTGTACAATGAGACAAACACTCTAGTAGGAGAATGCCGTCGTAAAAAATGAAAATTTTAATATACAGAAAAGATAGCTATGTGTAATAATCCCATGGGGTTCCCATTCTGCTATAGCCTTTGTATCTCCTAGCATCTGGTCTATTTGTTGCCTTGTCCAAAGATGATTGAATTGGTCAGGGATGTCGAGTTTGAAAGTTGTCCGTAAGGTGATCCAACGGGACATAATCATACACTTTAATTCCCTAACTTTTTCCTGGACCTCCCTTTCGGGTTTTCAGTCCACCGGGAAAACCTTTTTTGCCCAAGTCACCCTTTCGGGTTTTCAACTTGCCGGGTGTACAGATTTTTTTGTTGTTTTATGCCTAATTTTGCCTGAACCTTTCTGGTTCGCCGGGATGCCCTTGTTTTGCCTAGGTACGTCAACCTAGCGGGTCTCTTATGCGTAGTATCTTTTGACTATGTCCGTGTTTGCAGGATGCGGCATGTCGTCACTATCCATGGGGGTTAAGATCATTTCCCCACCAGAGAATATATTTTTGATTACAAATGGTCCTTCATAGGTAGGAGTCCATTTGCCCCTAGGATCACCTTATAACAATATGATGCATTTGATCACTTGGTCCCCAACTTGATACACTTGGCATCTGACTTTCTTGTTGAAAGCCTTGATCATCCGTTTTTGATACATTTGACCATGGAAAACAACAGTAAGTCTCTTTTCATCAATCAAGTTCAGTTGATCAAGTCGAGTCTGGATCCAATCGTCTTCGTTCAACCCTGCATCCTTCATAATCCTCAGAGAGGGGATCTGAACCTCAATAGGCGAGACGGCTTCCATGCCGTATACCAAAGAATAGGGTGTTGCCCCGGTTGATGTCCAAGCTGTGGTACGATACCCGTGGAGAGAGAATGGTAACATCTCATGCCAGTCTTTGTATGTAACTGTCATTTTCTGTATGATCTTTTTAATGTTTTTATTTGCAGTTTCGACAACATCATTCATCTTTGGCCAGTAAGGGGAAGAATTATGATGTTGGATCTTAAATTGCTCGCACAAGGCGGTGATCATAGTGTTATTGAGATTTGTACCATTGTTAGTGATGATTCTTTCCGAGATACCGTACCGGCAAATAAGATTTTGCTTGATGAAACGGGAAACAACATTCTTGGTAACGGAAGCGAAGGAAGCTTCCTCCACCCACTTTGTAAAGTAATCAATGGCCACTAAGATGAAGCGGTGTCCATTGGAGGCCGTCGGCTTGATTTCCCCAATCATATCAATCCCCCACATAGCAAAGAGCTAAGGAGTCGTCAAGACATTCAGAGGAACCAGAGGTACGTGCACCTTGTCAGCATAAATCTGACACTTATGGCAGGTTCGAGAGTGTTGATTACAATCTGCTTCCATGGTAGACCAGTAGTAGCCTGCTCGTAGGATTTTCTTTGCCATCATATGCCCACTGGAGTGGGTGCCAAAAGTGCCTTCATGCAATTCAGCCATGATCCTTTCATCTTCAACTTTATCTACGCACCGAAGTAACACTGAGTCATAATTGCGTTTGTACAAGATGCCATTACTAAGGAAGAATTTAGCAGAGAATATCCTTAAGAACTTCTTATCATTGACTAAAGCTCCTTCTGGATATTCTTGAGCCTCGAGATACCTCTTGACTTCGTGAAACCAAGGTTGGTCCACTACTTCTTCAGTATTAATCTCGTGACAGTGTGTCGGTTCATCCATTCATTCAATGGTGATATGGGGAGCCTCGTTATCCCAATTAAGTTTAAACATAGATGACATTGTGGCTAGTGCGTATGCTAGCTGATTTTCTTCTCGCGGGAAATGCTCGAAGGGAATCTTCTCAAAATGTGGTAGCAATGTCAAAACATGTTCTTTATAAGGGATAAGGTTAGGGTGTTTGGTGTCCCATTCCCCTTTGATCTGACTGATGACCAAAGCTGAATCTCTGAATACATCCAAGGATTTGATCCCCAAGTCTATGGCAACTCTGAGACCAAAGATGCACATTTCATATTCTGCCATGTTGTTTGTACAATTGAAGCAGAGTATTGCGGTGAAGGGAGTATGTGAAGGAAAATTGCGATAAAAAACGCAGCGGAATTTAAAATTTTCCTTTAGCGATCCTTACGAATGAGCATGGTCATTGATAGAAATATTTACCTCTTGTGGCGATTCAGACCTTTGATGTTGTGATCACGAGCGTTGATGAAGAACAACGCCTCTACTCAGTCCACATGAACAGATCGCTTCCGGTCACAGTGCTAGCTGATCACGAACGGAAACCTTGAATGAGAGAGAGAATCAAAAACGAAATTGCATCAAGTGAAAAAGCTTCATCACAAGGGATCTATTTATAGAATCACTCGTGTGGGCTACAAGCTAAAAGCCCAATTAAGGCTATAAGCTAAAAGCCCACTTAAGCTTATGGACATAATACCTTATGATGTACCATATATCACTTATCCACGTGGTACCTTACCACTTTCCGTATTACACTTAAGTGCACCGTACCTTATGGTGTTCCTTATTTATTCTATCTCTCATCAACCTATCCTTATGTGTGTGACCCTGTAGGTTTTCGCGATGTTGGCAATTATATTAAATCACACATTTAATATAATAAACAGTGAGCGGTATCTAGCAACACATCACTGTTACCCAAGTCATGAAAATGTCATGTGATCTGACCAAACCTTTTTCCGTGATAATATTTGTGTTGTACAATTTCCCTTTTGCCCTCATATCTATATTGAACACAAGGCATACACTGTGTCACCCTTGTCCAGTTCAATATTGGGCCCTTAGACATTTATCTTGTTATGCAGGATGAGCAAATTCCATCTAGGTCACTCATGTCCCTTAGCATGCTTTGTGAAGTACCCACCAACCGTCTTTATAGTCATCCAGTTACGGATGACGTTTGATCAGCAATAAAGTACTTAACTCTACATATAGGGTCCATAGTGGTTTCAGGTCGAAGGGTGGTATACACCATTATCATCATGAGAATAACTTATGACACTTTGCATAACATTCTATGTAGTATTCTCATAGCGGGTCAATCCAGTATAAATATTACTCCTAATATTCATACCTATGTAAAGACTTGATAACTCCTTATCTATGATCCATGAGATGTGATCATGAATCTATCTTCATAATAATCTTAATGCTTTAATGTTATCCCACTTCACATTAAAGCTTGACTACGGATACTTTAAGAATAGTGTCTTATGTTTAATGGGATCTCATGATTAAGTCACACTTAACATTTCATTAAACAAATAAACCATTCTAGGGACTTTATTATTTTGGAAAGCAAACATAATAAAGAAATTCCTTTTATTATTAATAAATAATTCGATACAAGTACCAAAAGTATTGGCCTCTAGGGCTTACACCAACAATCTCCCACTAGCACTAGATCCAATCAGGCATACCCCTAATACCCATAGATCTAGTATGTCCATCATGCTTCAGCTGCGCAAGAGGCTTTGTTAATGGGTCAGCAACATTGTCAAGTGTAGGTACTCTGCATATTTTCACATCTCCCCGATCGATTATCTCTCGAATGAGATGATAACGCCTAAGTATGTGTTTGGATCGTTGGTGAGATCTAGGCTCCTTAGCTTGTGCGATAGCACCATTGTTATCACAATAGAGATCAATGGGATCCACAATGCTATGGACTATGCCAAGTTCACTAATGAACTTCTTGATCCAAACAGCTTCCTTTGCTGCAGTTGAGGCAGCAATATACTCAGCCTCGGTTGTAGAATCAGCAACTGTATCTTGCTTTGAACTTTTCCAGCTCACAGCGCCACCATTTAAACAAAACACATAACCAGATTGCGATCTAAAGTCATCCTTATCTGTCTGGAAGCTAGCATCGGTGTATCCAATTACAACAAGCTCTTCCTGACCTCCATATATCAAGAATGAGTCCTTAGTTCTTCTCAAGTACTTAAGGATATTCTTGACAGCTACCCAATGAGCATCACCGGGATTAGACTGGTACCTACTCGTTGCACTTAAAGAATACGAGACATCTAGTCGAGTACATAGCATGGCATACATGATAGATCCTATTGCAGATGCATATGTAATCTTATCCATGCGATCCCTTTCTTCCTTACTTGAAGGGGATTGTGTTTTTGACAGACACATGCCATGTTGCATAGGTATGAATCCTTTCTTGGAATCATGCATATTAAAGCGTCTCAACACTTTTTCTATGTATGTACTCTGACTTAGGCCAAGCAGTTTTTGTGACCTATCTCTATAGATCCTGATTCCTAATATATAGGCTGCTTCACCTAGGTCCTTCATTGAAAAGCATTTCCCTAACCAAGTCTTCACTTGTTGCAAGGTAGGGACATCGTTTCTAATGAGTAATATGTCATCTACATATAATACCAGGAATACGATCATGCTCCCACTAACCTTCTTGTAGACACAAGGCTCATCTTCATTCTTGATGAATCCATATTGTTTTACTGTTTCATCAAAACGAAGATTCCAGCTTCTGGAAGCTTACTTCAATCCATAAATTGATCGTTGTAACTTACATATCTTTTGGGTTTCTTCTGGTATGTCAAATCCTTCAGGTTGTGTCATGTACACATCCTCAAGAAGATTCCCATTAAGGAAAGCAGTTTTGACATCCATCTGCCATATTTCATAATCATGATATGCAGCGATAGCAAGTAAAATCCGAACAGATTTAAGCATTGCAACTGGTGAAAAGGTTTCATCATAGTCAACCCCATGAATTTGTTTATAGCCTTTTGCAACCAGTCTTGCCTTATAGGTATGTACCTTACCATCCATGTCACTCTTCTTTTTGAAGACCCACTTGCATCCTATAGGGTTAACTCCTATAGGAGGCTCTACCAAGGTCCAAACCTGGTTTGTGTACATGGAATCCATTTCAGATTTCATGGCTTCTAGCCACTTCTCGGACTCAGGGCCAGTTATGGCCTCTTGGTAGGTCACAGGCTCATCTTGATCCATGAGTAATACATCACCCTGATCACTTATGAGATATCCATATCTCTCAGGTTGTTGACGTATCCTGCTTGACCTACGCTGGTCTTGTTCTACTTGAGCAGGTTGCTCTTCCACAACTACTTGTGTTTCCTGCTCTAATTCCTCCATAGGTGTATCAATGCTTTGTGGTTCTTGAATTTCTTCAAGCTCTATTTTCCTCCCACTGATTCTTTTGGAAATAAAATCCTTTTCCAGAAAAACTCCAGTTCGAGCGACAAACACTTTGCCCTCAGAAGGATTGTAGAAGTAATACCCTCTTGTTTCTTTAGGATACCCCACAAATAAGCATTTGTCAGATTTGGGCTCAAGCTTAGTTGAAATGTGTCGTTTCACATAAACTTCGCAACCCCAAATCTTCATGTAAGACATATGTGGTTTCTTACCACTCCATATCTCATATGGTGTCTTCTCAACCTTTTTGGATGGAACCCGGTTAAGTGTGTAAGCTGCAGTCAATAGTGCATGTCCCCAAAAGGAGTTCGGAAGATCGGCATGACTCATCATGGATCGGACCATGTCTAACAAGGTTCGATTTCTTCTCTCAGATACCCCATTCCATTGTGGTGTTCCGGGAGGAGTAAGTTGGGATAAAATCCCACATTCCTTTAGATGGTCATCAAACTCTAGGCTTAAATATTCACCGCCTCGATCTGATCGAAGAACTTTAATATTCTTACCTAGTTGGTTTTGTACTTCATTCTTGAATTCCTTGAATTTTTCAAAGGTTTCAGATTTGTGTTTCATTAAATACACATAACCATATCTACTGAAATCATCAGTAAATGTGATGAAGTATTGAAAACCTCCTCTGGCTGGTATGTTCAGTGGTCCACATACATCAGTATGTATGAGGGCCAAAAGATCATTAGCCCTTTCACCTTTTCCTGTGAATGGGGACTTTCTCATCTTTCCAATTAAACAAGATCTGCATGTCTCATATGATTCATAATCAAAAGAGTCCAAGAGTCCATCTTTATGGAGTTTGGAAATGCGTTTCTCATTTATGTGGCCTAAGCGACAATGCCAAAGGTAGCTTGGATTTAACTCATTTGGTTTAATCCGTTTAGTATTAATGTTATAAATTGGCATTTCAAGATCAAGGACATATAGTCCATTGTTCATTTGTGCAGAAGCATAGAATATATCATTCAAATAAATAGAGCAACAATTGTTCTTTATTATAAATGAAAAACCAAACTTGTCCAAACAAGAAACGGAAATAATATTCCTACTAATTGCAGGTACATAATAACAGTTCTCTAACCGAATTATTAAACCACTAGGTAAAGTCAAAACATAAGTTCCTACGGCTAAAGCAGCAACCTTTGCTCCATTTCCAACTCGTAGGTCAACTTCACCTTTTGCCAAATCTCTACTCCTTTTTAGCCCCTGCACATTAGTACAAATGTGAGAACCGCATCCAGTATCTAATACCCATGATGCAGAAGTAGATAAATTAATTTCAATAACAAAAATACTTGAATTTGAAGTCCCTACTCCATTGTTCTTATCTTCCAGGTACTTTGGGCAGTTTCTCTTCCAATGTCCGGTCTTACCGCAATGGAAGCAAGTGCCCTCCTTTGCTATGCCTCCACTAGGCTTCAAAGCAGGAACAATAGGTTTAGGCTTGGCAACTTCCTTGCCTTTCCCTTTACCAACCTGCTTGGTAGGCCTCTTGTTCAGCTTCTTTCCATTACTGACCATCATAATGGACTTCCCTTTTGTCTTCATATTCTGCTCAGCAGTTTTCAACATGCTTAGCAATTCTGGAAGACTCTTATCCATGTCATTCATGTTGAAATTCATGACAAACTGATTAAAGCTATCTGGCAACGATTGCAAGATAAAATCAGTTGCAAGTTCCTTTCCAAGCGGAAACCCTAACCTTTCAAGGTTCTCCACATACCCAATCATTTTGAGTACATAGGGACCTACAGGGTTTCCCTCAGATAACTTGCTGTTAAAAAGGGCCTTTGAAACTTGAAACCTCTCATTTCTTGCCTGCTCTTGATAGAGCATTTTCAGATGTCCGATCATATCGAACGCTGACATGTTCTCGTGTTGCTTTTGCAACTCCGAGTTCATAGTAGCTAGCATGAGACAAGCGGCTTCGTTAGCATCATCAAGATGCTTCTTATAAGCATCTCTTTCTTCCTTAGGTGCCGAACTAGGCGATTCCTCTTCAGGAACAGGTGTCTCCAAGACATACAACTTCTTATCGTGCTTGAGGACAATCCTCAGATTTCGGTGCCAATCCAGGAAATTTGTCCCAGACAATTTTTCCTTATCTAAGATTGATCGCAAAATATGTTTGTTTGTTGTCATGGTAATCTACAAAAAAAATGAAAATATAAGTATCATTAAAACAACATATTTAATTAGGCCTTTAATCAAATATGCTCCCACTATTTTACTCAAACCAAATGACCCTCTTCATTTGATTCGGAAAATCCCGTTGGAAGACTTTCTAGTGGGTCGAGATCCACATTTCACTTCGTTTTAAGTCAGCGTTAGGCTGATTACACAAAACTAGGTTATTTAGGTAGGAACTCCTTCCAATTGTATCTCATACAACTCTCGAATATTTTCAGTTGGGTGAATAACTCCTTATTCTAATTCATCATATGAATCATTCCCAACTCTTGCTTCTAAACATGTATAATCTTATTATAATGTGTTTAGTTAAGTTTGACCCATTGTTTTGGCAGTTGGATATTACAATTATCCCATCGCACCTTACTAATATAGAACATGCACCTCGCGTAGGCGAAACCTACATTGTTCGATACTAGTCTTGATGAGTGCTAAAACTTGGAAAGCATGAACTTAATATTTAACTTGAGGGATTTTGTTATTAGTTTGATCTCACCGGCTTAACATGCAATTCGTCTCTCTCATGCATCAACATACAAACACATGCATCAATATACATAAAAGGATACAGTTATGGCCCCTAGCGCAATTGTTCTCCCAAGCCAATGAGAGAACCTAAGCTAACCTAATAACGATCTAAACTTCTCCAAGCAAGATCTCCAAGGTTATCCTCCTTTGATATTGTATTCTTCTCTTTCTTCATAACATTACATTACATAAAAGAAACTCGTTTTACATACGAGGGAGTGAGATGAGAAAAGAAGTTACATCAAGAATTTTAGAGAGAGGCACGACACGCAGGCCGTATTTTACAATCCCAAAACAAAATAAAGGAAAAAACTTAAGGCCATAACTGATCACCACAAGACAATAATAATAAACACACTTTTATTATTAGTTTAAATTTTGTTAATTAAAAAAAGGAAAATTAAATTTCGACGATTAATTCATTTGAAAACGGCGTCATTTTCGCACAACTCTTGTGCATTCACAACCCTAATCGCATAACTCTGCAACAACACAACCCTTGTGCCGTCATGAACCCAAATGCAACAGTTTCATGCTGTCAAACACATCTCGATTGATAATTCAGTATGATTAATCACATGCCATTGCTTCACCATATTAATGTCGGATTCCGAAGCATATGAACAGTGATCGGTCAAAGGAATAACAATCATCAAGTGTTTGAATGAACGAAACAGAAACAATATATCCCATATACCATCGTTGCATCAGATTTACTTATATCATATATAAAAGTGATCGATCTTATTTGTGTAACCTATGGACGATCGATGTATCGCTGCTTCACCATACTAATGTCGGATTCCGAAGCATAGTCAACATCAATCATCCAAATCGTACACAACAGATGCCAAATTTAATTACTCGTTTATTATTCAATTCATTCTGGTTTTAATCGAATCAAAACAGAAAATATAGAACATAAACAACTATCAGATCCATGGTTTCGTAAGTGGCTCTGATACCACTGAAGGAAAATTGCGATCAAAAGCGCAGCGGAAATTAAAATTTTCCTTTAGCGATCCTTACGAATGAGCATGGTCAGTGATAGAAATATTTACCTCTTGTGGCGATTCAGACCTTTGATGTTGTGATCACGAGCGTTGATGAAGAACAACGCCTCTACTCAGTCCACACGAACAGATCGCTTCCGGTCACAGTGCTAGCTGATCACGAACGGAAACCTTGAGTGAGAGAGAGAATCAAAAACGAAATTGCATCAAGTGAAAAAGCTTCATCACAAGGGATCTATTTATAGAATCACTCGTGTGGGCTACAAGCTAAAAGCCCAATTAAGGCTATAAGCTAAAAGCCCACTTAAGCATATGGACATCATACCTTATGATGTACCATATATCACTTATCCACATGGTACCTTACCACTTTCCGTATTACACTTAAGTGCACCGTACCTTACGGTGTTCCTTATTTATTCTATCTCTCATTAACCTGTCCTTATGTGTGTGACCCTGCAGGTTTTCGCGACGTTGGCAATTATATTAAATCACACATTTAATATAATAAATAGTGAGCGGTATCTAGCAACACATCACTGTTACCCAAGTCACGAAAATGTCATGTGATCTGACCAAACCTTTTTCCGTGATAATATTTGTGTTGTACAATTTCCCTTTTGCCCTCATATCTATATTGAACACAAGGCATACACTGTGTCACCCTTGTCCAGTTCAATATTGGGCCCTTAGACATTTATCTTGTTATGCAGGATGAGCAAATTCCATCTAGGTCACTCATGTCCCTTAGCATGCTTTGTGAAGTACCCATCAACCGTCTTTATAGTCATCCAGTTACGGATGACGTTTGATCAGCAATAAAGTACTTGACTCTACATCTAGGGTCCATAGTGGTTTCAGGTCGAAGGGTGGTATACACCATTATCATCATGAGAATAACTTATGACACTTTGCATAACATTCTATGTAGTATTCTCATAGCGGGTCAATCCAGTATAAATATTACTCCTAATATTCATACCTATGTCAAGACTTGATAACTCCTTATCTATGATCCATGAGATGTGATCATCAATCTATCTTCATAATAATCTTAATGCTTTAATGTTATCCCACTTCACATTAAAGCTTGACTACGGATACTTTAAGAATAGTGTCTTATGTTTAATGGGATCTCATGATTAAGTCACACTTAACATTTCATTAAACAAATAAACCATTCTAGGGACTTTATTATTTTGGAAAGCAAACATAATAAAGAAATGCCTTTTATTATTAATAAATAATTCGATACAAGTACCAAAAGTATTGGCCTCTAGGGATTACACCAACAGTATGACACCCTTCGGGAGATATGAGTACAACACCGATACCATTGCCAAGTGCGTTGGATTCCCCATCAAAGAACAGGGTCCATCGGGATCCTTGTTCAGGTCCGTCATATGACCTGAATTCTTCACAGTTGTCTAACGTCATGATGTCTTCATCTGGAAATTCGAATTTCATGGACTGGTAGTCTTCTACAACTTGGTGAGCAAGGTGATCAGCTAATACACTGCCCTTTATTGCTTTTTAGGTAGTACGTTGTATGTCGTATTCCGTCAGGATCATCTGCCATCTTGCTATTCTCCCAGAAAGAGTAGGCTTCTCGAAGATGTATTTTATCGAATTCATTTTAGATATCAACAAAGTAGTATGGGTTAGCATATACTGTCTTAGCCGGCGAGCAGCCCATGCCAGAGCGCAGTAAGTTTTCTCGAGCAGTGAATATCTTGTTTCACAGTCGGTAAACTTTTTGCTCAGGTAATAAATAGCGTGCTCTTTTTGGACAGACTCTTCATGCTGCCCCAATACACACCCCATTGAGTTTTCTAAAACAGTCAAATACATGATCAATGGTCTTCCCTCCACTGGTGGCATTAACACAAGAGGCTCTTGCAGGTATTCTTTGATTTCGTAAAAAGCAACTTGGCACTCGTCATTCCATTTGACTACTTGATCTTTCTTCAACAATTTGAAGATTGGTTCACAAGTAGCTGTCAGGTGAGAGATGAATCTGGCAATGTAATTCAAACGCCCCAAGAATCCTCTGACTTCCTTCTCAGTATGAGGAGCAGGCATCTCTTGTATTGATTTAACTTTGGCAGGATCGACCTCGATACCTTTTTTACTGACGACAAAGCCTAGGAGTTTACCAGACCGTACCCCAAATGTGAATTTGTTTGGATTCAACCTCGGCTTATACTTCTTTAGTCTCTCAAATAGTTTTTGCAAGTGATTAAGATGCTCTTCTTCTGTTTGAGATCTGGCTATCATATCGTCCATGTAGACCTCTATTTCGTGATGTATCATGTCATGAAATAAAGTTACCATGGCACGCTGATAGGTTGCCCCAACGTTCTTTAGTCCGAATGGCATCACCTTATAGCAAAAAGTGCCCCACTGCGTGACAAACGTTTTTTTTATCCATGTCCTCAGGCGCCATTTTAATTTGGTTGTAATCTGAGAATCCTTCCATGAAGGAAAACACTTTGTGTTGTGCCATATTTTCAACTAGGATATCAATGTGGGGAGTGGAAAATCATCCTTATGGCTTGCCCTATTCAAATCTCTGTAGTCCACACACATTCGTACTTTGTCGTCTTTTTTGGGTACGGGAACAATATTGGCAACCCATTGAGGATAAGAGGTGACATCCAGGAATCCAGCATTAAATTGCTTCATGACTTCTGCTTTAATCTTTTCTGACAAATCGGGCCTCATGCGGCAAACCTTTTGCTTTACTGGCGGACAATCTTCTCTTGTAGGCAAATGATGTACCACAATGTCTACATCAAGTCCCGGCATGTCTTCATACGACCAGGCAAAGACTTTAACATAATCGTGTAACAACTGAATCAGACGCTCCTTGACACTGGGTTCCAGATTGGCACCCACCTTGACCTCTTTTTTATTTTCTTCGATACCTAAGTTGATTGTATCCACGGGTTCCTCGTGAGGTTGAATGGTTCTCTCTTCTTGTTGTAGTAGTCTGGCAAGTTCCCCTGGTACTTCGCAAGCTTCCTCACCTTTGTCTTCGGCTTGGTAGATTAGATTCTCAGAGTCACAAAAGGCCATAGCAGTATCGTTACCCATGGGATCCCGAATGGATGTATACCTGCATTGTGAGTGTGGGTGTGTGTAAGGGTATAACCATCTTTGAAAGAAAATAAAATGTAAAATAAAAAACAATGAGCACAAAAGTTTGTATGCGAAAACGTCCATGATTCATTGATGTCATATGAAAATGAGATAATAACCCTTACAAATGGACCGTTGTGCCTCGGGTAAGACACAAGGTTTTAAGAGTGCGAATTATTTTAATATTATAGATCCAATAAAATGTAAAGACAAATTACTGTGGGATAAAAGTGATCGAGACAAAATCTCTAGCCTCCCAATTGTTGAGCCCTCCCTTGACAGTTGGAAATATCCAGTCCTCCAAGTCACAGGTATCTTCATCATCTTCTACGGTGTTGACCTCGCAGTTGCTGATCTTCAGGGGTGGTCCTCCGGAACGAACGCGACGTACAACCTTTTGAGCACTTGAAGTGAAACCTAGGCCAAACTTGTAAGACTTATATGGGATATCTGGGAGTTGTCCCCAGATAGTAGACCCTCCTTCTTCTACCACTGCTTTGGCATCCTTCAGAGATGACATCCGGAGTGGAGGCCTTGTAATCTTGGGAACCTGAGATACAACCTTGGTCACTGCCACATCTTGGGGGACTTCTTCAAAGTGTTGAAATGGAGTTTCAATGAATTCACCATCTATTCTACATATCTGAAGGAATTGAGATGGATAATCATGTACTCTTCCTCTCCATGAATGGTGATAATCTTCCCTTGAATTGGATACTTCAGCATTTGGTGCAACGTAGAAGTAATAGTGCCAGCATTGTGGATCCATGGTCGGCCTAGCAAGCAGGAGTATGAAGGGAAGATGTCCATTACATAAAAAGTTGAATAGAAAGTTTGGGTTCCAACCTTTATGGGGATATCCACTTCCCCATGTACCATCCTTTTCTAGCCGTCAAAAGCCCTTACTACTATGTTACTTGGCTTTAATGTCAATCCCTCACAGTCAAGCCTATCAAGAGCTTTTTTAGGAAATACATTCAGAGATGAGTCAGTGTCTACCAACACATGAGCCAGGGTTGTGCCCCTACATTCAACTGAGACATGCAATTCCTCATTATGCTTCCCCCCTTTGGCGTCAGATCAACATCTGAAAAACCTAGGCCATTATCTGCAGTCAAGCTGGCCACACAGTCTTGGAACTGATCGGCGGATGTCTCTTGAGGTACATGGGAAGTTTTCAGGAATTTTACCAAAGCTTTTGCATACTCTTCGAAACATAGTAGTAATCTCAACATGGAGATTTTAGATGGAGTTTACCCCAGTTGTTCAACTACATCGTAGTCGCTTCTCTTTATAATTTTTAGGATCTCCTCCATGTCTTTCTTGGAGGTCTCAGGGATAGTCAATGACTGAGACTTCGTCCGGACAGGCTCAATCAGAATACTTTTTCCTCGAGTCTCGGTTAACTCGGCAGTAGGAGTGTCTGTAGGAATGGTAATAGGGGTTGTAACGGCTTTGTCAGTTGGAGTATTGGTGGAGATGATTGTAGGATTGGGAGTAACCTTTGGGGGAGCAATTTCTAGAGAGAAGATTCTACCATTTCGGGTAATCTGACTAGTCCCTGCAATATTACTGACGTCGGAATCCACTTTCTTAGAGCTTGAATCTTCGGCGGCTGGCCAGTCTTGCTTGATACCATGGTAGTAGACATCCCCTCCATAATTCCATGGTACGGTCTTGTCTAATGAATATAGGACTAGTCTAGGCATTATGATTATTAAAGGAGTTGCTTTTGGAACTGGTGTAATTCTAACGAGTCTTTTGGCGGAGACCCTGGAAGAATTGGCGGAAATGGTAATGATAGAAACATCTTCAAAAGGAACAAATGGAACAGAAGTCTTCTCGAATAAAATTTCTTTGTTATCTATCAGGCACTGAACGACTGCTTTCAACAAAGGACAACTGGTTGGTGAGGACAAACAAAAATGGCAAACTTTATCACAGCCCGGGAACACACCGACATTTAACAAGTTCATTTTAATAGTCAGAAGTGGGGTCATGGGTTCATCAACTAAAGTAACAAACACTCCTTCTTCAATGGCATTGGTATTATGGCCATGTCTGGGCATAGGGGCAAAAATGACATTTGGCTTCTCGGGCGCATCAAATTCAATCTCTTTTGCTTCAATGAGGTCTTGTATTTTGTTCTTTAGAGCCCAACAGTTATTAGTGTCGTGACCAGGACTTTCAGAGTGATATGTGCAACGGGAATTGGGATGATAGTGAGGAGATGTTGTATTGGGGGTTTTCGGAGCTTCTTTCAAGGTCACAAAATTAGATCTTAGTAGATGCGGTAATACCTGAGACAGGGTCATGTTGATTCTGGTGAACTGCCTGACTGGCCTTTCCATCCTCGGTTGATTATTTCTTTGTTGATTAGGCGCAGGTTTAGGGATCATAACAACCCCCACCATTGGTCGACGTTCTAACCTATCTTGGTTTCTTTGCGGATATACAACAACCACCTCTTTCTTTCCGATGAAAGGCTTCCTTACAGCCGCAGAAGAAGATGTATCTTTCTGAATCTTTCCACTCTTTATACCGGCTTCTACCCTTTCTCCGGTCAATATTAGTTCAGTAAAGCCTGCATATGAACTTCCAATTAAATGATTAAAGAAGGGACCAGACAAGGTGCCCAAGAACATGTCTACCAATTGTCTCTCAGATAGAGGAGGTTGAACTCTTCCAGCCAAGTCTCTCTATTTTTGCGCATAGTCCTTGAAACCTTCATTGGAAACCATGGCCATACTCTAGAGTTGAGTACGGGTAGGCACAAGATCAGCATTGTATTGGTATTGTTTGTAGAAGGCTGCAGTAAGATCTTCCCAATTGTGAACGTTGGCTCTTTCTAGTTAGTAAAACCAGTCAAGTTGAGTTCCAGACAAACTGTCTTGGAAGAAGTGTACCCATAAGTCTTTATCAGCGATATGGGGTTGGATTTTCCTCACATATGATCGGAGATGCATTTTAGGGCATGAAACTCCGTCATATTTGGCGAACATAGGTGCTTTGAATTTTGGAGGAATCACAATCCCCGACACTAAACTCAATTCCTCAAAGTCTAAGCCAGACACTTTTTGGATTTCCATCGCACTCAAACGCTCTTTGAGATGTTTATACTTATCATCAGTCGGAGGGTATTGTTTTTCAGAATAGTCTTTTTCTTCCTCTTCCTCTTCCGATTCTGATGGGACAACTGTTTCCTTGCCTTTACCATTTTAATCGTCTCTTTCACCGGATGTTGTTGCAAAGTTTAAAGTCCTTCTTGTCTGCTCATGAAATCTCCTCCCCATGTTTAGAACTCCAGTTACCTTCTTTGTCTTCTTTTTCCTCTCTTTAGCCAGCAAAGTCTTCAATTCTTCTTGTCCCTTGGCTAAGGTCAAGAGCAACTGTTGAAACTGTGTATTCTGAGCTTGGAGATCCTTCACTGTTTGCTCTAGATCCATCTTACTGAAATAAATAGTAGAGAGATGAGGAGACTTGTTGCAAAAGACCTGCTTATGTTATGATGAATGGTATATGCATATGTAATAATTTAAAAGATTTCAAAGATTCAAATTTTTTTTAGACAAAAAGGAAACACACGTTATATTAATAAGTTAAAGCTTGAGTACATCAATGCCTCTTGGGCAAAATAATACAAAAACTCTAAGATAAAAAGGTAGTACGCATCCTCTTTGGTGCGATACAGGCATTCAGAGTCTGCTCCTCATGAAGTAGTCTAGTGAGTTCCAAAACCTTCTTCTCGCTTGCGTAGAATTGGGCTTCGAAGGTATCTCACTCTCTCTTGAGGTGTATCCAATCCCTTTGTAGTTCTTCAAGAGATGTGGGCATGTCAGGATGTAGGATAGTGTATGGAACATCTCCCTTCATGACAGGCTCAATGATTACCGGGAGAATGGAGGGGTAAGGCATCATAAGACTCTGAGCACGAGTTCGTACCCATTTGAGGTAAGGCTCAAGAGGTATGGAATTCTTGTGCCCCAAAGTCTTGCTATCCACCTTATTTAGCATCCTTCAAGCTCGGATAAATCTCTGGCGAAGACCTTGATCTTCGTTGTCGTAGTCAAATACCAAACCTTGAATCAGCATCTCATACAGGCCATCCCTTCGGGCATAACCAAACTATCTTAAAGCTAAACAGGGGTTACAGGTGATACCTCCCCTAATTCCAAGTAAAGGGACATTAGGAAATTCCCCACAATGGTCGACAATGATAACATTCTCTTTGGATTGGGAGCACCAATGAATGTCTGAATGTTTGAGCGCCATCAACCTTTGTGACCACCTTGAACCTCGCTCATTCTTTAATACATATTGGGGAAGATGAGAAATAAACCATCTTGCCAAGAGAGGAGTGCAACACATGAGGGCACCTCTTTTCTTCATTGTGCGAGTGTGAAAAGAGTGTAGGATACCCCCTAGTAATGTAGGCACCGGGTTGCGTGATATGAAGATTTTGACGGCGTTCACATCTATGAGTTGATCAGGGTTTGGGAACAAAACCATCCCATAGATGAGGAGAGCCACAATTTCCTCAAAGGCTTGCAAGTCCAAGGAATTCCAACAGCTTTGGGCTTTCTCGAACAGGAACTTTGCTAGGAAACCTTTGACACCACTCCTTGTTTCCCAATGAGTTGTGACATCAGATGAATGCAAGTGTAGAGCTTGAGCAATCTCTTCTGGCTTTGGGTCTCTTTCTGTACCGTTGAAAGGTAGCTGATTGAGAATGGGAATCCTCAAGAGTTTGGATAATTCTTCCAAAGTAGGCACAAGTTGATAGTTGGGAAATGTGAAGCAATGGTGTAAAGGATCAAAGAACTGAAAAATCACCTTCATCATATCCTCATCTATGTTGGGGGTGACCAAGTTGAGTAGGAAACCATGTCTCTCAGTGAATGGAGATTTTCAGGAATCCTTGAAGCTAGCTCCTTAAGTTGTGGAGGGATCCTGACAAGGTTTACTTGAATAGTTTTCATGCGAAGTGAATCCATATCCTACAAAACAAGAACAAAGATGAATCCCAAAATCCTTGAAATGGTTAGTGGATGTATCTGATGTTTATGATGTTCATGATGTTATGTACAAGTATGCATATACAAACAAATCCTTAGGTTTAGGCTTGCATGGAGTTTTATAGGTAAGCACCCTCTTGAAGTTTAGTTGGCTTAAACCTGTCCTAGTAATGGTAACCGGGTTCTAAGGAGCTCAATATCACTGGCTTGTTTCCTTGGTCATTGTTTCATCACAAGCCTCTTTAATAGCGACCGAAATATCCCAAGAAACCAAACCTCAATGAGTGTAGTATTGAGTATCTACCAATTGCGGACTGCACCAAAGTCGATCATCTCACTACATCCTAAAGGCCAAGTTGGTCAAGTAAACATTCTAAAAGTTCATTAGTGCTTCATGACATCACTCAGCGGCCCCGTATTCTCTTTGATTAACTCAAAGGCTAACGGTAACCACAAATATGTTGCACTAACGTAGCTATTTCTTAGGCCATGTCGGTATACCCCATACAGTTTCCATAATGTATTGCTACTTACCTATAATGTATCCCAAATTCGGGTAGAGGATTCAAACCTAAACAAAGAACCATAATGTAAAGCATACAAGTCAAACAATGTAAGCATATAAATGTGATCTATCCCTAAGGTAACCCCACTTTTAGAATTGTCCCCAGTAGAGTCGCCAGTTCTGTGATACGGTGGGATAACTGACTTGATCATTTTGCGTTTTATCGCAAATGTTGCGGTTAGCAAGAGTCGCCACCGACTTTTATTTTATCTAAAAGGAAAGGTGAAAAAGCAAAGGAAAGACCTTTGAGATTGTTTCTTGAGTTCAGGGGATAGATTATGAAAAGGGAAGGTATTAACACCCTTTTCATCCATGGTTTTCCATGGGCTCTTAGTTACTTTCTAGATCACTTGCTTTTGTTTGAAATTGTGCTTTATGTGGTTTTTGAAAGTATTTTGTAAAGAGGCCATTGTTTAGGCAATCTTTGTAATGATTCTCGTTCGTAAGAATGTATACAAAGATGTTTGATCTTTTGAAAATGTTTTCAATGTTTGTAAGATGTTTGAAAATGTGTGTTTGTTTTTGAAAATAGAAATGATGTTTGTTTTGAAATGGAGCAAGTAATTAGGAGCAATCTACCTACTCAAATGTCTTTCTTGTTCATTTTCTTTTCCTTTGACATTGTTGTCTTACCATTGATTTGGTAAGCAACCCTATCTTTGGATGTAAACGGGACAAACGTCGGTCATCGTATAACCATGATTAGCAATGTTGCATTCTTTTTGAGGGACTAAGATCATTTGTAAGGCAACTTAGATAGCGTCATCGAGGGACCATGATCTTGTATTAGTTTGTTTTTGCTAAGACACCTTACATGCGTAATATGGCCATTTTGTATAAGGCAACCAAGTGGGATAACCCTAGGGGTGCTTGTGTGCAATTGGATTATTTTCATGCTTGATTTTGTCTTGAATTAGGGTTTTCTATTTGATTGGTTTTATTCTTTCCATACAAACCCTAATTACTAGCATATTATGTAAAAGTGATAAATTGCGAAATTTAAAGTTACTACGCTATTACAATATTTGTGGGAGGGGGTATATAATTTATGAATGGGGATTGCAATAATATAAACCTAATTAATCTATTACAACCAAATTGAATAATTACAAATAATTGAAGAAATATATAAAGTACAAATGCAAAGTGAAAGAAATGATTTTTGTGTTTGGATTTTTATATGAAAGAGGTTTTATCCTAAACCTAATTAGAGAAAAATAACTGAATCAAAATTAACTTAAATTAATTAAGAAAAGAAATTAATTAAGAAAATATTTTTTTAAATAAAACCCTAATTCTATTTAGTTGATTAAAAGAAAATAAGTTTAAAGAAAAAGTTTTTTTTTGTATTTTTATCTTGAAAATAATATATGGTGTTGTGAAATATTTTTGGCCTTTTCTTATATTAAAATAAATATATTTAAATAATTAATAACCTAGTTTTAATTTAATTTACAAGGAAATTAGTAAAGGTAAATAAAGTATAATGAATAAAAATAAATTTTTTGTGTGGGAAAAATATTAAATTATGTCAAAACATAAATATACTATTTTTATATTTTTTATGATTTTTTTGGTATTTTAGAAAATATATTTAAAAGGAAAAATGAAATAAATAAGTAAATAAAAATAATGGGCCAGGGGGTGCCAAAAGTAGGCAGGGAGGTGAGCTAGCAAAATAAAAAAAAAACACTGCCAGGCCCAAAGGGCCCAACGCATGCAAAAAGAAGTTAGGGAAACAGAAAATATGAAAAATGCAAAAGGGGGGTTCACATTGGTTCGAACCCTCTCCCTTTAGGTAAGAAGTGACTTAGTACGCGCGCGCTTGCCACTGGGGTGGATGTACATCCGTTTATTTATGTCAAACCATAAATATATATTAGAAACTGCTTCCTGAAGGCAACTTCATCTTCAACCTCGCGTCTAGCCGCACCACCTGTATCTTCTTCATCTCTCCATAAAAATGGAAAGTTCAAACATGAAAGTTGTGGTGTTTCTTCCCACGAATCCAACCATATAACTTATGTAAGCTAAAAGTAAAAGATAAAAGCTAATTTTGCTGGCCCTAAATTGAACCCTAATTTTCTCATAAATTTCAAATCCAAAATTCTCTATACACAGTCAATATAAATGGGAATTATGAACATGGTCAGCTTTAGAACAAAGATATCTACATTTTGTCTTTACAAATCAGGATCAAATGATGCTTGTATGAAGAGATAGAAGTTTGAAAATTTACCTCTTGCAGCTGTAGTCGTGAATGGAATTTTAGCAACTTTTGAGATGGCCTGAGGATCTGTTTAGCTTGCCTGGACCTCCTTGAGTGTATTCAAACTCCTACTTTGCCTTGAAAGTCCCTGAATCTCTCTACTCAAGTCAACCTGCAAGCTTGATATTTGAAAATGGTGGATAGTGATGGAGGAGTTACAGTCTTGAAATAGGGGCATGGATTGCTTTGGTATGATGTATAGAAGGTGTTTGAATGATTAGTTTTCAAAATGCACGAGTGGAAATGAAGATGATGAGCTTTGGTTCAAAACTTTGTATCAATAGTGTTCTTGAGCAGATTTATGGTTTTTGAGTGTTTGAGATAGTTTCAGGGCACTAGCATTCGTGTCTCATCTTGCAAATAGTGTATGTATTTATAGGTAAGAGGTTTTGAGGCTTAAAACAACTCAAATTGAAATCACATGTTATGGCTTGGTTACTTCTTTTCGAAGCAAAGTTGTCAAACATGGTTTCTATGTGGAGTACAAGGGTTTGCAGGGTGGTTAGCAGGCTGTGGATATGTTGCTTCTTTATTTTAAATGCTTTTGAGTCAGAAACAACAATGTATGGGCTCAAGAAGAGTTGACATTGTGATTAAAGTCACTTTTCCAAAATGGAAGTGGTGACTTTCTTCCAAAAATGGAAATGCAACTTGGAAAATGGCTCAAATGCTTGGAAAATGGCTCTATCAGTTGTGTAAGCATTAAATTATTGAGTTATTAGCAAGTTTGAAGCCTGCAAAGCAATATTTGTACATCATGCTTGAAGGTTGGATCAAGTGTTCTTCACAAAATGGCTTGTAATCCAAGTGACAAAACACCAACTTCATATCTTCGATTCTCCATACTCAAGAATGATCTCAAGGATTTCTTGGACATTTTGGAAAGCTTGAAATAAGCTATACAACCCATTTTTGAATTGCTTTTGAAGATTCTCCTTGAAACTATGTTAAAAATTTCCATGAAGTTAGGTAAAAAATCTGCCTAACTAGGGCAAAATTTCACTGTCTTTTTTAGTTGATGAGCATGTATTCATAAAATTATAACTTGAGATCCAAGAAATTTTAAGAGAAGTTGTGTGAAGCAAAGTTTTAGATTTCATGGATATATACAACTTTCATGTTGTAAGTTTCTCTTGAATCATCTTGCATCATGATGAAAATTTGGCTCAAAGTTTATGAAAAAACATGAATTTTCAACACTTAGAAAAATTTCTAAGTTTAGAAATTTTGACTTTTCAAAATGAAATCTTGAATTTTTGATTTCTTGTTGAAAAAGTTTCATATTTTGACATGTTTTGATGAATTATGATCTTTGGCACTTGAATTTGACTAAAAAGTTAAAGTTTGACTTTTCAGTATATAGTTGACTTTTGATCAGTTGACTGCAAAATTCATCTGTCAATCCAATGGACTTGCAATGTTTTGAATCATGTAATTAGTTCAAAATGGTGCACTTGGACTCTTGATATAATTATTTAAACCAAATGACCATTTGCTAGGTCAAAAATCAGAAATTTCCCTTTCTCACTCAAAACCCTAATTTTGACCATTTTGCCCTTTTGGAGATTTGATCAAATTTCTTGAGGAATTATGGTCCAAACTTGATCAAATGATACATATGGATCTAAAACGTTGATGTGGATAAAAAATTATGAAGTTTGATTGTAAATTGGCTATGGTTGACTTTTTCCCCAATACAACTGATTTTTAGGTCAATTATTCAATTGACTGATCAAAAGTGTGATCCAAGGCTTGAAACTTGACATGAGTGATCTTGGGGGTCCATAATGATCCATGAAAGTCATATGAATCATTGATAGTTCAAAAATCCTTGTGAAAACTCAAACCCTAATTTTGGTCATCAGTGTCTAAGGAGGTGTCTTGAGCTGATCAAACCCTAGTGCAGTCTTGAGCCTAAGGAGATCTTATGAGAAAATTCTTGATAAGTGAGAGGGAAAATTTTTGGGTACAACACACTCACACACTCCCCGTTTTTGATGATGGCAAAACTTGTGATGAATTCATTTAGTGTCTTCATGAAGGCTCCCATTGAATGTGTGCATCATAACTTCTTCTTGCATATGTTTATCTCCCTTTGACAACATCAAAAAGTTACAAAGCGAGTCATTGGAAGTATCACATAGATACAACATAACAGCTATACCATATACCAAAATGACACATAGGCGTTTGCAAAGAAATAATGTGCACTCATAAATATCACATACGTGAAATGACGTAAAATTGAAATGCTTAAACATAAATAGAACCCAATTAAAGCAACATTAACATGTTTATTTTCCAAAAATCACCCCAATAACAAATACAATAGCATGAAAGATGATGGATACAATGCAATCAAAAACTATTGAGTCACTTGAAAAACATCACGTTTACGTAACTCTTCATATTAGTGCTCTCGATACTACACACGCATGTGCCTAGCTTGGTGAAAATTGAAAATATATCACCACTAAAATCAAAACATAAAGATGCTTCTATAAAATGTGACATGACTTAATCAAGAATATCATTTTCACTATAACATGCTCACATTAATTCATGCGATAATTTATAGATAACAAGCTTACATATACCACGCAAGGAGTAATGATGAATAACATGCTCAAGCATACTATCAAATGATATTTCAAAAGCTAAGATATTATACCATGAAATACAAATGATGAAGAAACACAAAATATTAAAACATAAAGTCATTATAAACATATGGATTGAGAACAGTCATTGGTTCACAATTTTTTTTTGGAAGTGAACATTCATGGGATTGAATTGCACACCAAATATATCACATAAACACAATCAAATTGCAAGTGATATAGATAAATAATGCAGAAAATAAAAACTTACTAGAAAAGAGATAAGTGAAATGATATTACCTTACTGGACGAAATACTTAGGATGCACTTGCAGAACGAGGAACTTTCGAACAAAAGTTGAAATAGTTGTAAAGAATGTCTTAAAATTTTTAGAGTTCAACGTTTCTAACCCATTTATCTTTGACAAAGTTCCCATTTGTAGGCATTGGATAATCAATAGACTTTGCATCAACTGTTTTTGATAGAGCATTGTTTGTCACATAAATACCCCTTCTTAGACTAGTCTTATAGACTGTGGTCACTTATTGTGATGTCTCCAAGAATATTATCGATTCACCACTTTAAGATGATCAGTTCCTTCTTTGGTGTATTTAAGTATGTCTTCTTAAGATATACCTACATCATGAAAATAAATACCTTTCTCGACTTATCTACGATAGGATTCATTACAAATGACAAGCACAAACTCTTTAATAATAAGTAACAATAGAGATAGTAGTATACGAAGGATTTACCTACACTATCTTTATCAAGCATGACACTCTTGTTTTTGTATTCATAGGTCACAAACCCCTTCTTCATTGCCAATAAGGGAAATGTTACCCATTAACATTCCTTGAACATTCACTATCAGGAACCCATATTCTTTCCATGGAGCCAAGATATTTATCCTACAAAATTAATTAAGAGTGCTAGGTACCCAATTTTCATTGGGTCCTTGAGGGTGAGTGGAAATCATGTTGCACTTAGGCAACCGTTGTAAAATACCTTTAGGAACTATAAATCTTCTTAATTTACATTTTGCAATGGTGTGACCTTTCATAAAACAATTGTGACAAGTCAAATGATGGTAAGAGGGACTTTTTCTATTTGATTCCTTTTCAAAAAATATGTAACTCTTGTATGGTACATTCAAAGATATTTTAAATTTTGTAGAATCAATAACATAAGTGACATTTGGTTCTAAATCCTTGCTAAATTTGGCTTTTATGGTATTAATCTCTTTTTGTCAAATGTGACAAGTTTCACAACCAAACCAAGAAGGCTCATTATCATCATCACTTTTATCTTTTGAAATATATAACATGGATTGTTTAAGAGCTTACATTTGTTTTTTGGTTTCTAAAACTTTAGCTTCCAAGTGTGAAAATATCCATTTATTTTACGCTAACTTTTTTAAAGAATCTACCGCTCCTCTATGTAGATTTTCAAAAGCTACTTATAAATTGAAATAAAACAATCTATCAACATGTTTATATTTAGAATGACTTACATTCTTTTTCTTCTTTTAACGTTGATGGGCCTAGAGACAAACATTTGTCGCTGCTTAACTATCACTTAATGTTTCATCACTTGAGGAATCACTATCATTTTTCCAAGAAATATAAGCTCTTCTAGACTTTCTAGATTTCTTGTGTTCACCATTTCCTTTATCTTTGTCAAGCAATGGACAATTCGACTTATAATGACCGAATTCTACATAATTGTAACATGAACTTTTATTTTTATTTTTATTTCTTATTCTCATCTTGCATTGAGGAATTTGATTACCTTCTATATTTTATGAGACCTTTGTTAGAATGCTTCATTTCATTCTTCTTGAGATACTTATTGTATCATCTAACAAACAATCTCATTTTTTCATTGTTGTACCCCAAAATTTTCCCTCTCATTTTTATTCAAGATACCATCCTAGGTCTTCTCGAATACTCAATTTGGCTCAAAAGTTTGATCGAACAGATTCTCTTCCTAGGCAGTAAGTCAACAATTAGGGTTTGACGTTTCTCAAAGAAAATCGATTCTTCAAAGTTTCAAATGGTCTTCATAGATTTTCATGTCTCCTCAAGGATGTTCGTGTCGAATTTCAAACCTCGCATTGCAAGCTTGCTCAATCAATGGTTCAGACGACTGAAAATGACCCCATTAACCCAAAAGCTGACCTTTTACGAGACCAAGTTCAAGCGACTGTAACTTCTTCGTTATTCGATATTTTCGAGCGATTCTTCTTACGTATGATTCTCCCTGATGTTATCCCCAATTTCTCTTCAGAAATTAAGGGCTGATTACGTGTAGAAAATCACCAAAATTCGAATACGTTAGAAGTCACTTCATGGATTTTGACCTAATCTCAAATAACTGTCGTCTGATTTCTAAGAATTATGATTTCCTCAAATTACAAGATCTTGAGGCGATTATTTCTGCATATGGTCATAAATGATGTCGCTCATGAGTTTATCTTCAAAGATCGAAAAGAGATTGTGTTTGGGAGACTTTGAAAGTTATCGAATCATCGCAAGTCATTTTGTTTGATTTCAAATGTTCTCCATCCCAGTTGTTTTGAAATCTATTAATTTTACAAGATTGATGATTGTTCCTAAAAGCATGTTGGTTTGACAATGAAATTCCATTTTTATCAAGCATGGCGTGTGAGTTTCATTTTGAATGCAAATTTGGTGTGGACAAGAGGCAAAGATTAAGACTGTCATTTAGATGACCATGGCTTTGGGTTTGAGTTAACAAAGTTAGAATTGAATTTTTAAACATTTATTTTGTTTAGAAATTTGATTGGAGTACAAGGCGCATTGGTTATTTGATCATTTTTTGATTGCTTGAAATCCAAGTTACCAAACCAAGATGTTTTAATCCAAAACATTCAATTGAGAATTGCAAAGTTTAAATAAATTCAAGTTTTGAACAATAAACTTCATTACACCAAATTTATTCAAGGCTTTGTATTTATTACATTACAAATGAAATAATTTACAAGTTTTTGTTTTATTACAAAGAATCACAATTTTTTTTGTCTACAAAGGGAAAACATTTATTTTGTTTCTTCAAGTCTCCGTTGCTTCATCTTCAAGCAATCCTCGCTCGCTATCCATGCCTCATGTTCATGAAACAAAGAAGAGAAAATTAGCAATTCAAACAAGGTGATATGTAAAGAAAAGAAAAAAAAAGAATTTCATCACTAGGGTTTGTATATAGGAATCAGATTTTAAGCTTGTTTTGTTTTATCATTATCTCTCTTCTCCCATCCTTTCATATCACAAGGTTGGACCTTGGTTCACAAGAAGGAAAAATAAGCAAGCAAAGCAAGCATAACTGTGATACGGTGGCAGAACCGACTGCTTTTACTGGTTTGCATTTTGCATTTTGTGTTCGTAAAATGTCACGGTAAGCAAGAGTCGCCACCAAATTTTATTTCATCCAACAAAGGAAAGGAAAAAAGAACAGAAAAAACCTTTCTTCGAGAGTTTCTGAGTACGGGGGGTAGATTATAGAAAGGGAAGGTGTTAGAACCCTTTCTATCCATGGTTTTCCATGGGCTCTTAGGTACTTGCTCATCTTTTTAAAATTGCTTGTGTGTGTGCTTGCTTTGAAAATGTTTTACTTCGTGATAACCCTTATATCAGTCCTCAAGGATGTGACGAAGTTGTTTTGAAAACTCTTTTGAAAGGTGTTTGTGTGAAAAGTTTTTATTGAGCAAATACTTAAGATTCTACCTACTCGAAAAAAGATTGTTCGTTCTATTTCCTTTAGATTACGGGAATTTAAAGTGAAAAAAATAAATCTAGCTATTACAAGGCTTCGGGGAGGGGGATTATTTACATAACCAAAATCGGGGATTTAAACAGTAAATAAAAAACCTAGTTTTAACTATTACAAATCAGTGAGCAGTTACAAAATAATGGCCAAAACAATTATCAAGCGCGCGGCGAATTAAATACGAGGACAGTTGAAAAAATAACCTAAAACTATAATTGAGAGAAACAGATTTTTTTTGTGGATTTTTACTTGAGAAAACATTTAAATTACAAATCAGTTAAACCTAATTTCTAATTGTTTTTTAAATTATGAAATAAATTAAATTAACCTAATTTTCTAATTAAATAATTTCAAGAAAAATAAAATATTTTGTACAAAAAGATTTTGTATGTTTTTTGGTTTTTTTATTTGAGAAAAGAAAAAACATAAATTGTAAAATTAAAACTTAAATTCTATTTGATTTTAAATGAAACAAAAATTAAATTTACCTAACTTACTAATTAAATTAAATAATTTATTATTATTAAAAAAATGCTTTTTTTTGTGTTTTTGTGATTTGTTGATTTTATGATTTTTTTTTTTAAAAAGGTAATTAATTTGGTGAAAAATAATTAAACAAAACAATTAAAATAAAAGAAATAAATTGAGAAAGAAAAGAATATGGGCCTGTGTTGTTAGCAATTTTGGGGGGTGAGAAACTGAATTTCCAAGCCCATTAAGTTGAGCCCAGTCAACCATGCTGGATCCTGTGCAAGCGTTGACTTGAGGTGCATCAAGGACATTCAGGCAGGAAGCGCTAGATCTGGCTAGCAGTGCATCCAGTGGCTGGGCGTTGAGGTTGCATGGAAGGCGTGTGAGGGAGTGGAGTACTGGATCTGTTGCAAGAAAAGAAAATAAATAAAACGCTAGGACCTGGGATCGAACCCAGGTCCTCACACCTTGTACCAATGCTAAGCTGCCAGCTGAGCTGTTGTTGTTAGTTGTAATTATAGTAACAAGAATATATAATATATAAAACAAATGCAATAACCCTGGAACAAAAACCGCGCGCACTAAATTTAAACGGACCAATGGGGTGATGACAAATTACCTTCTTCAACCTCCAGCCTGTCGTTTTAGATAAACAACCTATACCTACAAACGTTGTCCGTTGCTAAAAACTTGTGTCATTCAAATATTCAGTACAAGCATGATAAATCCATTGTGATGGTACCAATCAACTTGTCTTGGCCTCATGAGCATCATGGTACTTGATTCATGGCCCATTTTTTCCTGTACACAAAGACCCTAAAATTCATGTGGAAACCCTAACCATGGCAGATGCGTGTAAGGGTCCCAAAAATACAATTAAACTATGTGGTCAGCTTGCAAACATGATGATGATCACAAATATAACAATTAAAGGTGCTAATAATGCGTAAATTGTAATAATCATATTTGAGAAAGTTTGCAAACCATGATGTGTCTAGGCGATGATTCTTGACGTTTTGAAGGCTGCAAATGATGTTGTTCGCTTCTAGAGATGGCCATGAACTGATTAGAGTCCTTCAATCACCTGGAATCGTCCTCTAGGGCAGAAATCTAATGCCCACTTTTTGTCCAAATTCGGAGTTTTCGTTCTTGCTCCCTATGACTACAAAACCTTGTATTTTGATCTGCAATTGTTGTGTACATATAGTAGACTGAATTAGGGTTGTAAAATTGCATCATATCTTTGAGAATTAAGAAAATGTGATTTGATTTGATTCATGTATGATATCTTTCTAAAACAAGCTTCAATCAAATCTTTTCCAACCCTAATGAGTCTTGCACGAATTGATCATCATGCTAGCTGTACATGTAATTGCAAGCTTCTCAAGTCATATTTAAAGCATGTGTTTTGATGAAGACAACATGGACATCAACTTTCAAAGGATGTGCAAAAAGCTTATCAACATCAAATAAAAGTCTTGAAGATTATTGAAGAATTATTGAAGAATCATCAAATGTCAAAATGGTATAAATAATTCTTGAAACCTTGAATATAGATGTTCACAATATGAATTCATCAACATATACATATTCCATAATTTTAACATAAAGAAAAACTTTGTTTGAAATATCTTTCAAAATGTATTTTTGAAAATAACCCTTTAGGAACCGGTTCCTCCCTAACAGGGAACCGGGTTCCAGCATTTCTCAAAAAACATGGTTCTGGTTTTTGTACCAGGAACCGGGTTGTACCAATAGGGGAACTGGTTCCTGCGTGTAAATTTTGAATTTCAAATTCTAACGTTTACTAAGAACCGGGTTCTGTCAGTGTCGGAACCGGTTCCTAGCGAACCAATGTAGCTTTTACTTTGTTTTTTGAACATTTTTCAAGTGGTATCTTTTCATGAATGCATTGCAACTTTTCATATGAATTGGCATGAATGAAGAGGTTCTTACAACTTTATAAAATGCAGATTTTCTTATTTCAAACAATGTTCAATACTTCAATTTTAAAATTAACAAATATTCTTCTTCATTAACAATTTTCTCATTTTACTCACATTTGAAATTACACTTTCATGTGTTCATAATTTTGTGAAACTTGCCATATACTCTTTCATCATCATTACAAGTTTCATACATACTTTGTGAACATTTATATACATTGTTGAGAATTGTTTTTATCTTGAAGAAGAAGATCAATTGAAGATTGATAAAGCTCTCCATATACTTCAAAATTAATCATTGTATTACTTAAAGGTTTTTCCCTTACTATCCAGGATTGTTGGAAGTAAGTGTTGTGATTTGAAGAGGATTGTTCTTCATTCACATTAGTGTTTGTTTGGTCTTAAAGGTGTTAAGAACCTTTGATCACCCTATAGGTTAGATAGTAAGCATAGGCTGTACAATCATTCTAACTATAGTGAAATCTCTTTCGTGTTGGAAAGGGTACTGGAGTACTCTCAGATTGTGAGGGGAACCAGGATATATCACCGTGTTCTTTACTTTTCTGCATTTATCGCTTTCATCACCATAATCAGGAAAAGATAAAGATATAATCAAAACCTTCAAACACTTAACCAAAAATTACTACCAAGCATTCTCATAAAACCGAATAAATTTTTATAAGACCTAATTCACCCCCCCCTGTTAGGCACTCTGAGACTTACAATTGGCATCAGAGCAAGTTATAGGTAACTTGTTCCTAAAGATCCAGAATGGCTTCCGCAAATCATCAACCAGTTTTCAGAGATGGTGGTAGTAACAACAAGCCTCCTCTATTCTGTGGTGAATATTTTGACTTCTGGAAAATATGCATGAAGGCGCATTTAGAAGCACAAGGAGAGGAAGTATGGGATACTGTTGAAAATGGTCCATTTATTCCAATATCAGTAATCAATGGCATTGGTTCTGCAAAGCCCAAAACTGCATGGGACGACGATGATAAAAAGAAAGTTCTCTATGACAAAAAGGCAATAAACCTTCTTCAAGGTGCACTCAGTATGGACGAATTTTTCCGTGTCTCGAACTGCAAGACATCAAAAGAAATATGGGATACCCTGGTTCAAACTCATGAAGGAACGGCTGAAGTAAAAAGATCAAGGCTAAATACCTTGAGTCAAGAATATGAACTATTTCGAATGCAGCCCAGAGAATCCATTCTTGACTTACAAAAGAGATTTGTGCATTTGACAAATCACTTAAATGCTCTTGGTAAAACCTTGACAAATGATGAACTCAACTTGAAAATCCTTAGATCATTGACTAGGGAATGGCAACCAAAGGTAACAGCAATCTCGGAAAAGAAGAGTCTCTCCGCAATGACTTCCGCTACATTATTTGGCAAACTTCAAGAATACAAAACGGAACTCGGTAGACTTGAAAAACATGAAAATTTAGAGAAGAAATCCAAAGGCATTGCCTTGAAAGTTGATTCAAAGGAAAGTCAAGATAAAGATGCATCGGAGGAAGATGAAAACTTCTTGCTTCTTGTAAAAAGGTTAGGAAAATATTTTGGTCATAAAAATAATCTTCATAATGCTAACTTTGTCAAGAGGAAGAAATTTTATAATCATAAAGATAAAGAAGCCTCCACATCAACACAAGATGTCACATGTTATGAATGTGGAAAGCAAGGTCACATAAAGCCGGATTGTCCAAAACTCTCCAAGAAAAATGGATTCAAAGGAAAAAAGGAGTTCAAGAGCAAAAAGGCTTATGTTGCATGGGAAGATAATGAGATAAGTTCTTCATCCGATTCGGAAAGCGAGGAATGTACAAATCTAGCATTAATGGCTTCACATTACTCCGACAATGAAGAAGAGGTTAGTAATGAATTTAATCTTTTTGATGATGATGTTCAAGATGCTATTGATGAACTCTTGAGAGAATGCAAAAGTTTATACAAAAAGGTGTCAAATCAAGAAAAAGAACTTCTAAGTTGTTTAAAAAAAATTGACACCATGACTAAAGATTTTGAGCTTCAAAAACAGAATTTTATTAAAGAAAAAGAACACTTTGCATGCTCCAAGTGTGAATCAAATGTCTTTCAAATTGTTCAATTGAAAAGAGTCATTGAACGATATGAAAAAGGACAAATAGGATTGGAAGGATTACTAAGCCAACAACGTTATCCTAATGATAAAAGGGGTCTTGGTTATGTGAATTCTAAGAAACCAAGTAACAATCCCACTGTTTTTGTAAAGGCTAGTAATAGTTCCAATCCCAAGAAAGTTGAAAAGAAGCAAGTTGTTCATAATCATCAAAAGAAAAAGGCAAATGTATCGAAAAAGAAAACATTTCCTAAGAAGAAATCTTATCCTTCTAGATATATAAGTAACTTTGAACCTACTTGTTTTTATTGTGGTATTAAAGGCCATACACCTAATGCTTGCTATGTTAGAAACTTTAGTATAGCAAGTGGGCATTATGTGTGGGTGAAAAAGGGAACTAACTATGAAGGACCCAAGGCAACTTGGGTACCTAACAAAGAATAATTTGTTTGTGTAGGTATGCTTGAAATCCACATCAAATGTATGGTATCTTGATAGTGGATGTTCAAAGCATATGACAGGAGATGTACACCAATTTTCATATCTAGTACATAAAGCCAAATGGTATGTCACCTATGGAGACAACACCAAAGGAAAGATTCTTGGCGTTGGAATAGTTGGCACACCTCCATCCATTCAAATTGAGGATGTTCTCTATGTTGAAGGATTAAAACACAATCTTCTTAGCATAAGTCAACTTTGCGATAGAGGGTTCAAGATCAAATTCAACAAAGATGAATGTCTCATTATGGATGAGGCAACTAATGAGGTAAAACTCAAAGGTATAAGATCTAACAATATTTTTATGATTACTTTAGATGATTTGTCTCTTAAGGTACAATGTCTTATGGTAAACAACAATGACGCTTGGTTATGGCACAAGAGGATCACTCACATTCACATGGATCACTTGAACAAATTGGTTAAGCATGACTTAGTTATTGGTCTACCAAAGATGAAGTTCATCAAGGACAAATTATGTAATGCATGCCAAAAGGGCAAACAGATCAAAACAACTTTCAAATCTAAGAATGTGGTGTATACTACAAGGCCACTACAATTGTTACACATGGATCTCTTTGGTCCATCAAGAACAAAAAGCTTCGGAGGTAATGTATACGCTTTGGTCATTATTGATGATTTTTCTAGATATTCTTGGACTTTGTTTCTTGTGCAGAAAAGTGATGCTTTCAAAGCCTTTAAGAAGTATGCTAAGCAAATCCAAAACGAAAAATCACTAAAGATTGTATCCATAAGAAGTGATCATGGTGGAGAATTCCAAAATGCACAATTTGAAGAATTCTGTGAAGAACATGGTATCTCTCATAATTTTTCAGCACCAAGAACTCCACAACAAAATGGAGTAGTTGAAAGAAAGAATAGGTTTCTAGTGGAACTTGCAAGAACAATGCTTAGTGATGCAAATCTTCCTAAATATTTTTGGGCGGATGCGGTTAGTACGGCATGTTATGTTGGAAATCGAGTTATCATTAGACCTATAATAAAGAAGACTCCATATGAACTTTTCAAAGGAAGAAAGCCAAATATTGCTCACTTTCACATTTTTGGATGCAAGTGCTTTGTTCTTAATAATGACAAGGATAATCTCGGTAAGTTTGACGAGAAATCCGACGAAGGTATATTTCTTGGTTATTCGCTTTCTAGTAAAGCATATAGAATTTATAATAAAAGAACTTTAACTATTGAAGAATCTATGCATGTATCTTTTGATGAAACTAACCCCTCTAAGGAGGAAATAGTTGTTTGTGATGATGATGATCCTATAGATTTACCCCCGGAAGATCTTTCATTTGATCAAATTAAGAAATCACCGGAAAATTCAGAAAACATGGTACAACAAGATTCAAACACCAATGATCTACCAAAAGAATGGAGAACTCATAGAGACCATCCTATTGACAAAATTATTGGTGACATTAGCCAAGGAGTATCAACAAGATTGAATCTAAAAGATGCTTGCTTAAACATGGCGTTTGTTTCTCAAATTGAACCTACCAAAGTTGATGAAGCCTTAGGAGATGATCAATGGATTATTGCTATGCAAGAAGAATTAAATCAATTCGAGAGAAATCAAGTTTGGGAACTTGTTCCTAGACCAAGTGGTAAACACATCATAGGTACCCGATGGGTGTTTAAGAACAAACTTGATGAGAATGGTCTAATTGTTCGAAACAAAGCAAGGTTGGTTGCCCAAGGTTAAAATCAAGAGGAAGGAATCGACTTTGAAGAAACATTTGCTCCGGTTGCAAGGTTAGAAGCTATACGTCTTTTACTTGCTTATGCCTGTTCATTAAATTTTCAGCTTTTTCAAATGGACGTCAAAAGCGCATTCTTGAATGGATACATCAATGAAGAAGTCTATGTCAAACAACCCCCGGGATTTGAAGACTTCAAACATCCTTCACATGTCTTTAAGTTGAGAAAGGATCTTTATGGCTTAAAGCAAGCACCAAGAGCATGGTATGATAGACTTAGCAATTTTTTGTGTGAAAAAGGTTTCGAAAAGGGTAAGGTTGATAAAACCTTGTTCATTAAGAAAATCCAAAGTAACACTTTATTGGTTCAAGTCTATATTGATGATATCATTTTTGGATCAACTAACAAAGAAATGTGTGAGGAATTCTCATTGATGATGCAAGGAGAATTCGAGATGTCTATCATGGGAAAGATGAACTACTTTCTTGGACTACAAATCAAGCAACTAGAAGATGGAATCTTTATCAACCAATCTAAGTATTGCAAATAATTATTGAAAAAGTTTGACATGGACAATTGTAAAGCAATGAATACTCCAATGGGCTCCGGTACATATGTTGATCAAGATGAATCCGGTACTTCAATTGATATTACAAAGTACAGAGGTATGATTGGTTCTTTATTGTATTTGACGGCAAGCCGTCCTGACATCATGTTTAGTGTTTGTCTTTGCGCTTGCTTTCAAGCAAATCCAAAGGAATCACACGTCATGGCAGTTAAAAGGATCATGAAGTATCTTAAAGGAACAGTCAATGTCGGCCTATGGTATCCAAAAGGTAGTACTTGCACTTTAATTGGTTATTCTGACGCGGATTATGCAGGTTGTAAAACTGATCGTAAAAGCACAAGTGGTACTTGTCACATTATTGGAAATGCATTAGTATCATGGGCTTGTAAAAAGCAAGCATGTGTTGCTCTTAGCACGGCCGAAGTAGAATATATAGAAGCGGGTAGTTGTTGTGCACAAATTCTTTGGCTCAAGCAACAACTCCGTGATTACGGACTTGATCTCGGATGCATTCCTCTTCGATGCGACAATACAAGTGCTATCAATATTACAAAGAATCCGATCATGCATTCAAGAACCAAACATATAGATATTCGACATCATTTTCTCCGTGATCATGTACTTAAAGGAGATGTCGAAGTCACTTTTGTGGATACTCATAACCAACTCGCAGATATCTTCACTAAACCGCTTGCTCGAGAACCTTTCTTCAAAATCCGAAGAGAACTTGGTATTTTGGATGAAGGTGATATCTAATGTTTCTCTTAAGATACACGTTTTAATTTTTATCTGTATCTATTTCTCTTTTTTTTCCCCATCCTTTTTGATGTTAACAAAGGGGGAGAAGAATATGCATGTGTGTTGTTTTGTTTCAAAGAAATTGCAGGCCCAAATAAATATCAAACTCACTCCAAAATTCAAATAATCATGGACTTAGGGAGAGCATACAATTTAGGGGGAGCCTTGCATTTGCTCAACATGTTTACTACACAAAACAACATAAAACATTTCAAGAAAACGTTTTCAAGACTTGGTTGTCATCATCAAAAAGGGGGAGAATGTAATTGCAAGCTTCTCAAGTCATATTTAAAGCATGTGTTTTTATGAAGACAACATGGACATCAACTTTCAAAGGATGTGCAAAAAGCTTATCAACATCAAATAAAAGTCTTGAAGATTATTGAAGAATTATTGAAGAATCATCAAATGTCAAAATGGTATAAATAATTCTTGAAACCTTGAATATAGATGTTCACAATATGCATTCATCAACATATACATATTCCATAATTTTAACATAAAGAAAAACTTTGTTTGAAATATCTTTCAAAATGTATTTTTGAAAATAACCCTTTAGGAACCGGTTCCTCCCTCACAGGGAACCGGGTTCCAGCATTTCTCAAAAAACATGGTTCTGGTTTTTGTACCAGGAACCAGGTTGTACCAATAGGGGAACCGGTTCCTGCGTGTAAATTTTGAATTTCAAATTCTAACGTTCACTAAGAAACGGGTTCTGTCAGTGTCGGAACCGGTTCCTAGCGAACCAATGCAGCTTTTACTTTGTTTTTTGAACATTTTTCAAGTGGTATCTTTTCATGAATGCATTGCAACTTTTCATATGAATTGGCATGAATGAAGAGGTTCTTACAACTTTATAAAATGCAGATTTTCTTATTTCAAACAATGTTCAATACTTCAATTTTAAAATTAACAAATATTCTTCTTCATTAACAATTTTCTCATTTTACTCACATTTGAAATTACATTTTCATGTGTTCATAATTGTGTGAAACTTTCCATATACTCTTTCATCATCATTACAAGTTTCATACATACTTTGTGAACATTTATATACATTGTTGAGAATTGTTTTTATCTTGAAGAAGAAGATCAATTGAAGATTGATAAAGCTCTCCATATACTTCAAAATTAATCATTGTATTACTTAAAGGTTTTTCCCTTACTATCCAGGATTGTTGGAAGTAAGTGTTGTGATTTGAAGAGGACTGTTCTTCATTCACATTAGTGTTTGTTTGGTCTTAAAGGTGTTAAGAACCTTTGATCACCCTATAGGTTAGATAGTAATCATAGGCTGTACAATCATTCTAACTATAGTGAAATCTCTTACGTGTTGGAAAGGGGACTGGAGTACTCTCGGATTGTGAGGGGAACCAGGATATATCACCGTGTTCTTTACTTTTCCGCATTTATCGCTTTCATCACCATAATCAGGAAAAGATAAAGATATGATCAAAACCTTCAAACACTTAACCAAAAATTACTACCAAGCATTCTCATAAAACCGAATAAATTTTTATAAGACCTAATTCACCCTCCCCCTCTTAGGCACTATGAGACTTACAGTACATAGACTCCAAATGTGCACAAAAATCCCAAGATTTGATTTGTTTTCATTATTTTACCATTTAATTTGATTTATTTTGATTTAAATGAATAAAAAATCAAAATAAATGATAAAAGTAATGAAATAATAGGTGGAAAAGCTCAGGGGTCGTGGGTCCTATTAGAAATATGTTTCAAGCAAGAAAACATGGGCCCCTTTGGAAAAAATGTAAATTGGATCAATGTTGACTTTTGACAATTTTCCAAAAATTGCAGACTTTGATAGTGCACAACTCTCTCAATTTTGACCCTAAAAGGGTGTTCTTGGACTTTTTAGAAAGCTTAGGATGTCCCCTAACCAACCCATTTGGTTTCATGTATGAAGATTTGACCCAAAAGGTGTTTTTGTTGACTTTTCAAAAGGACCTATAATATAGAAATTCATATCTTTTGATGAGTGCATATTTTGAACTTGTGGGATGAAGATGAATTGTAGGGAATTGCATCCTCTTCAAAATGAGCCTTGGATGGAATATTTCTGATAAAGTATGAAGAAGTTATGCTTGGTCAAAGTTGGGTTGACTTTTCCTGCAAAACCCTAATTTAGCAACTTTTGAGTTTTGATGAATTGGAGCATTCCTTGAGGAATCATGATCAACCATTGATCAAATGATGGAAGTCACTTCAAAATGTTGATGTTGACCAAAAATCTTGAGGTTTGACTGTATGTGGGCCACAATTGACTTTTGACCTAATATAGTCGATTCTCAAGCATTTGAGCAATTGGCTGAGCAAACTTCTTATGCAAGGCCTGAAACTTGGCATGGATGATCTTGAGAACATATTAGGACCTTGGGAAGCATATGAGGTCTTTGTGGTTCACACATCTTGATGAAAAGGGAAACCCTAATTTGAGGTATACTGCCTTAGGAGAGAGTTTGTCTGGTCAACTCTTGGACTTCCTTGAGCAACTTGGGGACCTCACTTGACATTTTTTAAGTAAAATGGGAGGGAAAATTTTGGGGTACAACAATAGCAGCAAGTACAGGTTGTAAAACCAACAAATGAGCAAGCAAAGCAAGCATAAGCAGAAGGAGCAAGCTGCCAAACAGTAGGATGCTATACAAGCAGCAAGCAACAACAAAATGTGTAAACAAACAAATATAGTAGCAAGTCCAAGGCTGCAAAAGAGCAAGCTGCCAAGCAACAACAATACATCAATAGGCAAGGTTCCAAGTCCAAGGTCAATATGCAAGCAAAAAAGCAACACAGCAAAACAGACAGCATTAGGCTGCAATGATGCAGCACAAGCTGCCAAACAAACCTGCAACAAACAGAATAGCAGGGCAAGCTTGGTACAAATATTGCAGCAAATATCATAACAGATAACAACAAAACATAGCAAGCAAGGCAGCATAGGCTGCCAGGATGATAGAAGAAGGTGGCAGTAAGTAAAACAAAATGGAACAAGGCAAAGCATAAATAACAGGCTTATTCAACAAAAAAAGCATATCATCATTTTACAAAGCTTTTACAAACCCTTCAGAATTTCTTGTGAAATAAGCAAAATACTTTATTTTATGGAAAGATGAAAAAGGAAAGATGAAAGAGATATCACCTAGCAATGCAGCCATATAACAGTCCAAAATCCTGCCAAATTACCCAAAAGGCGGCCCTGCATAACATGTGTTATGGCTGCCCTAAACCTGCACAAACTTGCACCAAAATGGACATGCCTTAAACTGCACTCAAAAGGCAGCAAGTCAGCATTCTAAAACAGTCCAAAATTTTGCACCCAAAGGCCACAAAGTCAGCTAACCCAAAAATATTCAAAGTGATCTGATTTCCCCCAAAAAACACAAGGGGACTGTATAAGAAAGAGATAACTAGCATAAGAGGAGGATATCAAAAATAGGCCAAGCATACAAAAACAGAACCAGCAAAATACAAAACCAAACAGAACCAGCAAATACAAGACTAAACAACAAAACCAGAAAATATAGGACCTCAAAAATAGACCAAGCATACAGAAACCACAGAAATATTCATCACTTTCCCTTTCCAACCCTTCAGAAATTAAAGAGAGAAAGAGATAAAAGAATACAAAAAGAGGACACTTCCCTGTAAAGCTTCAAGTCTCAGAACCAACTTCAAACAACAACAACTCACCTCCACTACCATAACTCATACCCGGAGTTAAGCCACAAATATACACAATCAAAAGGAGAGAAGATTCAGAAGCTCAAAAGTCAAAGGGAAATCACCATACACGTGCTTAAAGAACTCTACTGAAGAAACTCCGATTAGGTATGACATTCGAATCCTAACTCATGTTCCATTATTACTTATGTCTGCATTCTCTTTCTTTGCTCTTCATGATTGATTTTCGTTTCTACCATAACCCTTCACTTTGAGTAAGATGCTGTTGTTGGTTTCTACCTAGCATAAGGAGAGTAATAACTATTATGATTGCAATTAAAAAATGTGAAACAGTAATGTGAAAAGCTACACAAATAAAAAACCCATATCCTTCTTACCTTCGTTCTTATTGAAAATCACTGAGTAACCAATCTTCACTTTGAACCAAAGCTCTGCTCAAATCCATCACATGAACTAAACCATGATACTGTTAGTAGTAATTTCATGAGGAACAAATTCATACAGACATATTAAAGAAAAAAAAGATAAAAAACGTTACCCTGTCAAAATGAGGCTTCCCCAAGAGATTTCACCATCCGCCCTGTACTGCTTCCCTGAATCCATTTGCGTTCTTCAATTTTCTCAACTTTTCCTTTGTAACTACCTGCGTCTTTTGAAATCCACGCAAACCCTAGGCCTCTGAAACTTAATCAATTGGTCCATGCAAAATCTTGAAGCTCATACTGTTAGGGATTTAGTTCCTCTCGGTTTACTCTACACATATGTATCGAGAATGAGTTGGGACAGTGAAGAGTTACGATGAAGATGAATAAAGTGGAATCAAAGGTTACTGAGAACGATTGAGTTGGAGATCGCTGCAGAGAGAGGAGGGTAGACGCGAAATGTTGTTGATGAAGGGAAGGTTGAGATTGAGAGGAGGCGAGTGATGAAGATGAAGTAAGGTTTGTCCCTAACAGAAGAGTATGATTTGAAGTCTGGGTTCGTTTGCATTTGATAAGAGAGGAATTAGTGATGATATTTTGCCCTAATGAACACAAATCCGTGGCGCCCACAATTAGGTTTACTCTCAAAACAAACTTGTTTCCTCTCTAGTTGGACTCGGATCCGGGCTAATCCACCCCGGCCTAACCTCCACTTTTTATTTAGCTTGTCCATTTTTTTGTTTGGAAGGTATTTGGGCGTTATTGCGATTTTTGCAAAACCAGTCCGTTCGAAATTGATTACTCTTCCCCTCCAATTTCTTGTCTCACACCTTTATTTAAATAATTTAGTTTAGTTGTAAAATAATAGTTTTAGAATGAATTAGGTTAGTTAGAAATTTTATAATTAATTTAGTTTATGTATAAAATAATTTAGACATAATTTAGTTGTTGTTAAAATTAGATTTAATTTTCCACAAATCTTATAATTTTTTTTAAATCTTAATTTTTTAATCTTTGTTTAGAATTGGTTTAGTTTAGGACTTTGTAAAATTTTTTTGCTAATTAACTTTATGTTTAGCCTTAAGTTGTTTATTTTTCTTTATAATAAAAAATACCAAAAATTTCTATACTTTGTCAATTAATTTCATAGACTGTTATAATTTTAATTATTTGTTCGATTCGATTTGGTTGTATTGATTGCCTATTTTGACTTTTAATCGCATTGATCAATCTCCATTTATAAATTTGTACCCCTCATTCCTAAAGCGTTGTAATAGCGTAGGACATTTAATTTCCGCAATTTACTGTTTTCCTTACACTGTATAGTAATTAGGCGTGCGTGGCAAGATTCAAAATCAATCGCTAGATACCTAATCAAAGAACAAAATAACTTGAATCAAACACACTTTTTCACATGCACACCTCTAGGGTAACCTCTCTCGTTGCCTCGGAAATACAGTCATGTCCCTCGAACGTGGATGCTTTAGCAAAGACCCTTCGATAAAAAAGATCGTAGTCCCTCAATGTCCCTCGATGTTGCCTTCGGTAAAACGATCTAGTCCCTTACGAAAATTGCTAAAGCGTCTCACAAGTTGCCTTCTATGACTGTACAAACGTCCCGCGCCTATCCCTTCACATCCAACGATGGGGATTCTTACTAAATCAATGGTAAGATAGCAACATCTAAAGGAAGAAAATAATGTTTAAGACCTTTCGAGTAGATAGATTCGCTCTTAGTTGCTCGCTTGCTCACAACCAAACATTTTACACCAATACTTTCACATTATAACCTTTTTCAAAAGACGAAAACTTTTTATATACGTTCTTATAGAGACGAGAACCATTACAAAAAAATATCTTTTCAAAATCACTTTCAAAAAACACAAATACACAAACACCTCTTTGAACTATTTTTCGAAACAACACTTGTATGCGTTCTTATAGAGATGAGAACCATTGCAAAGACATTTTCAAAATACTTTCAAAACCCACACCACAAACACATTCAAAACAAAAGCAAGTGATCTAGCGAGTAACTAAGAGCCCATGGAAAACCTTGGATGAAAAGGATTCTAATACCTTCCCTTTTCATAATCTACCCCCCGAACCCGAGAAGTAATCTCGAAAGGTCTTTCCTGTGCTTTTTTACCTTTCCTTTTGGATAAAAGAAAATTCGGTGGCGACTCTTGCTAACTGCACAATTGCAATCAAACGCAAACGACCCGAGTCATTTCTCCCACTGTATCACATTCATCATCTGAACAATCATCACCAATTGTTCCACTATCATTGATGGGAAAAATAGCAAGTGTACTATTTTTCCTCTTATAATAACAAGGAGATTCCCTGATTGTCGATCCCAAGGACTGCGTGCAGTTATCGAGTTCAATTCACGTTTAATTAAACAAAAACTTAATTGAGGTTTTGGTTTAGGAATTATCACTTAGCAGAAATAAAAAATAAGCAGAATGTAAATTAGGGCTTTTTCACAGATATGAGGAGCATGCTAAGGTATAATGTATAATTTTCCCTGTAACAACCTTGAATCCCGATCTCTTCAACAAGCTCATATCCTTCAATTACCAGCCCTTTAGATTATCTTTCCCTAAGTCCTTAGTGGGAAAACCTTTCACCATCCATCCTAAATTCTAAGTCCTTAGAGATATCTGATGGAGTCAAGCCTTTATTTTATCAAGAATGGTATGGTAACTATAGGGTATCCCTAGTCCTAGGTGATATTTATTATAGCCTAATCATACGAAAACCTTAACAACCTCGGTCCAACTGGTTGTTAACCTTAGATCAATCCTAATTGGTCCGATCAGGAAAGCATGAAAATATTACACGATTAAATTGAATAAGAAATCAACTATATTAAAGAACTCAGGAATTCATAATCATTACATATTCAAATCAGGGACACCCCCTAACATTGGGGGATTTAGCTACTCATATTGTTTAAAATAATCACAAGACAAAATATAGACATTACAAGGATTGGAATGAAAATTGATCTTCAATTGCTTCCGCGCATGAAAATCTTCCGCTCTCCGAAAACCTCGACTTCTCCAATCTTCAGCCGTGTAAACTATTCTTCGCTGCCAAAAAGTCCCATTATTCCTTGTGAAAGCTCATTTAAATAGTCACCATTCATCTAGATTGGTTGGAAGTCCCCAAAATGCCCTTACAGTTTAACATATGGAAAAATTATGAAAAAAATCAGGAAATCAGTATCACGGGCCAACACGGCCCGTGTGAGGTAACACGGCCGCCCGTGTTAACCCATAAACTCCCAAATCTTATTTTAATGTTCCAACGGTTGCAACACAGCCCGTGTCAGGCAACACGGTCGCGCGTGTTGTACCCCTGATTTCTATCTTTCTTCATTCGCCCATCCTGACACGGTATGTGTCAATCGACATGGGTGGCTGTGTCAGGCCTCCTATAGGTGGATTTTCGACTTTCTCTAAAACTCCGAGTTTTTGCACTTTTTCGCTCTGAATTATCCTATTTTATTATAATTATTTTGTTAAGCAATTGCATGTAAGATCTTATTTACTTATTTATTTATTTTTGTTAACTCATATAATTGAGTTGTTATGTTTAGTGATATAATTTTGATTAGTTTATATTAGTCATATCATCCTCAAATTAATTAAAGATTATTTTTAATATCTTGAGATCACATAAATAAATAGATATAAAATTGTGATTAATATATAGGTGGTATAATGAATTTTACTCTACATGAATTTTCATCATATTTGTATAATTAATTAGGATAAAATATTAAATTATTTTTCATAATTTATCCAGCGAAATTATGAATTAATATATAATTTAATAGTTTTATTATAAAATATAAAATTTGAATAGAAAACAATTTCAACACGTAAGTATAAAATTGTGTGTAGTTTGAAAAATCTATCGCAAAATTGAAATTTTTTTATTACATTAAAGTTTATCCCACGTGTAATTTTTTACGTTGCAAGATTTATTTTATGGTATGTTTATATTTATAATACATAGTACAATTTAGATAATATTTATACCTCAAAATTTTATTTAGATAATATTTAAATTTTTTAATTTTATTTTCACATTTAGTTTATTGATCTTGTTGTTTTTTTTTACCGGAAATATATGATCAATTTATAAATTATGATCATACATTTAGTATCAGAGCATTCTCATGCCTCTGCCTTATTTCGCATTGGTTCTTTCATATTTTCTATTTTAGTGTTTTATTTGAGTTTTGAATTTTAGAGTATTATATTTCAAAATTGATCTTACCTGATTAGACTTGGACCGGCACGACTGACTCGAGCTGAAGTTGAACGAGATGGGGGGGGGGGGGGGTACCTGCAAGACACTTCGATGCTAAAGTGAGTGGTAGCACGAGCAGGTAAAAAGTGTGTATATGGGTAAGAGAATGAATACCTGACCCTCTTGGAACAAAGAGTATTTATAGCCCCCAGCGCTGGGCCAAGGTCCCTTCATTGGGCCGACCAGGATTTGCCCAATAAAAGAACTGCCAGGTTCTACGTGTGTAGTGGGGACCCGCACGTGGTCTCCTTCCTGGGTGCTCTGCGAGAAGTACAGACGGACGAGGACGCGGTCTTTTCGGAGTTCAGGTGATGGTGTAACGGTCATAGTCTGCCCTTCGAGAGGGGTGCTCGAGCTGGATTGTATGAGGTCGAGGACGTTGCGTTCGCGGGTAGTGGCGGGCACGAATGTAGCTTCTTGGTCGGCGCGCCCCCTGTAGAGCCGTTTGGATTGGACCTTCATTCTTGCTCTTGGGCCAACCCGGACCCAGTCTAGAACAAGAGCCCCCCAAGTCGTGGCTCCTGGAGCAGGAGTTATGACTTGATCTCAGCTCGCCTTTGTCACGGGGCCTCATGCTCGGTCAGGAGATTTGGTTCCCCGTGGTTGCTTGAGGAGCTTCCCTTGTGTCGCGCTCGTGAGATAATTCCTTTCGAGGAGTGCTCGGGGGACTCTCGACGAGCTGTGTTCGTTGAGTACACGAGGCAACCCTTGGGAACCGTGACGCCACCATATTGAAGATAGGGCCATCATTTCCTAGGGGAGCTATGCGTCGAGGAGGGAAGTTTGTGGTTCCCCGGGGTGACGTTTCGTATTCCAAGTCATCACTATAAATAGGATCCTTGGGTCCCATAATATGTTTTTCCTCTTCGGGCTTCTCCTCCTTCCTCTGCCTTTGCTGCTGCTGTTTTTTCCAGATTTTCATAGGACCGTCGTGCTTTCCGCCGTCGATTTTCTTCTCCGCCGCCGTACCTCTTTCCTGATTTCAAGTAAGCGTCTCATCCCTCATGTTTTTCTCTGTGGTAGATGATTTTTGCCATTGTTTGTATGTTAGAAAATCTGCGTCTGGGATTAGCCCCGGTACATTCGTATTTTTGCCCGACATATCCATGTTTATGCCCGGTAAACGCATGTTTGTGCCCGGTAAACCTATAGTTTAGGCGTGTGACTCGCAATGCTGCCCGAGATCTTCATGATTTGGGGCGCCTAACTCGTGATAGTGCCCGGTAAACTCATAGTTCTAGGTTTAGGATTCATGATATTGCTCGTCATATCCATGGCTTAGGTCGACGTACTCGTGACTGGCCGGGATGTTGGCCCATTTAGGCAGTATGTAGGACGACTTGTCGTGGCATCTTGGCATCGGGGAGGTGATACCAGACCTTCGTTCGAATCCTCAACGTTTTAATCGTGTGTGGAGTATGACTCAGCTTGTCGCGCCCTTCTTCCTGTCAGTTATGGAAAGCGTATGGATTTGCTCCCCACTTGACCGGTTTCCTGTGCTTTGCAGGTAACAATGGCTGATGAACCGTGTTCTTCGGGGCGCAACGAGGTGGAAGACCAAAGTGCCGAGGAAAATGTGAATCTGGTCGACACCATTGATGATCCTTTGCTAGAGTGGGTGGGTGCCGAGCCCATAGGGATTGCTTCTGCTTATAGTCGGCGCAGTCGGAGCGCGTATACTATCGTCGAGCAGGGCGGTAGTCAGCCCGACTTCCAGAAGAATTTTGTCGTCACCAGACCGTCTCTTAACGCGCGGATCTGCTCGGAGTTCTTCGAGTACGGGTTTCCTATGTATGAGATCGCGTTTAAGGACCTTGGCCTAAAGCTCCCCTTTAGTGATTTTCAGGTCGGGGTCTTCAATCATTTGGAGCTGGCCCCCTCGCAGCTTCACCCCAACTCGATTGCTTTTCTTCGGGCATTTGAACTGACGTGTCGCTTTTTAAGGATTGGGGCAACCATACCTCTTTTCTTCAGAGTCTTCCATTTACAGCGCCAGTCTTGGGGAGGTAGGCACAGTTGGGTTTCCCTGAAACAGTCGAAGAGGCTGTTCAGGATGTATATGGATTCTGTCTGGGGGTTCAAGGACAAATGGTACATCGTGCGACCGGTCACCAAAACTGCTCTAGAGTCTGTATACGAGGAAGAAACTGTGGTGATCGATGATCACGGGGAGGCCCTTCTGGACGACGAGGGTCGTCCGGTGTTGGGGCGTGTAGCTAAGTTTCCCTTACATTGGAGCTCACGCCACTACGAGTATGGCACCGGTCATTACCATACGCCCGCGGGCGGGATGAGCACCGAAGATGAGGAGGATTGTGGTACCCTCTGCAGATATGTCGACAGTTTCTTCCCTGCCCAGTGGGCCACGAGGGAGGGAAAGGATATTCTCGACGAAGATGGTTACCCGACCTTTGAGGCCCGACCTATAGATACAAAGGCGCTTGTGAAGTGTCAGTCCTACGGGCAGGCCGCGAAACTGCTAGGTTATTTTTTGTCTTATAGTCTTGTTCGAATTTCTTCGTTTGTTACTTGCTCGTAACTAACCCGAGATTCTTTTATGCAGGTCACATGGCTGGGCGAAAGGAGAGGCTTCTAAAGTTGACACAAGATAAGAAAGTCAACAAAAGAGTGGTGCGAGCTCCTCAGGCGACGAGGATGGGCCCGCCAACTAGCTCGGGTGATGCTTCTGGAGGGTCCCCAAACGCTCAGGATGTCGAGCAGCATGTTGATCTGATACCGAGGAAGAGGAACCGGGTAGAGAGCCAGCTGGAAGTTGGCGAGGAGTCCGGTGCGGTGAGGTCCTTTGGGTTGCCCCCCTGTTTTAAAGAGGAGGGTTTCTTCGAGGGGTTTCCCTTGTATGTAAGCGCCGATGGAGCTGATACCATTAGGCGGCTAAGTAAGGAAAGTCAGAGAAAGCATCTGGCCGCCAACATGGTCGGGATGGTCAAGATGGCCGAGATGGCCGTTGTCCTGGCCGAGGAGGGGGAAGACTCTGATCGCGTCAAAGAGCTGGAACAGGAGAAAGCTGCCCTTACTGCAAGCTCACGAAAGTTGAAGGCTGCCCTAAAGCGCTATGAGGAGATGTTCCGCGAGCAAGCCGAGCTGCTGGCCGCGGAGAAAGAGAACTCGGGGAAGGTTGTCGAGGAGAGGGACTACTTTCGTGAGGACTGGGAACGCTTGGAAATCGAAAATGGGCGTCTCGCCAAAGAGGTCGAGGAACTGAAGGCCGCCATGCTCCCTGCCGAAGATGAGTCGGAGGAGATAGCTCCCTTGCGGAGTCGGTCGAAATTGGTCGCTCGTATTCAACTCCTTGAGACGGACTGTGTTGGCGCCTTGGCGGATGGCTTTGAAGCCGCGGTTAGCCAGCTCACTCTGCTGAATCCCGATCTGAACACCGAAGGGGTGGGCTTCATGTCCCAGATCATCGACGGCCAGATCGTGCCTCCGCCCGAGTCTCCTGTTGTCGACGCTGGTAGCCCCGGGGAAGTCTAGCCGTGAAATTATAGTCGGGCCTGCGCGCCTTTTTATTGATGGTTGTTTTTGGGGCCTGCGTGCCCGTGCATATCTACTTTTTGGGCCTGCGTGCCCGTTCTTGTAATTCCTGAACATCGCCGACCTTCTTGGTCGGTTTATTTCTATCTATTATTTATGAGCTTTTGACTGAATGTTTGTTTCGACCTTGATCATTTGCCCGTGTTTATGTTTTCATATTTTGTGATAGAATTTGCTTAAGTTATGCCCCCGAGTCTCGCCCGTGCTTGGCTGTCACTTTGTTGGCAAATTTGCCTAAGTCTTTTCCTCGGGACATGCTTGTGCTCGGCTTTCTATTTTGTGACGAATTTCGCCTAAGTTACAACCTCGAGGAGAGATTCTTTTTCGACCCTTTGGATGGTCCGACATACTTCGAGATTCGTCGGGCGTGCGGAGTGAAGCCGCTTGCTCGGGCGTATGACCCGGATCGGGGTCGCTTGCCCGTGGCGTGAACTGCCCATCGCGAGCTGGGTGTTCTGCCCTACAGGTACTTCGACGGTGGAGCTCGATTGAGGTGTCCACATCGGGCACTGTCTTTCACGCTCGTTTTGCTGAATGACATTATGTCGTTTGGGCGTAGATTGGGCCTGTACCTTGGCCTTTCTACGTGGTCGGGACGTTTCTCCCCGTTGACCGGACGTGGACGTCAACGGCGAGAGTCCTTGGTGTTAAGGGTTTTTAACTATAGTACTGCTTTAGTTTAGCAGCATTCCAGGGTCGTGGTAGTGGTTCTCCGTCTAGTTGCTCGAGGTAATATGCCCCGGTACCTGTGGTGCCGTGGACGCGATAAGGCCCCTCCCAGTTCGCGGCCAATTTCCCTTTGCGGGAGTCTTTCTGGTTTCTTTGTAACACCAGGCTGCCAATTTCGAACTCGCGTTTAATGACCTTGTCATTGTGACGCAGGGCCACTCGTTGTTTTAGGGTGGCCTCACGTAGGGCCGCCCCCGATCGGATTTCCTCGACTAAGTCGAGTTCATCCCTGAGGGCCTCGTCGTTCATTTCTTCGTCGAGGGGATTCTCTGTCCGCCTGGAGGGTTCCCGGATTTCTACTGGGATGACGGCCTCAGTGTCATACGTTAGTCGAAAGGGGGTCTCGCCCATCGTTGAATGGGGCGTGGTGCGGTATGCCCACAAGACACTGTGCAGCTCCTCGACCCAACCTCTTTTTGCTTCACCGAGCCTGCGTTTGAGTCCCCGGAGGATGACTCTGTTCGCAGCTTCGGCCTGCCCGTTGGTTTGAAGGTGCTCGACTGAGGTGAAGTGTTTTTTTGTTCCCAGTTTGGTGACGAAGTCTTAGAATCTGTGGTCGGTGAATTGGGTGCCATTGTCGGTCACCAGTGCTCTCGGGATCCCGAATCTAGCGAGGATGTTTCTTTTGTATAAACGGAGGATGTTGTGAGAGGTGATCTTCGCGAGAGCCTCGGCCTCTATCCATTTCATGAAGTAGTCCACGACCACAATGAGGAATTTGTTTTGGTAAGTTCCTTGCACGAAAGGTCCGAGGATATCCATCCCCCACCACGCGAAGGGCCACGGGGACGATAGTATGCTCAGCTCGTGAGGGGGAGCGAGGTGCATGTCGCCGTGTCTCTGGCACTTGTCACACTTCTTAACGTGTTCCTTGCTATCCTGTTGCATTGTCGGCCAGTAGTACCCTGCTCGCAGGGCTTTCCTCGCTAAAGACTTACCGCCCATGTGCTGGGCGTTAATCCCTTCGTGTATCTCCCGCAACACCTCGGGGACTGCAGATTCGTCGATGCATTTCAAGAGGGGGGTGGAGAATCCCCTGCGGTATAGTTTGTGCTCGAGCACCACGTAGGAGCATGCTCTTTGTTTCGTGATGGTTGCATCTGTCTGGTTCGCGGGGAGTTCGCCCTTTGTCAGAAAATTATACATCGGGGTCATCCAGGATGAGGCATCTCCTATGGCGTGAATCTCGACTAGTGTCGAGGACCTTTCGATGCTCGGGCGTGACAGGGATTCTTGTATGACGGATTTGTTCCCGCCCTTCTTTCTTGTGCTCGCGAGTTTGGACAATATGTCTGCCCTTGTGTTTTGCTCGCGTGGAACATGTGATATTTCTGCTCGCTCAAACTTTGTCATGTATTTTTTGACTAAGCTTAAGTATTCGACGAGGCTGTCGTTTTTGGCTTGGTAACTCCCTTGGACCTGGGAGGCAACGAGTTGCGAGTCTGTGAAGATTTGTATCTCGCGGGCTCCCAGGTCTTCGGCTAGCCTCAGTCCTGCGAGCAGGGCCTCATACTCTGCTTGGTTATTCGACGTCGGGAAGGAGATGGTTAACGAGTGTTCGATCACTACGCCTTCCTCGTTTTCCAGGAGGATCCCCGCGCCACTTCCGGATGAGCTGGAGGCTCCGTCGACGAAGATGGTCCATTTGTGTTCCTTCCCGGCAGGCGGGTCATGAGCGGTCATTTCCGCGACGAAGTCGGCCAGGGCTTGTGCTTTCAGAGCTTTCCTGCTCTCGTATTGAATGTCGAATTCGGAGAGCTCTAAGGACCATTTCAGCATTCGGCCCGCCATGTCCGGTCGACCTAAGAGTTGTCTCACTGGTTGGTCGGTTCGTACGATGACCGTGTGGGCCAGAAAATAGTGTGTGAGTCTCCTCGCTGCGTTGATGAGGGCTAGAGCTACTTTTTCTATCTGTTGGTACCTGCTCTCGGGTCCTTGCAGGGCCTTGCTCGTGAAATAAACGGGTTTCTGCCCGTCGGCGGTTTCACGGATGAGAGTCGCGCTGACGGCTTCGTTTGAGACGGCCAAGTATAGGAATAATGGCTCCCCGTCGGCCGGTCGAGATAGCACGGGTGGTTGAGATAGACTTTGCTTTAGGTGGCGCAATGCCCGTTCACATTCCTCGGTCCATTCAAAGGCTGCTTCTTTGCGAAGGAGTCTGAAGAAGGGGAGGGCATGCTGAGCGGACCTCGCGACGAAGCGGGACAATGACGTGAGCATGCCGTTCATGACTTATATTGATTTCTTTGAAGTCGGAGTTGGGAGATCGGAGAACGCTCGACATTTGTCGGGGTTGGCTTCAATTCCTCGTTCTGTTAGGTAGAATCCGAGGAATTTCCCCGCCTTGACTCCGAACGTGCATTTTTCGGGGTTGAATCTCATTTTACATCGTCTTGCTTGGGAGAAGACTGCCTTGAGGTGTGCTGCATGATCGATGTCTGCTCGGGATTTGACGATCATGTCGTCCATGTAAACCTCGAGCATGTCCCCAATCTGCTTGTGGAAAACCCTGTTCATCATACGTTGGTAAGTTGCCCTGACGTTTTTTAGTCCAAAGGGCATTACGTTGTAGTAATAATTGCCCGAACTGGTCATGAAAGCTGTGCAATGTTTGTCACCCAAGGCCATCGGGATTTGGTTATAGCCCGAGTAGGCATCCATGAACGATAGTGTTTTGTAGCCGACCGAGTTGTCGACCAGCATGTCTATGTTCGGTAAAGGGAAAGCATCTTTCGGGCAAGCCCGGTTGAGATCGATATAGTCAACACACATCCTCCATTTTCCATTATTCTTTTTAACAAGTACAACGTTCGACAACCAGGTTAAATACCGGGCTTCAGAAATAAAATTTGCCTCTAGGAGGTCTTTTACAGCTTTTTCAGCAGCCTCTGTTTTCTCCGGAGACTGCTTACGCCTACGTTGTACTACGGCCTTGGCGGCAGGATCTATGGCGAGATGGTGACAGGCGACCTCAGGGTCGAGTCCAGGCATCTTCGCGGCGCTCCAGGCGAACAGGTCAGCATTCTCGCGCAAGCAGGCTTTGATCTGCTTCCTTTCTAGGTCGGGGAGGTCTTTTCCAATCTTTACTCCTTTGCTCGGGTCTGCACCGAGGGGGACGAGCTCAAAATCCCCGTCCGGTATTGGTCGGAGCGGAACTTGCTCGCTGTTGGGAGGTTCGTCCTGATCGAAACGAGCATCCAGGGCTATAGAGTCGACCTTTGGTGGATCTTTCTGGACTTCTTCCTTGGCCAGTTCTGACTCGTCGGGCCCCTGTTGTGCCGTCGCCGGTCTTTTGGCGGGCCTTGTTCCGACGTCGACAGTGTCGCGACCCTTAGAAGCGGCGTTGAAACACCTCCAGGAAGCGGCAAGGTCTCCCTGGATAGTAGCTACCCGTGCTCTTTTGGTGTAGAACTTCATCTTCAGGTGGATGGTGGAGGGCACCGCTGTCAGTTCTGCCAGTGTTGGTCTCCTCAGAATGCAGTTGTAGAGAGACGGGCAGTCGATGACGAGGAAGCGTATTTTAACCTGCCTTGTCGCTGTGCCTTCGCCGAAGGTAACCATGAGCTTGACATATCCCCAAGGCTTGGAGGTCGAGCCGTTGAAGCCCTGTAAGTCCTACCCTACATATGGAGAGAGGTGGGAGTCGTCCAGCTACAGAGTTCGGAACAATTGGCTGTACATTACATCGACGGAACTCCCTTCGTCGACTAGGATGCGGTGCACATCGAAGTTGGCCATTCTTGCCCTTATTAACAAGGGGATGACTGCGTTGGGGGCTCTCCCGGGGAGCTCTTTCAGGTAGAAGGTGATGGGTTCCAACCTACCCTTTACCCTTTCAAATGTCACTGTTTGTGGAGGTGCCGCGTCGACCAGCTCATCCAGCTTCCTTTTAGCCGAATTGACAGTCAAGTCGTTGAATCTTCCGCCGTTGATGAACATGGCGGAGGGGAAATATTCCCACCTGCTGTGTGTTGTGAGCGGCTCCTGCAGGTGTTCGGGGACGTTGAAGTCCTCGAGTCTGGTCACGAAGAAGGCGGTCTGGACGGGGACCGACTCGTCAGATGGTCGGGCGTCTTCCTCCGGTTCTCTTGTTTCCCGGGCGTCACGACAAGGAGCGTCGTTTCGCCGGTACTGTGCGAGCCTTCCTCCCTTGATGAGGGTTTCGATGGCGTCCTTGAGGTGGACGCATTCTTCAGTCAGATGACCATGGCTCCTATGGTACTGACAATACTTGTTCTTGTCTGCTCTGGGCTTGGCGGGAGCAGGTCGGGGGCGTTTGACGCTTCCGTCCTTGAAGTCCATGCTGGCACACTCCGCCAAAATACGCTCGCGGGAAGCTATGAGCGGAGTGTACTCGGTAAAACGCCCCGAGGGTCCTCTTTGCTCTCGGACTTCTCGGGGTCTGTCTTCTTTTCTTTTCTCCCCGGTTCGTCGAGGAGGAGCAGCTTCCTGGCGCGGGTTCCTGCTGGACCCGCGAGTCCTGGGGTCTCAGGCTCTGTTGGCCGCCTCTCTCTCCTCGTAATCCATGTACACCCGGGCCTTCTCGAGGAGGGCATCGAATATTCTAGGTGGCTCGATGCCCACGACTTTTCTGAATTCCGTGCCTGGGAGGAGCCCCCTCTCCAGGAAATATCTCTTCATGTGGTCTGCACAGGGGACCTGTATAGCTTCGCGGTTGAAGCGATTGATAAACTCTCTTAAGGTTTCATCCGGTCTCTGGATGATAGCCTCGAGAGCTGCCTCGGTCTTTGGGTGTCACCGAGACGCAGTGAAAGAACTTATGAATTGGTTCTTTAGGTTTCGCCACGAGGTGATTGATCCCGGAGCGAGGCCCTTATACCAGTCCATTGCTGCTTTTCTAAGGGTCGTGGGGAACAACCGGAATTTGATGGGGCCCCCGACGTTGTGATAGTGCAGCATAGCCTCGAACCCGTCTATGTGGTCGACCGGGTCCGCGACTCCATCGTATTCCTTCAACTCTCTAACTATTTCTTGTTCCTTCTGAATCTCCTTCATAGTCTTTAGATGCTTAGGAAATAAGCCAAAACTTCTTCTGGAGAGTTCCTTTATCTTAACTTATTCCTTTTTGGCAACTTCTCTCTCTTTGCGGGCTCTTTCTCAGTTGCTTCCTTTTCAGTTGCTTTTTAAGCTTCCAGAGCTAAAGCTCATTCCTTTGCTTCAATTACATACTTATCCTTGGTCTGATCAGATAAATTATGGATTCTTAGAAATTCAGCTTAAATCCACCTGCTAAACTCGTCCCTGGTGTTGCCTAGATGAGATGAATTAGTACTTGAGCTAGATAAGTTACAGAGTTTTTCAATATTTGTCAAAGCATCTTCTGTGAAAAGAGAGTTGGTTTCTTTCAGATCCAGATTTGGTATATCAGAACTTTGATGTTTAAAACTAATTTCCTTAGCATGAGTCTCTTCAGGTTCTGTTGAATTTTGATTGCTGACAAGTTTTGGTGAGGAGGGATCAAAAACTTATAAAGTTGTTGAGATTTGTAGGGTTGGAGTGGTGGTATCAGGAGAGATATATGTGGAGTAATGATGAAGGATTTTAAGAAGACATGTTGGAAATAGGGTTGGTGCAGTAGAGGTGATGACATCCTTTAGAGGAACTAAAACAACTGTTTCAGAGGAAACAACATTTGAATTATTTGAACTTCATGAGGTATTTGAGATAGGAAACAAAATGGTTTTAGAGTAGATGATTAAGTTTTTGTTTGAAGAAACAACAAATTCTAACCAAGACGTGGTTTTGAGATGGTGGTGGGTTTGATGAAGGTTTCTGAAGAAGGGAATTGCGAAAAGCTTTCTGAGACGTGGGTGTTTAAGGGAGTGGGGAGGTCATAACAATTATGGAGAAAATTGAAGTGGGTTTAGGAAGTGGTAAGACTATATTCCTAAGATCAGAGCTCGAACAAAAGACATTAGACTGAGAAGTAGTTAACTCATATGTGGAAGAGGGATAAGAAGATGTTATTACTTTAACAATGTTCATATATGGATTTTTCTTTTGCTTTTTCTTCTTCTTCTGAGAGGCTTCAGATTCTTGAATCATGACATTGGACATTGGTGGCTGATCTTTTCTTACTAGTTGAAATTTTGTCAGGTGGAAAGAGATGTGGTTTCTTACTATTTATTTTTCTTTCTTCTTCAAGGTCTGCTTCCATACTGAAGTTTCTAAAGGGAAACATTAACCTTAGATGTTCATTTTGATTCTGGATTGTAAAACGAGGAGTTATTCTTGGAAGACTGATGTTCATAACCTTCTCTCCAAGTGGTTTAGATACCTTCTCAAGAATCCCAATTTCTACCAGGTTTACAACATTGAAGGGTTCCCCAACAACTATCTCAAGGTCTTTTTCATCCAGATCTCTTAGTTCAACGCTCTCAGCGATGATACTAGATATGAGTCTTCCAAGAGGGATATAATTCTTCATCCTATCACTTCCATTTCTTGTCATTCTCACATTATCTCTCAGATGATAAAAAATGAGAGGGAAGATTTACACAAACACCCAATGAAATAAAGTATAATATGTATAAAAGATCTCCAAGAATAATAGATGCATATTTCTTTTGTGGTACTTGGATGATTGATGATTCAAAGATTTTGGCCCAAATTCTTAGATTGTCATGAGGACCATCCGTCTTCGAGGCTTTTTGTAATTTTAAGATAGCTTGATAAGTTTCTACTATCTCCGACCATCTACTATTTGATGACACACAAATATGTGATATTTCTGGCTTGATATGCACCAAATATTTCTCATACTTTAATTTAAATTAAATTATTTTATAAGTATTATGCAGGTATTTTTCTATTTTTGCAGATATGCACTGAGCCGAACACTTTTGAAGAAATGAAGAAAAAAGGGTGCAAAAAGTAGTAAAAGAGCCCAAGGAGAAGAAACCAGCCCAAAAGCCCATTACACATGTGAGCACGTGGCCCACAAGTAACCAAGCCCTGACGACCGTCAAGGGGACGTGACGAACGTCACACTCCATGAAGACCAAGTGATGATAGTCACTTGCGTGTGACGAACGTCACAGCCTATCACCGCACTTTCTCCTCATCCAACGGACAGAAACACGTTCAAGGGTCAATCCAACGAGTTCCTACATTCTCTCACCACTCAGTCAAAAGAGCAACGAACGTGACAATTAAATGGCCTATTATTTCTCAAGGAAGAAAAGTGAACTGTTCCTACATTTTCGAGAGCAACGAATCAAGCAAGCACTATAAATAGAGCCTGAGACCACAATAGAAAGGGTTCGTCTTTTTGGCAAGAAAGTTTAGAGATTTTATTGAGCAGATATTATTTTCAGCAGAATATTATTTTCAGCATTATTCCTTTTCAACATTATTTCTTTTCCCAGTTATTTCTTTCCAGCACTATTCTTTCCAGTTTTATTTTCTTCTGTACGGTTAAATATATCCTTTGATCGAAGCAAAGCCTACAACTTGTGCAAGAGTGTTTCTATCTTCGGAGTAATTGCCAAGTTTATGTTTACAAATTCTTATTACTTATTAATTAATATAATTATGTTTATTTGTGTTTGTCCTTTAAATTATTCTGCGATTTGGTTTAATATTATGTCAGGCTAGAAATCTTATACCGGTATGTAAAGTCAATCGACCGAGGGAACAGTAGCTTAGTGGGGATTATTTTTACTACGAAACTTTCTTTTCTGGCCTAAGTTACTATTTTTCAAATCATTAAATTGTTTTGTTACGGAAGTAAAAAACAGATAGAGGTTAGGGTCAACAAAGCGGAAGTTTGAGATCTTTTAACTGGAGAGTAGTAATTAGGCATTGGCTTAAAATACAGCGGAAGCACTTTAAAGTTAATTAGGATTTTGTTTAGTTTCCAAAAAGTGTTTTTAACTCATGCGGGATGGCGGAAGCGTACGTTAGGACTTAACTGCATAACCTAGATCAACAAAACGACAATGTGAGACGAGGGTTTTTAAACTAGATAGGTTTTACTGAAAACTGTTTTGAAAATATAAAGATGCCCGACAGGTCGCTAGTTCCCGAGGTAAGACTGTTGCATACTGGTAATTAAGTTCATTGATTATTAAAATACAACTTAATTTAGCGATTAGTTTCCCCTACAACCCAAATCAAATATTCATTAGCTTTAGATTTACATAGTAACAATAGAAAATGGTAGATCGATTCATCAGTCTCAGTGGTTCGATATCTTTTAAAACTACTCGACAAGACTGTGCACTTGCAGTCCGAATCATTGGATACATAAGTACAAATCCCACGATCAAGTTTTTGGCGCCGTTGCCGGGGACTAATTTAAGTCGATATCGCTACTCTTTTGTTACGTAGTAGAGACTAGAGCAAAAACCTCTCTTTTTCTTTTCTTTTTCTTTTCTATTTGTTTTCTATTTCTTTTCTATTTTGTATGCCAAACACTCGCTCGCAAGGCGAGCCATTATACATACAAATCAACGATATCGAGCGGTATCTCAGACTTAGACGCCGCATTCAAGAGTATCATCTCAAATTTTTTTCCCAATTACTATGTATCACCCAACTTTTTTCTACAACTCCCACTCCGAGTATTTCGAGGAATCACAAGAATCCCATAAATCCGACCTCGAAATACTATTGGAGAATTTCAATGCGTCACAAACTCATTCTCATCCGAATTACCTTTCCAACTATCAATCCCAAAATTTTGAGGAATCGCAAGAATATTATAATTCCAACCAAACTTATCCTCAACCAAATTTCCCCTACAATCACTTCACCCAATATTTCGAGGAGACGCAAGAATCCTATAAATCCGACCTCGAAATATTAATGGAAAATGAAATATCTATGATGAAAGAGCGCTTTGTGGAGACACAAAATGTGACTCTAACCCACTTTGAAGAATCAGAAGAATCGCATGATTTCAACTTCGAAACATCAATGGAGGATTGTGATGTGACACTAATTCACTCTAGGTTAGAATCTATGATGGAGCACTTTGTAGAGACACAAACTGCCCAAAATGAAGAGTCTAGAAAACAAAGTCTTCAAAACAGTGAAAACCTTAGGCAACTGACCACTGTGGTTGAGTCGCTCGCGACTCACAACATAACCTTAGAGACTCAAATCTCCCAGCTTGAACAAAACCCTCTAGGACCCTTCCCTGAGGAGAAATTGGATGTTGTAACAACCAGTAGTGAAAAACAAATTGAAAATCCTAAGGAGAATGATAATGAGGTTGAGGAGAGTGATGATATGGTTGAGGAGAGTTCAGACGAGAAAAGAGTGAAGATCGAGAAAAATCCTCCAACAACATCTAAAAGGGAGGTTGTAGAAAAGGTAGAGAAGGAAGCACCTATTGTTGTTCCTCATCCCTGTAACCCACTGATTCCTTTCTCGAAAAGTTTTATGGAAGCTCATATAGACTCCCAATCTAAAACGTGTATGAAGGTATTGGAAAATATCCACACCAACGCACCCTTGTTTGAAGTCTTACATAAAAAGAGAAAATTAGATGACCATGAAACTAGGGATATTATTAGCGTTAAGAGGGTAAGGTTAAACTTTGAGGTGGTGGATGAAATCACTAAGCCCAAACTTGAAAAGTTGATACTTATGATAGATCCAGAACCACCACCACAAGTTCAGAAGAATGAACCACCCCACAGAAGAAAGAAAATAAAAGGTGAGGGATATGTGAGATGGCTTGATAAGTGGCCATGGAAAATGACAACTACTAAAAGTTCAACCGAGGAGTCATCCTCGAGAGAACCACCATGAGTGCTTGCACTCTTGAGTTGTCAAGCTAACGACATTAAACAAGCGCTGTGTGGGAGGCAACCCACAATTTTTATTTTTTAATATTTATTATCTCTCAAATATCTTTACCTTTTATTTTTATTTTTATTTCTGCATTTTGATTTTTACTTTCTGATTTTTTCCTTTTCTTTCTTTCTCCCACAACATGTTTTACTTATTTGCAATTTTCTTTTACAAATTTTAGTACCGACTCACAGGAACCTACAAGCTGAAATTCATGGATACTATCATTTTTGCCTCGGAGACTCAGCAGAGAAGATATGAGATTCTGGCTCAGCGCCAGATGAGTATGACCACGTATGTGCATGATCCCACCTTGACAGTCTTAGGAATCAGGGAAAGTGTCTACTTCATGTTTAACAAGATAGGATGGGAGGGGTTCCTAGCCCATAAACACCCTACACACCAACGCCTCACCTTGGAGTTCTTGAGCTCCCTCATCTATAAACCCACACAAGGCTTAGGGAGTAGTAGAGGTCAGATGTCCTTTAGATTGTTCGGTTTCACCCACCAGTTTACAGTTTGCAATCTAGCTGAGCTGCTAGGATTCCCTAGTTCTTTAGACGCCCACTTGGAAACCCAAGCGGATGATTACCTCAACTTTGAGCTTAATCACTTTTGGAGAGACATAGCGGGCCAATATCCCGAGGACACCGACCACCTTGATGCCACCGAGATTCATAACCCTGCTATTAGGTATTTCCTTCACATTTTAGCTTTCACATTTTTTGGAAAACCTATTAATCAACTCTCGGTTTCTAGGGATGAGTTGTTCATCATTTACTGTGCTTTTCAGTCCAGACCAGTCATTGGTGCATCATTTATGATCGCCAACATGTCAACTATAGCTCAGTGTACCCATGGCCCCATCTGTGTCGGCGGGCTAGTCACAATGATAGCCGAGGCCCTATCCCTACGGTCATCTCTGTCGCGCCTTACACCGTACGCCATGTATTATACCATGGACATCCCTTTTTTCTTTAACATTTCTTTGATTGGTAACCTCAGCCCACCTCACTTTCAGCTGCTTGTCCAACGTAACCCTGTCTATTGCTTCAAATTGCCTAGCCCCGAGCATACCAGTGTCTATACCAAGACAAATTGGCTATATCCCCTAGAGAAGACAGACGAACACGACCCTGAGAGGGAGGAGAGCGACCCATATACACCCACAGGTTACCACGATTATAAACCTTTGGATTACCCTACACTACCCCTTGTTTCTACAGTTGATGACATACCCATGCCTGATCATGCACATACGATTAAGACTCTGCAGACAGATGTTACCACACTCCGAGGAGAGCTCGACATTGTTAAAGAAAATGTCAGCACACTTCGGCGTGACTTCTTTCATTTCATGGACGTTGTCACGGAGCAGTTTGATCACATTTATCAACATCTGCACGCTTCTGCACCACCTCCCGGAGGCCCTCATGCTTGATAGTTTTTCTGTACTGCCCCAGTGAGGACACTGTTTGTTCTTAGTGTGGGGGGGGGGGGGTTTCATTATTATTATTATTCCCAAACTCATTATGGTTTTAATTATCTTCGAATAATATGTTACTTTTCGGTCCTAAAATTTTATTCATATCCATTTTATTTATTTTTATTTACAAAGTATGCATTCATTTTTATACTATGCAATTTCCATTATTATTTTCATTTGTTCTTAATTTCTATTATTATTATCATGTGTTTTTTATTTTTGTTACCATCTTTATTTGCTTCTTATTTACCATATCATTCTTCCAATTATACAATGTACTACTATATCCCTTGCAATATACTTCTCAAAATTAGAGATTAATGAATTAAATTAGTGGAGCACGCGGTCAAAGAGGTCAAAGAGACCAACGCATCTCACCCTGACGAACGTCAGGATGCATGTGACGAACGTCAGGGATTGTCTTTGACTCTGACGAACGTCAGAGAGAATGTGATGGGCGGCATGCATTGTCCCCCACGCTTTTCAGAACCGTGACATTGAACTGCATTGATAGCATTGATGCACGAAAAATTTGTATTAAAATCCCACCACCCCATTTACTCCACTCACCCATAACTTCCATAACCTCCCAAATTTCAAAATTCTCCCATAAACACCATTACATTTCTTACTCCACAAAACCATCTATATAAACCCTCCCCTTTCATCCTTAGTTTCATCACTACAACTCCCTTTCCATCTCTCTACCACAAATACAATTTTTTTTTCTATCAAGTTCAAAACTCATGGCCAACCAACCCGAACCCGACATGCGACATCTCGTGCTCCGACAAGGAGAAGCCAGTGAGCTTCAAAAAGAGAGGTACATAAAATTCCATCACCGAGGGCTAACATCCACACGGTTCGTCGACAACAATTTCTTGCAAGAATTAGGCTTGCAACCTCATATGGAAGGCTTGCTGAATAAAGCTGGCCTAAGCTTTATTAGCACGATGAACACACCAACTTACGAAGCTCTCACGTTGGAATTCTTGAGTTCCTACACACATCACACTCGAGAAGATGCAGACGCACACCTAACGGGAGCCGATCATTTCAGGATGTTCAACCGAGAGTACCAACTCAACCATGAGATTTTGAGCGACATATTTCATTTTCCCCGAGGGAATAATGTGCAATATCGCATCCCCCCAGAATTGGATTGGAATGGAAGTGCATATGCACTATGGGAGAGAATAACCGGCGAACCAAATGTCACACCCGAAGCACGGTACGCCTCTCACATCCACAACCCGAACATCCGCTTCTTACACCATGTTATGGCAAACACAATATTCAGAAGGGCAAACAACAACAAGGTAAACGCTAAAGAATTATATGCTCTTCACTGTACCTTTTCGCAAAACCTCCGTCTTAATCCCGTTACTTTAATGAAGGCCCACATTCAAAACCTCGTTGCAAGAGAAGGGACCACACCTTTTTGCATCGGAGGCATCGTCACCGCCACCGCAGTTCACTTGAACTGGGGGGAAAGGATCCAACACCTACCACCGCTTCCAGCAATTTTTATGGACATTGATAACTGTAGAGCTGGCCGCCTGATTAAAGTACGAGAAGCTGGAGGGTACTATCTCATGGTTAAGAATGCAAGAGTTTGTAGTGTGATCATGCCAAATCATAATCATACTTACTTGGGTAATCCGGATAATTGGCTTTACAACCTGAACGCCCCAGAACCCGGAGAAAATGTGCAAGGAAATCAAGGTCAGGCTAACAACACTGCCGCTGACGAAATCGAGGAAGAATTAGAGCAGCAAGAGCCCCAACCACAACAAGCCAACAATCCCGCCACCATGGACGTAATATATGCCGCAATAATGCAACAAAACCAGCTGTCCACTCAACGCCACCAGAGCCTCGAGACACGCCAAATCGAGATGATGACTCTCATGCAACAAATGCAGAGAGACCAAAATGACTAAGCTCTCAGGCACGATCAATGTATGCTGGAATTCACCACAGGAATAACGGCAGATATGCAAGCCTTAACACTCCGTGTTGACGACTTGCATAATATCATATCCCAAAGAGATGGCGGCGAATCTTCCAGACATGGTGGGCAAGCACGTCGAAGAGCAAGGACATGTGGCCGATACCAAAGACAAGAGGAGGAAGAATGATTATGTTGTTATCTTTCCCCTTTCCCGCTTCTATCAATACATTGAGGACAATGTATGATTCAAGTATGGGGGAGGAAGTATTTCCCTTTTCCTAGTAATTTTTATTTCCTTTGTAATTTCCCTTCCGTTATCTCTAATTTAATAAAAAATTTTTTATCAAGTTATCTATTGAAGCAATTTGTGTTGTTCTTTTAGACTCCCCTTTCTTTTCGAGCCCATAAATTTTTTTTTTTATTTTTGTCTCACTCGACAAAGTAAATAGACTGCAAAATCTTTAATCATCAGGAATTGGGGCGAGATTAAGCAAAATTTCTTCCGTCTAGACACTCTACAACCCCAGAGTATGATAGATCAATTCAAGTACATGTTGTTTCCAACACCCTGAGTTTGGTCTTTATAGTAACCTTGAGTAGTTTATATTAGCAGTCAACACCGTCTTAAACACAAACTACGTAGGAAGTCGATGAATATAAGTGGATGATAGAATATTTCAGCAAAATGTTGCAAGGAAACACACTGATTAAATTGGACGATCCTCACCCGATTGCCTAATCTAAAGGATGTAAACCTTACAAAGTAACATGAAAATTCATTTGATGGATGGTTCAGGAGCATCTGGTACTGAACTCGGTAGGGCAGATTACGGTCTGATCCCCCGCATCCAACATTTGAATTAAAGGTTGCCACATTAATGTGCCAAAAACCTCTAAAAGTTTAAAGGATCATAACCACTAACTGACTGTTCTGCTATGTGCGTGTGAAGATAAAGGGCTTAATGTGATTGTGCTAGAATGAAAAAGGCAAAACAAGACAAATACTCGAGGTAGGCTATGATGGGACCTGTAACTAGTTTACGTAAAATGGGACTGTCTAGCGTCATCGACGTAGTAATGGAGCATAAATTAAACCAACGATTTTCTGACAAAAACACAACGCAGCTATATATTTGTCGATCCGAGTCATAACCATGTTTAAAAAAACATCGTACTCAGCATTTGCTTGAGGAAAAGCAAAGTTTAAGTATGGGGGAGTTTGATGACACACAAATATGTGATATTTCTGGCTTGATATGCACCAAATATTTCTCATACTTTAGTTTAAATTAAATTATTTTATAAGTATTATGTAGGTATTTTTCTATTTTTGCAGATATGCACTGAGTCGAATACTTTTGAAGAAATGAAGAAAAAAGGGTGCAAAAAGTAGTAAAAGAGCCTAAGGAGAAGAAACCAACCCAAAAGCCCATTACACATGTGAGCACGTGGCCCACAAGTAACCAAGCCTTGACGACCGTCAAGGGGACGTGACGAACGTCACGCTCCATGAAGACCAAGTGACGATAGTCACTTGCGTGTGACGAACGTCACAGCCTATCACCCCACTTTCTCCTCATCCAACGGACAGAAACATGTTCAAGGGTCAATCCAACGAGTTCCTACATCCTCTCACCCACTCAGTCAAAAGAGCAACGAACGTGACAATTAAATGGCCTATTATTTCTCAAGGAAGAAAAGTGAATTGTTCCTACATTTTCGAGAGCAACGAATCAAGCAAGCACTATAAATAGAGCCTGAGACCACAGTAGAAAGGGTTCGTCTTTTTGGAAAGAAAGTTTAGAGATTTTATTGAGCAAATATTATTTTCAGTAGAATATTATTTTCAGCATTATTCCTTTTTAGCATTATTTCTTTTCCCAGTTATTTCTTTCCAGCACTATTCTTTCCAGTTTTATTTTCTTCTGTACGATTAAATATATCCTTCGATCGAAGCAAAGCCTACAATTTATGCAGGAGTGTTTCTATCTTCGGAGTAATTGCCAGGTTTATGTTTACAAATTCTTATTGCTTATTAATTAATATAATTATGTTTATTTGTGTTTGTCCTTTAAATTATTCTGCGATTTGGTTTAATATTATGTCAGGCTAGAAATCTTATACCGGTATGTAAAGTCAATCGACCGAGGGAACGGTAGCTTAGTCGGGATTATTTTTACTACGAAACTTTCTTTTCTGGCCTAATTTACTATTTTTCAAATCATTAAATTGTTTTGTTACGGAAGTAAAAAACAGATAGAGGTTAGGGTCAACAAAGCGGAAGTTTGAGATCTTTTAACTGGACAGTAGTAAGTAGGCATTGGCTTAAAATAGAGCGGAAGCACTTTAAAGTTAATTAGGATTTTGTTTAGTTTCCAAAAAGTGTTTTTAACTCCTGCGGGATGGCGGAAGCGTACGTTAGGACTTAACTGCATAGCCTAGATCAACAAAACGACAGTGTGAGACGAGGGTTTTTAAACTAGATAGGTTTTACTGAAAACTGTTTTGAAAATATAAAGACGCCCGACAGGTCGCTAGTTCCCGAGGTAAGACTGTGGCATACTGGTAATTAAGCTCATTGATTATTAAAATAAAACTTAATTTAGCGATTAGTTTCCCCTACAACCCAAATCAAATATTCATTAGCTTTAGATTTACATAGTAACAATAGAAAATGGTAGATCGATTCATCAGTCTCTGTGGTTCGATATCTTTTAAAACTACTCGACAAGACTGTGCACTTGCAGTCTGAATCATTGGATACATAAGTACAAATCCCACGATCACTATTTGCTTCATAACATCTTATTCCTTTCCCATCATGATTGAGAACTTTTGCAATAATTTGTTCACTGATGATAAAATTCTTTCCTTTAACAAACGAAACTACTAGATAGGTATATGATTTAGCGAGAATCCGAAAATATTTCACAAGCTGAGGAAGAACCAGTCCATTTAGAAGTTTAAAGTAATTTTCCCATCTTTGGTTTATTACATCGACCAAAAGATCAAAACCATTATTCTTGATGTTTTGAAAGTTTACAAAAGGTTCACCGAGAACTCTTAATGAATTTAAATCTGTAGATATAGTGACTTCAGGAGCATAGTAAGGTTATTCTTCAACAATCTCTTTATCATGCCTATATTATATCGATAGAAGATGAGGAAATGGTTTGGATTTAGGAGGTGGAGGCCTTTCATGAATGATTTTATTATGAGAATTCATAATTGGTTTGGGAATTTTTAGGGTTTGAACAAGGAACAGTGAGAAGAAGTAAAAAAAGAGTGTGAAATTGAATGAGTGATTATTTATAATGCATTGAAAAAGATCACTAAGAGACAGAATCATACACGCAAGGAAAATAATTATTACCTAGACCTAGTTTCAAGAAAACCTTACAGAGCACATAATGACACTTTATGGTGTAATGATGAAAAGGCGCAGACAATTGTCTTATCGAATCAATCTTTTCAATTAACTCATAAAATATATAAGAGAGAGAGAGAGAGAGAGAGAGAGAGAGAGAGAGAGAGAGAGAGAGATTTGTTTATGAATATATTCAAGAGAGGTTTGGAATAGTATGAAACATCACTTTCCTATACCTGCTGCCTACAGTACATAGCCTATGTCAGTAGGAGAATAACTTCTTTGAATAGTAAAATTAGTGTACTATTTTCTTCTTGACTAAGTTTCTTGATCTTTATCTTATGATGATGTACTTATGATTCTGAAGTATTAAGCTTGGAATAGATCAATCATTTGTCTTCGTTCATCTGATGACTGACTGATGAGTAGTTCAGAAACTACTTTGTTGCTGTAGCATAGGAACTCCAGAGTGGTCATAACCAAATATTGTCTTCAGAATTTTGGGCAACAACATATCTGAACCATGAAGCTTTTCTTCTAATCTAGAACTACTCTTGAAGGCATATTTCTTTTCTAATCTGAGAGATGGATATTGTGTTTGAGAAGATGTTTCATTTCAGATACTTTCAATAGTAGATTCTTGTTTTCAAAACGATCGACAATGCCCTATCTGAGAAACAAGTCTTGTGGTTGTACGTGAAAGCTTTTCTGATGAAGATATCAAAAGCTTTTCTGATGATGGACCTTGAAATCTGATATTATGACAACAACCTATCTGATTCTCTAGTTTTTCAATTCTTGAGCTTTTATTCTTTTATTCTTGTTGAATTAATTCTGATTAAGGAGTGATAATGGTCCAAAGATTCTTCTTTGTCGTAGAGTCATAGTATTTCAGATATTTGAGCATTGTCTTCAGGTATATAAACAACAACTTATTTAATGAATAACTCCTTTAGTGAAATCTCTTCTGATCTACTTCATCTTGACCTTGTCTTGATACCTTGATAATCAACTTTTCTAAACTGCATATTTAATGTCTGATTTCTTAAGTAACAACGTATATTAATACATTTGATTTTGACATTGAGTTCCTTCTTTATAATATCTTGATCTTTGGATTGATTCCATTTCTTATGAACATTCAACATTCCTTAGAACTGTTGATGTTTAAATAGAAATGGTCACAATATTTCTTCTGTTGAGTGCAATGGTACTTATGATGATATTTGTCTTCTGACGAATATTACTTCCGCTGAGTAGATTGTCTTGAGAAGATATCATCATTTGATCGTGTCTTCTGATGGACTTTGATATGTTGATTAGAAATGAGTCCACACGATCTTTCTTTCCTTGATCCTTTCTTATGATGGAATACTTCTGATGTTGAATGAAGGTGCACATTCCATGAATTCTCCGAGTCTTCAGAATCTTGACTTTGTCTTCAGAACTGTGAGAAACAAATTTTCTGATGAGCAAATCTTGACTTGTGATCTTGGAGTATTATCTTTCTCCATATGTGGTCAGAATCTTGACTCCGTCTTTAGAATCATAAGCAACAACTCTTCTAATGAACGAATATTGACTTCTAATCTTCTATGTTGGAAGCTTGTTTCTTGTACGCTCTTTATTTATGATCTTGAAGAAACAGCTTATCAGAAACTTTTTCTTCTTTGAAACTCATTGATATTCTTTTCTTGTTAAACATTCAACATTACAAAGAACTACTGGTGTTGCATTAGAAACATAACTCAATGGTTCTTCTTCTGAGTGATAAAGTGATTTTGATGATATCTTGATTAAGACTATCCATAATTCTAATAATGTATTTGCACACTCAATGAAACCATTAAAACTAAAATTGTATTTCATAAAATATATGATTGTTATCATCAAGACACAAAGATTAAACGCGAATCTAAATCTTTTTCTTACAATATCCCCCTTTTTGATGATGACAAAACCATGTATTTTGATGAAATAATTTTACAGGGTTAAATCATAAACAAAGTAAAGTAAGAGTTTAGAAAACCCCCCTTGAGTTGGAAACTCCCCCTAGGATAAACAATCTCCCCCTGAATCATAAACTTTTGATCTTTTAGAGCTTAGGAGAAATGTTATCCTTTCCGAATCTTATGTATCATCATTGATTAAATCTTTAATCTTATCAGATTATCCATGCTTTCTCAGAACATTAGAAACTTGATTTATCACAGTGAATGTAATGTTTCATTTGAAATGTTCTTGTAGAAGTGATTACGAACATTCTAAGTAATTTGGTAATTTATTTCATGTTAGAATGTCATTTAATTCATAGGGTTTACAAAATTTATTTGTACCCCAATTTCCCCCCTTAAGATCCCTTCATCATATCATATCAATTCAATCACAACAAGATCACACACTAGGGTTTGCTTTTCCTCCCTATCTTTAGCTTTTCTCTGTGAGGAATCACCAAGCACCTTGACTTGTATTTTTATGATCATCTATGTTTTGATTATCCTTTAACTAATGAAATACAATATATGTGTGCCTTAATTGTTGATGATGTAGGTGAAAGCACAATGCATTCCATCAAAGTTGGTCTTTGGGCTCATAAGTTCATTCTTTGTGTCTTCCTTAACAAAGCTTCATTGAGATTCAAGCCTTATCATTAAATATGATTGAAGTAACATCATGACAAAGCTTATTATGATTCATCACACTTCAATTTGTCAAATATAGTTCAAAGGTACAAAGGTTGGTTGAAGAAGTTTGACATAGTTGGACAAGCCTTTGTTTCCATTGATCACAGGTGCACATATCCTTCATTTCTCAAGATATGGAAGTGGTATTGGTTTCTATGACTTCTTATTATCATCCTTAACAACTTATATTTACATGACAAAGGTATTGGTGCAAGAAGGTTGATAAAAATTGCAAAGGTCTCCCAAAGCATTTTCTTGCTCTAGGAGTTAGGGTTTTGAACTTCTAAGGGGTATATCTTGCTCATCTTTTGTTATTATTGAGTGATTTTAAAGAAATCTTTCTCTTCAAAGGGTTATTAACATATCACTTCAAAGTTTCAAGGAAATTTTGTGTGTAAGAAACTTGATGATGAAGAAAGATTACAAGTCCTCCAAATGAACCCTCAAATTCCTTTATGTGACTTCAAATGATCATAAATTGATCAATTTTTATTACCTTGAACCCATTCTTTTTCCATAATGATCTTGAATGTTGTAACTTAAACCCATATTCAAAGTGCAAAGTGCAAAAGTGGATGGAAGATGCTCTAAGGATACAAAAGATTATAGGTCATTTCATGAATTTTTGCCAACTTAAACAAGTCATAACTCTCTCAATTTTTGGATATTTTGAATGGTTCAAGTCTCAAAATGTCATTCAAGAGATCTATTTCATGCCATCTTTTTTGGTCAAGAACAAATTCCAAGTGGAAGACCGTGTTTGGATGCAAGACATTATAAGTCATTTTTGAAGAAAAACTTAGAAATTTTCCAAGTATGGAAAGTCAACTTCTTTTTCCCAACTTTGACTCTTTGCAGCTTTCAGCTCAAGCAACCATTTTATCCCATTCGTTCACCACTGCAAAGCTTGCAACTTCCTCTTTCTAAAGCTTCAATAATAATTCCCTAAGACCCCTTGAGTTGAAAATGCCATTGGTTCAAAAATGATACCTTGGAACTGAAGTTTCTCAAACAGTAAGAATTTGATTTCCATAATACAACTTCTAATCACCTAAATTCCACGCGCTTTACACTTAAACTTGACTAGCAAACGTGTTTGGACCATTTAGAGTGTCAAAACACATCATTTGGATGAGTTTTGATGCACATGTGATCACACGTTCTTCATGATCACAAGTGTGCACGAATTCACTTCAAATTGCATCATCCACCCCTCCTATAAATACAAGCTCTATTCCACTCATTTTTCCCAAGCTTGAACAACAAAAATCACTCTGCCAAACTCTCTGCATAGCTTAGTTTTCTGCAACTTCGAAATCAGTGTTCTAGCTTTCTTTAATCCATTTTCTTTATCAATTCACCTTCCTTGAACCTAATTGAAGCTAACAAAAGAAGAATCAAGTTCTAAAACTCCCCGAATTATGCTAGCCAAGTCCATTTTCAGAGCTCTACAACTTAACTTCAATAGGTAGATTCCTCCATCAATTCTCTCAAACTTTGATACTATTGTGAAGCTCTTGTCATCCTGGTTCTAGTCGCAACACTTGCTTTTAACTGGAAACACATTTTGACCATGAAATTTCAAATCCATTTTCAAAACTTCTCTTCCAAATTGTTGGGGCTACAGTTTACATAAATTTTTCGCGAAGGTGTGGTTGTCTTCGTCTTGATGAGACGAAGCGAATGGTACCAGTGTCATGCTCTAATTTTACAGTTTGAGCGACCTGGTTTTGAGACTGGCTGGAGGTTGAAGATAACCAACGTGTCATCCTTCAACCATCGAAAAAAGGCCATTTGGAATTTTTGAATTTCTGATTTTATATTGAATCCTGTGCTTTATTCATTAATGACCATGATATGCACAGCGTGCCAGATCCCTTAGATTTGATTACTAACGCGTTTTGACTCTCATCCAATGGTCCACATATTTTTGACTTTATTTTTTATTTATGATTTTTATGTTTAATTGTTTCAAATTTCAAAAATTCATAGAAAATTCATTTTAACTCCAAAAAATCTGAAAATATTATGGAAGATACTTTTGATTTTTCTCTTTATGAATTTTATTTTTTTACAATTTTATTTTGTGTTTTGATATTTTTTTAATAATTTTTCACTTTATTTGATTTGTTTTAAATGTTTAAACATACTTTTATTCATTTTTAAATTCTGAAAAAATGGGGAAGGATCCAATGACATTTTGACAAATATTGGTGACCTCGTTTATTTTTTAATTCTGACTTTGTTATTTCTTATCAATTTTGATTTATTTTACCTATTTCTTTTAATTTTAAAAATAGTTGATGACTTTAAAAAATTACCAAAAAATTTATAAATATATTTTAGTTCATTTCTGATTTTTATATGACCTTACTTAATTTTTCTTGATTAATTTGAATATATTTGCTATTTTTCCTCTATTATTTCCATATTATAATCATTTTAAAATCCTTATTCTTTTATTTTTAATACAATTCTATTTTTGTATATTTTATGGCTGATCATGGGTTGAAATTTTGATCATGAACTTTGTTAACATCATTGGAACAATGGTGTTGAGTCTAACTCCATAAAAATGGATGAATGATTTTAATAATAGTTTAGATGAAATTTTGGTTCAAATATGTTTTATTCATTTTCCCCATCCCTCTTCATCTTACCCCCTTCTTATTGTATTAGATGTTATAGGATGATGATATCTATATCATTTATCCAAGCATGAAGTACATAGATTTCTATTGACCGGCCTCAAAATAGGTGCGACTTATATATAAGTCCACTTACAATTGCTTAACATAGCGCTAAATTTTGTCCCGATTTGAGAAAATGATCATTCGTGGCCCAAACCTATGTTTGCAAGCCCAAGTATGTTAATTTGAATCCTTTGATCCAATAACCTTGAGATCCATTGTTAGGATTCTTTGCTTCTACCAATCCTCTAATGGAACTTCATCAATTTTAGTCAAAATGGATCACTTAAATATCATTAGTCATTAAGTGATATTTTAAAGTTCTTAAATGGATGATATACTAGACAAAAAACAAATGCAACTTGTTGTTGAGTGGCTTTAGTTCTACCAATCCTCTAATGAGTTCCAAATGCAAGTTTCAAGACGGTCATCCAACTAACCATTAACTTCTAACAATTGACCTTATTTTATGTTTTTATTTTATGCTTTTACTTTATGTACCATTTACCTTAGCATCTACATTTCATGCTATTTTTATCTTTGCTCGCTTAAGTCTTTATATTCATGTCATTTTTAATTTGCTCACTTGAGCTTTTCATTTCTTTTTTAAGATACCTAATAATTAACTTAAACCCTAAAAAACTTTAATGTTACTTGGACTACTTGGTTACTATCCTTGGCATTATGGAGTAATGGACTTCTTGGACTTAGGAGTAAAAACCCTGGCCTATGTTGAATACCTTGTGACCTTGATTGTTATTTTGTCTGGAGTTCTTGGGGTTTACCCCAAGACATTGGGTTTTTTGCTTTTTGTGTGTGCAGGTTATCCCTATTACATGTTTTGTCAGTGATCTAGAATTCATCTGTATACAACTGTTACTATGTCCAATTTTTGTGAAGACTTAATGCAGTTGAAGTTTGGTATTCTTAAGAGGTTTATTAAGTGTTTTCTTGGTTTTAAATCCAAAGGATGGGATTCTACATTGATTCATCATGTCAAGTGTTGGCTTCTTGTTTGGTTACATGGTTCTTCTCCATAGCTTTTACCTTATGCTTTAGGATAGTCTCTTCATCTCCTCCCATCTTCTTTAATTTCAAAAATCTTCTCCCTCCTTTTGAAAAACTTCTTATTTTAAAACTTGAACCATTTCATAATAAACTTGGACTTATGTCCATGCATTTTCAAAAAAAATTATTTCTTAATAAAATTTCAATTAACTTAACAATACCTTGATATTTTTTGTGAGAAGACTAAAAGTCAATGAATCTCATTCAACTATTTTTCCATTTTGGCTCTTATCTTTAAAAACTTTTTCTCAAAAAAGAAGATTGGACTCTTGTAAATCCTTGTAGTGATGCAAATAACTATACTTCTACAATATGTAGTGAAGTGAGATATTTTCCACTTGGGTGTTGTGTGAGGCATTATTGATTTTAAGATCCAAGCCATATCCTCCACTTTGAGATGATGCAAATTCTCCTTTCTCATAATTGTGGGTAGTAAGTATGTCTTCCACACGGACAATGACAATGACGTATTGTCTCTTAAAATTAACCAACACACTTATGTTTTAAATTTTTAAAGAGGAACTACATGTACCCTAATCCCCTATTGCACAGATGGTGGTACATAGACATTAAAGGTTCGCAACCGCAGCGGGTGCAAAAAAAAATCATAAAAAATATACTTTTTTTCTTATCCCCACAATCTATTTTACATACAACATTTTATAGACAAAATATACAGATTTACAAAGAGGCTCCTGCGGAGTACCGTATATGTTTAGGATGTTAATATCTTCCCTTTGCATAACCAACCCCCTTACCTCGAATCTTTCCCCCTCTTTTGGGTTATTCTCTCTTTTCCCATTCCTTTGGAAACATAAAGCGCAGTGACGATTTTTATTTTGATCTGTACAAGTCAAGTCAATCTAATGGCTTTGTCTTAACATTTCTACCGCTACAGATAAAATGGCGACTTCACTTGGGAAAGATTGACCTCTTGCTGGTCCATCCCTAAGTGGGTTGAGCCTATCTTTGTTTATATCTTTATATGTGCTATTATATGTTATATCTTATATGTTGTATATATGTTTGTCTAAATTTTCCTGGTTTTCAGGGTGCTTGGTGATTTCTCATAAGTCCTATACACGGACTTGGGAAAACATAAGATAGGATGGGCGGTATAGTCATGATAGCTTTGAGGGAGTAATCCCAAAAAAGAAGGCATGATATCCCCCACTCAGTGAAGGCCCCTTTGACTATAGTGTCGTTTATCGAGTAATTGGGAAGACATACTGCTTTCGACCTGAGAGCCTGCTGAAACTGAGGACCGTAGAATACCTAACCCATCTTGGCCTTTTAGGTGTAGTGTGGAAGCTATGACGGAGTAATCCGGAAGTAGTTGTTACACGATACTATGCTCGAACGAGTTTTTCATGAGAATATTGCTAATTACCGAGTTAATCGGGAAGTTGGTAATATCTGAAGGAAGGATGTAGACTCTGGGAACCTCTAGAACCTTGTTCGGCAGGTGATAACTTTTATACCATACCTTATGGGTAGTACCTTTGACCTCATGCTCGTGACGCTGAACCTATGAACCCTATGTTTGTGATCTTGTGTGTGATTTATGCATCATGCATTCATGCATCGATGAGCATCTCTTAAAAGACATCTTATTTCAAGGGACTTAAAAGTTAACTGTTTGTGAATATATCAGGTACTTTTTGACTATGGATTCTGGAAAAAGAAAGATCGGGTAGTACAGTTTCAAAGATCCCAAGATAGATGAGTTGATGAGTCTGATTCCCAAGATTGAGTGTTCAACAGATTTCCGGAGGAAGTATGAGTCCATCATTTCTCTCATGAAGCTCAGGAAGAAGGAGGGTATTCTCTCGACCTTGGTCCAGTTCTATGATCCGATGTATCAATGCTTTACTTTCCCTGACTATCAATTATTGCCTACACTAGAGGAGTATTCTTATCTGCTGAGTTTACCTATTATCGGTCGTGTTCCTTTTACTGGTTTAGAAGGGGAGCCAAAATCACATGAGATTGCTGCTTTGATTCATTTGGGAAAGTCTGAGGTTGAAGCCCACATGACTACCAAAGGAGGGATTAGAGGATTACCAGCTCAGTTCTTGTTGGAGAAAACTCGCTACTTTTCTAGGATGAAGAGTACGGTTGCTTTCGAAGCCATCTTTGCTCTACTTGCTTATGGTCTGTTCTTATTTCCCAATGTAGACAAATTTGTTGATATCAATTCCATCAAGATATTTATGATCGGAAACCAGGTTCCTACATTGTTGGGTGATGCATGTTACTCTATTCATCTTATGGATTCTTATCATGGAGGGATGATCATCTGTTGTACGCCTCTGTTGTATCAGTGGTTTACTTATCATTTCTCTCGATCTGATGCCTTCTGAGATATATGGAATGAACCTAGTTGGGCTTCAAAGATCATGGCACTTACTCATTCAGATATTGTTTGGTATCATCTCGCTTATCGTGATATAGAGATTGTCGACGGTTGCAGTAGTTTCCCCAATGTATCTCTTCTTGGAACAAATGGAGGAATTAACTACAACCCTGTTCTTGCACGACGACAGCTTGGATATCTAATGAGGGATAAGCCAAATAATATTCATTTGAGTAGTTTCTTCCTGAAAGAGGGAGAAGACCATAAGGAAACTAGGGAGCAGATTACAAAGGCATGGCGTCACATTCACAAGAAGAGTAGGAAGGACTTGAAACCTAGAGGGGTTGTTTCTTTGGAGCCTTATCTACTGTGGGTACAAGCAAGAGCTATTCAGTTGAAGATGCCATATTCTTGAGAAGCACCTATGCCTGATATGTTTGTGAAGACCACTCTTCCCCTATTGGATGATGTAGAAGAGCTCCAGCTTGCTTTAGTTAGGATGCAACAGGAAAATGAAGCTTGGAAGAAAGACGACTTGATTAAGATTCTTGAGATTTGGGCTGTTGAGATGATGGAGAGGCAAGGGGATTTATTTTCTCCTAAGCCTCAATCAGGCACTAATTGCTCACTTCCTGGTTCAGATGATTGGAAAGAGGTCGCTACCAGATGTGCGGAAGGAAACCAGAGGTTAAAGGCTTAGATTTCCCGACTTATCGGGAAGCGTTAGCGTATAGAGTGATCTCCATCAACTTTGCTTCTTAGGGTTTTAGACTTTATTTTCATCTTATACTTGGGATTATTGAAACTTGTAATCCATTTTGAAGTTATTATAATAAAACATTTTCAGTATTTCAAATGTGTTATTACTTTGATATTTGAAAATTGTTTATAAATCTTTAAGTCCCTTGAAATAATAATAAAATGAATCATGTGCATTGCACATTGTTGTACCCCAAAAGTTGCCCTCCAATTTTTACTCAAGACATTTTCATTGGGGTCCTCAATTGCTCAAGAAGCTTCAAATGATTTCCAGGGCACCCTATATGCCTTAGCATAATGGAACTTCTGAAAGAAAGAAAATAAGTGTACATAACAGGTGTAGGTCGAAAGCGGAAAATATGCCTAAGAGCTTTTGGGTCGAAGCAACTTCGACAGCAGTATGTAGTCTATTCTGATGCTCAACGAAGCGCTAGGATTGAAGAAAGAATGGTTCGAAATAAAATATGATGAGGCTTTTATGAAGCCTTCGATTGATGAAGAGCTAGTGAAGAGCATCATCAAAGGGTTCGCTTTCAAACTATGGAAATGTAAGCTATTCGAAGCATTACAAGAAAGACACACTTCGACTGACATGTTGTTTAAATAGCCACTTCAAATAGAAGAATATTTTGAATTTGAAAGCTTTTATCTTATCCAAAGAAGCACGTGGAAATCTAATGGTTCAAAGGACATACAATCTTCAAACATGGCGTGATCGAAGGACATTTTGGGACGAATCAACCAAATAGAAGTCACCTTAGAGCCTTTGGCATGTACCTGAACAAGTGTTGGATGATTAAAGTAAATCCTGATGCTCAAAAGTTACCTTTCGATTGGTGCATACAAGCTGTATTCACCAATCGAAGATGAATTAGTGAGCCAGAAAGATAGTTGGAATCAAAGAACCACCTACAAGACTGTGTTCGAAGGAAAGAACAAAGCGAAGCTTCGATAGGCCAAGATGAAGAGGTGATGCTTCAATTGGTCTGATTGATGGAAATGAGATCGATAGGAACAAGAGCTGAGTTTGATTGGGCTGATTAGATAGTTTTCAGATCAAGCAACTAAGGCAGATAGTGACTCAATTGAAGAAGCTATGATGATGAGATCGTGAACCATTCGAATTGGAACTCAGAGCCATCGAAGAACAAATATTGGGAGCATTCGAAAGAGTCAAGATGTGAAATTTGAAAAGAACACCTATTGGGATGAAACCTGTCCAGGTTCACTCAAAGTCCAAAATGGTAGAAAATATCTCAAAATGGTAACTTTTTAAATCTTTCGATTTTGCTTTCAAAACCATGGTTAATGGTTGATTCATGCCGTTTTCGTTCACCACCACACCCCTATAAATACAAGAGGGGTTGTCTATCAAAGAAGCACACACAAGAAGCTACCCCAGAAAACCATACTAAATTTCTCAAATATTTAAATAAAGTAGTCAAAATTGAAACCATCTTTGCAGGCCTCCTCAATCCAAAACAAGCATTCCACTCACTCCCTGAAGGTTCCAGGAGACGTTTCCAAGCATTAGGCAGGTCCAACACACGCAGGAGCATCACTCACACCATCCCTCTGTTGGTAACTTGCCTTGGATCTCAAACTCATTTAACCTTTAATCTAAGTCTCTTTCGATTGCATATTCATGTTATTGTCATTATTTATGAATGTTTTAACATAATTCACGTGAGTTGCAGTGCCCAAATGACAGGATACCATTGCTAGGACCTTAAAAATTGATTGTTTTCGAAACCCTTGGTACAGACTGTTTCAGGCCCAAAAAAATCCCAGATTCGGACTCAGGGGTTCGAATTAGGAAGGGGTTTGAATTAAGGGGAATGACCTGGGTTCGACACCCAAGTCAGGCATTTTGTTTTTTCTAACAATTGTATTCCAGATCCTATGCTTGCAAGTCTAACGTGCACACCATGTACCACGTGGTCAACACCAGTAGATCCCATCAATCCAGATCCAATACCCTCAACATGCAGCCCATCGTGCACTTTCAACAACCTCCCTCATGGGATCGAAAGACAGCCTCCCTCATTGGATCGAAGGACAAGTTCCCTCATTGGATCGAAGGACAATAACCCTCATTGGGCCTCTTCTTGATCTGGGCCCTTTTTTTTGTAAATTTACCTCCCCCTGTTACTTTTACTATGTTGGCCCATTTACTTTTGATTTTAATTGTTTTATTTTTTTATATCGTTATAAAATCAGATAATAAAATCACAAAAAATATTAGGTTAGTATTTTCTCAACTAAATTAATTTTGTAAATTAATTGATTAATTATTTTAACACTTTTCTTAATTTAAAAATAAAGACACTTAGGATTTTAAATTAAATTTCTTTTCATAGGTCAAAAACAAACAAAAAGATTTTTCTTCTTAGGGTTTTAGACGTATTTTCAATTCGCGCGTTTACTTTTACCTTCGCACTTTTGCATATTATTGTATCTGTTTACTGGGATGTAATATACTTAACTAGGACTTTATTTTTACTGCTTTTTTATTTTCCCCCATTTTGAACTTGTAAATTCCCCCTCCCCGAAGCAATGTAATAGTTAGGTTTTAAGTTTTGCGCTTTAAATTCCTGTACATATATTAACTGTTAGATGTATTCTTAATAGGCTTGCATGATAAGACAAAAAGCAAACATTAGCAAACCTAACATCAAAGACAAAAATAACTGAATATAACACAATTTCACATGCGCACCTCTAGGATACCCAACTTTGGTTGCCTTCGGAACAACAGTCACAACTCTCGAAACGTGAGAGATTTTAGTGGCTCCCCTCCGGTTTAAAGATCATAAGTCCCTCGATGACCTTTTCGATGTTGCGTCCGTAAAAATGATCTTAAAACTCTAGGGTAGTTACTAAGTGTTGTACCCCAAAATTTTCCCTCCCATATTCTTCAAGATTTGGCAAAATCAAGCTCCAAAATCCCTTAAGGGTTACACAGTCCAATTGCCTCCTAACACAGTCAAAACTAGGGTTTTGGTTCTTGCAAAGAAATTGAGGTTTTCAAGGGTCCAATCAAGTCCCATATGCCTATAAACATTGTCAAGCATTCATATGTCAAGTTTAAAGACTCACAGCATCAAGTTGCACAGTCAAAAAACCCTAATTGCTCCACAGTCAACTGTAGGGGCAAAATGGTCATTTGACAGTCAAAAGTCAAATTTTTTTGTCAACATCTTATTTTGAAGCCACAATCATCATTTTATCAATTCTTGATCATGATTCCTCAAAGCATGGCTCAAAAAGTCTCAAGATGCAAAAGTTTCTATTTTTGGACAACTGAAAAGTCAACTGCAAATTGACCAAGGCATAACTTTTTCATGGTTCATCAGAAAAATCCCATCCAATGCTCATTTTGAAGGGGATGACATTTCCTACAACTCATCTTCACACTCCAAGTCCAAGAAATGCTCTCACAAAAAGTTATCAATTTCAACATTATAGGTCATTTTCAAAAGTCAACAAAAAGGCACTTTAAGTCAAAGACCATAAATTGATATTGGTATATCAAAATGACATGGGACCAAAGGCATTGGTTAGAGGACTTAAAGACCTTCCAAAAATGTCCAAGAACATAATCATAGCTTCACAATTGAGCAAGATATGCATTGGAGAAGTTGGGCAATTTTTGGGAACTTTCAAAAGTCAACTTTGCCTAAAAAGCTTCAAATTTGTTAATGGGCCTCAAATTCTTCCTTGAATCATTACCCAAAGCCTATGCACGACCCATTGATCTTAAAAGGATTTATTTTCTTATTTTTAATTAATTAATTGAATTTTTATTCTTATTAATTCATTTAATTAGTTTTAATTGTAGAAAAATCAAATAATGGTTGTCAAATCTTTTTGTGCAGCAAATCAAACTAGGGAAAGCTGGCCAAGTCGTTTTACATTAAAAAAAGGCAAAAAATCCATGATTGGAAAGGTATTATGGAGGAAAAAGATTGAAAAAGATTAGATTGGCAATCAAATATCCAAGTCATAATGCAATGGATCCATGGGCTTGTTTTTAACCTAGAATCATTCACATACTTATGCAAGACCTAACCTAATTCAAAAAGACATGAAAAAGCTGCGAAGGAGCCATAACCAATTTGCAACTTTTCAACAAAAACTTGAAAACTGAAATCACACTTGCAGTACGATTCAAGGCTTGAAATCTATTCCAACACCTTGCTGACATTGCTAGGAAACTATTGGCATCAAGAACAAGCTTCCATACTCAAAGAAACGGTAGAACAGAGTCACGTTTCTTCATAAATATTTCATAATCGAATTTTAATTTCCACGCATCATTCATGTGTTTTGATTATTAATTTATGCTATTAACATCTTCCTGAAGCGTTTGGTATAGTTTAATTGTTCTAAAACTGCTTGAATCAAGATTCACCATGGACGAAAATTAGGTTTTCAGAAGCTTCCAATTAGGGCTTTCCTTTATGGAAAAATTAGACCTTTAGACCTATACAGCTGAATTCAGAAGCTCAAGACGAAGCAAACCAACATCTCGCGCTCAATTTATGTTGCTTCCTCTTCTAATCGCTATTTTTCACCATGTCACTTAGTGGGGGTTTAAAACCCCCGCTATCTCATTCATGTTACAGGTGCAAATGAAGAAGAAGGCTGAGGTGTCCAGGCGTGAGTGGAAGATTCAAACCGCGCGCATAATTTTTTTGTTTTATATCATTAACATTGTTTTTCTTACATAATGATTATTTTCCATTGTATATACAAATGCGCGCAACAGCTCAGTTGGTGGATGACACGCTTGGTGAGTGCTGGGACCTGGGTTCGATTCCCAGGTCCCCCATACAGTTGCTATTATTTTTTCTAAATTAATCCCATGCAGCGCTTCATTCATAACTCCATCATGTGCCTCACGCCTAAGGCTGCCACGCGCTTATGATGATCAATCTGAAGGCCACAGAAGGAGGTCTATCATGCACTCCAGTCAACAGCATGCACACAAGCGTTGAAAGTCAAACAAGGCTTCAAACAAGGCTTTTTGTCTAATGGGCCAGAAAACTTCCAAAAAAACCTCCATTTGGGGCCTGATACCCCCCTGGGTTTGCATCTTTTTAATTTTATTTTCTTTACTAATTATAATTCTTTTTTATTATTTTTAATTATTTTTATTAAGTCACCATTAATTAATTTTCATAATAAAAAATCAGAAACCAAAAAATGTTTTATATTTAATTATATTTAATTTCACCATTAAAATATTTTTGTAAATAAATTTCAATAACTAACTTAGTTAAATTAGGTTTTAATTTTGACTCTTTTCTTAATCAATAAAAAATGTAGAATTAGGTTTTAACATTTATCTTTTTCTTAATTAATTTTTCCTCATTATTTATTATTATTATTAATTATTATTTTTGTAAATAAGCATGTGAATTAATTAACTAGTAAATTAGGTCAACTTTAACACTTTCATTAATAACTAAAAATAATCTAGAATTAGGGTTCCCTTGTAAATTCTTTTCTTTATTTCAAAAACATAAAAAACACTTTTCTTTAATTAAATAGTTAAATAGACTTTAATTTCATTTAATTTCAAGCAAAGGGTCAAAACCCTCGGACGTTCAGTTAATTCTTTTCGCGCATTTATTTTCTTTTAGTGATTATTATGTAACTGTTTCCCAGATGTAATAGTAATTAGGTTTATCTTTTCGTCTTTACTTTCCGCATCATTTATCAAAAACGGGTCTTTGTACTTTGGCGATGTATAGACCCGCGCCTTGTAATAGTGTAGTTTTTACCTTTCCGTCCTTTAATTTTCTGCACTCTTAAATTCTAAATTGCATGAAAGAATGTATGGTTAATTAAAAACAAGCGTAGCTCACAATACCATGATCAAAGATAACTGTTAAACTGAAAACAACACACAAACGCACACACCACTTCTAGGGTACGCCTCACCTGTTGCCTTCGAAACGTGGCCGTCAAGTATAGGACGTTTTAGCAGTCGCTCTGATGTCTAAAGATCCGGTTGCCTCGAAACAGTTGCCTCGGATTAAAAAGGATCTAGGACATTAGAGTTGCTTCTAAGGTGTCCTACTGTTGCTTCGGTGACCACAATGTCCCTTAACTCGAATTGACCCGAACACCTCCAACGGTGGTGCTACCTACCTCTCAATGGTGGGATATCACTACCTTAAGGACTTCTACACAGCCTAATTCCTTAGGGTAGGTAGATGACTCATAGGTACTTGCTCTCTAAAAAACAAAAATACTTTTCACACGGACACTTCCTAAAAGATTTCAAAACAAACACTTCACAACACTCTTGAGGACTGATACAAGAGTCGAATTGAAGTTTTCAATGAAACTTTTTTAAAACCCACACACTTTGAAAAGCAAATAAACATTTTGAAAACATAAGAGCAAGTACCTAAGAGCCCATGGATAACCATGGATAGAAAGGGTGCTAACACCTTCCCTTTCTATAAATCTACCTCCCGAACCGAGAACTATTCTCATAAGGAATTTTTCTGTGCTTTTGTCCTGTCCATGTTGGAGAAAATAAAAGACGATGGCGACTCTTGCTTACCGTGACATACGCGATCCAGCTTAAAAAACAGTCAGTTCTATTTCCACCGATCACAGAACTGGCGACTCTGCTGGGGAGAATTTTAAGTGAGGTGTACCTTAGGACTAAGAACACTTATGTTTTCAATTGCTTTGTTTTGTATGCTTTAATATTGTGGGCCTGTTTTGGGAGTTCTATAGATCCTAACCCGGATATGGGGGATACCTTCTTAGAAAGTAGAAACAAGACTGTGAGGGAACTATGTGGGGTATACCGACACGGTTGAAGCAGTCTGCTACGTTGATGTGGCACTTTGGTGAGTACCGGTAACCCTTGAGTCAGTTAAGGAGAGTACGGGGCCGCCGCGTGGTGTCGTGAAGCATCAACTGACCTTAGGAACCTTAACTGAACCATCCTGGCCTCTTTAGGGGTAGTGAGATAACTGACTTTGGTGCAGTCCGAGGTTGGTTGATACTCGATACTACACTCATTGAGGGTTGTTTTCTTGGGATATTTTGGTCGCCAGTCAGTGGCTAAATCAAAACAATGAACACAGAAAACAACCCGATGATATTGAGCTCCTTAGAACCCGGTTACTTTTGGATAGGACAGGTTTTGAGCCCACCAACTTCAAGAGGGTAGTACCCCAAACTTCATGATGGCCTAAACCCTAAGGGCTGTCTTGTGTGACTTGTGTACCTTACCATGTTTGCTTTTTGTGAATATTTGTGGTTTGCTTTATCATAACATCATAGCATCATACCGAATCATATGCATTGACTAACCACTTCAAGGGTTCGAATCTTCATCTTTGTTCTTGTTTTGTAGGACATGGAAACTATCCGCAGAAAGACAATTCAGGTCAACCTTGTAAGGGTTCCTCCTCAGCTTAAGGAGCTTACCTCCAGGATTCCCGAGAGCTCTTCTTTCAATGAAAGGCATGGTAGACTCGTCAGCTTGGTCCACACCAACATTGAAGAGGATATGGTGAAAGTATTGTTCCAGTTCTTTGACCCCTTGCACCACTGTTTCACTTTCCTGGATTATCAATTGGTGCCCACCTTGGAAGAGTTCTCTCAGCTTCTGAAGATTCCTATCCTCAGTCAACTACCCTACAACGGTACGGAAAGGGAACCCAAACTTGAAGAGGTAGCTAAAGCATTATGTCTGCAGCCATCTGATATCAAAGGACATTGGGAAGTTCGAAGTGGTATCAAAGGATTCTTAGCCAAGTTTCTGTTTGAGAAGGCCCAGGAACGTTGGAATTCCCTTGACCTACGAGCCTTTGAAGAAGTTGTGGCACTCCTTGCCTACGGGTTGGTGTTGTTCCCTAATCCAGATCAGCTTATAGATATCAATGCTGTCAAGATCTTCATGTCCAGGAATCCTATACCTACGTTGCATGGGGACATCCTTCACTCATGTTAAACTCGAACCATGAGAAAGAGAGGTGTTCTCATGTACTGCACTCCTCTCCTAGCGAGCTGGTTTATTTCGCACCTTCCGCAATCAGTTTTGAAGAATGAGCGGGGTTTGAAGTGGTTGCAACGATTGATGACCCTTACACATGCTGATATACATTGGTGTTCTCGGTCCAGAGAAGATGTTACTATCATTGATCGTTGCGGAGAATTCCCAAATGTTCCTTTACTTGGAATCAGAGGAGGTATTACTTATAACCCGTGTCTGGCTTTGAGGCAGTTTGGATATGCTCGGAGGGATGGCCCTCATGACATGTTGATTCCTGATATAGTTTTTGACTTCGACAACGATGCACAAGGACTTCGCCAGAGATTCATCAGAGCTTAGAGGATGCCTAACAGAGTAGACAGCAAGACACTGGGGCACAAGAACTCCATCCCTTTGGAGCCTTATCTTAAGTGGGTACGGGCCCGCTCCCAGAAGCTTGTGATGCCATATCCTCATGTTCTCCCTGTAATCAAAGAGCCAGTCTTAGAAGGAGAGGTTTCCTACACCATTCAGCATCCTGATATGCCTACATCCTGGGAAGAAATACAGAAGAGCTGGATCCAACTTAAGGAAGAGCGGAATTCTCTTGAAACCAGTCTACATGCCAGTGAGAAGAAAGTCTTGGAGCTCACCCGCCTGCTTCACGAGGAAAAGACTCTCAACACCTATATAGCTCCAAAGAGGATGCGCAATGTCTTTTGGGATTGATTTACTTTGTAATGTTTGCCCATGAGCCCTGATGTACTGAACAATTATTTCTTAATGATAACGTGTGTTCCTTTTTGTCTACAACGATTTTGAACTTTCGAACCCTTGAATGCATTGCATAAATAACATATCATGCATCATGTGCATTACAGGTACTCTTTGTTGTACCCCAAAATTTGCCCTCCCATATTTCTCAAAATATTTCAAGAAAAAATCACAAGTCCAACCCGGCGCGTCATATTCAGGTATTCTTTCGCCAAGATATCTCTGATAACGTATTCTCAAATTCAGGTTCGGCTCAAGAGTCAATTCTTTAAATAAGGTATCCGAATGTGCGAGTTTTCTTGAAGAAATATGGTGAAAAAGTGTGCTGAAAGTGCAGTTTTTACGCGCTAAAAAATTCATAACTTGAAGATCTTGACTCGTTTTGAACCCGTTACGGTGGCCAAAATTCCGGCTTGACATTATCTACGTTTTCATCTCTCACGGCTGGAAGCCAATTTCGATCAGAAGGTCTTCAAAAATGTGGATTTATCAAGTATTTTCGCACAGAAAATTTGTGATAGAAGTTTATTTGCGTCATGTTCAGAAAATCATAACTTGGTCAATTTTCATCGTATCGAGCTGGTTCCGGCGCCAAAATTTCACAAATTGAGTTGACTACATTTTCACAGAAGGTATTGAGTTCAAACGGTATTCAAAAGGCCTTCGTATTTTACTCAGAGTGCGTGACACGCTGAAAATCCTGAATGCTGAATATTATTTCATCTGGGCCGAAACTTCGAAAATTCGTAACTCGGTCAATTTTTATCGAATTGGGCTCATATTTTTACACAAGGTCCCTGACTCATAGATCTACAACTTTGCTTCAAAAGTCGAGACCGGATTATGCTCAGATCAATACCAGTTTTTTATTGAAGAACGTGTCAGAGTCGACACTTGAGCCCAAAATAAGTTTGTTTGAGCTGAAACTTCAAAAATTCATAACTAATTCACCGTTTATCCGATTGAGCCGATTTTCGGACAAGAGTTAGTTCTCGATGTCGGCTACATTTTGTTTTCACATTTCAACTTCAAAAATTGCACTTAAGTCCCTGCGATTTAGCCTGGAAAGTGACGAACTCAAGTGAATATTGGAGGCCCAATTGCACATTCAAAGCCCATTTTTTTACCTTAATTTCCATTATATAATCACATTCTTTTCACACAAACCAAAAGAGAGAGAAAAAAGAGAAGAAGAAAACCTTGCCACAACACTGTTAGAATATCAAATTCTTTCAAGAACCCTAAAACCTTGAAATCCTTATTACAAATCCCTCTCTCACTACAAACAAGCCATCACAGTTACAAACCAACATCTCACTACTTCTTCAGTAAGGATAAGCCTGACTTGATCTCCATGATCCAAAGGGCATAAAAGCATTCATGTCACTAATTTCCCAGTAAGGGTAAGATTTATTTGATCTCCTTGATCAAAAGAGTATAATCATTCATACATGCCATATTGTGCCTAAACATTAAATTTCTTCATATATTGGCTTTATTTGCATTTTATGATTTTATTTAATGTGTTCGTGAGATTCAACACTGCAGATTTAGACAGGATCCCATGCAGGTTCATTTAGGAACGTTGAGGCCAAAATCCAAATGGCCAAAAGCCAAAAGCCAAAAGCCAAATGGCCAAAGTAGAACAACTTATGCATGACGAGACAAACATCCTGAGAAGATTAAGGAACGTTGAGGCCAGAACACAAATGGCCAACAACCAGAACACAAATGGCCATGAAACCCAATCCAATGGCCAAAGAATGCAGACCACGGTACTCAGGAGTCAATGAACACGCACGTGATGCCAGAAAGTCAAACAAGGTTTTTTGTCTAATGGGCCAGATTTCTCACAAAAAACCTCCCTTTGGGTCTGAATACCCCCCATGGTTTGCACATTTTTATTTTTTTATTTGATTTTCCTTTTTATTCTTTTAATTGTTTTCAATTGTTTTCTTTAATTTCATAAATTAATTTTCATAAGATAAAAAATCAGAAACTAAAATATATTTAATTATTATTATTTCACTATTAACTTATTTTGTAAATAAACTTTAATAATTAGTTTAGTAAATTAGGTTTTAAAACTTTAATCTTTTTCTCAATAAATTAAAATATGTAGAAATTAAGTTTTTTAACTTTTTATCACTTTTCTTAATAAATAATTTTTTCTTATTATCATTATTATTAATTACTAATTTATTTTGTAAATAAACATGTACATTAAATATTTAGTAAATTAGGTTAAACTTTAATATTTTTCTTTAATAATTAAAAACAACTTAGAATTAAGGTTTCTCTTGAATTTTAATTTTCTTTATTTCATAAATACAAAAACCATCAAAAAAACATTTCTTTTCTTTAATTTAATAATTAATTAACTTTTCATTCAATTTAATTCCAAAAGGGTCCAACGCCCTCGAACGTTCTATTTTCTATTCTTTTCGCGCATTTATTCTTATTTTTCTTGTAAATATTATGTAACTGTTCAAGCCATGTAATAATAACTAGGTTTTACTTTCCGCATTTTATTAAAAACGGGTCTTTGTAATTTGGCGATGTATAGACCCGCGCCTTGTAATAACGTAGGATTTTATCTTTCCGCATTTAAATTTCTGCACTTTTAAATTATAATTGCATGAAAGAATGTATGGCTTAAATTAAAAACAAGCGTAGAGCACCATGATACATGTACAAGATAAATATTAACCTGAAAATAACACACAAATTCACACACCACTCTTAGGGTACGCCTCACTGTTGCCTTGCCCTCGAAACGTGGTCGTCGAGTATAGGACGTTTTAGTAAGTCCTTATGTCCATGATCTATGGCATATGGGTAGCTTCTAAGGTGTCCTACTATTGCTCTGGTGACCTCACTGTCCCTAACAATCGAATTGACCCGAATACCTCCAACGGTGGTGCTACCTACCTCTCAATGGTGGGATGGCACTACTTAAAGGACATTTACACAGCCTAATTCCTTAGGGTAGGTAGATGACTCGTAGATACTTGCTCTATTCAAAAACAAAACAAAACTCTTTTCACACTGACACTTTCAAAAAAGCTTTCAAAACAATTTTTCAAACACTCTTGAGGACTGATACAAGAGTCGATCTGAAATCTTTAAACGAAACTTTTTCAAACCCACTCACGATTGAAAAGCAAACCACTTTTGAAAACACAAATGAGCAAGTATCTAAGAGCCCATGGATAACCATGGATAGAAAGGGTGCTAACACCTTCCCTTTCTATAAATCTACCTCCCGAACCGAGAAACTATCTCATAAGGAATTTTGCTGTGCTTTTGTCCTGTCCATGTTGGAGAAAATAAAAGACGGTGGCGACTCTTGCTTCCGTGACATTTCGCGAAACCAGCTTTGAACAGTCAGTTCCAGATCCACTGATCACAGAACTGGCGACTCTGCTGGGGAATCTTATAAAGTGAGGTGTACCTTAGGACTAAGATCACTTGTGTTTTCAATTGTTGTGTTTGTTTGCTTTATTATTGTGGGATGCATCGGAGTTACATAGATCCTAACCCGAATCTGGGGATACCCTGTTAGGTAGCATAAGCTGTGAGGGACCTGTCCGGCGTAGACCGACATGGGTGAAGCAGTGGCTACGTTGGTGTGGCACCTTGGTCTATACCGATATCCCTTGTGTCGCAACGAGGAGAATATGGGTCTTCTGAGGAGTCATTAAGCACCAACCGACCTTAGCACCTTAAATGACCCAACTTGGCCAATAGAACAGTAGCAGTATGCTACGCCCATTAAGGCTAAACTCTCGTGATGGTTCTGGCTGCAAGAAAAGATTGCGATGCTGGAGTTATGACCGATTGAGGGTAGTCAGTGATATTGGGATCCTCTAGAACCCGATTACTTCTGATAGGACAGGTTTTAACCAACAAACTGAAAGAGGGTAATACCTAGACCCCATGCTGGCCTAAAATATAAGGGCTCTTTTGTGTGACTTGTGTGCCTTCGTACTTGACTACTTACATGCTTGTTATCTGACACTTGAGTTTCTTGCAGGTTTTGTTTACAGTCCTTAATCTGGACCCATAACAGGGTTTACCTATGTTACGCCACGCATAGCATAACATCATAACATCATACCATTGCATGCATCCTACATAAGGACTAATCCATTTCAAGGATCTCAAGGGTCTGTGGTGCAAGTCACGATGAACCAAACTGTCTAGCAAGGGGCAAAGGGGATTTATTTTCCTCTAAGCCAAGGTTGTCAGGGGCTATGACCCACTGGATATGGTGAGCCTTTGACCCTTGAAGAAGGACTCTCAACAACATGCAGTTCCTTCAATCGAGCTATCGGATCCCAACTCTAACAATTTTCTTGTTTACCCCGCGAGATCCTTGAAAACATTGCATGCATACATACATATCATTGCATTACAGGTGTCCCTTTTATAGGCTGCTTACCTTCTTCGCTTTTATTTCAGCCGATCGTCATGAAGCCTGAATCATCTACTGAGCAATCCATCAAGGCTCTCCAGGCTCAGAATGCCCAGTTCCAAGAGTTGATCATGAGTTTGGCCCAGGGGCAACAAGATCTGAAGACTCTGCTCTCGAAGAAGAAGAAGAAGAGGACAGTGTTGTTCAACTCGAGACGCAAATCTGGGAATGGGTCACAAAATGAAGTTGAGCTGACTACCCCGTCTGTTGGGAAAGACAGTCCCCAAGAAAGGGAGGTTCCTAGTCCAGTGGTCTCCGACAACGAGACCGATTACAATGGTGAGCAGTACCCCCCAGTTGAGGACAGGTACAAACAGCTGGAAGACCGGTTAAGTGCTATGGAAATACAGAAAGTGCCCGGCCTGGACTTTGAAGATCTAGGTCTGTCTTCTGGGGTAGTAATCCCACACAAGTTCAAGGCACCTGCTTTTGCAAAATATGACGGGGCTTCCTGTCCTAAGCTGCATCTCAGGTCTTACACAAGGAGGATCCAGCCCTACACGGCTGACAAGAATTTGTGGATTCACTTCTTTCAGGATAGTTTGTCGGGAACTCAACTCGACTGGTTCTATCAACTGAATGGAGCCAACATCCGCAGCTGGGAGGACTTGGCCACTGCATTCTACAAGCAGTACCAGTACAATGCCGACCTCGCTCCTACACGTACCCAACTCCAAGGTATGTCGCTAGGATCAGGAGAAGGTTTTATGGAGTACGCCCAAAAGTGGAGAGACCTTGCTGGAAGGGTGCAACCACCTCTGACTGATCGTGAACTTGTGGACCTGTTCTTGGGGACCCTGTCTGGTCCATTCTACAACCATCTGATTGGGAATTCTTCGGCTGGGTTCACAGATCTTATCTTGACTGGGGAGAGAATTGAAGCTGGTATCAAGTCGGGGAAGATTCAAGAAACCGCACCTGCTGATGCTCAGAAAAAGCCCCATAGTGGGAAGAAGGAGTCCAATGCTATACATGGTAAAAAGGGTCGTCATGATGTATGGGCAATCCAGATCTCTGATCCCACGCCCGTTCAACCAAGAAAGAGCAATAGGCGTAGGATAAAGTATCAAGATAGGAAGTATACTGATATCAACATGTCTTTGTCTCAGGCATTACAACAATTGCTGAAGGAAAAACTGATCACACCGAAGGATCCTCCTCAAAATCCTGATACTTCCTCTCCCAAATACAACCCGGGTGCGAGATGTGCCTACCATTCTGATAGTCCCGGACATGACACCGACGACTGTTAGACCTTGAAGAACAAGATCCAGGATTTGATTGACGCCAAGGAGGTCAAGTTTGAAAACTGATCCTACACCAAGTCATCGAGAATATCTTTTGTTCATTCGAATGTTCAAGTTGTATTTTTCTTTGATCGTTCAAACATTTTATTCATGTCAAACTTTGTTATTTCATTAATGCATTACACGTGTTTGTTTTGAAGTAATTATGTTTACTATGCTTAAAACTGTTTTCATATTTTTGTGATGTTCAACGCTCGGTTAACAATTCTAAGCCTCTTGAGGGAGGATGACAAAAACGATACCACGATCTCTACAGTATGCTTTTGAACGGACCCCGCTGATGAGGTACATGCATTGTTTCAATTCCTAAACACTGGAGTAATAAGGAAGATAATCCCTCGTCAACCCCTTTGAGCCAAAGAAGTAGGAGTTTTTCTTTTCGAAAATTAAAACCCTTAATCATAACCTGGGGCAGGGTAGTTCTCTCAGTTGATCCAAGTGCATAACGAATGGCACCAAAGAGGTCCTTACAAAACAAAAGACAATGATGGTTCCGAATAATCATAAAGACAGGCAGTCATTACCAAAACAAAAAAAAAACTAAAGCCCAATAAGTCAAAACCTATGAAGGAGACTTACAAAACTGGGGCATCCCGCTGACTGTAAATACAAAAAGAAATAGTTCAGGCAAAAAAAAAAAGGGATAACGAAATCAAAAAGAAAGAGGTCCTACAAACCCTAAAAAAATGTCTGCCTATTCAAAATAAACTGTCAACATCCGAACCATCACCGAAATATCAGGATAAAGACTCAAACAAGGTCTAACGCACGATTAGCTGAGTTTAGGTTTGAAGAACATCACGAAGAACGGGTGGGTACAAATAAAATTTGAGCCTTTATCCTTTGTTTCTTAAACCGTGAACCAGGCCACGTTACAACCCTTAAAAGTACTAGCTGAAGCATGGGTTAGTTCGAAAGCATATTGTTACGAAAGGTATCCTGACTCCTTAAGGCCTACGGTAAATACGGAGTTGACATCACGTTTTACAAACATTCACTTGTTTTAGGAAAAAGAATGCATTTTCAAAATCTTCAAGACAGACATAAGCTTTGCATTTTTCATATAACATTGTTTGCATATGACTTTTTGTTTGAACAGCATAGAAGTTCGCACGAAGAATATCTAATGAACAAAAGTACTTCCAATCAAAGGGCATGGTCTAATCCTGGTCCATCATCTGGGGCAGTTAAGTCAAGATTCGGAGAATCTCTCAAAAGGCCAACTAGCCTGGGGCAAATCTCCGCCTGAGTCACTTGGGACATTGGGTATGAATTCCGGCAATGAATCTTGCCTGATCAAACATCTTCTAGTAGTATGGCAACACAACACTACTGACGGTGACACCTCCCTACATTCTGAGAGCGTGGACATAGTCGAAAAAAATACTACGCATAATCAAAGACCCGCTAGGTCGACTGGCCTAGGAAAAAACAAGGGCTTCCCGGCGAACCAAAAGGGTTCGGGCAAAAATATGGGATGAAAATGAAAAAATCTGTACACCCGGAAAGTCAAAAACCTGAAAAGGCAGCTTGGGCAAAAATGGGTATCCCGGTGGACTGAAAACCCGAAAGGGCGGTCCAGGCAAAAATTAGGGATTTAAGCGTACGACTATCTCGTCACTTGCCTACCAGAAGAAGATTTGTCAAATCGGCAGTCATCAAGCACCTCCACAGGTATCTTCCTCTCCCACATCAGAAACAGGGGCAATACTGAGTTGTCTAAACGATCTAATTGCTCTGTCCACCAAGGTACAAAGGTAGGTTCGGTTGAAAAACATGACCAAGATATCTTAATTCCCCAGAGAGTGAGCCAGCAAGTCAGCGATACTCTCCTCAAGCAGAGTTAGTCCACTATCAACCTCAAGGAAGTTGGATTATCCCCCGCGGATCTCAACATTCCCCAGCGGAGTATACAAACATTCTTAACAAGTATCCCCGGCAGTCTTGATCTAAGATTGTTCCCCGGCGGAATACCAGACATTCGGTGGAGCCACTTTCCCAGTACATCTCAAAAAAATTTCCCCAGGAGAGTCCAGTCCAAAAGTTTCCCCAGGAAAGTGGAATCCATATCCCCAGCAGGTCTTAAAGCTTATCCCCAGTAGATTCTGGAAGCTTGTCATCCGCATAGTACGAACGCTCCCCCGGCTTTATTCAAAGTTTACTTCCCCACCAGGATATAACTGGGTTATCCTCAGCCAATTGCCACAGAGAGATCGTCCACGACGAAGTCTTCCTATCCCCAGCGGAGTTCATCAGATCTCCCAACATGACTTACCAATGGAATCCCCAGCGGAGTTATCATCAACCTCAGCGAAGTATTCCTCTCCCCACAGAGCATTCCCCGCAGATTAATCTATTCGCCAAGTTTGTTCCCCAACGGAGTCATCTTCTTCTACCGGTATTCTTGCAACCATCACCCCCAGCGGAAACAGAGCTCTACTCTTCCATATCAGCCCAGGATTCAACTTCCCGGCACCCGTCAAGGATTTATTTTCCTAGACGAAAATACATTCATAAACATCACCTTGTCATACATTATGATACATGCATACACGCATCGTATCACCCCTATCTCATTTATTTTTGAGAACATCATGACATCATGCATGTCATACATTATGACATTGCATACAACTAACTCGTTACTTTTCAGGAAAGAACGATCAACAGATAAAAGTCTTTACCTTTTGAAGTAGAAGACGTCCAAGATTCCTTCATCATTCTGCTGAGGTTGTAGTCGCCTAAGATTCCTTCATCATTCTGCTGAGGTTGTATTCACCTAAGATTCTCTCATCATCCTGCTGAGGTTGTAGTCGTCCAAGGTTCTCTCATCGTCCCGTTGAGGTAGTAATCGCCCAAGGTTCTCTCATCGTCCCGTTGAGGTAGTAATCGCCCAAGGTTCTCTCATCGTCCCGTTGAGGTAGTAATCGCCCAAAGGTTCTCTCATCGTCCCGTTGAGGTAGTAATCGCCCAAAGGTTCTCTCATCGTCCCGTTGAGGTAGTAATCGCCCAAAGGTTCTCTCATCGTCCCGTTGAGGTAGTAATCGTCCAAGGTTCTCTCATTGTCCCGTTGAGGTAGTAATCGCCCAAAGGTTCTCTCATCGTCCCGTTGAGGTAGTAATCGTCCAAGGTTCTCTCATTGTCCCGTTGAGGTAGTAATCGCCCAAAGGTTCTCTCATCGTCCCGTTGAGGTAGTAATCGTCTAAGGGTCTCTCATCGTCCCATTGAGGTAGTAATCGCCCAAAGGTTCTCTCATCGTCCCGTTGAGGTAGTAATCACCCAAGGTTCTCTCATCGTCCCGTTGAGGTAGTAATCGCCCAAGGTTCTCTCATCGTCCCGTTGAGGTAGTAATCACCCAAGGTTCTCTCATCGTCCCGTTGAGGTAGTAATCACCCAAGGTTCTCTCATCGTCCCGTTGAGGTAGTAATCGCCCAAGGTTCTCTCATTGTCCCGTTGAGGTAGTAATCATCCAAGGTTCTCTCATCATCCCGTTGAGGTAGTAATCGCCCAAGGTTCTCTCATCGTCCCGTTGAGGTAGTAATCACCCAAGGTTCTCTCATCGTCCCATTGAGGTAGTAATCGCCCAAGGTTCTCTCATCATCCCGTTGAGGTAGTAATCACCCAAGGTTCTCTCATCGTCCCGTTGAGGTAGTAATCGCCCAAGGTTCTCTCATCGTCCCGTTGAGGTAGTAACCGTCCCTGATTCATTCATCACATCATTATCAACAAAAACCTTTTGAAGTTCCAGACTCGATTCCTGTATCTTGCCAGGGCACGTCTGAAGAGTTTGAAGATCCGATTCCTGTATCTTTCCAGGGTGTATCTGTTGACGACGGTATTCTCCGGACTCGATTCCTATATCTTGCCAGGGCACGTCTGAAGAGTTTAAAGATTCGATTCCTGTATCCAGCCAGGGCACATCTACATAAAGGGTTTAAAGATCAACTCCTGTAACAGGCCAGTTAATTATTTTCTTTTTCTGGTACGCAAGTTCTCGCTAAGGAATCTCTTACGCGATCGGCACCTCCAGATGGCATCTATAAGCCCATCCCCCTATCCATCGTATCTCCAAATGGCATCTATAAGCCCATTCCCGCCATCACGCTGCTAATACTTTACTATGTGAGCGCAAATTTCTAGGCACTCTAGTGTTCAATCATCTTCCACCTTTGGATCACGAAAGGCACGCAAGCCAATCTACATCCTCAGGTTTAAGAAGATTGAACAGGGGCAACTGTTGTACCCCAAAATTTGCCCTCCCATATTTCTCAAAATATTTCAAGAAAAATTCACAAGTCCAACCCGCCGCGTCATATTCAGGTATTCTTTCGCCAAGATATCTCTGATAACGTATTCTCAAATTCAGGTTCAGCTCAAGAGTCAATTCTTTGAAGAAGGTATCCGAATGTGCGAGTTTTCTTGAAGAAATATGGTGAAAAAGTATGCTGAAAGTGCAGTTTTTACGCGCTAAAAAATTCATAACTTGAAGATCGTGACTCTTTTTGAACCCGTTCCGGTGGCCAAAATTCCGGCTTGACATTATCTATGTTTTCATCTCCCACGGCTGGAAGCCAATTTCAATCAGAAGGTCTTCAAAAATGTGGATTTATCAAGTATTTTCGCACAGAAAATTTGTGATAGAAGTTTATTTGCGTCATGTTCAGAAAATCATAACTTGTTCAATTTTCATCGTATCGAGCTGGTTCCGGCGCCAAAATTTCACAAATTGAGTTGACTACATTTTCACAGAAGGTATTGAGTTCAAACGGTATTCAAAAGGCCTTCGTTTTTTACTCAGAATGCGTGACACGCTGAAAATCCTGAATGCTGAATATTATTTCATCTGGGCCGAAACTTCGAAAATTCGTAACTCGGTCAATTTTTATCGGATTGGGCTCATATTTTTACACAAGGTCCCTGACTCATAGATCTACAACTTTGATTCAAAAGTCGAGACTGTATTATGCTCAGATCAATACCAGTTTTTTATTGAAGAACGTGTCAGAGTCGACACTTGAGCCCAAAATAAGTTTGTTTGAGCTGAAACTTCAAAAATTCATAACTAATTCACCGTTTATCCGATTGAGCCGATTTTCGGACAGGAGTTAGTTCGCGATGTCGGCTACATTTTGTTTTCACATTTCAACTTCAAAAATTGCACTTAAGTCTCTGCGATTTAGCCTGGAAAGTGACGAACTCAAGTGAACATTGGAGGCCCAATTGCACATTCAAAGCCCATTTTTTTACCCTAATTTCCATTATATAATCATATTCTTTTCACACAAAACAAAAGAGAGAGAAAAAAGAGAAGAAGAAAACCTTGCCACAACACTGTTAGAATATCAAATTCTTTCAAGAACCCTAAAACCTTGAAATCCTTATTACAAATCCCTCTCTCACTACAAACAAGCCATCACAGTTACAAACCAACATCTCACTACTTCTTCAGTAAGGATAAAGCTGGCTTGATCTCCATGATCCAAAGGGCATAAAAGCATTCAGGTCACTAATTTCCCAGTAAGGGTAAGATTGATTTGATCTCCATGATCAAAAGGGTATAATCATTCATACATGCCATATTGTGCCTAAACATTAAATTTCTTCATATATTGGCTTTATTTGCATTTTATGATTTTATTTAATGTGTTCGTGAGATTCAACACTGCAGATTTAGACAGGATCCTATGCAGGTTCATTTAGGAACGTTGAGGCCAAAAGCCAAAAGCCAAAAGCCAAAAGCCAAATGGCCAAAGTAGAACAACTTATGCATGACGAGACAGACATCCTAAGAAGATTAAGGAACGTTGAGGCCAGAACACAAATGGCCAACAGCCAGAACACAAATGGCCATGAAACCCAATCCAATGGCCAAAGAATGCAGACCACGGTACTCAGGAGTCAATGAACACGCACGTGATGCCAGAAAGTCAAACAAGGCTTTTTGTCTAATGGGCCAGATTTCTCACAAAAAACCTCCCTTTGGGTCTGAATACTCCCCATGGTTTGCACATTTTTATTTTTTTATTTGATTTTCCTTTTCATTCTTTTAATTGTTTTCAATTGTTTTCTTTAATTTCATAAATTAATTTTCATAAGATAAAAAAACAGAAACTAAAATATATTTAATTATTATTATTTCACTATTAATTTATTTTGTAAATAAACTTTAATAATTAGTTTAGTAAATTAGGTTTTAAAACTTTAATCTTTTTCTCAATAAATTAAAATATGTAGAAATTAAGTTTTTTAACTTTTTATCACTTTTCTTAATAAATAATTTTTTCTTATTATCATTATTATTAATTACTAATTTATTTTGTAAATAAACATGTACATTAAATATTTAGTAAATTAGGTTAAACTTTAATATTTTTCTTTAATAATTAAAAACAACTTAGAATTAAGGTTTCTCTTGAATTTTAATTTTCTTTATTTCATAAATACAAAAACCATCAAAAAAACATTTCTTTTCTTTAATTTAATAATTAATTAACTTTTCATTCAATTTAATTCCAAAAGGGTCCAACGCCCTCGAACGTTCTATTTTCTATTCTTTTCGCGCATTTATTCTTATTTTTCTTGTAAATATTATGTAACTGTTCAAGCCATGTAATAGTAACTGAGTTTTACTTTCCGCATTTTATTAAAAACGGGTCTTTGTAATTTGACGATGTATAGACCCGCGCCTTGTAATAGCGTAGGATTTTATCTTTCCGCATTTAAATTTCCGCACTTTTAAATTATAATTGCATGAAAGAATGTATGGCTTAAATTAAAAACAAGCGTAGAGCACCATGATACATGTACAAGATAAATATTAACCTGAAAATAACACACAAATTCACACGCCACTCTTAGGGTACGCCTCACTGTTGCCTTGCCCTCGAAACGTGGTCGTCGAGTATAGGACGTTTTAGTAAGTCCTTATGTCCATGATCTATGGCATAGGGGTAGCTTCTAAGGTGTCCTACTCTTGTTCTGGTGACCACACTGTCCCTAACAATCGAATTGACCCGAATACCTCCAACGGTGGTGCTACCTACCTCTCAATGGTGGGATGGCACTACTTAAAGGACATTTACACAGCCTAATTCCTTAGGGTAGGTAGATGACTCGTAGATACTTGCTCTATTCAAAAACAAAACAAAACTCTTTTCACACCGACACTTTCAAAAAAGCTTTCAAAACAATTTTTCAAACACTCTTGAGGACTGATACAAGAGTCGATCTGAAATCTTTAAACGAAACTTTTTCAAACCCACTCACGATTGAAAAGCAAACCACTTTTGAAAACACAAATGAGCAAGTATCTAAGAGCCCATGGATAACCATGGATAGAAAGGGTGCTAACACCTTCCCTTTCTATAAATCTACCTCCCGAACCGAGAAACTATCTCATAAGGAATTTTGCTGTGCTTTTGTCCTGTCCATGTTGGAGAAAATAAAAGACGGTGGCGACTCTTGCTTCCGCGACATTTTGCGAAACCAGCTTTAAACAGTCAGTTCCAGATCCACCGATCACACTCTTCTTTTTCAGGTTGCTTAATTTTCTTCGCTGTTTATTTCAGCAATCATCATGAATCCTGAATCATCTACCGACCAAGCTATCAAGGCCCTCCAGGCCCAAAACGCTCAGTTCCAAGAGATGGTCATGAGTTTGGCCCAGGGTCAACAAGAGCTGAAGACTCTGCTGAAGAAGAAGAAGAAGAAGAAGGGTAGGACTGTGCTGTTCAACTCTGGTCGGAGGTTTGGTAACACGTTGCAAAATGATGCTGATCAAGCTGCTTCCTCTGTGGGGAAAGATAGTCCCCAAGGGGGAGGGGTCCCAAGTCCTGTGGTTTCTGATAATGAGACAGACTATAATGATGAGCAGTACCCTCCAGCTGAGGACCGGTACAAGCAGTTAGAGGATCGTCTGAACGCCATGGAGATGCAACACGTGCCTGGGCTGGATTTCGGAGATCTGGGTTTATCTTCTGGGGTGGTGATCCCACACAAGTTTAAGGCTCCTTCTTTTGTTAAGTATGATGGGGCATCCTGTCCCAAGCTGCATCTGGGATCTTATGTGCGGAAGATTCAGCGGTATACTGTGGACAAGAACTTATGGATCCATTTATTCCAGGAGAGTCTTTCAGGGACTCATCTCGAATGGTTCTATCAGCTGGATGGAACCAAGGTTCGTAATTGGGAGGATTTGGCTACTGCTTTTTACAAGCAGTATCAGTACAATGCCGACCTCGCTCCTACATGTACCCAACTCCAGGGTATGTCGTTAGGATCGGGAGAAGGTTTTAAAGAGTATGCACAGAAGTGGAGAGACCTGGCTGGTAGGGTACAGCCACCGCTGACTGATCGTGAGCTTGTAGACATGTTCTTGGGGACCCTATCTGGGCCGTTCTACAACCATCTTATTGGTAATTCTTCTGCAGGGTTCACAGACCTCATTCTGACTGGTGAGAGGATAGAGGCTGGTATGAAATCGAGGAAGATACAGAAAGGTTCATCTTCAAGTTCTGACAAGAAGCCTTTCAAAAAGGAAGCTAGTGCTGTGTATGGGCCCAGGAGGCAAAACAAACCGGAACGCCGCCAAGCTGTCAACGCGGTGGTAATTGCAAAGCCTGCTGCCGCTCCTCGGCAACCTAACCAACCAAGGGGTGAGAGACCCAGAAGAGAATATACTCGGCTTAGTATGACCTTGTCGCAGATCTTGCCGCAACTGCTATCGACCAACTTGGTAACTGTCAGAGAAGCTCCGAAGTATAATCCCAATGCCCGCTGTGCTTATCACTCTGATAGCCCGGGGCATTCTACTGATGACTGTTGGGCCCTAAGAAGCAAGGTTCAGGACCTTATTGATGCCAAAGAGGTACAGTTTAAGGCGCCAGAGAAACCTAATATGGTGACAGCTCCTATGCCCAATCATGGGGTGAATGCTATCAGGGAAGATGAAGATGTGGAAGAATCTGAATTTGACAGCTGGATCTACCCGACGACCAACGGTGGACCGAGCAACTGGACCGCAAAAGACTACATACCTGTTACTTTTGTTACTCAGTAATGAACTCCTTTGTTTTTTTAAGTTGTAATAAACAATAATTTGAAACTTTATGGCCCGGTGTCTTACCCGGGGCACCGTGGCTTCATTTGTGAGGGCTTATTATCTGTCATTTACATATATCATGAATAAAGACATTGGACGTTTTTCGCATTGCAAATCTTGTGCTCCCTTTCTTTCTCTGTTATAATATTGCAAAACATCTATATTTACACACACTCACTTACACAGGTTTCAATCCACTCTGGATCTCACTGGTAACAACTCTGCTACTGCCAGTTATGACTTTGAAAATCCGATCAACTTATCCGAAGACGAAGGTGAAGATGATTGTGAAGCGCCTGGCGAGCTTGCAAGACTGTTACTCCAGGAAGAGAGGGTCATTCAGCCACATGAAGAGCCAGTGGAAACGGTAAATCTGGGTACTGAGACAGACAGGAAGGAAGTCAAGATCAGTGCCAATCTAGAGGCCAGTGTGAAACAACGGTTGATTCAGATGCTACATGATTATGTGGAAATCTTTGCCTGGTCTTACGAAGACATGCTTGGGTTGGACAACGACATTGTGGTTCATCATCTGCCTACCAAGGAAGACTGCCCTCCGGTTAAACAGAAGGTCCGTCGTATGCGCCCAGAGATGTCCGAGAAAATCAAAGTTGAGGTTATGAAACAATTCGATGCCGGGTTTCTAGTTGTGAATTCTTACCCTCAGTGGGTCGCCAATGTGGTCCCGGTGCCAAAGAAAGATGGTAAGGTTAGAATGTGCGTTGATTACAGGGATTTGAATAGGGCCAGCCCCAAGGATGACTTCCCTCTGCCTCATATTGACGTTCTAGTTGACAATACTGCTCAGCACAAGGTGTTCTCCTTTATGGACGGTTTCTCCGGATATAATCAAATCAAGATGGCTCCTGAAGACATGGAGAAGACCACATTTGTTACTCAGTGGGGCACCTTCTGCTACAAGGTCATGCCATTTGGGTTGAAAAACGCAGGGGCAACCTACCAACGTGCCATGGTTGCTTTATTTCATGACATGATCCATCATGAGATTGAAGTGTATGTCGACGACATGATTTCAAGGTCCCAAACTGAGGAGGAACACCTTGACCATCTACAGAAGCTGTTTGACCGTCTGAAGTTGTACAAGCTGAGATTGAACCCGAACAAGTGCACCTTCGGGGTGAGATCTGGAAAGCTGCTAGGCTTCGTTGTGAGTGACAAAGGTATTCAAGTGGACCCTGCCAAGGTGAAAGCCATACAAGAGATGCCAATTCCCAAGACAGAGAAAGAAGTCATAGGCTTTCTAGGACGACTGAATTACATTGCCCGATTCATCTCGCATCTGACTGCTACTTGTGAACCAATCTTCAAGCTGTTGAAGAAAGATCAGGTAGTACGTTGGAATGATAAATGTCAGGCTGCTTTCGACAGAATCAAAGAGTATCTCCAAGAACCACCCACTCTTATGCCACCATTTGAAGGGAGACCTCTAATCTTATACCCGACAGTACTTGACAGTTCAATGGGGTGTGTGCTGGGGCAGCATGACGAGTCTGGCCGAAAAGAACACGCCTTTTATTACCTTAGCAAAAAATTTACTGACTGTGAGACCCGATACTCACTGCTTGAGAAAACTTGCTGCGCTTTGGTATGGGCTGCTCGCCGGCTGAGACAGTATATGTTGACTCACACTACTCTGTTGATTTCAAAGATGGATCCGATAAAGTACATATTCGAAAAGCCTGCTCTGTCTGGAAGAATAGCAAGATGGCAAATGATCTTTACTGAATATGACATCCAGTACACGACTCAGAAAGCAATCAAAGGAAGTGTATTGGCAGACCATTTGGCACACCAGGCAGTGGATGACTATCAATCTATGAACTTTGAATTTCCAGACGAGGATGTCATGATAGTGACTGATTGTGAAGTACCTGGACCGGATGAAGGACCTGAGGAGGGATCCCGATGGTCTATGTACTTTGACGGAGCCTCAAACGCATTGGGTAATGGCATCGGCGCCGTGATCACATCTCTTAATGGCTCTCATACTCCACTTACCGCCCGACTATGTTTCAACTACACCAACAACATGGCGGAGTATGAAGCATGCATTATGGGTCTTCAAGCTGCGATTGACCTAAGGATCAAGTTTCTGAGTGTTTTCGGAGATTCCACTCTCGTGATCAATCAGATCAAAGGTGAGTGGGATACGAAACACCCAAACCTTATTCCCTACAAGGAGTATGTGCTGACATTGACCCCCCATTTCACGGAGATTACTTTTGAACACTTCCCAAGAGTGGAGAATCAGCTAGCGGACGCGTTGGCTACAATGTCTTCTATGTTCAAAGTTAAATGGGACACCGAGGCTCCCCGGATAGTTATCTGGAAGTTGGACGAACCTGCATACTGTTGTGATCTTGAGGCTGAAGAGGTGACTGAGAAACCCTGGTATCATGAAGTGAAGAGGTACTTGGAAGCTCAAGAATACCCCGAGGGTGCATCAGTCAATGATAAGAAATTTCTGAGAAGGTTCGAAGCAAAGTTCTTCCTCAGTAACGGCATTCTGTACAAGCGAAACCATGATTCAACCTTACTGCATTGTGTGGATAAGACTGAAGCAGAAAGGATCATGGCAGAGCTACATGAGGGTACCTTCGGAACACATTCCAGCGGACATACTATGGCAAAGAAGATCCTCCAGGAAGGATACTGCTGGTCCACAATGGAAGCTGACTGTTACCAACATTCTCGGACATGTCACAAATGCCAGATCTACGCTGATAAGGTGCACATTCCTCCGTTCCCTCTGAACGTCTTGACAACACCTTGGCCTTTTGCAATGTGGGGCATTGACATGATTGGTGAAATCAGACCTACGGCATCCAACAGACATCGTTTCATCCTGGTAGCGATTGATTACTTCACAAAGTGGGTTGAGGCAGCTTCTTACGCTACAGTAACCAAGAATGTCGTGGCACGGTTCATTCGGCATAACCTGATCTGTCGCTACGGTGTACCTGAGAGGATAATTACGGACAATGGTACCAATCTTAACAACAAGATGATCACTGAGCTCTGCGAGCAATTCAAGATACAGCACCACAATTCTTCTCCTTACCGGCCGAAGATGAATGGGGTTGTAGAAGCGGCGAACAAGAATATCAAGAAGATTGTGCAGAAGATGACAGTGACCTATAAAGATTGGCACGAGATGTTACCGTTTGCTCTTCATGGGTACCGTACCTCAGCAAGAACGTCAACCGGGGAAACTCCCTTTTCCTTGGTCTATGGCATGGAGGCAGTCTTGCTGATTGAAGTCCAGATACCCTCTCTCTGGATAATGAAGGATGAAGGCTTGAGCGAAGATGACTGGATCCAGACTCGGCTTGATCAATTAAACCTGATTGACGAAAAGAGACTCGCTACTATTTGTCATGGTCAAACGTACCAAAAACGGATGATCAGGGCATTTAACAAAAAAGTCAGACCACAAGAGTATCAAGTCAGAGACCTGGTAATCAAGCGCATCATTATTCCTCAAAGTGATCCCAGGGGCAAATGGACCCCTACGTACGAAGGGCCATTTGTGGTTTAACATGTGTTCTCAGAAGGAGCCATGATCCTAACCACCATGGATGGTGACGATCTTCCTCACCCCGCTAATGCAGACATAGTAAAAAGATACTACACATGAATAAAAGACCCGCTAGGTTGACATACCTAGGCAAAAATAAGGGCTTCCCGGCGAACCAAAAGGGTTCGGGCAAAAATAAGGGATGAAATTGAAAAAAAATCTGTACACCCGGCAAGTCGAAAACCTGAAAAGGCGGCTTGGGCAAAAATGGGTATCCCGGTGGACTGAAAACCCGAAAGGGCGGTCCAGGCAAAAATTAGGGATAAAGCGTAATACTATGTCTCATTGGATCACCTCGCATCTAGAATCTGGTATCAGCTATCAGGTTCAGACGGCATCAATCAGTCAGCTTCATCTTCAGCTAGGTCGTCAAGTGATGAGACGCTCGAAGACATAAAGGCGATAGCAGAGTTGAAACCCAGTGGAATCATTCTTTCCACATAGCTGTTTTGTTTCCCTTTTTTCAAAATTGTAAACTATATGTTGTTCGGCGGCGTTATCTTACTAGGACGTCAGCCTCTTGTACATAAACGCCTATTTACAGGCAAACTTCAAATCAATACAAGTTCACTTTTCAGACAAATTGCCAATTGTTTTTCTTTTTCTGTTTTGTCTTGCGAAGAACGTCCAATGTTCAGTTTTGATATATGCATTTGACATTAATTGCTAATTCATAAATATTTGCTTGCGAAACAAAGGATTAATTACAGGTGACATCAGAAACAGGGGCAATAACGAGTTGTCTAAGCGATCTAGTTGCTCTGTCCACCAAGGTACCAAGGCAAGTTCGGCCGAAGAATGTAACTAAGATACCCCAATTCCCCACAGAGCGAGACAAAGTTCAGTAATACTCTTCCCCGAGAAGGCATAGCATATCTCCAGCAAGTCAGCGATACTCTCCCCAAGCAGAGTTATCCTATGGTCAGCCTCAAGAAAGTGGGTATCCCCATAAAATCTTAACATTCCCCAGTGGAGTACAACTATCCCTCAACAAGCATCCCCGGCAGTCTTGATCTAAGATTGTTCCTTGGCGGAATATAGACATCCAGCGGAGCCCTTCCTAGTACAGTCCAAAGTCTCCCCAGAAGCGTTAAATCAGTATCCCCAGTAGGAAGCTTATCCCCAGTAGATTATGGAAGCTTATCCTTTGCGGAGCGTATCCCTCCCCGTCTTTATTCAGAAGGTTATTCCTCGCCAGTGCTTATAACTGGGTTATCCTCAGCTATTTATAATGGAAGATCGTCCTCGGCGAAGTCTTCCTATCCCCAGCGAAGTTCATCAAACCTTCTAACATAACTCAACAACGGTATCCCCAGCGGAGTTCTCATTCAATATCTCAGCAAAGTACCTCTCTTCCCAACTGAGTATTGTCCCCCAGCAAGATCGCTAGAGTAATTTCCCCCCGCAGAGTAATCTCTCCCAGTTCATTCCCCAACAGAGTCATCTTCTCCTAACAGGTTTATTCTTGCAATCATCATCCCCAGCGGAAATGAAAAACTCTCTCTTCAACGTCAGCCCAGGATAAGCTCCCGACATTCGTCAAGGATTTATTTTCCTAGACAAAAATACATTCGCAAACATCACATTTTCATACATAATACATACATATACGCATCACATTATACAATCTCATTGGTTATAAGCATCATGACACCATGCATTTCATGCATCATGACATCGCATATAACTAATATTTTGCCTTTTTCAGGAAAGGTCAATACAAAGATAATTACTATCAACTGTCGTGATTCCAGATCCGATTCCTGTATCTTGCCAGGGTGTATCTGTTGACGACTAATTCCGGACTCGATTCCTGTATCTTGCCAGGGCACGTCTGAAGAGTTTGAAGATCCGATTCCTGTATCTTGCCAGGGTGTATCTGTTGACGACTATTATTCCAGACTCGATTCCTGTATCTTGCCAGGGCACGTCTGAAGAGTTTGAAGATCCGATTCCTGTATCTTGCCAGGGTGTATCTGTTGACGACTATTTTTCCGGACTCGATTCCTGTATCTTGCCAGGGCACGTCTGAAGAGTTTGAAGATCCGATTCCTGTATCCTGCCAGGGTGTATCTGTTGACGACTATTTTTTCCGGACTCGATTCCTGTATCTCGCCAGGGCACGTCTGGAGAGTTTGAAGATCTGATTCCTGTATCTTGCCAGGGTGTATCTATTGACGACTATTTTCCGGACTCGATTCCTGTATCTTGCCAGGGCACGTCTGAAGAGTTTGAAGATCTGATTCCTGTATCTTGCCAGGGTGTAATTGTTGACGACTATTTTTCCGGACTCGATTCCTGTATCTTGCCAGGGCACGTCTGAAGAGTTTGAAGATCCGATTCCTGTATCCTGCCAGGGTGTATCTGTTGACGACTATTTTTTCCGGACTCGATTCCTGTATCTTGCCAGGGCACGTCTGAAGAGTTTGAAGATCCGATTCCTGTACCTTGCCAGGGTGTATCTGTTGACGACTATTTTTCTGGACTCGATTCCTGTATCCTGCCAGGGCACGTCTGAAGAGTTTGAAGACTCGATTCCTGTATCAAGCCAGGGCATGTCTGTTGATGACTATTTCCAGATTCGACTCCTGTATCCGGCCAGGGCATGTCTGTGAGCGTTAGTTTTGTAGATTCGATACCTGCATCCAGACAGGGCATATTTACATAAAGAATTTGAAGATCAATCCCGGTAACAGGCCAGGTAAGTATCTTTCTTTTTCAGGAACACAAGTTCTCGCTAAGGAATCTCTTACGCGATCGACACCTCCAGATGGCATCTATAAGCCCATCCCCCTATCCATCATCTCTCCAAATGGCATCTGTAAGCCCATTCTCGTTGTCACTTTACTATGTGAGCGCAAATTTCTGGGCACTCTAGTGTTCAATCATCTTCCACCTTCGGATTACGAAAGGCACGCAAGCCAATATGCATCCTCAGGTCTAAGAAGATTGAACAGGGGCAACTGTTGTACCCCAAAATTTGCCCTCCCATATTCTTCAAGATTTGGCAAAATCAAGCTCCAAAATTCCTTAAGGGTTACACAGTCCAATTGCCTCATAACACAGTCAAAACTAGGGTTTTGGTTCTTGCAAAGAAATTGAGGTTTTCAAGGGTCCAATCAAGTCCCATATGCCTATAAACATTGTCAAGCATTCATATGTCAAGTTTCAAGACTCACAGCATCAAGTTGCACAGTCAAAAAACCCTAATTGCTCCACAGTCAACTGTAGGGGCAAAATGGTCATTTGACAGTCAAAAGTCAAAATTTTTGGTCAACATCTTATTTTGAAGCCACAATCATCATTTTATCAATTCTTGATCATGATTCCTCAAAGCATGGCTCAAAAAGTCTCAAGATGCAAAAGTTTCTATTTTTGGACAGCTGAAAAGTCAACTGCAAATTGACCAAGGCATAACTTTTTCATGGTTCATCAGAAAAATCCCATCCAATGCTCATTTTTAAGGGGATGACATTTCCTACAACTCATCTTCACACTCCAAGTCGAAGAAATGCTCTCACAAAAAGTTATCAATTTCAACATTATAGGTCATTTTCAAAAGTCAACAAAAAGGCACTTTAAGTCAAAGACCATAACTTGAGATTGGTAAATCAAAATGACATGGGACCAAAGGGATTGGTTAGAGGACTTCAAGACCTTTCCAAAATGTCCAAGAACATAATCATAGCTTCAAAATTGAGCAGGATATGCATTGGAGAAGTTGGGAAATTTTTGGGAACTTTCAAAAGTCAACTTTGCCTAAAAAGCTTCAAATTTGTTAATGGGCCTCAAATTCTTCCTTGAATCATTACCCAAATCCTATGCACGACCCATTGAGCTTAAAAGGATTTATTTTCTTATTTTTAATTAATTAATTGAATTTTTATTCTTATTAATTCATTTAATTAGTTTTAATTGTAGAAAAATCAAATAATGGTTGTCAAATCTTTTTGTGCAGCAAATCAAACTAGGGCAAGCTGGCCAAGTCGTTTTACATTCAAAAAAGGCAAAAAATCCATGATTGGCAAGGTCTTATGGAGGAAAAAGATTGAAAAAGATTAGATTGGCAATCAAATATCCAAGTCATAATGCAATGGATCCATGGGCTTGTTTTTGACCTAGAATCATTCACATACTTATGCAAGACCTAACCTAATTCAAAAAGACACGAAAAAGCTGCCAAGGAGCCATAACCAATTTGCAACTTTTCAAAAAAAACTTGAAAATTGAAATCACACTTGCAGTACGATTCAAGGCTTGAAATCTATTCCAACACCTTGCTGACATTGCTAGGAAACTATTGGCATCAAGAACAAGCTTCCATACTCAAAGAAACGGTAGAACAGAGTCACGTTTCTTCACAAATATTTCATAATCGAATTTTAATTTCCACGCATCATTCATGTGTTTTGATTATTAATTTATGCTATTAACATCTTCCTGAAGCGTTTGGTATAGTTTAATTGTTCTAAAACTGCTTGAATCAAGATTCACCATGGACGAAAATTAGGTTTTCAGAAGCTTCCAATTAGGGCTTTCCTTGTATGGAAAAATTAGACCTTTAGACCTATACAACTGAATTCAGAAGCTCAAGAGGAAGCAAACCAACATCTCGCGCTCAATTTATGTTGCTTCCTCTTCTAATCGCTATTTTTCACCATGTCACTTAGTGGGGGTTTAAAACCCCCGCTATCTCATTCATGTTACAGGTGCAAACGAAGAAGAAGGCTGAGGTGTCCAGGCGTGAGTGGAAGATTCAAACCGCGCGCCTAATTTTTTTGTTTTATATCATTAACATTGTTTTTCTTACATAATGATTATTTTCCATTGTATATACAAATGCGCACAACAGCTCAGTTGGTGGATGACACGCTTGGTGAGTGCTGGGACCTGGGTTCGATTCCCAGGTCCCCCATACAATTGCTATTATTTTTTCTAAATTAATCCCATGCAGCGCTTCATCCAGAACTCCATCATGTGGCTCACGCCTAAGGCTGCCACGCGCTTATGATGATCAATCTGAAGGCCACAGAAGGAGGTCTATCATGCACTCCAGTCAACAACATGCACACAAGCGTTGAAAGTCAAACAAAGCTTCAAACAAGGCTTTTTGTCTAATGGGCCAGAATACTTCCAAAAAAACCTCCATTTGGGGCCTGATACCCCCCTGGGTTTGCATCTTTTTAATTTTATTTTCTTTACTAATTATAATTCTTTTTTATTCTTTTTAATTATTTTTATTAAGTCACCATTAATTAATTTTCATAATAAAAAATCAGAAACCAAAAAATGTTTTATATTTAATTATATTTAATTTCACCATTAAAATATTTTTGTAAATAAATTTCAATAACTAACTTAGTTAAATTAGGTTTTAATTTTGACTCTTTTCTTAATCAATAAAAAATGTAGAATTAGGTTTTGACATTTATCTTTTTCTTAATTAATTTTTCCTCATTATTTATTATTATTATTAATTATTATTTTTGTAAATAAACGTGTGAATTAATTAACTAGTAAATTAGGTCAACTTTAACACTTTCATTAATAACTAAAAATAATCTAGAATTAGGGTTCCCTTGTAAATTCTTTTCTTTATTTCAAAAACATAAAAAACACTTTTCTTTAATTAAATAGTTAAATAGACTTTAATTTCATTTAATTTCAAGCAAAGGGTCAAAACCCTCGGACGTTCAGTTAATTCTTTTCGCGCATTTATTTTCTTTTAGTGATTATTATGTAACTGTTTCCCAGATGTAATAGTAATTAGGTTTATCTTTCCGTCTTTACTTTCCGCATCATTTACCAAAAACGGGTCTTTGTACTTTGGCGATGTATAGACCCGCGCCTTGTAATAGCGTAGTTTTTACCTTTCCGTCCTTTAATTTTCTACACTCTTAAATTCTAAATTGCATGAAAGAATGTATGGTTAATTAAAAACAAGCGTAGCTCACAATACCATGATCAAAGATAACTGTTAAACTGAAAACAACACACAAACGCACACACCACTTCTAGGGTACGCCTCACATGTTGCCTTCGAAACGTGGCCGTCAAGTATAGGACGTTTTAGCAGTCGCTCTGATGTCTAAAGATCCGGTTGCCTCGAAACAGTTGCCTCAGATTAAAAAGGATCTAGGACATTAGAGTTGCTTCTAAGGTGTCCTACTGTTGCTTCGGTGACCACAATGTCCCTTAACTCAAATTGACCCGAACACCTCCAACGGTGGTGCTACCTACCTCTCAATGGTGGGATGGCACTACCTTAAGGACTTCTACACAGCCTAATTCCTTAGGGTAGGTAGATGACTCATAGGTACTTGCTCTCTAAAAAACAAAAATACTTTTCACACGGACACTTCCTAAAAGATTTCAAAACAAACACTTCACAACACTCTTGAGGACTGATACAAGAGTCGAATTGAAGTTTTCAATGAAACTTTTTTAAAACCCACACACTTTGAAAAGCAAACAAACATTTTGAAAACATAAGAGCAAGTACATAAGAGCCCATGGATAACCATGGATAGAAAGGGTGCTAACACCTTCCCTTTCTATAAATCTACCTCCCGAACCGAGAACTATTCTCATAAGGAATTTTGTTGTGCTTTTGTCCTGTCCATGTTGGAGAAAATAAAAGACGGTGGCGACTCTTGCTTACCGCGACATACGCGATCCAGCTTAAAAAACAGTCAGTTCTATTTCCACCGATCACACTAAGGTTTCTTGCCCAGTTGCCTTTGTGACTATAAACGTCCATTCGGATGTCCCTCAAAACATTCAACAATTAGGGCTACCTACTCACTAATAATAGGATAGCACTGTCTAAAGGAAAAGAGAAAAAGAACAATCCTTTCGAGTAAAGTAGATAGCTGTTAGATGCTTGCTCAAACAAATTTTTACACTTACATAAAATAACTTTCAAAAACATTTTCAAAAACACTTTATCAGCACTCTTGAGGACTGATACAAGAGTTATCGTAAAGCAAACTGCCTTACTATTGGCTTTCAAAAATATTTTTCAAAACACACAAAGCACAAGGTATTTTTCAAATGAGCTAAGAATCTAAGAGCCCGTAGATAACTATGGATGGAAAGGGTTCTAACACCTTCCATTTCCATAATCTACCCCCTTACTCAGAAAACTCTCGAAAGGTCTTTTTATGTTATTTTCACACTTTCCTTTGTTGGATAAAAGAAAAGTCGCTGGCGACTCTTGCTTACCGCAACATTTGTAAACACAAATGCAAAACCAGTATAGCAGTTGCTTCTGCCACCCTATCACAGAACTGGCGACTCTGCTGGGGACATCTTTATAAAGTGGGGTTACCTTAGAGCTTAGTTCATTTTAATTTCTTTACATTGTGTGTTTGTATGCTTTATCTTTGAGGGCTTGTTTAGGTTGTTACTAAAAGATCCTACATCCGGATCTGGGGCACCTTTTAGGTAAGCAACAATAGATCGTGGAGACTGTACGGTATAGACCGATATGGTTGAAGTGATGGCTGCGTTAGTGTGACACAATTTTTGGTACCAGTATCTCTTGTGTTAAATGGAGGAGAATACGGGGCTGCCGTGTGGTGTCATAAAGCACTAACAGACCATAGAACCTTAGTTGAACAAACTTGACCATTAGAAAGTAGTGAGGTATCCGACCTCGGTATAAAGCTGAGGATTGGTTGATACTCGATGCTATACTCATTGAGATCAAACTTTCAGAATATTTCGGCTGCGAGAAAAGATCGCCTGAGCTGAAACAATGCGTGATAAAGAAACATCATTGATATTGAGACTCCTTAGAACCCAGTTACTTTTCTAAGACAGGTTGAACCAACTAAACTTCAAGAGGGTATTTGCCAATAAACCCCATGCAAGCCTAAACCTAAGGTCTTGTTTGTTTTGCTTGTGTGTGATTAAATTTTTCAAACATAACATCATGCATCATAACATCCATATTCATTTCACTAACCATTTCAAGGACCAAGGGAATTTATCTTTGTTATGTTTTTTAGATCATGGCTTCCGTTCATAGAAATACCATCCGAATCAGATTTTTGAGAATACCTCTCCAACTCAAAGAGCTAGTATCAAGGGTTCTTGAGACTTCCCTGTTCACCAAGAAATATGGTCGACTTATCAACCTGGTTACCTCAATCTTTGATGAGAAGATAATGGGTGTACTCTTTCAGTTCTTTGACCTCAAACACCATTGCTTCATATTTCCCGATTATCAGTTGGTACCCACTATGGAAGAGTTCTCTCAATTATTGGGTATACATATTCTTGATCAGATGCCTTTTACTGGTTTAGAGGAAGCTCCAAAGCCAAAGGCCATTGCAGCAACCTTGCATCTTAAACGATCCGACATTTTATCCAACTGGGAAACAAGAAGCAGAGTCAAGGGTTTCCTATTCAAGTTCCTATTAGAAAAGGCTCAGTTGTTTTGGGATGACTTAGATTTTCAAACATTCGAGGAAGTCCTGGCTCTTCTAATCTATGGATTAGTACTATTCCCTAAACCGAACTTACTCATAGATGTGAATGTTGTCCATGTTTCCCTCTCTCGTAACCATGTGCCTACTTTGTTCGGAGATATCTTGCATTCCCTTCACACTCGTACCATGAAGAGAAGAGGGGTTATTATGTGTTGCGTACCATTGCTGTCTAGGTGGTTTATTTCGCACCTTCCCCAATCAGTATTGAAGAATGAACAAGGTTCGGGTTGGTCGTAAAGGATAATGTCAGTTTCTCACTCAGATATCCTTTGGTACTCCCGGTCTACGGGAGATATTTCTATCATTGACCGTTGTGGGGAATTCCCTAATGTCCCACTCCTCGGCATTAGGGAAGGTATCACTTATAATCCTTCTATGGATCTACGACAATTTGGTTATGCTCGAAGGGATGGTCCCCATGATATGCTTATCCAAGGCATTATGCTCAACTACGAGGATGATGTTCAAGGGTATCGTCAAAGGTTTGTACGAGCTTGGGGCATGGTAAACAAGGTTGATAGCAAGGCTTTAGGGAACAAGAATTCCATCCCTATGAAGCCTTATCTCAAATGGGTATGAGCTCGTGCCCAAAACCTTATGAGGCCATATACAACCATCTTACCAGTGATTGTGGAACCTGTCACCGAAGAAGATGTTCCTTATACAGTTCTCCATCCTGACATGCCCAATGATTTTGAAGAGTTGCAGAGGTCCTGGATTCAGTTGAGGGAAGAAAAAGATACCTTTAGAGATTAATTCTAAAACAGTGAAAAGAAAGTGTTGGAGCTCACAAAGAAACTTCACAAAGAAGAAAGTCTTAATGTCTACCTCGGCACGAAGAGGAAGCTCCCACGGGAGATTTGATTCTTAAATTTTAAGAGTTTTTTAATTTTCAATTGTAAGCCTAAAAGGAAGTTGTAATTTGAATTTTACTAATAAAATCTTTGTTTCATTTTGGTTCGCAAATTTAAATTTCCCGAAGTCCTTGAATACATTGCATAAATGTTATCATGCATATCATTACATTAAGCAGGTATTTCAAGACATGTTTCTTATCTTTTCGCTGTTTATTTCAGCAAAAAGAAATGGCCCTCAAACAAACAGTTAAGGATCTTCAAGCACAAAATGCTCAATTCTAACAAATGTTCCTGGCTCTGGATAAGGGACAAGAAGATCTGAAAGCTATCATTCTCAAAGATAATAAGAAGAGGGAAAAGAAACCGGACGACGCCTTGAATATGGGAAAAAGGTTTAGATGACCAGCCAAGCACACTCTAGACTTCGCAACTCCGTCAAACGAGGGGGACAATCAGGAAGAGAAGCCAACAGAAGAAAACAAAAATCCAGGGACTGATGAAGTAGAAGTTGATTACTCTGAGGAACAATATCCTCATGCTGATGATAAATACAAGAAGATGGAGGATCGCCTTAATGCTATCGAAATTCATCGGGTACCTGGTCTGGATTTTGAAGAATTAGGGCTAGTCTCTAGACTGGTCATTCCCCAGAAGTTCAAAGTCCCCACATTTGCTAAGTATGACAGTGTCTCCTCTCCTAAGATGCACTTAAGGTCATATGTCAAGAAGCTCTAACCTCACACCATTGACAGGAATTTATGGGTTCATTTCTTCCAAGAAAGTTTGTCAGGGACATACTTGGAATGGTTCTATCAGCTGGAGGGAACCAAAATTCCTAACTAGGAGGATTTGGCTGCTGCTTTCTACATGTAGTGCCAATACAATGCTGACATCGCTCCAACCTATACACAACTTCAAAGTATGTCTATGGGTTCCAGCGAGGGTTTCAAATATTATGCCCAAAAGTGGAGAGATCTTGCGGGAAGAGTCCAGCCTTCTTTGTCTGATAGAGAGGTGGTAGATATATTCCTAGGTACTTTGTCTGGTCCATTTTTCAACCATTTGATTGGAAGCTCTTCACCTGGGTTTACTGAGCTAATATTGACTGGGGAACGAGTAGAAGCGGCTATCAAGAGTTGTAAGATTCAGAGGGATGCATATTCAAGTACAATGAAGAAACCCTTCACTGGAAATAAATAGGTCAGTGCTGCTTATGGCCAGAGAAATCAAAACAAAACTGAACACCGTCCGACGGTAGGAGCTGTGATGATCTCCAACCCTGTATCAAATCAACAACAAAACAATCAACACAGACAGGATATGCCCAGAAGACAGTTCACCCGGATTAACATGTCCTTATCTTAGGTTTTACCACACTTGTTGAAGTCTAATCTGGTCACTCTAAAGGAGGCCCCTAAAAATCCAAATACTACATCTCCCCGCTACAACCCAAATGCTCGATGTGCCTACCACTCCGACAGTCCAGGGAATGATACAAACGATTGTTGGGCTCTGAAGAACAAAGTGTAAGATCTCATTGAGGCAAAGGAGATTGAATTTGACCCTCCCGAGACTCCTAATGTGATAACTGCACTGATGCCCAAGCATGACCAGGGTGTCAATGTTATTGATGACGACCTGGTTTTTCTTTCTATTGATGAGCTAGTTACTCCTCTGCCATTGTTAAGAAGAATTTATTGCAAGCCGGTTTATTTCCGGGCTGTGGTGAAGGTTGCCACCTGTGTGCGTCCCTACCCAATGGTTGCTTGTTGTTGAAGATGGGTGTCCAGCGCCTGATGACTAACAAAGAAATCCTGTTTGAGAAAGTTCCCTCTACAAAAGTTCTGTGAAAACATTTTAATAATTACCATTTTCGATATCCTCCCAGGGTCTCCTCCAAAAGACCCATTAGGATTACATCCGTTCCTAAGGTTTCTCCTTTGATTATCACTTTTCCGGGGCCGATACCATATTCCTCTGATAAAGTTGTTCCTTGGAATTATGGGGCTGACGTCTACTACCATGGCGTCAAGCAAGACCTATTGGCTGTTAAAGATGAAGTTGTTGAAGATACTGATCCTGACATCGACAACATTGTTGGGACCAGTAAAATTAACATAAGCGGAAGGATTTTCTCTCCTGAAATCTCTCTGAAGACTATTGCTACTCCTTTGGTTATTCCTGTTGCCACTCCCACTGCTACTCATGTTATTACTCCCGTTGCTACCCCTAATGTCATCCCTGGTGTTGTCCCTGTTACTGAGTCAACTGGGACTCGGGGAAAAGAGGTACTGGTTGAGCCTTCCTGAACGGAGTTACATAAATAAGTTGTTCCTAAATCTTCTAAAAAAGAAATGGAGGAGATTCTGAAGATTATATGAAAGAGTGATTATAACGTTGTGGAGCGATTGGGGAAAACCCCTTAAAAAATTTCAATGTTGGCCTTACTGTTATGCTCTGAAGCCCATGCTAAGGCTTTGGTAAAGTTCCTGAAGTCTGCTCATGTGCCTCAAGAGACTTCCGCCGACCAATTCGAGAATTGCGTTGCTAGTTTGATAGCTGACAATGGACTTGGTTTCTCTGATGCCGATTTAACATCCAAAGGGAGAAAGCATAATGATGCCCTGCATGTCTCTATTGAGCGCATGGGAACTACCCTAGCTCATGTTCTGGTGGATACAAGTTCATCGTTGAATGTCTTACCTAAGAATTCTTTGGACATATTGGATTGTGAAGGACTCACACTGAAGCCCAGTAATATTGTGGTGAGGGCCTTCAATGGTTCCAAGAGAATGATGCACGGGGAGGTGGACATCCCTATTAAAGTTGGTACTCAAACTTTTGACTCCACTTTCTACATGATGAACATCCACCCGTCTTACTCATATTTATTGGGTCGCCCTTGGATCCATGGGGCTGATGCTGTTACTTCTACTCTGCATCAGATGCTGAAATACCCAGCTAACAGAAAGATTGTTACAGTCCATGGCGAGGAAGAATATATGGTGAGCCACCTGAACTCTTTCAGGTATGTTGAGATGGAGAGAGATTTCATTGAGACCCCATGCCAAAACTTTAAGGAGGTTCCTCAGACACTTGCTGCAACCAAGATTGCTATCAATGTTCCAAATATTACCAGGCCTCCGTTGAAGAAGGCTTCTCTAAAGGATGCCAAAACAGTAGTCGAAGAAGGTGGGTGTACCATTTGGGGCCAACTCCCTGATATCCCCTACAAATCTGACAAGTTTGGTTTGGGTTTTACTTCAGGAGCCCAAAGATCTATTCGTCGTGCTCACGCCGGAAGACCACCACTGCGCATCAACAACCATGGAATCAATGCTTTAGAGGACAGTGATAGTGACTGCGACATGGACAAATGGATATTCCCAACTATCAGCGGTGGACTCAACAATTGGGAAGTCAAGGATTTTGTTCCCATTACTTTTATTCAGGAGTAATTGTCTTTTTGTTTTTAAAATATGTAATATTTGAACAATTTAAACTCTAAAGCCTTGTGCTTTACCCGAGGCACAATGGTCTATTTGTGAGGGTTATCACTTCATATTCATATGTCATTAATAAATCATTGGATGTTTTGCATACAAATTTTACGCTCTCTGTCTTTCTTTTCTGCTTTTATTTTATCGAAAATATCTATGCTCTCTTACACACACCCACATATCAAACTGCAAATCCACATCCACTCTGGATCCCATTGATAACGGTTCTGCTATTACCAATTGGGACTTTGAAAATCTGATCTACCAAGATGAGGACGAAGGTGAGGAAGATTGTGAAGTACCAGGAGAACTTGCCAGACTGTTACAACAGGAGGAAAGGGCAATACAACCTCATGCAGAGCCGGTTGAGACAATAAACTTGGGTACCAAGGAGGATAAGAAGGAAGTCAAGATAGGTGCTGATCTGGAGCATAGTGTCAAAAAGCGGTTAATACAGATGTTACATGATTATATGGATATCTTTGCATGGTCATACGAAGAAATGCCAGGGCTGGACACTAATATTGTGGTTCATCGTCTATCGACAAAAGAAGACTGCCCTCCCGTGAAGCAAGAGGTTCGTCGTATGCGGCCAGAGATGCCAAAAAAGATCAAGGCTGAAGTCATGAAACAGTTTAACACCGGTTTCTTAGCTGTTACTTCTTATCCACAATGGGTTGCTAATGTTGTTCTGGTACCTAAGAAGGATGGTAAAGTACACATGTGTGTGGATTATAGAGACTTGAATAGGGAAAGCCCCAAGGATGACTTTACACTTCCCCATATTGATGTTCTGGTTAACAACATTGCACAACGTAAGGTATTCTCCTTCATGGATGGTTTCTTCGGGTACAATTAGATCAAAATGGAACCTGAAGATATGGAGAAAACAACCTTCGTCACACAGTGGAGAACTTTCTACTACAAAGTTATGCCATTTGGGTTAAAGAACGCCAGGGAAACCTATCAACGTGCCATGGTAGCCTTGTTTCACGATATGATCCATCACGAGATAGAGGTCTACATTGACGATATGATAGCCAGGTCTCAGATTGAAGAGGAGCACCTTGACCACCTGCAAAAGTGTTTGAAAGACTGAAAAAATACAAACTGAGACTGAACCCGAATAAGTGCACTTTTGGGGTAAGATCTGGTAAGCTCTTAGGCTTCGTTGTCAGCGACAAAGGTATTGAAGTAGACCCTACAAAGGTTAAAGCTATACAAGAAATTCCAACTCCCCGCACCGAGAAGGAGGTTAGGGGATTCTTGGGACGTCTAAGCTATATTCCCAGATTCATTTCCCATCTAACTGCTACTTGTGAGCCAATCTTCAAATTACCAAAGAAAGATCATGCAGTGAAATGGAATGACAATTTCCATACCGCCTTTGACAAAATCAAGGAATATCTTCAAGAGCCTCCAATTTTGATACCGCCGGTTGAAGGAACACCTCTGATCATGTACTTAACAATGTTAGAAAACTCAATAGGGTGTGTGCTGGGGAAGCATGATGAGTGTGGTCGAAAAGAGCATGCAATATACTACCTTAGCAAAAAGTTTACCGACCGTGAAACAAGATACTCACTGCTCGAGAAAACTTGCCGCGCTTTGGCATGGGCTGCGCGCCGACTAAGATAGTATATGTTGACTCACACTACTTTGTTGATATCTAAAATGGATCTTATCAAATACATCTTTGAGAAGCCCGCTCTCTCTGGAAGAATAGCAAGATGGAAAATGATCCTGACCGAATATGATATTCAGTACACAACCTATAAATCAATTAAGGGAAGTGTACTAGCTGATCATTTTGCTCAACAGGCCGTGGACGACTACTAATCCATGAATTTTGAGTTCCCGGATGAGAACATCGTGTTAGTGACTGATTATGAAGAACCTGGACCGAATGAAGGACCTGAAAAAGGATCCCGATGGACTATGGTTTTTGATGGAGCTTCTAACGCACTCGGCAATGGCATCGGTGCTGTGATCATATCTCTCGAAGGTTGTTATACTCCTTTCACTGCCAGGCTATGTTTCAACTGTACCAATAACATGGCTGAATATGAAGCATGCATTATGGGTCTCAAAGCTGCTATCGACTTGAGAATTAAAATCTTGAGTTTATTTGGAGACTCGACCTTAGTAATAAGTCAAAGCAAAGGAGAATGGGACATGAAGCATCCTAATCTTATCCTTTACCGGGAGCATGTGCTGACATTGATTCCATACTTTGAAGAAGTTACCTTTGAGAATTTTCCACGAGAGGAAAATCAACTAGAGGACGCGCTAGCTACTATGTCTTCCATGTTCAAGGTCAGGTGGGATAACGAAGCCCCTCATATCACTATTGAAAGATTGGACGACCGGCATACTGTTATGAGATTGATACTGAAGGAACAGTGGACAAACCCTAGTTCCATGAAGTGAAAAGGTACCTTGAAGCCCAAGAGTATCCTGAGGGAGCTTCCGTCAATGATAAGAAGTTCCTAAGAAGGTTCTCTGCCAAGTTCTTCCTCAGTAATGGAATCCTCTACAAGTTCAACCACGATTCTACTTTGCTTCGGTGTGTAGACAAGAGTGAAGCAGAGAAGATAATGGAAGACATGCACGAAGGCACCTGTGGAACCCATTAAAGTGGGCATACAATGGCTAAAAATACCCTATGGGCAGGATACTACAAGTCCACTATGGAAGCAGACTGTTATCAGCATTCACGAACTTGTCACAAGTGCCAGATCTATGCTGATAAAATACATGTGCCCCCGGTTCCCTTGAACGTCTTAACTTCTCCCTGGCCATTAGCAATGTGGGGCATCAACATGATTGGGGATATTAGACCTACAACTTCTAATGGGAACTGCTTCATTCTCGTCGCCATTGATTACTTCACAAAGTGGGTCGAGGCAGCCTCTTTTGCTTATGTTACCAAGAACATTGTGGCCCGATTCATCAGACATAACCTTATATGTCGGTATGGTATTCCAGAAAGATTCATTACATATAATGGTACCAATATTAATAATACTATGATCACCGAACTCTGTACATCATTCAAGGTTCAACACCATAACTCTTATCCTTACTGGCCGAAGATGAATGGCGATGTAGAGGCGGCCAATAAAAACATCAAAAAGATCATACAGAAGATGACGGTGACATACAAAGACTGGCATGAGATGTTACAATTTTCTCTTCATGGTTACCGTACCTCCATATGCACGTCAACAGGGGCAACTCCTTTCTCTCTGGTATATGGATTGGAAGTTGTCCTACCCATCGAGGTCCAGTTCCCTTCCTTGAGAATTATGAAGGATGAATGTTTGAATGAAGACGATTGGGTTCAGACTCGACTTGACCAATTGAACCTGATTGACGAAAAAAGTCTCGCAGCTGTTTGTCATGGTCAGATATACCAAAAACGCATTATAAAAGCTTTTAATAAGAAGGTCAAACGTCAGGTATATTAGGCTGGTGACCTAGTAATCAAGCGTATTATCCTGCCGCAAGGTGATCCCAGGGGAAAATGGACCCCCACATACGAAGGGTCATTTATGATCAAGAACATATTTTTTGGTGGAGCCATGATCTTAACCACTATGGACAGTGACGACCTTCCGCACCCTGTAAATGCAAACATAGTTTAAAGATACTACGCATGAACAAAAACCCGCTAGGTCGACTGGCCTAGGCAAAAATAAGGGCATCCCGGTGAACCAAAATAATTCGGGCAAAAATTAGGGACATACATATGGTAAAATTTGTACACTCGGCAAGTCAAAAACCTGAAAATACGGCTTGGGCAAAAAAGGGTATCCCGGTGGACTGAAAACCCGAAAGGGCGGTCCAGGCAAAAGTTAGGGATTTAAAGCATACAACTATGTCCCGTTGGATCACCTTACAGCCAATTTGCAGTATCAACTATCAAGCTCAAATGGTACTAATAAATCCAGTCAGCTTCAGACAAGCAACAAAGAGATGAGACGCTCAAAGACATAAAGGCAATATCGGAATGGGAACCCAATGGGACTATTTCACATAGTTGTTTTTATTTGTATACTATTTTGTACAGTTTTACGTCTTACAATGACATTCTCTTATTAGGATGCCCGTCTCCTTGTACAAAAACGCCTATTATTGGCAAAACTTCTTCAAATTAATATAAAGCTATTTCTTTGAAAGTGCAAAACTATTTGTTTTTATTTTTCTGTCTTGTTTGCAAAAAACGTCCAGTGATTAATTTTGAACATATGCATTTGAATGTGATTAACGTTTACAAATACACGCATAAAAAAATAGAAAGACAGTTACTAATGACTTTAAGAAATGGGACAGTGTCTAAAAAAGGCCATCTGCAAATCCCCGCAGATACTTTCTCCAGTAGGTACAGAGATATCCTACTACAAAGTCACTACCATATCCTCAGTTTACAGCCTAATGATGTCAAAGTTTCTGATATCCCCGACAGAGCAAGAATCTTCAATTATTTACCCAACATCTTAAAGAATTCCCTAGCCTGGTTCACAAGCTTCTTGGGTTTCCTAACAAGGTTTCATAAAAATCCCAAAGCAGATTACAGAGTTTCCCTTCCCCAACAGAGTTTATTTCTCTAACAACGGAAATATGTCTCCCGACCTTTCAACTTCAACAAAATTTGAATACTTACATTCTTCATCCCCAATAATAATCAGGGATTTATTTTCCCTAGTTCAACAACACTGCAATAAAACAACTGATACGTTCATACATTGCATTCATACATCATTTTACAAGCGTCATAGCATATGGAGCACAAATGCATATATCACAATCTCATTTATTTTGAGAACATCATTACCCAATGCATTTCATTCATCATGAAACTGCATATAGCTGACTCTTTACCCTTTTCAGGAAAGTTCATAAGCAGACAAATATCCTCATCAATTTTCAATAGTTCCAGATTAATTCCCAAAACCAGATAGGGAAACTATCTGTGAACGACTGATTGTAGATCAATTCCTGAAATAAGACGGGGTGACTATCTACAAGACCAGGTCAGAGATTAATTCCTGAAATAAGCCAGGGAAACTATCTCTACGACCAACAAAAAAACAAGTTCCAAATTAATACCTGAAACAAGACAGGATAACTATCTGTGAACAACCGATTGTAGATTAATATCTGAAACAAGCCAGGACGACTATCTACATATTGAAGATTAACTCCCGAAACATGACGGGGAAACTATCTTTCTTTCTCTTAGGTCATAGATTAATTCCTGAAACAAGCTAGGGCAACTATATCAACGACCAACAAAAGCAAGTTCCAGATTAATTCCTAAAACCAGACAAGGCAACTATCTGTGAACAACTGATTATGGATCAATTCCCGAAACAAGACAAGGTGACTATCTACACGACCATAAGAAGCAATCTTACACGGGTTCCTTCTCATGATCTCCAGATGCATCTTTACATGGGCTCATCCTGAAGCAATCTTACACGGGTTCCTTCTCATGATCTCCAGATGCAGCTTTACACAGGCTCATCCTGAAGTAATCTTACACGGGTTCCTTCCCATTATCTCCAGATGCCACTTTACACGGGCTCATCCTGAAGCAATCTTACACGGATTGCTTCTCTCAATTTTCAGAAGCAGTTTCACACGGACTCATCCTGAAGCATCCCTACACAGGCTCCTTATCATATATCTCCAGATGAATTTTAACAGGGACTTATCCCGAATCAGCCCTACACAGGCTCCTTCGAATATATTTCCAAATAACAGTTAATTGCATTTTCCCTAGTAAGTTATTGAGAAGCCTGGATTTTGACCAAAAAATAACTAACTTTCATCTCTCCAGTCCAGAGATAACGCCTCAGTAGAGCCATTGACAACTAAAGCTCCTAGACTATATTCCCCACAGAGTTTTCCTCAATCAAAAGAATAGAAATCAATATTCTCCAGTGGAGTCCTCCTCAGACAACAGGAACAGGAATCCCCATAAAGAGACCTCTTATGAAGTTAGCATCTACTTTGGATGACAACTTTAAGCCCATCTCCAACAAATCTCAGTCATCTTCTCCAAATTGCATATGTAAGCCCATTCCTAATATCATCAACCAACATCGTTACTCCATGCGAGTGAAAATTTATAGGCACTCTAGTGTTCAATCATCTTCCACCTTAAGATCACGAAAGGCAGACAAGCCAATCTAAATCTTCAGGTTTAAGAAGATTGAACTGGGGCAGCTGTTGTACCCCAAAATTTTCCCTCCCATTTTTACTCAAGACATGTTCATTGGGATCCTCAATTGCTCAAGAAGCTCCAAATGATTTCTAGGGCCCCCTATATGCCTCAGCATAATGGCACTGCTGAAAGAAAGAAAAGAAGTGTACATAACAAGGTGTAGGCCGAAAGTTGAAAATATGCCTAAGAGCTTTTGGGTCGAAGCAGCTTCGACAACAGTATACATTCTATTCCGATGCCCAACAAAGTGCTAGGATCGAAGAACGAATCATTTGAAAGAAAATACGAGGAGGCTTTTATGAAGCCTTCAATTGATGAAGAGCTAGTGAAGAGAGTAATCGAAGGGTTCGCTTTTGAACTATGAAAATGTAAGCTATTCGAAGCATTACAAGGAAGACACACTTCGACTGACATGTTGTTTGAATGGGCACTTTGAATAGAATAATATTTTGAATTCGAAAGCTTTTATCTTATCCAAAGAAGCACGTGGAAATCTAATGGTTCTAAGGGCATATAATCTTCAAACATGGCGTGATCGAAGGACAGTTAGGGACGAATAAGCAAAATAGAAGTCACCTTAGAGCCTTTGGCATGTACCTGAACAAGTGTTGGATGATTGAAGTGAAATCCTGATATTCATAGGTTACCTTTTGATTGGTGCATACAAGTTGTATTCACCAATCGAAGATGAATTAGTGAGCCAGAAAGATAGTTGGAATCGAAGAACCACCTAAACAACTGTGTTCGAAGGAAAGAACAAAGCGAAGCTTCGACAGGAAAATATGAAGAGGTGATGCTTCGATTGGTCTGATTGAAGGAAAGGAAATCGAAAGGAACAAGAGTTGAGTTCGATTGGGCTGATTGGATAGCTTTTAGATTAAGCAACTAAGGCAGATATTGACTCAATCGAAGAAGCCATGATGATGAGGTCTTGAACCATTCGAATTGGAACTTAGAGCCATCGAAGAACAAAGCTTGGGAGCACTCGAAAGAGTCAAGATGTGAAATTTGAAATGAACACCTATTGGGATGAAACCTGTCCAGGTTCACTCAAAGTCCAAAATGGTAGAAAATATCTCAAAATGGCAACTTTTTAAATCTTTTGATTTTGCTTTCAAAGCCATGGTTAATGGAAAATTCATGCCATTTTCGTTCACCACCACACCCCTATAAGTACAAGAGAAATTGTCTATCAAAGAAACACACACAAGAAGCTACCCTAGAAAACCATACCAAATTTCTCAAAAATTTCAACAAAGTAGTCAAAATCGAAACCATCTTTGCAGGCCTCCTCAATCCAAAACAAGCATTCCACTCACTCCTTGAAGGTTCCAGGAGACGCTTCCAAGCATTAGGCAGGTCCAAAGCACACATGAGCATCACTCAAACCATACCTCAGTTGGTAACTTACCTTGGATCTCAAACTCGTTTAACCTTTAATCTAAGTCTGTTTCGATTGCATATTCTTGTTATTGTCATTATTTATGAATGTTTTAACGTAATTCACGTGAGTTGTAGTGCCCAAATGACAGGATACTGTTTCTACGACCTTCAAAACTGATTGTTTTCGAAACCCTTGGTACATGCCGTTTCAGGCCAAAACAACCCAGATTCGGACTCAGTGGGTTCGAATTAGGAAGGGGTTCGAATTAAGGGGAATGACCTGGGTTCGACACCCATGTCAGGCATTTTGTTTTTTCTAACAATTGTATTCCAGATCCTATGCTTGCAGGTCTAACGTGCACACCATGTACCACGTGGTCAACACCAGTAGATCCCATCAATCCAGATCCAATACCCTCAACATGCAGTCCATCATGCACTTTCAACAACCTCCCTCATGGGATCGAGAGACAACCTCCCTCATTGGATCGAAGGATAAGTTCCCTCATTGGATCGAAGGACAAACTCCCTCATTGGATCGAAATGTAACTTGCCCTCTTCTTGTTCTGGGCCTTTTTTTATTATTTTAAATTTACCTCCCCATGTTACTTTTACTATCCTGGCCCATTTACTTTTGCTTTTAATTGTTTTATTTTTTTATAGCGTTATAAAATCAGATAAAAAAATCACAAAAAATATTAGGTTAGTATTTTATCACCTAAATTAATTTTGTAAATTAATTGATTAATTATTTTAAACCTTTTCTTATTTTAAAAATAAATAGACTTAGGATTTTAAATTAAATTTCTTTCCATAGGTAAAAACAAACAAAAAGATTTTTCTTCTTAGGGTTTTAGACGTATTTTCAATTCCCGCGTTTACTTTTACCTTCGCACTTTTGCATATTATTGTATCTGCTTACTGGGATGTAATAGACTTAACTAGGACTTTATTTTTACTGCTTTTTATTTTTCGCCATTTTGAACTTGTAAATTCCCCTCCCCGAAGCCATGTAATAGTTAGGTTTTAAGTTTCGCGCTTTAAATTCATGTACATATATTAACTGTTAGATGTATGCTTAATAGGATTGCATGATAAGACTAAAAGCAAACATTAGCAAACCTAACATCAAAGACAAAAAACAGAATATAACACAATTTCACATGCACACCTCTAGGGTACCCCACTTTGGTTGCCTTCGGAAAAACAATCACAACTCTTGAAACGTGAGAGATTTTAGTGGCTACCCTCCGGTTTAAAGATCATAAGTCCCTCGATGATCCTCTCGATGTTGCCTCGGTAAAAATGATCTTAAAACCCTAGGGTAGTTACTAAGGTTTCTTGCCCAGTTGCCTTTGTGATTATAAACATCCCTTCGAATGTCCCTCAAAACATCCAACGATTAGGGTTACTTACTCACTAATAGTAGGATAGAATTGTCTAAAGGTAAAGAGGAAAAGAACAATCCTTTTGAGTAAAGTAGATAGCTGTTAGATGCTTGCTCAAACAAAATTTTTACACTTACACAAAACAACTTTCAAAAACATTTTCAAAAACGCTTTACAACACTCTTGAGGACTGGTACAAGACTTATCATAAATCAAACTGCCTTACTATTGGCTTTCAAAAATACTTTTCAAAACACACAAAGAACAAGGTATTTTTCAAATGAGCTAAGCATCTAAGAGCCCGTAGATAACTACCGAAGCTCCAACTGTCCCTGCTTCTGCTACTCCAGGTGTTGTTCAGAATCGAATGCCTCCGGGATATCCTTGGGGAATTCCACAGAACTTTATGCCAGAAGGTTTTAATCAGGATCCTCAGATTGCTCTGCTAACTCAGACTGATGCTGCTCCCGCACCTCATATGGTGCATGTTACCCCTGCTGCTAGAAATGAAGTCCACTATGCCGCACCTCCCTCGGTGAATGTGGTTCTGTTTTCTAATGATGAAGTATATCGCCCTGTTCCTCCACCAAGTGATAACTTGGGTTTCTATGATCGAATGGACAATTTCCAAAACAAGTTTGACAAAATACAGAAAGAGTTGAAGGCCCTCAGGGGAAAAGAGTTGTTTGGGCATAATGTGAATGATATATGCTTGGTTCCCAATGTGAAGATACCTGCAAAGTTTAAAGTACCGGAGTTCAAAAAATACAAGGGCAACACTTGTCCTTGTTCTCACTTGGTGATGTATGTAAGAAGAGTGTCTACTCATAAAGATGATCAGTGCCTGTTGATTCATTTCTTTCAATATAGTTTTACCGGCGTAGCATTGAAATGGTACATGAGCCTGGACAATGCCAATATTCATTATTTTAATGACTTGGGGGAAGCATTTATTAGACAGTACAAATACAATGTGGACATGGCGCCTGATCGTGATAAACTCAGGGCCATGGTCCAGAAGGACAGGGAATCATTCAAAGAATATTCATAGAGATGGTGTGATGTAGATGCCCAAGTGATTCCTCTAATGGAGGAAAAAGAGATGACAAATATTTTCCTGAAGACACTAGGTGCGTTTTACTATGAGAGAATGGTGGCGAGTGTGCCTAGTGATTTTACTGAAATGGTGGGAATGAGTGTTCGTTTGGAAGAGGCTGTGAGAGAAGGTCGTCTCACAAAACGTGAAAGTTCCAACAATGTGAAGAAGCCATCATATGGATTTTTTAAGAAGAAAGAGGGAGAGACAAATGTTGTTATTCAAGAAAGAAGGGTTAACACCTCTAGAAGAAATCATCAGCACCCTCAACAGGTTACCTCGGTAACTCCAGTTGTAAATGTGGCTTTGACTATAATTGTTTATCAAAGGCCAGCCCCCCAGGGAAGCCAAGGGCAGAATCATAGGAGAGAACCCTTTGACTCTATCCATATGAGTTATGCAGAGTTACTTCCAGCATTAATCCAGAAAAACTTGGTCCAAACTAGGCCACCTCCTGTTGTGCCATCCCCTTTACCTTGGTACTATAAGGTAGATCAGACATGCGCTTTTCATCTGGGTGCACCAGGGCATAATGTGGAGAATTGTTATCCTCTAAAGTTTGAGGTACAGAAAATGGTTAGATCTGGCCTTTTGTCTTTCAAAGATGTTAGCCCTAATGTAAAAGATAACTCTCTCCCAAAACATGGAGGAGTAAATGCTGTTAACATGGTTGCTGGTTGTCCAGGGGACTTCTGCATCTATGATATTAACCTGGTAAGAGGAGACTTGGTAAAGATGCATGCAGACCTTTGCGAGTTTAGGTACTATACTTATTACCATGCTGGTTGTGGTATCTGTAGTACTAATATACAAGGTTGTGATAAGATAAAGGCTGATTTGCAGGAGATGATGGATGAGGGCTTTATCCATATAATCAGGCCTAGAGTAGAGTATGAAGAGGAAGTAAACATGGTTTCTGGATATCCTGGAGAGTTAGGAATCTTTTATGTAGAACATATGAATGATGATCTCGTACAATTACAGGCTACTTTCTGCCACATTGATGGTCAGGTAGAGCACCACTGGATTTTGCCGGGTTTGCTGCAGGAATTCCCAAGGATGTTCAATTGTAAGAAAATGTATTTAGTTGTTGTTGAATAATGGAACCATCAAGGTTTCAGGGCAAAGATATGATTACCACGACGTTAATGAGATAGAGGTTTTCCTAGCCGAGGAAGAATCAGATGATGAATATGCTTTCGTGGATGAATCCTTCTCCTCAGATGAGGGTATATTATCTAGTGATAACTCTTTAATGTCATAATTTTCCGAGGAATGTGTGAATGTGATTGTACCATGTTTCGATGATTCTGCCCCTTTTGAAATTGGATACTGTAGTAAGCCAGTTGTTGCCCCTGTGGTGATTTTCTTACCAGGGCCCGTTCCTTACAAGTCGAACAAGGCTGTACCATACAAGTATAATGCTACAATTTTAGAGGATGGTGTGGAATTTCCCATCCAGCCTATGTCTAATGTTGGAAATATTGCTGAGACTAGTAGGGTGACCCACAGAGGTTATGTGTTTGCACCAGTTTTTCGGGGAATTGATAATGCTGGAAATAAGGTTGTGGAAAGTGTTGTAGATAAGAATGCTGCAGGGGAATCTAGTGGTGCTACTCTGGAGAAGGACATAAATGATATTTTGAAGATAATCAAAATGAGCGACTACCGAATTGTGGATTAGTTATTGCAGACTCCTTCAAAATATCTATCTTGGCATTACTAATGAATTATGCTGCTTGTTGTACCCCAAAATTTTCCCTCCCATATTCTTCAAGGTTTATCAAGAACCACCTTCAATTGGTTCAAGATTTGCTCAAAGTTCCACAGTTCAAACATCCTCCTAAGCCAGACAAAATTAGGGTTTTGGTTCCTTCAAAGAATTTGAGGTTTTCAATGGCTCAATCGAGTCTCATATGCCTATATACATTGTCAAGCGTCTACATACCAAGTCTCAAGATTCACAGTCCCAAGTTGCATAGTAAAAAAGGCCTATTTGAGCCACAGTCAACTGCAGGGGTAAAATGGTCATTTTGCAGTCAAAAGTCAGAACTTTTGGTCAACATCTTATTTTGAGCACACAATCATCATTTGATCAAGTCTTGATCATGATTCCACAAGCATGGCTCAAAAATCATTAAGATACAAAAATTGCTATTTTTGGACAGTTGAAAAGTCAACTGTAACTTGACTAAGGCATAACTTTTTCATGGTTCATCATAAAAATCCCATCCAATGCTCATTTTGAAGGGGATGACATTTCCTACAACTCATCTTCACATTCCAAGTCCAAGAAATGCTCTCACAAAAAGTTATCAATTTCTACATTATAGGTCAATTTCAAAAGTCAACAAAAAGGCATTTTAAGTCAAAGACCATAACTTGAGATTGGTAAATCCAAATGACATGGGACCAAAGGCATTGGTTAGAGGACTTCAATACCTTTCCAAAATGTCCAAGAACATGTTCATATGATCAAAATTGAGCAAGATATGCATTGGATAAGTTGGGAAATTTTCATGAATTTGCAAAAGTCAACTATCTTTAAAACTTCAATTTTTGACAAAAGGGCCCACTTTCTTCCACTTGATTCAGCCTTGTCATGCCACACACGTGTCCCATGATTAATTTCAGGATCAAACATTTATTTTTCCATTTTATTTAATTTTTATTGATTTAATTCATTTTAAATCCATAATAATTCAAATAAAATCTAAAAATTAATGGAATATCATCTTTGTGATTTGAATAGCTTTTATATGTCATATGCCAGCTAACAAATTCGTGCTAGGGCTATTTTGTACATGAAATCTTGGTTTTGCTTCAAATATGGAAAGGTCTTTAATGGTGGTCAACCAAATCTCCAAACTTCAATACACCAAGATTAAGGCCCAGCTTTTGACCTAATTTTGTTCTCATATACATAAGAAAGCAGTACCAACAGGATTCACGACCTAGACATTGCTAAAACGCCAGAGCAAAAGTGGAAAATTGTTGAAAAAAGTGTGAGATCAAGAACAAGGTAGGAGGCGTTTTCAGATCAAAAGAAGCACGTAGCCTTCCTCATTGCCGTCCACTGAACCTAAAGAGACCAATATCACGCCCTCAGATCACCTACAAAGCGCTGTAAGTTCTTCCAAACAGGCCCCTGAACACGAAACCTCAATTCTCCATTCTTGCATTTTTTTCTCAAAAATATTGGCATAATCATGTTTCTTGTTTGATTTCTGATCTAATGACAATAAGCAATTTCGTTTTTAGGCCCTGAATCGTGATGCCCGATTCTAGGGTTCATGATATTGCATTTTAGGTGTTTTTGGTACAGGGCAAATTGGACCCAATAATGGGGATAAAGATGATCAGGGGATCGAGACGGACATGCCCATGGTCTCAGGTGGTGTTTTCATGGCCTGAGGACAATTTTCGAAGCAAGCTACGAAACCTCCTGCAGATAAAAATCCGCAGGTAACTGAACCAGCAATTTGATGAAGAAGACGATGATGTGTCTTCCTATCACTGGCCCGTTCAAACTAAAACACGCGCATTTTGTTTTAATTCCAGGATATTGCTTTTTATTGCATATACTATTAATTGTCTATTGCTATGATGAATGGAATGCGCTGGCTGAGTGGTTGGGAAGGCATGCATATGTCCCTTGGGACCTGGGTTTGATTCCCAGGTCCCCCAAATTATTGTTTCTATTTTTCCCATTGTGTTCACGTGCAGGTATTCTAGAGGCATCCTACCATACGCTCCAAGCAATCAGGCGCCATGTGTCCCCTATCACAAATCCAATGGCCATGGGATGGGTGACCACCATGCTCTCTAGTCAACCATGCGCTAGATAATTCAAGAAGTCAAACGTGGCTGAGTGTTAATGGGCTTCAGATTCCAGAATACACCTCCATCAGGGCCCCCCCCTGGGTTTGCATTTCATTTTTTTATTTTTCTTTCATTCAATTGCTTTATTTATTTTTATTGTTTTTCTTAATTAATTACTAACCAGCAAATTAATTAACATTTTCATAATAAATTCATAAAATTAAAAAAATGTAAATATTTTTATCATTTTATTAATTATTAATTTCACTTTAATTCATTATTTTGTAAATAAATGCAAATTAATTAATTTAGCCTTTTGTTAATTAGGTTTAATTTTAATCATTTTGCAATAAATAAAACAAACTTAGAATTAGGGTTTTTCATTTGACTTTTAATTTTATTTTATTTTATTTTCATTAAATATAAAAAAAACACAAAAATACTTTTTCTTTTAATTAAATAATTAATTAGTCAATTAGGTTTAATTTTAATTAATTACAAAAAAGGACAAATTTCAATTCTTTTCTCAAAAAGGGTCAAAACCCTAAGGACGTCCCGATTCAATTTCTTTCGCGCTTTAATTATTTTTGATTATATTTATGTAACTGTTTCCGAGTATGTAATAGTTAATTAGGGCTTTTACCGCTTTCTTTACTTTCCTCGCATTTATTTTCCAAACGGGTTTTGTTTTTAGCGATGTATAGACCCGCGCCTTGTAATAGTGTAGATTCATTTTCCGCACTTTATTTCCCGCAAATTATTTAACTGTTAAACTATGCATGACAAGATTTGTATGAAAAATAAAATCAATTCGTAGCTCACAATGATGTATGTTCAAAGATAAATATAAACTGAAACTGGACACACATGCACATGCCACTCTTAGGGTACGCCTCACTTGGTTGCCTCGAGGTGGTCATCAAGTATAGGGTGTTTTAGAGGTCGCCCTCCTGTCTAAAGTTCCAGTCGCCTCGAATGGTTGCCTCGGATAAAAAAAGGATCTAAGACACTAGGGTTACCACTAACACGTCCTACCATTGCTTTGGTGACCACATGTCCCGATAATCGAATTGACCCGAATAACTCCAACGACGGTGCTACCTACTTCTCAATAGTGGGATAGCACTGTCTAAAGGACTCTTACACAGCTTAATTCCTTAGAGTAGGTAGATTTCTCCTGGGTACTTGCTCCTTCAAAAAACAAAAAAAACAACTTTTCGCACTCACACTTTCAAAAAGTTTTCAAACAAATACTTCATACGCTCTTGAGGACAGATACAAGAGTTACCTAGAAGTTTTTCAAACTAAACTTTTTCAAAACCCACAATCACAAGAAAAGCAAACAATTTTTGAAAACATAGTGAGCAAGTACCTAAGAGTCCGTGGATAACCACGGATAGAAAGGGTGCTAACACCTTCCCTTTCTATAATCTACCTCCCGAACCGAGAAACATCTCAAAAAGGAATTTTGTTGTGCTTTTGTCCTTTCCTTGTTGGAGAACATAAAAGACGATGGCGACTCTTACTTACCGCGACATTTCGCGAACCAGCTTAAAAAACAGTCAGTTCTATTTCCACCGATCACAGAACTGGCGACTCTGCTGGGGATATCTTAAAAGTGAGGTGTACCTTAGAATTAGACCACTCATGTTTTCAATTGAATGCTTTTATTGATTTAATATTGTGGGCTCTGTTCTGGGAGTTTCATAGATCCTAACCTGGATCTAGGGGATACCTTTTAGGTAGCAACAAACTGTGAGGGAACTGTGCGGGGTATACCGACACGGTTGAAGCAGTTGCTACGTTGATGTGGCACTTTGGTGAGTACCGGTAACCCTTGAGTCAAGTCAAGGAGAGTACGGGGCCGCCGCGTGGTGTCCTGAAGCATCAACTGACCTTAGGAACCTTACTTGAACCATCCTGGCCTCTTTAGGGGTAGTGAGATAACCGACTTTGGTGCAGTCCGAAGTTGGTAGATACTCGATACTACACTCATTGAGGGTTGTTTTCTTGGAATATTTTGATCGCCAGTTCAGTGGCTAAATCAAAACAATGAACACAGAAAACAATCCAATGATATTGAGCTCCTTAGAACCCGGTTACTTTCGATATGACAGGTTTTGAGCCCACCAACTTCAAGAGGGTAGTACCTAGACCTCATGCTGGCCTAACCTCTAAGGGCTGTCTGGTGTGACTTGTGTGCCTTATCATGTTTGCCTTTTGTGAATACTTGTGGTGTGTCTTTATCATAACATCATAACATCATAAAGCATCATATGCATTTACTAACCACTTCAAGGGTTCGAATCTTCATCTTTGTTCTTGTTTTGTAGGACATGGAGACTATCCGCAGAAAGACCATTCAGGTCAACCTTGTAAGGGTCCCTCCTCAGCTTAAAGAGCTTACATCCAGGATTCCCGAGAACTCTTCCTTCAGTGAAAGGCATGGTAGACTCATCAGCTTGGTCCACACCAACATTGAAGAAGATATGGTGAAAGTGTTGTTCCAGTTCTTTGACCCTTTGCACCACTGTTTTACTTTCCCAGATTATCAATTGGTGCCTACTTTGGAAGAGTTTTCTCAGCTGCTGAAGGTTCCCATTCTCAGTCAACTACCCTACAACGGTAAGGAAAAGGAACCCAAACTTGAAGAGGTAGCTAAAGCATTACGTCTGCAACCATCTGATATCAAGGGACATTGGGAAGTTAGAAGTGGTATCAAAGGATTCTTGGTAAAATTTCTGTTTGAGAAGGCCCAAGAATGTTGGAATTCCCTTGACCTACAAGCCTTTGAAGAAGTTGTGGCACTCCTTGTCTATGGGTTGGTGTTGTTCCCGAATCCGGATCAGCTTATAGATATCAATGCTGTCAAGATTTTCATGTCCAGGAATCCCATACCTACATTGCTTGGGGACATCCTCCACTCATGTTACACTCGAACCATGAGAAAAAGAGTTATTCTCATGTGCTGTACTCCTCTCCTGGCAAGGTGGTTTATTTCGCACCTTCCACAATCAGTTTTGAAGAACGAGCGGGGTTTGAGATGGTCACAACGATTGATGACTCTTACACATGTTGATATACATTGGTGTTCTCGGTCCAGAGAAAATGTCACTATCATTGATCGTTGCGGAGAGTTCCCAAATTTTCCTTTACTTGGAATCAGGGGAGGCATTACTTACAACCCGTGTCTGGCCTTGAGACAATTTGGATATGCTCGGAGGGATGGCCCTCATGATATGCTGATTCCTAACATAGTTTTTGACTTCGACAACGATACGCAAGGACTTCGCCAGAGATTCATCAGAGCTTGGAGGATGCCCAACAGGGTAGATAGTAAGACACTGGGGCAAAAGAACTCCATTCCCCTTGAGCCTTATCTCAAGTGGGTAAGAGCCCGCTCCCAGAAGCTTGTGATGCCATATCCTCATGTTCTCCCCGTGATCAAGGAGCCAGTTTTGGAAGGAGAGAACCCGTACACCATTCAACATCCTGACATGCCAACCTCCTGCAAAAGAGCTGGATCCAACTCAAGAAAGAGCAGAATTCTCTTGAAACCAGTCTACATGCCAGTGAGAAGAAGGTCTTGGAGCTTACCCGCTTACTGCACGAGGAAAAGACTCTCAACACTTACATCGCTCCAAAGAGGATGCGCAGTGTCTTTTGGGATTAAATATTTTGTAATGTTTTGCCTATGAGGCCCTGATGTACTGAACAAATTATTTCTTAATATAATGTGTGTTCCTTTTTGTCTACAACGAATTTGAACTTTCGAACCCTTGAATGCACTGCATAAATAGCATATCATACATCATATGCATAACAGGTACCCTTTTTCTACAGGTTGCTTAATCTTCTTCGCTGTTTATTTCAGCAATCATCATGTCTTCTGAGCCTACTACTGAACAAGCTATCAAGGCCCTCCAGACCCAGAACGCCCAGTTCCAGGAATTGGTTATGAGCCTAGCCCAGGGTCAGCAGGAGTTGAAGACTCTGATTCTGAAGGAAAAGAAGAAGAAGAAGAGGACCGTCTTGTTCAACAATGGACAGAGGTTTGGGAATGAACTACAAAATGAAGCTGAGCTGACTACTTCCTCTGCAGGGAAGGATAGTCCCCAAGAGAGAAGGGTTCCTAGTCCCGTGGTCTCCGACAACGAGACAGATTATAATGATGAGCAGTACCCTCCTGCTGAGGACAGGTACAAGCAGTTGGAGGACCGCTTAAGTGCAATGGAGATCCAACATGTGCCCGGGTTGGACTTTGGAGACCTAGGCTTATCTTCTGGGGTGGTGATCCCACACAAGTTCAAAGCCCCTGCTTTTGCGAAATACGACGGAGCTTCGTGTCCTAAGCTGCATCTCAGATCCTATGTAAGGAAGATCCAACCTTACACTGCAGACAAGAATCTTTGGATCCATTTCTTCCAGGATAACCTTTCAGGGGCTCAACTCGAGTGGTTCTATCAGCTGGATGGAACCAGTATTCAAAACTGGGAGGACTTGGCTACTGCATTTTATAAGCAGTATCAGTACAATTCCGACCTCGCTCCTACGCGTACCCAACTCCAGGGTATGTCGCTAGGGACGGGTGAAGGTTTTAAGGAGTATGCGCAAAAGTGGAGAGACCTGGCTGGAAGGGTGCAGCCACCGTTGACTGATCGTGAACTCGTTGACATGTTCTTGGGGACCCTGTCTGGTCCTTTCTTCAACCATCTGATCGGGAATTCTTCTACTAGGTTCACAGATCTGATCTTGACTGGGGAGAGAATAGAAGCTGGTATCAAGTCCGGAAAGATACAAAAGGGTGCCTCCTCGAGCTCTGAAAATAAACCATTCAAGAAAGAATCTAGTGCTGTTTATGGTCCAAGAAGGCAGAACAAACCGGAACGCCGCCAAGCCGTCAACACGGTGGTGATTTCAAAGCCTGCTGCTGCTCCTCAGCAATACAACCAACCAAGGGGTGAGAGACCCAAAAGGCAGTACACTCGGCTCAGTATGACCCTGTCTCAGATATTGCCGCAACTACTGTCAACCAATCTGGTAACTGTCAAGGAAGCTCCAAAGGTTGTGAACACCACCTCTCCAAAGTACAATCCCAACGCCCGCTGCGCTTATCACTCTGACAGCCTGGGGAATTATACGGATGATTGTTGGTGTGATACGGTGGGAGAACTGACTAGTGTTTTGCGTTCGTATTCGCACTTGTGCGGTTGAGCAAGAGTCGCCACCGACTTTTTACTTTATCCTAAAGGAAAGGTTAAAAAAGCACAGCAAAAACCTTTTGAGATATTTCGTGGGTTCGGGGGGTAGATTATGAAAAGGGAAGGTATTAGCACCCTTTTCATCCATGGTTATCCATGGGCTCTTAGTTACTTGGTTTTTTAGATCACTTGCCTTGTTTTTCGATTGTGTGAAATGGTGCTTTGTGGATTGTTTTGAAAATGTTTTGAAAAGATGCCTTGCGCTAGGCTAACCTTGTAATAATTCTTTACTCGAATGTTTTACAAAAGGTGTTTTATCTTTTAAAAAGATGTTTCAAGGGTTTGAAAAGTTTGATTTTTGAAAAGTGTTTGTGGAGTAGGTTTTGAAATTAGGCAAGTGTTTTCTTTGCAGATTGACAAGTACTTAAGAGTTTATCTACCCTAAAGCTTTCTCAAAGGATTTTCGTCGTGTTTTAACCCCTTTGACAATTTTGTTCTACCATTGAAATTGGTAGGCAATCTTGTATTTAGGAAGTTTATTCGGGACGGGCGCGGGTCATCGTATGGACCATGAATGCAATGGTGCCAAGTGTCTTTGGCAATTTGCTTGAAAGGGACTTGATCATTTTGATAGGCGACTTTCGAAAGCGTCATCGAGGGACTTATGATCATTTGATTTTGTTTTGCCAAAGACATTCGACGTGCAAGCATGGCCCATTTGGAAGGCAACATGTGGGATTACCCTAGGGGGTGCAAGTGTGATTGTGTATTGATTACATGTATTTGTCTTGTATTAGGTTATCTAGCGTTTTGATTTTAGGTACATACAAACCCTAGGTCTAACCATGGTATAATTGGAAAACTGTAAATTGCGGAATGTAAATCTACGCTATTACAAAATAATGTCCGGGAGTGGGGGTATAAATGTACAAGGGGACGAGACTTATAGTACCCAATAATTTACAACCAAATCGAATGTCGCGATCGAATGAATATCAAATATAAATGTAAGATAAACATGTGTATAGGATAATGTGAATGTATTTGTGTAAGTGTACAAATGTATGTGTATGTGAATTGTGTATGTGTAACTATGTACAAGTGTAATAATGTGAAGTTGAGCGTATTAGGGTTTTGACCTAGATACATGTTTTTAAATGAATCTTGATTTTTTGTATGTTTAATTATGTACAAAAGAAAAATGAAGTGTTTTTATTAAGTGTTTGGAAATTAATTGGAAAGTATTTTAGTCTAATGTTTGTGAGTTTAATATATTAGAGAAAAATGTATGTAATTGTTATGTACAAAAATGTATATTAACTAAAAAGAGTTTACTTTTAATTATGTATGAAAAATGTATAATATGTACAAATATGTATTTTGACTAAGAAAGTATTTTCAATTTAATTATGAAAAAGATTTATTATTTTTATGTACAAATGTATTTTAATTAAAAAAAGGGTATTTTCAATTTTAATTAGGTAAAAAGTATTTTGTTATAATTCAAATTAGGTGCTTAAAAATAAAAGGTTTTCACATATTTAGCAATGATGTGATTTTTGTAATAAAAGAAATGTTTGTATGATTTTGTGATAAAAATAAATAAGATGAGTTTTTATAATGTATAAAGAATAGAATTAATATATGTTAGCAATTTGGTCAAATAAGAAAAAGAATGTTTAATGGGCTTAGGAAGGCAGAAACGGGTTAAGCCCAAGCTGATCCAAAAGCAAAATTTAGGGTTTAGGCAATGTTTCAGTGTGGAGCGAAAAGCTAGGGCTTGTGAGGCAGCGACGGCGCGTTGAGTTTCGTCTTCTCCGTTCGATTTCCTGAGCACTTGATTCCGGCCACCAACATCATCCTCACACTCTCTTCCCTCCAAGGCAAGAATTCCGCGTCCTTTGAAACAAGGTTAGTCCTAAGATGTTATGTCTTTATCTTTCTTTTCTGGATTCGCGTGGTTCGGATTCGTTTTAAACTGAGTTCTATATTTTTTCGTTTTATGAGGTGAAGGGGAATAAGATTGCTACCTGATTTTGGGAGATGGAGGAGAGGCGAAGGGGTGATGCTTCAGGAGGCCGGAACGGCGGTGATGGAGCTTGCTTTTGATGCTTTCTGGTACTTTCGTTCTTTTACCTTTTGCTTAGGTTTTGATGATGATATGCACTGAGAAACCCTAATTCCTCACTTCTTTACCTCTTGTCCCTTTGCTACTGTTGAAACGATGTTTTGACTAGTTTTCTTCTTCTCTACTGCTTGCGTTGCCTTGGGAATTCTGTATGTTGCCTTGTGAATTTGTATGCTTCTCCTTCTCTCGTTGCCCTGTGATGACCTCAGAGGTCTGAGGGTCTCATTTGCCTCGAATCTTTGCTTCTGAATGATTTTGGAACATTGCTGCCTTGAGATGATTTGCTTGTGTGCTTTGAGATGTGCCTTACTGAGATGCCTATGATGAAGTTCACTTCTGAGGCTTGGTGTTTGAATATCTTAGATGTTGGTTTTTACCAAAATGGTGAGGCTTGGTTGCAGATTTATAACATGAATCAGCAGTTTTGAAAAAGCAAGTTACACTACAGAATCATTCATTATGATCTATATCATAAACTAACATAAAGTTAAATCTTCAAAGTTGTAACTCAAGAAAGGAAAAGCTAGCTAGGTCTGTACATTCTCAACATTCAACACTTGTGCTGTGTTGTGCTGTGTGATGCTAAAGCTGGTGCAGTAGGCTGGTTCTTGGCTTGAGTTTTGTATGTTTAATGCAGGGTATGCTCAAGGTTTTTACTGATGCAGGTTTAATGGTTTAGGGGTTAGACAGGTTTGAGGTGTTGGTATGTTATGCTGTGTGGTTTGGATATGGTATTGGTTTTGGTAGTGAGGATTATTGTTGTTTGGAGCTTTTAACTTTTACAGGTTCAGTAGCCTTTGAGTTTTTGATTTGAGGATGTGGGTATGGTGAGGTTATTGGTGGTTTTTGGTTATGGTCCTGGTGTTTATGCTGAACTGGTTTATATTTGCATAATCTCTTCTCCTCTCTATTCTGAACTGAGTTTTCTGATTATCTCTTTTTTATATCCTATATTTTGCTTTGTATTGGCTGGACTGAGCTTTGTATATCTCAACTTTTCTCCCCTTTTCTTGCTTCTCTATTCTGCTGAACTGTCTTCTGCTATGCTGAGTTGAGTTGGCTTTTGTGTATTTTTGTATATCTCTTTTCTGTCTGCTGCTGATGCCTAATCCCTGCCTACTGCTTTATCTCTTTTCCTTCTCTCTTTTCAGTACAGCAAAGAATTATTATATGATTTTATTCTGTACTTGCTCTGAAGGGGTTGACTAGGGAAATGATGAGAAAAATCTCTTGCATAAAACACCATTGCATCTTTATCTCCAGCTTTTGTGCTTTGCTCTGACTTTGCATTTCTTTGATATCTTGGGACTTTGTGATATGTCCCATATCTTTCTTTGACAGCCTGTATGCTTGTGACAGCAAATGCACTTTTGAAATCTTTGATACCTTTGGCATTGGATTTTCAGTTTAGTTTTGAATGGGAAGTTTTGCAATTTAGTTTGAATTGGAAGCTGAGGTTCTATGCAGTCTGAATTTTATAACTTATGCATTTTGCATTTGCATTCATGAAATAAAATAATCTTCCCTCTCTGTGAACCGGGAGAAATCCCGTGATTTGCAGAGAGGGTCAACTGATCCCAGTCAGTGGCCCCTAATGATGAGCAACTTTTTATCTGTCCTTTAATTAAATGCTTTCTGACTTTTCTTGTTTCTTTTTGCAGATGAAAGATGGAATGCCGGAGCGGAGTGAAGAACGAAGAGTATTTAGAAAATAGGATAGTTTTTTCATTCTATTGTAATATTTAAATTAAATGTAAATTATTGTTTGTAACAACAATTTGTAAATAATTCAAATATCAATAAAAATTCAAATTATCCAATTGGTTCCATTTTCTTTATTGCTTATTTATTTATTTAAAATTCTTAGAATTAAAATAATTGAAAAATAAATTCAATCATTTAATTTCAGAATAATAAATAACTAAAATAAAACAACATTGATCCAATAAACCTGTCTTATCCAACATCCAAAGCAAAGCAGCAATTAACCCAGATAGACTGATCAAACACATGAACACTGTGAATCCAATACTGCATCTTGTATCTGACTGGCCCAATCAAAACGTACTGAATTCAAACCACTGTCTCTTTTACTGATTAAACCAAGACAACGCGAATTTTAATCCGAATCTTGAAATAAACCGCAAAGTGCTGTGGAATTCAAATTCTTCTGAGAATATGCCCATAAAACCCTAATTCCCGATTAAATGCCAAATCACGCTCGCTTGATCAAAATTGAACCAAAAATCAATCAGACCCCAAGCCCACTGTATGAAACAATTCAGAGCTCTGAAAATCAGTAAAAAACCCTAGTTTTGCTCGACTGTCAAGAAAAGTCCGTTTGTCCGATTCTTGAGTCAGTTTGAAAAGTCAGGAAATGTTTGAAGCTGAAATTTCTTGTGGAAAAGCGCGAGGGCAAATTTTGGGGTACAACAGTTGCCCATGTTCAATCTTCTTTGACCTGAAGAGTTAGATTGGCAAGTTTGCCTTTTGCGGCTTGAAGGTAAAAGGAGATTGAACACTAATGTGCCCAGAAAATTTGCGCTCGTCGATGTGACGGTGGAGGTGAATGGGCTTAAAGATGCCATTTGGTGATGGGCTTAAAGATGCCACCTGGTGCGAAAGAATTTGTCGGGGGATGGGCTTAGAGATGCCATCTGAGAATGGGCTTACAGATGCCATATGGTGATGTTGAACTGTAGGTCAATGGTGAGTGGACGAGTATCAGAAGGGCATCCCTGTTTTGGAATATCTCTGAATTGGGGTAAGAACAAGCAACAGATTGACGTCCGTGTCTGGAGGATCTGTAAACTATTTTCAGGAGTTGGGACTGAACCGGCAATGGAGCAGCATCCGTTGTTGGGAAGCGTCCGTAACCTGTTTTCAAAAATTGTGAAGAGTCTGAATCAGTCGGTAGATTGGCATCCGTTGTAGGGAAGAATCCGTAAACTGTTTTCAAAAGTTTGAGAAGAGTCTGATCAAATCGGTAGATTGATATCCGTTGTAGGGAAGAATCCGTAAACTTGTTTCAGAAGTTGAGAAGTTGAAGAGGAACCGGTGTAAGGTTTCTGCTGATGCGTCTGAATGAATCTGGAATAAGTATCAAAACGTTGTCGTGTCCGGGTCACATCTGAACTATTTTTGGATGAATCTCAGGAGATGATTTGTGTCTGTCGACTGATCTTACCTGAAAAGGCAAAGGGTCAGTTGTATGCAATGTTATGATGCATGATGCAATGCATGTGACATTTAATGTTTATGATATGAATGTAATGAGTGCACATGTAAGCTGATGAGCTAATCTTGCCAAGGATACATGATTCCGAGATGACTGAAGATAAAAGCATCTTGACTGCTGCCGGGGAAAATAAATCCTTGGCTGTCGCTGGGGAAGAGGATTCCTGATGACCTCTACTGGGGAGCTCCAACTAGTAGACTCATGCCGGGGAGACCAGATTGAGAATCTTTGGCTTGATGGGAGGTAACCCTGGAGACTTCACTGGGGAACTTAGGATTGCTTCCTTAAAGCTCTATGGGGAGAAGGTTTAAAAGTCTGACTCCGCTGGGGATTGAAGGAAGCTTAAATTCTGAGGGGAATTGAATTCCGGGGAATCCCTGGCTGGGGATAGAAAGAATCTTGGCGAGCGCGATCTTCCGTGGTGGTTAGCTTTGAGAAGAATCTGAACAAGCGATAGGTTAACCTCCGTTTACTTGGAGAAACCGTGAACTGTTTTCAGCAATCTTGAGATTGAATCAGCAATAGAACAACATCCGTTGTTGGGAAGCGTCCGTAAACTGAATTCAAAGGTTGCATCTGAACAAGTTGATAGATTAACATCCGTTGTTGGGATGAATCCATGAACTGTTTTCAGAAGTCTTGATAAGAATCTGAACAAGTCGGTAGATTGGCGTCCGTTGTTGGGAAGAATCCGTAAACTGTTTCAGAAGTCTTGAAGAGGAATCAGCAATAGAACAACATCCGTTGTTGGGAAGCGTCCGTAAACTGAATTCAAAGGTTGCATCTGAACAAGTTGATAGATTAACATCCGTTGTTGGGATGAATCCATGAACTGTTTTCAGAAGTCTTGATAAGAATCTGAACAAGTCGGTAGATTGGCGTCCGTTGTTGGGAAGAATCCGTAAACTTGTTTCAGAAGTCTTGAAGGGGAACCGGTGTAGGGTTTCCTGATGATGAGCTTGTGTAAAATTGCATCGGGTTTGAACACTTTTGACATTCGAATGCCCCAAGTGGTGATGTAGATAAATTCCTGACTTATTACAGGCGTCGGTCTACAATCGGTCGTTCACAGATGTTTCCTGGGTTGTTGCAGGTGTTGATCTGGAATTCTTCAGACATGCCCTGGCTGGATACAGGAGTCGAATCTGGAAAGGTGATAGTTGATAGATATGCCCTGGCAGGATACAGGAATCGAATCTTCGAACTCTTCAGACATGCCCTGGCTAGATACAGGAGTCGAGTCTGGAAATGTAGTCAACAGATATGCCCTGGCTGGATACAGGAGTCGAATCTTCAAACTCTTCAGACATGCCCTGGCTAGATACAGGAGTCGAGTCTGGAAATGTGGTCAACAGATATGCCCTGGCTGGATACAGGAGTCGAATCTTCAAACTCTTCAGACATGCCCTGGCTAGATACAGGAGTCGAGTCTGGAAATGTGGTCAACAGATATGCCCTGGCTGGATACAGGAGTCGAATCTGGAAATGTTGTAGTTGATTTGTTGAACACTTTTGACATTCGAATGCCCCAAGTGGTTGTGAAGGAGTCTTGAATCAGATTACTCTGCGTATTGAGAGATTTCTTGAAATCTTGACTGGACTGCCCCAGGTTAATTGAACTTTGAAAGATCTGTTGGACCTTGACTGGACTGCCCCAGGTTAATTGAATTGTGACATGTCATGCCCCTTTGTTGATAAGGGAATTGATGGAAGTGTTATCCTCTTGAAGTGATTTAGACTTACTGAGAGAGTTTCCGTTCCTCCGAACATTCGCTGTATGAATTTCTTCGTTGTCAAATAAAAGGGTCAAATGCAGACAGTGATATTCGACTAATGCAAAGTTTATGTTTGTCTCGAAGTTTTGAAAAATGCGTTTTTTAGCAGAAAACTTTTCACAAGACAAGTTAACACAAGATTTAGAGCAAAGCCCTACAGGAGTCAGGATACCCTTTGTAACAGTATGCTTTCGAACTAACCCATGCTTTAATTAGGACTTTTGAAGGGTTGTAACGTGGCCTGGTTCACGGTTTAAGAAACAAAGGATAAAGGCTCAAAGCATATTTGTACCCACCCGCTCTTCGTGATGTTCTTCAACCTAAGCTCAGTTAATAGTGTGTCGCACTCTGTTTTGAGTTTGGAACGACTTTTAGGCGATGGTTCACCAGTTTGAATTTGGGAGACAATCATCATCTCCTTTTTCTTTTTCAACACTTTTCATGTTGTTGAGGGTTTTGTAATGACCTCACTATTTTGATTTTGATTTGTTATCCCTAACTTTTGCCTGACTGTTACCGTTTTCGGGATTACTGTCAGCGGGATGCCCCAGCTTTCTTAAGCCTCCTTTATAGGTTTTGGCTCGGTGGGCTTTTCTCTTTTGAGAGATTGACTGTCTATGTGATAGGGAACCACCCTTGTCTTTTGATTCTGAAGGAATGCTTTCTTTTTCGACGTCGTTCATTGTATTACGAACTGAGAGTTTGCGACTTCAATGCGCATTTTCTTTTGAATTAACTGAGATACTACCCTGCCCCGGGTTTATATCAAAGGTTTCGATTGTTTAGAACGGGAAACTCCTACTTCTTTGGCTCGAAGGGGTTGACTAGGGATTAACTTCCTTATTACTCCAGTGTTTGGGGAATTGAAAGAAATGCCTGTACATCATCAGCGAGGTCTGTTCAAAAGCATACTGTATAAGATCACGGTATTGTTTCGTCATCCTCCCTCTAAAGGCTTGCAGCTTTTTATCAAGAGTCAAATATCATAAAGAAAAGCGTAAGAGTAGTGAAACGAATGGATGAATTCAAGACAAACATATGCAATGCATTAATGAAAACAGAGTTTAACATCGACAAATAATTGTTTGACAGCAAAAGAAATTACAACTTCGAAAATTCAAAAAGAAGCAAAAGTCTTTCAATTCGAGCTTCGTCACTTCAAGCGGAGAACCCTTTAACGGAAGATCTTCATCTCGCCGTCTGGCATGAATTCCAGCACCCCAATGTCAATCAAATCTTGAATCTTGTTCTTCAAGGCCCAACAGTCGTTGGTACTGTGCCCAGGGCTGCAGGAGTGGTAAACACAGAATTCGTCGGGATTAAAGCGAGGAGAGGAGATATTGAGCTTCTGAGGAGGGTCCTTTACGGTGAGCAAATTGACCTCCAACAGGCGCTTCAGTATGAAGAATGATGGTATTTCAGTCTCCGTAAACTGTCTTCCCGGCTTTTCTTGTTTACGCCGATTGCCCCGCTGACGCTGGCGAGGTTGTTGATGGGTTTGTGACCCTGAAGCTAACAAAGGAGCTTTCCCCTTGTCTTCTTGAGTTGATGGAGGTTGAGCGGTGACTTGCTCTTCGACCTCAGATGTTTGCCCCAGTTGGTTGTTTGGAAGCAGTTGGCGGACCAGAACTCCGAGTTCCTCTTGTCTTTGAGATAGGTCTTGGATGAGAGCCATCTGGCCCACCAAATATCCCATCACTTGGGTCCTCAGTGTTGTCAGATCAAACTGCAGCTCCGCAATCTGATCATTCCTGGCATTGTTGGAATTCCCCAAGCCGTTGGTGAGGAGAGCTTTCATCTCTTCTTGCCCCAGAGACAAGTTCAGGAACATCTCCTGCAGCTGAGCAGTCTGGTCTTGGATGTCTTTGACAGACCGTTCTAGAGCCATCTCTTGCTGAAATAAACAGCAGGAGAGTAAGGAAACCTGAAAAAGGAAAGATTGTCAAAATGAAATGCATGATATGTGGATGCATGCTTTCAAGGATCTCTTGGGGTAAACACAAGAAAATGTTAGAGGTTGAACTCTGCTCTTAGATTGGAGATCTCTGCACCGGTGGACGTCCTTCCACGAGAATCAAGCTCACCATGTCTAGTGGGTCATAGCCTATGATTCAAGTTGTTGCACTTGAACTTTGACTGGATTGGTTAGAGGAGAAACCCCTTGCCCCTTGATAGATCTCTGGTTCAACGTAACCCTGCACCAAAAGAACCCTCGAGATCCTTGAAATGGTTATTGAAGATGCTAAAATGCTATGATATGATGTTATGATGTTATGTACATGTATGCCCAAGCAGGTGAGTGTATATACAGGCAAACAATATTCACAAAAAGCACACAAGGCCTTAGGTTTAGGCTTGCATGAGGTTCGGGTACTACCCTCTTTCAGTTTGTTGGTTAAAACCTGTCCTACCAAAAGTAACCGGGTTCTAGAGGTCCCAATATCACTGGATTGCTTTCATTGTTCATCGTTTCGATTTAGCCACTGACTGGCGATCAAAATATCCCAAGAAAACAACCCTCAATTGAGTGTAGTATCGAGTATCAACCGACTTCGGAGTACACCAAAGTAGTCATCTCACTACCCTAAAGAGGCCAAGATGGTCAATTAAGGTTCTAAGGTCAGTTGATGCTTCGCGACACCACGCGGCGGCCCCGTACTCTCCTTGACTGAACTCAAGGGTTACCGGTACACACCAAAGTGCCACATCAACGTAGCAGACTGCTTCAACCATGTCGGTATACCCCGCACAGTTCCCTCACAGCCTTGTTGCTACCTAAAAGGGTTTCCCCAGATCCGGGTTAGGATCTATAAAACTCCGATACAAAGCCCACAAATGTAAAGCAAACAAAGCAATCAATAAAAAGTAAAGGTGATCTAAACCCTAAGGTAACCCCACTTTAAAATTGTCCCCAGCAGAGTCGCCAGTTCTGTGATACGGTGGGAGAACTGACTAGTGTTTTGCGTTCGTATTCGCACTTGTGCGGTTGAGCAAGAGTCGCCACCGACTTTTTACTTTATCCTAAAGGAAAGGTTAAAAAAGCACAGCAAAAACCTTTTGAGATATTTCGTGGGTTCGGGGGGTAGATTATGAAAAGGGAAGGTATTAGCACCCTTTTCATCCATGGTTATCCATGGGCTCTTAGTTACTTGGTTTTTTAGATCACTTGCCTTGTTTTTCGATTGTGTGAAATGGTGCTTTGTGGATTGTTTTGAAAATGTTTTGAAAAGATGCCTTGCGCTAGGCTAACCTTGTAATAATTCTTTACTCGAATGTTTTACAAAAGGTGTTTTATCTTTTAAAAAGATGTTTCAAGGGTTTGAAAAGTTTGATTTTTGAAAAGTGTTTGTGGAGTAGGTTTTGAAATTAGGCAAGTGTTTTCTTTGCAGATTGACAAGTACTTAAGAGTTTATCTACCCTAAAGCTTTCTCAAAGGATTTTCGTCGTGTTTTAACCCCTTTGACAATTTTGTTCTACCATTGAAATTGGTAGGCAATCTTGTATTTAGGAAGTTTATTCGGGACGGGCGCGGGTCATCGTATGGACCATGAATGCAATGGTGCCAAGTGTCTTTGGCAATTTGCTTGAAAGGGACTTGATCATTTTGATAGGCGACTTTCGAAAGCGTCATCGAGGGACTTATGATCATTTGATTTTGTTTTGCCAAAGACATTCGACGTGCAAGCATGGCCCATTTGGAAGGCAACATGTGGGATTACCCTAGGGGGTGCAAGTGTGATTGTGTATTGATTACATGTATTTGTCTTGTATTAGGTTATCTAGCGTTTTGATTTTAGGTACATACAAACCCTAGGTCTAACCATGGTATAATTGGAAAACTGTAAATTGCGGAATGTAAATCTACGCTATTACAAAATAATGTCCGGGAGTGGGGGTATAAATGTACAAGGGGATGAGACTTATAGTACCCAATAATTTACAACCAAATCGAATGTCGCGATCGAATGAATATCAAATATAAATGTAAGATAAACATGTGTATAGGATAATGTGAATGTATTTGTGTAAGTGTACAAATGTATGTGTATGTGAATTGTGTATGTGTAACTATGTACAAGTGTAATAATGTGAAGTTGAGCGTATTAGGGTTTTGACCTAGATACATGTTTTTAAATGAATCTTGATTTTTTGTATGTTTAATTATGTACAAAAGAAAAATGAAGTGTTTTGATTAAGTGTTTGGAAATTAATTAGAAAGTATTTTAGTCTAATGTTTGTGAGTTTAATATATTAGAGAAAAATGTATGTAATTGTTATGTACAAAAATGTATATTAACTAAAAAGAGTTTACTTTTAATTATGTATGAAAAATGTATAATATGTACAAATATGTATTTTGACTAAGAAAGTATTTTCAATTTAATTATGAAAAAGATTTATTATTTTTATGTACAAATGTATTTTAATTAAAAAAAGGGTATTTTCAATTTTAATTAGGTAAAAAGTATTTTGTTATAATTCAAATTAGGTGCTTAAAAATAAAAGGTTTTCACATATTTAGCAATGATGTGATTTTTGTAATAAAAGAAATGTTTGTATGATTTTGTGATAAAAATAAATAAGATGAGTTTTTATAATGTATAAAGAATAGAATTAATATATGTTAGCAATTTGGTCAAATAAGAAAAAGAATGTTTAATGGGCTTAGGAAGGCAGAAACGGGTTAAGCCCAAGCTGATCCAAAAGCAAAATTTAGGGTTTAGGCAATGTTTCAGTGTGGAGCGAAAAGCTAGGGCTTGTGAGGCAGCGACGGCGCGTTGAGTTTCGTCTTCTCCGTTCGATTTCCTGAGCACTTGATTCCGGCCACCAACATCATCCTCACACTCTCTTCCCTCCAAGGCAAGAATTCCGCGTCCTTTGAAACAAGGTTAGTCCTAAGATGTTATGTCTTTATCTTTCTTTTCTGGATTCGCGTGGTTCAGATTCGTTTTAAACTGAGTTCTATATTTTTTCGTTTTATGAGGTGAAGGGGAATAAGATTGCTACCTGATTTTGGGAGATGGAGGAGAGGCGAAGGGGTGATGCTTCAGGAGGCCGGAACGGCGGTGATGGAGCTTGCTTTTGATGCTTTCTGGTACTTTCGTTCTTTTACCTTTTGCTTAGGTTTTGATGATGATATGCACTGAGAAACCCTAATTCCTCACTTCTTTACCTCTTGTCCCTTTGCTACTGTTGAAACGATGTTTTGACTAGTTTTCTTCTTCTCTACTGCTTGCGTTGCCTTGGGAATTCTGTATGTTGCCTTGTGAATTTGTATGCTTCTCCTTCTCTCGTTGCCCTGTGATGACCTCAGAGGTCTGAGGGTCTCATTTGCCTCGAATCTTTGCTTCTGAATGATTTTGGAACATTGCTGCCTTGAGATGATTTGCTTGTGTGCTTTGAGATGTGCCTTACTGAGATGCCTATGATGAAGTTCACTTCTGAGGCTTGGTGTTTGAATATCTTAGATGTTGGTTTTTACCAAAATGGTGAGGCTTGGTTGCAGATTTATAACAAGAATCAGCAGTTTTGAAAAAGCAAGTTACACTACAGAATCATTCATTATGATCTATATCATAAACTAACGTAAAGTTAAATCTTCAAAGTTGTAACTCAAGAAAGGAAAAGCTAGCTAGGTCTGTACATTCTCAACATTCAACACTTGTGCTGTGTTGTGCTGTGTGATGCTAAAGCTGGTGCAGTAGGCTGGTTCTTGGCTTGAGTTTTGTATGTTTAATGCAGGGTATGCTCAAGGTTTTTACTGATGCAGGTTTAATGGTTTAGGGGTTAGACAGGTTTGAGGTGTTGGTATGTTATGCTGTGTGGTTTGGATATGGTATTGGTTTTGGTAGTGAGGATTATTGTTGTTTGGAGCTTTTAACTTTTACAGGTTCAGTAGCCTTTGAGTTTTTGATTTGAGGATGTGGGTATGGTGAGGTTATTGGTGGTTTTTGGTTATGGTCCTGGTGTTTATGCTGAACTGGTTTATATTTGCATAATCTCTTCTCCTCTCTATTCTGAACTGAGTTTTCTGATTATCTCTTTTTTATATCCTATATTTTGCTTTGTATTGGCTGGACTGAGCTTTGTATATCTCAGCTTTTCTCCCCTTTTCTTGCTTCTCTATTCTGACCTGCTATACTGCTGAACTGTCTTCTGCTATGCTGAGTTGAGTTGGCTTTTGTGTATTTTTGTATATCTCTTTTCTGTCTGCTGCTGATGCCTAATCCCTGCCTACTGCTTTATCTCTTTTCCTTCTCTCTTTTCAGTACAGCAAAGAATTATTATATGATTTTATTCTGTACTTGCTCTGAAGGGGTTGACTAGGGAAATGATGAGAAAAATCTCTTGCATAAAACACCATTGCATCTTTATCTCCAGCTTTTGTGCTTTGCTCTGACTTTGCATTTCTTTGATATCTTGGGACTTTGTGATATGTCCCATATCTTTCTTTGACAGCCTGTATGCTTGTGACAGCAAATGCACTTTTGAAATCTTTGATACCTTTGGCATTGGATTTTCAGTTTAGTTTTGAATGGGAAGTTTTGCAATTTAGTTTGAATTGGAAGCTGAGGTTCTATGCAGTCTGAATTTTATAACTTATGCATTTTGCATTTGCATTCATGAAATAAAATAATCTTCCCTCTCTGTGAACCGGGAGAAATCCCGTGATTTGCAGAGAGGGTCAACTGATCCCAGTCAGTGGCCCCTAATGATGAGCAACTTTTTATCTGTCCTTTAATTAAATGCTTTCTGACTTTTCTTGTTTCTTTTTGCAGATGAAAGATGGAATGCCGGAGCGGAGTGAAGAACGAAGAGTATTTAGAAAATAGGATAGTTTTTTCATTCTATTGTAATATTTAAATTAAATGTAAATTATTGTTTGTAACAACAATTTGTAAATAATTCAAATATCAATAAAAATTCAAATTATCCAATTGGTTCCATTTTCTTTATTGCTTATTTATTTATTTAAAATTCTTAGAATTAAAATAATTGAAAAATAAATTCAATCATTTAATTTCAGAATAATAAATAACTAAAATAAAACAACATTGATCCAATAAACCTGTCTTATCCAACATCCAAAGCAAAGCAGCAATTAACCCAGATAGACTGATCAAACACATGAACACTGTGAATCCAATACTGCATCTTGTATCTGACTGGCCCAATCAAAACGTACTGAATTCAAACCACTGTCTCTTTTACTGATTAAACCAAGACAACGCGAATTTTAATCCGAATCTTGAAATAAACCGCAAAGTGCTGTGGAATTCAAATTCTTCTGAGAATATGCCCATAAAACCCTAATTCCCGATTAAATGCCAAATCACGCTCGCTTGATCAAAATTGAACCAAAAATCAATCAGACCCCAAGCCCACTGTATGAAACAATTCAGAGCTCTGAAAATCAGTAAAAAACCCTAGTTTTGCTCGACTGTCAAGAAAAGTCCGTTTGTCCGATTCTTGAGTCAGTTTGAAAAGTCAGGAAATGTTTGAAGCTGAAATTTCTTGTGGAAAAGCGCGAGGGCAAATTTTGGGGTACAACAGTTGGGCTCTGAGGAATAAGGTTCAAGACCTAATTGATGCTAAAGAGGTGGAGTTCGAGGCACCCGAGAGGCTTAATGTGGTAACAGCTCCCATGCCCAACCATGGAGTAAATGTTATTGAAGACGACGTGGAGGAATCTGAATTCGACAGCTGGATCTACCCGGAAACTAATGGTGGACCGAACAACTGGACTTCCAAAGACTTCATACCTATTACTTTTGTCACTCAGTAATGAACTCCTTTGTTTTGAATTTGTAAACAGATAATAATTTGAAACTTTATGGCCCGGTGTCTTACCCGGGGCACCGTGGCTTCATTTGTGAGGGCTTTTGTGTGTCATTTCATATATCATGAATAAAAGCATTGGACGTTTTTTTACAATTCAAATCTTGCGCTCCTTTTCTTTCTTTATTATATATATTGCAAAACAGCTATATTTACACACACTCACATATACAGGTTCCAATCCACTCTGGATCTCACTGGTAACGACTCTGCTACTTCCAGTTATGACTTTGAAAATCCGATCAACTTAGCCGAAGGCGAAGGTGAAGATGATTGTGAAGTGCCTGGTGAGCTTGCAAGATTGTTACTCCAGGAAGAGAGGGCCATTCAGCCACATGAAGAGCCAGTGGAAATGGTAAATCTGGGTACGGAGACAGACAGAAAGGAAGTCAAGATTGGTGCAAATCTGGAATCTAGTGTGAAACAACGGTTGATTCAGATGCTGCATGACTATGTGGAAATCTTTGCTTGGTCTTACGAAGACATGCCTGGGTTGGATACTGACATTGTGGTTCATCACTTGCCTACCAAGGAAGACTGTCCTCCGGTAAAATAGTAGGTCCGCCGTATGCGTCCAGAGATGTCCGAGAAAATCAAAGCTGAGGTTATGAAACAATTCGACGCCAGTTTTCTAGCAGTGACTTCTTACCCTCAGTGGGTTGCCAATGTGGTTCCAGTGCCGAAGAAGGATGGTAAGGTCCGAATGTGTGTTGATTACAGGGATTTGAACAGGGCAAGCCCTAAGGATGACTTCCCTCTGCCTCACATTGACGTTCTGGTTGACAACACTGCTCAGCACAAGGTATTCTCCTTCATGGACAGGTTCTCTGATTATAATCAGATCAAGATGGCTCCTGAGGACATGGAGAAGACCACTTTTGTTACTCAGTGGGGCACCTTCTGCTACAAGGTCATGCCTTTTGGGTTGAAAAATGTTGGGGCAACCTACCAACGTGCCATGGTTGCTTTGTTTCATGATATGATCCATCATGAGATCGAAGTGTACGTCGATGATATGATTGCAAGGTCCCAAACTGAGGAGGAACAACTTGACCATCTACAGAAGTTGTTTAACCGGTTGAAGTTGTACAAGCTGAGGTTGAACCCAAACAAGTGCACCTTCAGGGTGAGATCTGGAAAATTGCTAGGCTTCGTCGTAAGCGACAAAGGTATTCAAGTGGACCCTGCCAAGGTGAAATACATACAAGAGATTCCGGTTCCCAAGACAGAGAAAGAAGTCAGAGGCTTCCTAGGACGGCTGAACTATATTGCCCGATTCATCTCGCACCTAACTGCTACTTGTGAACCAATCTTCAAGCTGCTGAAGAAAGATCAGGTAGTACGTTGGAACGATGAATATCAGGCTGCTTTCGAAAGAATCAAAGAGTATCTCCAAGAGCCACCCATTCTTATGCCACCGGTTGAAGGGAGACCTCTAATCTTATACTTGACAGTACTTGACAGCTCAATGGGGTGTGTGCTGGGGCAGCATGACGAGTCTTGCCGAAAAGAGCACGCCATTTATTACCTTAGCAAAAAGTTTACCGACTGTGAGACCCGATACTCACTGCTCGAGAAAACTTGCTGCGCTTTGGTATGGTCTGCTCGTCGGCTGAGACAGTATATGTTGACTCACACTACTCTGTTGATTTCAAAGATGGATCCAATCAAGTACATCTTCGAAAAGCCAGCCTTATCCGGAAGAATAGCAAGATGGCAGATGATCTTGACTGAATATGATATCCAGTACACGACTCAAAAAGCAATCAAAGGAAGTGTGTTAGCAGACCATTTGGCACACCAGGCAGTAGATGACTACCAATCTATGAACTTTGAGTTCCCAAACGAGGATATCATGGTAGTGACTGATTGTGAAGTACCTGGACCGGATGAAGGACCTGAGGAAGGATCCCGATGGTCTATGTACTTTGATGGAGCCTCAAACGCTTTGGGGAATGGCATCGACGCTGTGATCACATCTCCTAATGGCTCTCATATTCCGTTTACCGCCCGACTATGTTTCAACTGCACCAACAACATGGCGGAGTATGAAGCATGCATCATGGGTCTTCAAGCTGCAATTGACCTAAGGATCAAGTTTCTGAGTGTCTTCGGAGATTCCGCTCTCGTGATCAATCAGATCAAAGGCGAGTGGGATATGAAACACCCAAATCTTATTCCTTACAAGGAGTATGTGTTGATGTTGCTTCCACACTTCAAAGAGATAACCTTTGAACATTTCCCAAGAGAGGAGAATCAGTTGGCGGACGCCCTAGCTACGATGTCTTCTATGTTCAAAGTCAAATGGGACAACGAGGCTCCCCGGATCATTATTTGGAAGTTGGATGAACCTGCATATTGTTGTGATCTTGAGACGGAAGAGGTAACAGAAAAACCTTGGTATCATGAAGTGAAGAGGTACCTCGAAGCTCAAGAATACCCCGAGGGTGCATCTGTTAACGACAAGAAGTTTCTGAGAAGGTTCGCTGCAAAGTTCTTCCTCAGCAATGACATTCTCTATAAACGAAACCATGATTCAACCTTACTGCGTTGTATGGATAAGACTAAAGCAGAAAGGATCATGGCAGAGCTGCATGAAGGTACCTTCGGAATGCATTCCAGTGGACATACTATGGCAAAGAAAATCCTTCGGGTAGGATATTATTGGTCCACAATGGAAGCCGACTGTTACCAACATTCTCGGACATGTCACAAATGCAAGATCTACGCTGATAAGGTGCACATCCCTCCAGTTCCTCTAAACGTCCTGACAGCACCTTGGCCTTTTGCAATGTGGGGCATTGATATGATCGGCGAGATCAGACCTACGGCATCCAACGGGCATCACTTCATCCTGGTAGCGATTGATTATTTCACGAAGTGGGTCGAAGCAGCTTCCTTTGCCACCGTAACCAAGAATGTCGTGGCACGGTTCATTCGGCACAACCTGATCTGTCGATACGGTGTACCCGAGAGGATAATTACGGGCAATGGTACCAATCTTAACAACAAGATGATCACTGAGCTCTGCGAGCAATTCAAGATACATCACCACAACTCTTCTCCTTACCGGCCGAAGATGAATGGGGTTGTAGAAGCAGCTAATAAGAATATCAAGAAAATTGTGCAGAAGATGACAGTGACCTACAAAGATTGGCACGAGATGTTACCGTTTGCTCTTCATGGGTACCGTACCTCAGCACGGACGTCAACAGGGGCAACACCCTTTTCCTTGGTCTACGGCATGGAGGCAGTCTTGCCTATTGAAGTTCAGATACCCTCTCTCCAGATAATGAAGGATGCAGGTTTGAGCGAAGATGATTGGATCCAGACTTGGCTTGATCAATTAAACCTGATTGACGAAAAGAGACTCACTGCTATTTGTCATGGTCAGACGTACCAAAAACGGATGATCAAGGCATTTAACAAGAAAGTCAGACGCCAAGAGTATCAAGTTGGAGACTTGGTAATCAAGCGCATCATTCTACCTCAAGGTGATCCCAGGGGAAAATGGACCCCCACGTACGAAGGGCCATTTGTGGTTAAGAACATCTTCTCAGGAGGAGCAATGATTCTAACTACCATGGATGGTGACGACCATCCTCACCCCGCCAATGCAGACATAGTAAAAAGATACTACGCATGACTAAAGACCCGCTAGGTTGACACACCTAGGCAAAAATAAGGGCTTCCCGGCGAACCAAAAGGGTTCGGGCAAAATAAGGGATGAAATGAAAAAATCTGCACACCCGGCAAGTCGAAAACCTGAAAAGGCGGCTTGGGCAAAAATGGGTATCCCGGTGGACTGAAAACCCGAAAGGGCGGTCCAGGAAAAAGTTAAGGATAAGCGTAATACTATGTCTCATTGGATCACCTTGCATCCAGAATTCAGCAGCAACTATCAGGCTCAGACGGCACCAATCAGTCAGCTTCGTCTCCAACTAAGCAGCAAAGTGATGAGACGCTTGAAGACATAAAGGCGATAGCAGAGTTAGAACCCAGTGGGACTTCTTCACATATCTGTTTTGTTTTCCTTTTCACAAAAATTGTATAAACTCTATGCTATTCGGCGGCATTCTCTTACTAGGACGTCAGCCTCTTGTACAAAACGCCTGTTTACAGGCAAATTTCAAAATCAATACAAATCCACTTTTCCAGACAAATTGCCGATTGTTTTTCTTTTATCTGTTTTGTCTTGCAAAGAACGTCCAATGTGCATTTTTGATATATGCATTTGACATTAATTGCTAACTCATAAATACTTGCATACGAAACAAAGGACTAATTACAAGTGACATCAGAAACAGGGGCAATAATGAATTGTCTAAACGGTCTAGTTGCTCTGTCCACCAAGGTACCAAGGTAAGTTCAGCTGAAGAATATGACCAAGATACCTTCACTGCCCGCAGAGTAAGACAAGATTCAGCAACACTCTCCCCTGAGCAGAGTTGGTCTCCAATCAGCCCCAAAAGGCACAGTATCCCTAGCAAGTCAGCTATACTCTCCCCAAGCAGAGTTAGTCTACTGTCAGCCTTAAGGAAGTTGGATATCCCCAGAAGATCTCAATATTCCCCAGTGGAGTACAAATGTTCCTAAGCAAGTACCCCGACAGTCTTAATATAAGATTGTTCCCCGGCGGAATACCAGACACCCCAGTGGAGCCATTTCCCCAGTGCAGTCTCAAAAGTCTCCCCAAGAGAGTTGAACCATCTCCCCAATAGATTCTGGAAGCTTATCCCCAGTAGATTCTGGAAGCTTATCACCTGCAGCATACATGTGTCTCCCCGGCTTTATTCAGAGGTTATCCCCCACCAGAGCCTATAACTGGGTTATCCTCAGCTAATTACGACGGAAAGATCGTCCTCGGCGAAGTTCTTCCTACCCCCAGCGGAGTTCATCAAATCCTCCAACAAAGCTTATCAACGGTACCCCCAGCGGAGTTATCATCAAAATCTCAGCGAAGTATCTCTTCCCACAGAGTAATTCCCCGCAGAGTAATCTCTTCACCGAGTTTATTCCCCAACGAAGTCATCTTCTCCTACCGGTTTATGCTTGCAATCATCAACCCCAGCGGAAACGAAAAACTCTACTCTTCAACCTCAGCCTAGGATTTAACTCCCGGCATTCGTCAAGGATTTATTTTCCTAGACGAAAATACATTCATAAACATCACATTGTCATACATAATGATACATACATATATGCATCACATCATACAATCTCATTTATTTTTGAGAACATCATGCATTTTCATACATCATGACATTGCATACAACTGATGTTTTGCCTTTTCAGGAAAAAGGTCAATCCAAAGATAATTACTATCAACTATCGCAGTTCCAGATTCGATACCTGTATCTAGCCAGGGCATATCTGTGAGCGATTGACTGTAGATTCGATACCTGTATCTAGCTAGGGCATATCTACATGAAGAGTTTAGAGATTCGATACCTGTATCCAGCCAGGGCATATCTGTAGACGACAAATTCCAGATTCGATTCCTGTATCTAGCCAGGGCATATCTGTAGACGACTGATTCCAGATTCAATTCCTGTATCTAGCCAGGGCATATCTGTGAATGATTGTTTATAGATTCGATACCTGTATCCAGCCAGGGCACGTCTGTAAGCAACCTTTTGTTTGTAGATTCGATACCTGTATCCAGCCAGGGCACGTCTGTAAGCAACCTTTTGAAGTTCCGGATTCAATTCCTGTATCTAGCCAGGGCACGTCTATGAGCGATTGTTTGTAGATTCGATACCTGTATCCAGCCAGGGCACGTCTGTAAGCAACCTTTTGAAGTTCCGGATTCGATTCCTGTATCTAGCCAGGGCACGTCTGTGAGCGATTGTTTGTAGATTCGATACCTGTATCCAGCCAGGGCACGTCTGTAAGCAACCTTTTGAAGTTCCGAATTCGATTCCTGTATCTAGCCAGGGCACGTCCGTGAGCGATTGTTTGTAGATTCGATACCTGTATCTAGCCAGGGCATGTCTGTGAGCGACTGATTGAAGATCAACACATGTAACAGGCCAAGAAATTATCTTTCTTTCTCAGGTATGCAAGTTCTCGCTAAGGAATCTCTTACGCGATCGACATTTCCAGATGGCATCTTTAAGCCCATCTCCACAACTATCCATTACATATCCAGATGGCATCTATAAGCCCATCCACCTACCAACAGTCTCCAAATGGCATCTATAAGCCCATTCCCAACAAGATCCTGTCACACTTCCAGATGGCATCTATAATCCCATCCTCCTATCCATCATCTCTCCAAATGGCATCTGTAAGCCCATTCCCGACATCGCATTGCTGATACTCCACTATGCGAGTGCAAATTTCTGGGCACTCTAGTGTTCAATCCTCTTCCACCTTCGGATCACGAAAGGCACACAAGCCAATCTACATCCTCAGGTTTAAGAAGATTGAACAGGGGAAACTGTTGTACCCCAAAATTTTCCCTCCCATATTCTTCAAGGTTTATCAAGAACCACCTTCAATTGGTTCAAGATTTGCTCAAAGTTGCACAGTTCAAACATCCTCCTAAGCCAGTCAAAATTACGGTTTTGGTTCCTTCAAAGAATTTGAGGTTTTCAATGTCTCAATCAAGTCTCAAATGCCTATATACATTGTCAAGCATCTACATACCAAGTCTCAAGATTCACAGTCTCAAGTTGCACAGTCAAAAGCCCTATTTGAGCCACAGTCAACTGCAGGGGTAAAATGGTCATTTTGCAGTCAAAAGTCAGAATTTTTGGTCAACATCTTATTTTAAGCACACAATCATCATTTGATCAAGTCTTTATCATGATTCCACAAGCATGGCTCAAAAATCATTAAGATACAAAAATTGCTATTTTTGGACAGTTGAAAAGTCAACTGTAACTTGACCAAGGCATAACTTTTTCATGGTTCATCATAAAAATCCCATCCAATGCTCATTTTGAAGGGGATGACATTTCCTACAACTCATCTTCACATTCCAAGTCCAAGAAATTCTCTCACAAAAAGTTATCAATTTCTACATTATAGGTCAATTTCAAAAGTCAATAAAAAGGCATTTTAAGTCAAAGACCATAACTTGAGATTGGTAAATCCAAATGACATGGGACCAAAGGCATTGGTTAGAGGACTTCAAGACCTTTCGAAAATGTCCAAGAACATGTTCATATGATCAAAATTGAGCAAGATATGCATTGGAGAAGTTGGGAAATTTTCATGAATTTGCAAAAGTCAACTATCTTTAAAACTTCAATTTTTGACAAAAGGGCCCACTTTCTTCCACTTGATTCAGCCTTGTCATGCCACACACGTGTCCCATGATTAATTTCAGGATCAAACATTTATTTTTCCATTTTATTTAATTTTTATTGATTTAATTCATTTTAAATCCATAATAATTCAAATAAAATCTAAAAATTAATGGAATAGCATCTTTGTGATTTGAATAGCTTTTATATGTCATATGCCAGCTAACAAATTCGTGCTAGGGCTATTTTGTACATGAAATCTTGGTTTTGCTTCAAATATGGAAAGGTCTTTAATGGTGGTCAACCAAATCTCCAAACTTCAATACACCAAGATTAAGGCCCAGCTTTTGACCTAATTTTGTTCTCATATACATAAGCAAGCAGTACCAACAGGATTCATGACCTAGACATTGCTAAAACGGCCAGAGCAAAAGTGGAAAATTGTTGAAAAAAGTGTGAGATCAAGAACAAGGTAGGAGGCGTTTTCAGATCAAAAGAAGCACGTAGCCTTCCTCATTGCCGTCCACTGAACCTAAAGAGACCAATATCACGCCCTCAGATCACCTACAAAGCGCTGTAAGTTCTTCCAAACAGGCCCCTGAACACGAAACCTCAATTCTCCATTCTTGCATTTTTTTCTCAAAAATATTGGCATAATCATGTTTCTTGTTTGATTTCTGATCTAATGACAATAGCCAATTTTGTTTTTAGGCCCTGAATCGTGATGCCCGATTCTAGGGTTCATGATATTGCGTTTTAGGTGTTTTTGGTACAGGGCAAATTGGACCCAATAATGGGGATAAAGATGATCAGGGGATCGAGACGGACATGCCCATGGTCTCAGGTGGTGTTTTCATGGCCTGAGGACAATTTTCGAAGCAAGCTACAAAACCCCCTGCAGATAAAAATCCGCAGGTAACTGAACCAGCAATTTGATGAAGAAGACGATGATGTGTCTTCCTATCACTGGCCCGTTCAAACTAAAATGCGCGCATTTTGTTTTAATTCCAGGATATTTCTTTTTATTGCATATACTATTAATTGTCTATTGCTATGATGAATGGAATGCGCTGGCTGAGTGGTTGGGAAGGCATGCATATGTCCCTTGGGACCTGGGTTCGATTCCCAGGTCCCCCAAATTATTGTTTCTATTTTTCCCATTGTGTTCACGTGCAGGTATTCTAGAGGCATCCTACCATACGCTCCAAGCAATCAGGCGCCATGTGTCCCCTATCACAAATCCAATGGCAATGGGATGGGTGACCACCATGCTCTCTAGTCAACCATGCGCTAGATAATTCAAGAAGTCAAACGTGGCTGAGTGTTAATGGGCTTCAGATTCCAGAATACACCTCCATCAGGGCCCAAACCCCCCCCCCCCCCCCTGGGTTTGCATTTCATTTTTTTTATTTTTCTTTCATTCAATTGCTTTATTTATTTTTATTATTTTTCTTAATTAATTACTAACCAGCAAATTAATTAACATTTTCATAATAAATTCATAAAATTAAAAAAATGTAAATATTTTTATCATTTTATTAATTATTAATTTCACTTTAATTCATTATTTTGTAAATAAATGCAAATTAATTAATTTAGCCTTTTGTTAATTAGGTTTAATTTTAATCATTTTGCAATAAATAAAACAAACTTAGAATTAGGGTTTTTAATTTGACTTTTAATTTTCTTTTATTTTATTTTCGTTAAATATAAAAAAAACACAAAAATACTTTTTCTTTTAATTAAATAATTAATTAGTCAATTAGGTTTAATTTTAATTAATTACAAAAAAGGACAAATTTCAATTCTTTTCTCAAAAAGGGTCAAAACCCTAAGGACGTCCCGATTCAATTTCTTTCACGCTTTAATTCTTTTTGATTATATTTATGTAACTGTTTCCGAGTATGTAATAGTTAATTATGGCTTTTACCGCTTTCTTTACTTTCCTCGCATTTATTTTCCAAACGGGTTTTGTTTTTGGCGATGTATAGACCCGCGCCTTGTAATAGCGTAGATTCATTTTCCGCACTTTATTTCCCGTAAATTATTTAACTGTTAAACTATGCATGACAAGATTTGTATGAAAAATAAAATCAATCCGTAGCTCACAATGATGCATGTTCAAAGATAAATATAAACTGAAACTGGACACACATGCACATGCCACTCTTAGGGTACGCCTCACTTGGTTGCCTCGAGGTGGTCATCAAGTATAGGGTGTTTTAGAGGTCGCCCTCCTGTCTAAAGATCCAGTCTCCTCGAATGGTTGCCTCAGAAAAAAAAAGGATCTAAGACACTAGGGTTACCACTAACGCGTCCTACCATTGCTTTGGTGACCACATGTCCCGATAATCGAATTGACCCGAATAACTCCAACGACGGTGCTACCTACTTCTCAATAGTGGGATAACACTGTCTAAAGGACTCTTACACAGCTTAATTCCTTAGAGTAGGTAGATTTCTCCTGGGTACTTGCTCCTTCAAAAAACAAAAAAATAACTTTTCGCACTCACACTTTCAAAAAGTTTTCAAACAGATACTTCATACACTCTTGAGGACAGATACAAGAGTTACCTAGAAGTTTTTCAAACTAAACTTTTTTAAAACCCACAATCACAAGAAAAGCAAACAATTTTTGAAAACATAGTGAGCAAGTACCTAAGAGTCCGTGGATAACCACGGATAGAAAAGGTGCTAACACCTTCCCTTTCTATAATCTACCTCCCGAACCAAGAAACATCTCGAAAAGGAATTTTGCTGTGCTTTTGTCCTTTCCTTGTTTGAGAACATAAAAGACGGTGGCGACTCTTGCTTACCGCGACATTTCGCGAACCAGCTTAAAAAACAGTCAGTTCTATTTCCACCGATCACACTGCTCATAGGGAATCTTTAATGAGGGTGTTGTACCAGGCCTTCGTGGAGTATGACATGCCTTTAGATCAATTAAACAGTGTGGTAGGTAATATTACATCATGTGATAACCTAAGCTTTTGCGATGATGAATTTCCTGATGAGGGGAGGAATCACAATTTGTGTCTCCACATATCCATGAACTGCAAAAGTGATTCATTATCAAATGTGCTTATTGATAATGGATCCGCCTTGAATGTGATACCGAGGAGTACACTAATGAAGTTGAAATATCAAGGGGCTCCTATCAGCCCAAGTGGTATTATTGTCAAAGCTTTCGATGGGTCAAGGAAGTCGGTTATTGGGGTGGTCGATCTGCCTATTCACATAGGCCTGCATCTGTTCCAGATCACTTTCCAAGTCATGGATATTGTGTCCGCATATAGTTGTCTACTGGGAAGACCATGGATACATGAAGCAGGGGATGTTACCTCCACTATGCACCCAAAAGTTGAAATTCGTGCGTGAAGGTAAAATGGTTATTATAAATAGAGAGCAAACATTGCTGATATCTCATATATCATCTTTCAGTGTTGTGGAGATAGATGAAGCTGCCGTGGGGACGCATTTCCAGGCTATGTTTGTTGATAATGAAAGAGGGAATGAGAACTCTATGACTTCATTCAAGGATGCTTAGCAGGTTGTGCATAATGGTCCAAGTAAAGTATGGGGACATGTCATTGATCCTCCAGTAAACAAGAACATGGCTGCTTTGGGGTTCTTAACCAAGAACGGAAAAAGCGAAAGTCTGGAGCCAAAGTCTACTATGAGCACCTATCATGATGTCTTTCACAGCGGAGGCTACCTACATCCAACTGTTTCTGGAGTTAATGCTATTGAGGATGATGAGGAAGATTAGGAAATGCCGAGTTAAGTAACGCCTGGAGTCAGCATCCAGAACTGGGTCACTTATGATGTTCCTTCTTGTATCCATGTCTCAAAGTAATTTGTTTTCTTTTGCAAAAAGCTTTCATTCTTCCTAAGATGAAAGTTAATATTGTATGGGCTTATCTGTTTGCTTTGATCATTAAAATCATAAATAAAAGTTGTCTTTGATTCTCAAAATTGTGTCTTTTATTTTTCCGCTTTTCATGGAAAATGGTAATAATAATTTAAAAAAAAAACCCTTTTGAATAGAGTAATAATTGAAAATAAATCTGCATAATCACTTGATATATGTGTCAGTTTCTAAAAGCAATCACAAATCACATGTGCAGATTAATTAATAAACCTGTTGAATACAATGACCCTGCACCCTCTCCCAACTTTGAACATCCTGTGTTTAGGACGGAAGAAGAAGAATATGATGAGATTCCAGAAGAGGTTTCATGGTTGCTCGAGCACGAGGAAAGTACCATTCAACCGTATAAAGATTCATTGGAAACAATCAATTTGGTTCAGAAGAAGAGCCAAAGGAAGTCAAGATTGGAGCATCGTTGCATCCTGATGTGAAGAGCAGGTTGATTGAGCTATTGAAAGAGTATGTGGACATCTTTGCTTGGTCTTACCAAGATATGCCAGGTCTATATACTGATATTATGGAACATCATTTGCCTTTGAAGCCAGAGTTCCCGCCCGTCAAGTAGAAGTTGAGAAGAACTCACCCTGATATGGCAGTAAAAATCAAAGAAGAAGTGTTAAAGCAGATAAATGCCGGTTTTCTTGTGACATCAATGTATCTTAAATGGATAGCCAACATTGTGCCTGTACCAAAGAAAGATGGAAAAGTCCACATGTGCATAGATTACAGAGATCTAAATAAAGCTAGTCCAAAATATGATTTCCCATTTCCGCACATTGATATGCTGGTTGATAGCACAACAAAATTCAAACTATTCTCGTTCATGGATAGATTTTATGGATATAATCAAATAAGAATGACTCATGTGGACATGGAAAAAACAATGTTTGTCACACCCTAGGGAACATTCTATTATAGAGTGATGCCCTTCGGGTTGAAGAATGTTGGTGCAACGTAACAGAGGGCTATAACAATCCTATTCCATGATCTGATGCACATGGAAATTAAGGTATATGTTGATGACATGATTTCCAAATCACAGATCGAAGAAGGGCATGTGGAATATTTGTTGAAGTTATTCCAGCGTTTGAGGAAGTATCGTCTCCGCTTGAATCCAAATAAATGCACCTTTGGTGTCTGATCAAGGTAGTTGTTGGGTTTCATTGTTAGCCAAAAAGGGATTGAAGTTGACCCAGATAAGGTCAAAGTGATCCAAGAAATGCCTATGCCAAGGACTGAGAAGCAAGTTAGAGGTTTCCTTGAGCGCCTAAATTATATTTCTTGATTCATTTCCCACATGACCACAACATGTGAACCAATCTTTAAGTTGCTAAAGAAAGATCAGGGTTTTGTATGGACACAAGATTGCCAAAGGGAATTTGAAAGTATCAAATAATATCTGCTTGAACCTCCTATTTTGCTCCCTCCCGTTGAAGGAAGACCATTGATCATGTATCTAATAGTGTTGGATAGTTCTATGGGCTGTATTTTGAGACAACAAGATGAAACTGGAAAGAAAGAATATGCCATATGTTGTACCCCAAACTTTTACCTCTCAGTTTACTCAAGCCATGCTCATAAAGGTCCTTAATTACTCAAGGTTGACCAAAGAATTGATCAGACAAATTCTCCTCCTAAGCAATGAACCTCCAATTAGGGTTTCAATTTTCACCAAGATGTTTGGGTTGTAAAGGCTCCAAATGATTTCCATGGTCCCTAATATTTCTCCAATATTGTCCATGCCAAATTTCATGCCTTACACTACAAGTTTGCTCAGTCAACTGCTCAAGTGTTTGAAAATCAACTGTACTTGGTCAAAAGTCAACTGTGACCAATATACAGTCAAACTTCAAGATTTTTTGTCAACATCAACATTTTGAAGTAATAATCATCATTTGATCAAGGTTTGATCATGATTCCTCAAGAAATATTCCTAATTTATCAAAAGTCAAGAATTGCTAAATTAGGGTTTCTATAGGAAAAGTCAACTGAAATTTGACCAGGCATAACTTTCACATACTTCATCCATTTTGAACCAACCAAAGCTCATTTTTAAAGGAATCCAGTTCCCTATAACTTCTCTTTTATCCTCAAAGTTCAAGAAATGCATCATTTGGAAGATACGAGCTCTCATACATTACAGGTCATTTTCAAAAGGTCAACAAAAAACACTTCATACCACATAGAGATTGTTCAAACACAAGAACAGTTTCTGTAGTACCATTACATCACCTTTAAAACACAAATAAAAGACCATATTGTATAACTTGACTGAGTTGGAGAGTCGTCCAGCAGCTTCCAATACAAAGGGAGGACTGGAGCAGCATCCTGGAGGTTCACTGAGGCTACCACAACCTCTTGAAAGAGGTTCAAATTCAAAATAATATTTAAGGAAAAAAACTGCAGCATCAGTTGACACATACCCACATGAGTCGACTCATTTTAGTGACATAACAGGGTATGAGTCGACACAAAGCCTTATTCGTCGATAAATATTGTTATCCAGGCCCCAAAACAGAAGGATGAAAGGTGCATGAGTTGACACAAAATGCGTATGTGTCGAAACAAACAGGTGCATAAGTCGATACATCCCATTATGCATCGACTCATACTGAGTTGATTTTGTTTCACAGGAGCAAGAAGAGTTATGTGTCGATGCGTAGCATCATTGTGTCGACACATAATAGTTCAAAATGCAATTTTTATTTCTTTCTACACTGTATTTACATTTTTCATAGATTTTCTTCATTACTGTCCAATTATTCAACATGGGCTGATGTTTGGATTTGTTTTAAGGCTTAAGAACTCGTGCAAAACATGGCCAGGTTCATGCAAAGACCAAAATGGAAAGGAAATAATGCAAAAATGGAATTTTCTTCAAATTAAGATTTTGTATTCAAAACATGATCAAAGGCATTGATTCTTGCTATATTGGTTCAGTCTCATATCCCTCTATAAATACCCGACCCAAGTGCAAGCAAATCGGACGTGGAGGCTGCCTCCAAACCAAGAGAAAAAAAGTTCCAAAATTTCAACAAAGGTACAAAACTGTTCTGCCATATCCAGGCCTCCTCAATCCAAAACAAGAACTTCACTTACTCCCTGAAGGTTCCAAGAGACGTTTCCAAGCATTAGGAAGGTCCAACAAATGCAGGAGCATCCCTTGCACAATCCCTCTGTTTGGTAACTTGTCTTTAATCTCAAACTAGCTAAATATGCAATTTAAATCCATATTAATCATATATCCATGTTATTGATGATGTTTTGGTTTATTTAACATGGTACATGCAAGCTAAAACGCAGGGATGAGATCGTGCCATTGTTAGGGCACGATCTGAGCTTTCCTTCGAATCTTAAAATCCAAGACATTTCAGGCCAAACAAAGCTCAGATTCAGACTCAGGGGGTTCGAATTAGGGGGTAGGGTAGGTTTGGATCTTTGTAATTTGCTATATTTACAGGTTAGATTTTGAGCCCACCAGAGAAGACAACTGGAGAGTTAACTCCGGCTGGCTGACTCCGGTCATCCAGGCGTCTCTCTCTTATTGGGCCAAGCTGGCCAGTGTGCATTTTATTTTTTTTCAAATATATTTGATTTGTGTTTCTAATATAATATTATGGTTTTGTTTGTATAAACGAATGACAAGCTAGATCAGTTGGTGAAGTAGACGCGTTCAAAAAGGGAAGTACTTGGGTTTGATACCCAGGTCGTGCATTTTGTTTTTCTAACAATTATCTTGCAGATACAAGGCTTGCAGATTCCACGCGTGCACCATGCACCACATGATCAACACCAGGAGATCTCACCTGATCCAGATCAACGCATCCAAGCGCGCAAATCACCATGGGCACTCAGAGGCTATCCTTACTGGATCACAAGGCAGAGTTAGGCTCCTTCAACTTGGGCCTATGATTTTCAAACTTACACCCCCACTTTTCCATTTACAGCCTGACCCATTTATATTTGTTTATTTTGTTTTTTATTTATTTATTTATTTCATTTTGTTTTTTTTAATCAACAAAAAAATCAGATAAAAATCATAAAAATATTAGGTTAGAATTTTTCTCAATTAAATTAATTTTGTAAATTAATTAATAACTATTTAAACCATTTTTTTAATTTAAAACTAAATAGACTTAGGATTTTAATTCATTTTCTTTTCATATTAAAAATACCAAAAAAAACTTAGAAATTAATTTCTTTTCTTTAATTTCATTTTTTTTCTTTTATAATTAAATTTTTTCCTTTAAATATAGGTCTAAATTAATTATTTTTAATTCAACTATTTTCTCAACATAAAATCAAAATGGCAAAAAAGATCTTCTTTTGACTTAGAAGTACCTTAGGGCTCTAGACGTTATTTTTAATTCACGCGTGTTTATTGCTTTGTTGCTATTTTTCATATTATTATACTTGCTTATGGGATGTAATAGATTTAAACTAGGATATTTACTACTTTATTTCCCCCAAGTTTTGGACATGTAATTAATCCCCCTCCCCGAAGCATTGTAATAGTTTAGGATCTATCGTTTTGCACTTTAAATTCCCACACACTATTAACTGTCTAGATGCATGATAAATAGGATTGTATGGCAAGAGATAATAATCAAACTCTATCAAACCTAACACAAGAAAAAAAACCGAAAACAACACACTCTCACATATACACCTCTAGGGTATTTCCACTTTGTCTGTCTTCGGAAAGCAGTCACAACTCTTGAAAGATCAAAAAGACCCTCTTGATGTTGCCTCGGTATGATCTTAAAACCCTAGGGTAGTTACTAAGGTTTCTTGCCCAGTTGCCTTTGTGACTATACGATGTCCCTTCAAATGTCCCTCAAACATCCAACGACTAGGGATACCTACTCACTAATAGTAGGATAACATTGTCTAAAGGAAAAGAGGAAAAGAAAAACCCTTTCGAGTATAGTAGATAGTTCATAGATGTTTTCTCAAAACAAAACAAACTTCTCACATACATAAATACTCTTTCAAAAACCTTTTTTCAAAATACTTTGTATAGGTTCTCAACCAATCTGAGAAACATTGCAAAGTTCTCCGTACTAAGGCGCTTTCTTCCAAAATAATTTTCAAACCCACAAAGCACAAGGCATTTTTCAAATGATCTAGCATCTAAGAGCCCGTAGATAACTACAAATAGAAATGGTGCTAACACCTTCCCTTTCAATAATCTACCCCCCTTACTCAGAAAATTCTCGAAAGGTCTTTTTCAGTTCTTTTCACCCTTTCCTTTGTTGGATAAAAGAAAAGTCGGTGGCGACTCTTGCTTACTGCAACATTTGCAAATACAAACACAAAACTAGTATAACAGTCGGTTCTGCCACCGCATTACAGAACTAGCGACTATGCTGGGGATAGTAATACTTAAAGTGGGGTTACCTTAGAGCTAGATCATATTTAATTTGCTTTCCTTGTATGCTTTGCTTGCTTTACTTTAAGGGATTGTTTGGGTTTTACTTGTAAATATCCTATACCCGGATCTGAGGCACTTTTAGGTAAGTAGCAGTAGATCGTGGAGATTGTACGGCGTAGACCGATATGGTTGAAACGATGGCTGCGTTAGTGTGACACATTTATTGGTACCATTATCCCTTGTGTTAAATCGAGGAGAATACGGGGCCACTGTGTGGTGTCATGAAGCACTAACTGACCTTAGAACCTATAGTTGAACAAACTTTGCCATTAGAAAAGTAGTGAGATAGCTGGCCTCGCTATAAAGCTGAGGATTGGTTGATACTCGATGGTACACTCATTGAGATTGGAATTTCAGGATATTTCGGTCATGAGAAAAGATCGCTTGAGCTGAAATAATGCTTGATAAAGAAAGATCAGTCATATTGAGACTCCTTAGAACCCAGTTACTTTTCTAGGACATGTTGAAAAAACTAAACTTCAAGAGGGTATTTTCCTATAAACCCCATGCAAGCCTAAACCTAAGGTCTTGTGTGTTTTGTTTGTGTGTGATTAATTGTTCAAACATAACATCATGCATCATAACATCCATTCTCAATTCACTAATCATTTCAAGGATCTCAAGGGCATGTGATGCAGGTTATGATAAACCATACGTCTAGCAAGGGGATTTATTTTCCTCTAGCCAATCCCGTTAAAAGTCTAAAGCACAACAACCTGAGTCAGAGGCTATGACCCACTTGATATGGTGAGCTTGATTCTCATAGAAGGACCTTCAATGATAAGAAGTTCTTCAATCAAAGCTGTAGTCGAATTATAACATTTTCTTGTGTTTACCCTACGAGATCCTTGAAAACACTGCAAAAACATTGCATAAACATGGCATACATATCATTATAGGTATTTCAAAGACAAGTTTCTTATCTTTTCGCTGTTTATTTCAGCAAAAAGAAATGGCTCTCGAATAGAATATTAAGGACCTTCAAGCCCAAAAATGCTCAATTCCAACAGATGTTCCTGGCTCTGGCTAAGGGACAAGAGGACCTAAAGGCTCTCATTCTCAAAGACAAGAAGAAAAAGGCCAAGAAACCAGTGGGTGTCCTGAACATGGGAAGGAGATTCAGAGGACCGACAAAGCGAGCTATAGAATTCTCAAATCCGTCAAATGAGGGGGACAGTCAGGAAGAGAAGCCGAAAGAACAAGACCACAGTCCAGGGTCTGATGAAGAAGAGGCTGATTATGCTGAAGAGTAGTATCCTCCTACTGATGACAAATACAAGCAACTTGAGGACTGTCTCAACGCAATGGGAATTCAGAGAGTACCTGGTCTGGATTTTGAAGAGTTAGGGCTGGTTTCTGGAGTGGTCATTCCTCATAAGTTCAAGGTTCTTGTGTTTGCTAAATATGACGGGGTTTCATGTCCTAAAGTGCATCTTAGATCTTATGTCAGGAAGATCCAACCTCACACCACTGATAGGAATTTGTGGGTGCATTTATTCCAGGAAAGTTTATCGGGGACTCAATTGGAATGGTTCTATCAGCTGGAGGGAACCAACATCCGCAACTGGGAGGATCTGGCTGGTGCTTTCTACAAGCAGTACCAATACAATGCTGACCTCGCTCCAACCCGTACACAACTTCAAATCATGTCTATGGGTTCTAGTGAGGGATTCAAATATTATGCCCAGAAGTGGAAATATCTTGCAGGAAGAGTCCAGCCTCCTCTGTCTGATAGAGAGCTGGTAGATATGTTCTTGGGTACTTTGTCTGGTCCATTTTTCAGCCACTTGATTAGAAGCTCTTCAGCTGGGTTCACCGAGTTGGTATTGACATGTGAAAGAGTAGAAGCGGGTATCAAGAGCGGTAAGATCCAAAGGGATGCATCTTCAAGTACAGTAAAGAAACCCTTCACTTGGAAGAAAGAGGTCAGTGTTGCTTATGACCAGAGAAACCAGGGCATGATACAAATGATTGTTGGGCTCTGAAGAATAAAGTTCAGGATCTTGTTGATGCGAAGGAGATTAAATTTGATTCTCCTGAGACTCCCAACATCATAACTGCACCAATTCCCAAGCATGAGCCGTGAGTCAGTGCTATTGATGTTGTTTCCGCCACAAAAGATGCTGACAGTAATTGCAACCTAACCAATTGGATCTTCCCAACTACTAGCAGTGGACTAAATAATTGGACGGCTAGAGACTGTGCCGATTACTTTCATACATGATGAACATCCACCCGTCTTACTCATGTTTATTGGGTCGCCCTTGGATCCATGGGGCTGATGCTATTACTTCTACTCTGTATCAGATGCTAAAATACCCAGCTAACAGAAAGATTGTTACAGTCCATGGCGAGGAAGAATATATGGTGAGCCACCTGAACTCTTTCAGGTATGTTGAGATGGAGAGAGATTTCATTGAGACCCCATGCCAAAACTTTGAGGAGGTTCCTCAGACACTTGCTGCAACCAAGATTTCTATCAATGTTCCAAATAATACCAGGCCTCCGTTGAAGAAGGCTTCTCTAAAGGATGCCAAAACAGTAGTCGAAGAAGGTGGGTGTACCATTTGGGGCCAACTCCCTGATATCCCCTACAAATCTGACAAGTTTGGTTTGGATTTTACTTCAGGAGCCCAAAGATCTATTCTTCGTGCTCGCGCCGGAAGACCACCACTGCGCATCAACAACCATGGAATCAATGCTTTAGAGGACAGTGATAGTGACTGCGACATGGACAAATGGATATTCCCAACTATCAGCGGTGGACTCAACAATTGGGAAGTCAAGGATTTTGTTCCCATTACTTTTATTCAGGAGTAATTGTCTTTTTGTTTTTAAAATATGTAATATTTGAAAAATTAAAACTCTAAAGCCTTGTGTCTTACCCGAGGCACAATGGTCTATTTGTGAGGATAATCACTTCATAATCACATGTCATCAATAAATCATTGGACATTTTGCATACAAATTTTACGCTCTCTGTCTTTCTTTTACTTTTGTCAAAATAGCTATGCTCTCTTACACACACCCACATATCAAATTGCAGATCCACATTCACTCTGGATCCCATTGATAACGGTTATGCTATTTTCAATTATGACTTTGAAAATCCGATCTACCAATCCGAGGACGAAGGTGAGAAAGATTGTGAAGTACCAGGAGAACTGACTAGACTGTTACTACAGGAGGAAAGAGCAATACAGCCTCATGAAGAGCTAGTCGAGACAGTAAACTTGGGTACTAAAGTGGATAAAAAGGAAGTCAAGATAGGTGCCAACTTAGAGCATGGTGTCAAAGAATGATTAATTCAGATGTTACATGATTATGTTGAGATCTTTTCCTGGTCATACGAAGACATGCCGGGGTTGGACATTGATATTGTGGTTCATCATCTGCCAACTAAGGAAGACTGCCCTCTAGTGAAGCAAAAGGTTCGTCGTATGCGTCTTGATATGTCAGAAAAGATCAAGGATGAAGTCATGAAACAATTCAATTCCGAATTCTTAGCTGTTACTTCTTATCCATAATGGGTTGCGAACATGGTACCCGTACCTAAAAAGGACGGTAAGGTGTGTATGTGTGTGAATTACAAAGATTTGAATAGGGCAATCCCCAAGGATGACTTTCCGCTTCCCCATATTGATGTTCTGGTTGACAACACCGTGAAACATAAGGTATTCTCCTTCATGGACGGTTTCTCTGGTTATAATCAGATCAAAATGGCACCTGAAGACATGGAGAAAAAAACCTTTGTCACAAAGTGGGGCACCTTCTGTTACAAAGTTATGCCATTTGGGTTGAAGAACGTCGGGGTAACCTATCAGTGTGCTATGGTAACTTTGTTTCATGATATGATCCATCACGAGATAGAGGTCTACATCGAAGATATGGTAGCCAAGTCTCAGGCTGAAGAAGAGCACCTAGATCATCTGTAAAAGCTGTTTAAAAGACTGAAGAAATACAAGTTAAGACTGAACCCGAATAAGTGAACCTTTGGGGTAAGATATGGTAAATTCTTAGGTTTCATTGTTAGTGGCAAAGGTATTGAAGTAGACCCTGCAAAGGTTAAATCTATACAAGAAATGCCAACTCGCCACACCAAGAAGGAGGTTAGGGGATTCTTGGGACGTTTAAACTACATTGCCAGGTTCATTTCCCATCTGACCGCTACTTGTGAGAAAATCTTGAAATTACTAAAGAAAGATCAAGTGGTGAAGTGGAATGACAACTGCCAGACTGCTTTTGATAGAATCAAGGAATATCATCAAGAAACTCTAATTTTGATGCCACCAGTTGCAGGAAGACCTCTGATCATGTACTTAACAGTATTAGAGAATTCAATGGGGTGTGTGCTGGGGCAGCATGACGAGTCTGGTCGAAAAGAGCATGCAATATACTACCTTAGCAAAAAGTTTACTGAATGTGAAACAAGATATTCGCTGCTCGAGAAAACTTGTTGCGCTTTGGCATGGGCTGCTCGCCGACTGAGACAGTATATGTTGACTCACAATACCTTATTGATATCCAAAATGGATCCTATCAAATACATATTTGGGAAGCCCGCTCTCTCCGGCAGAATAACAAGATGGAAAATGGTCCTGACTGAATACGACATTCAATACACTACCCAAAAAGCAATCAAGGGAAGCGTGTTAGCTGATCATTCAGCTCATCGGGCTGTGGACGACTCCCAATCCATGAATTTTGAGTTCCCGGACGAGAACATCATGTTAGTGACTGATTGCGAAGAACCTGGACCGGATGAAGGACCTGAAAAGGATCCTGATGAACCATGGTCTTTAACGGAGCTTCCAACACACTTGGAAATGGAATAAGTCTTGTGATCATATCTTCCGAAGGCTGTCATACACCCTTCACTCCCAGACTATGTTTCAACTATACCAACAATATGGCTGAATATGAAGCTTGCGTTACGGGTCTCAAAGTGGCTATCGACTTGAGAATCAAATTCTTTAGTGTATTTGGAGACTCGGCCCTGGTAATCAGTCAAGTCAAAGGATAATGGGACACGAAGCATCCTAATCTCATCCCTTAACGCGCTAGCTACTATGTCATCCATGTTTAAAGTCAGATGGGATAATGAAGCTCCTCATATCACTATTGAGAGATTGGACGAACCAGAATACTGTTATGAGGTTGATACTAAAGAAGTAGTGGACAAAACTTGATTCCACGAAGTGAAAAGATACCTCGAAGCCCAATAGTATCCCGAGGGAGCTTTAGTCAATGATAAAAAGTTCCTAAGAAGGTTCACTAACATGTTTTTCCTCAGTAACAGAATCCTCTACAAGCGCAACCACGATTCTACCTTACTGCGTGTGTGGATAAGAGTGAAGCATAGGAGATCATGGAAGACATACATGAAGGTACCTTTAGCACCCATCCTAGTGGGAACACAATGTCTAAAAAGATCCTACTGGCATGATACTATTGGTCCACTATGGAAGTAGATTGTCGTCATCACTCCCGAACTTGTCACAAGTGCCAGATCTATGCTGATAAAGTACATGTGCCTCAGTTTCCTTTGAATGTCTTAACTGCTCCCTGGCCTTTCGTAATATGGGGCATTGATATGATCGGAGAAATTAAACCTACAACTTCCAATGGGCACCGCTTCATCCTGATTGCCATTGACTACTTCACAAAGTGGGTCGAGACAGCCTGATTTGCTTCTGTCACCAAGAACATTGTGGCCCGGTTCATTAGACATAACCTTATCTGTCGGTATGGTATTCCAGAAAGAATCATCATAGATAATGGTACCAATTTCAATAATACTATGATCACCGAGCTCTATATGTAATTCAAGATCCAGCATTATAACTCTTCTCCTTACCGGTCGAAGATGAATGGCGTTGTAGAAGCTGCTAATAAGAATATCAAGAAGATCATACTGAAGATGACCGTGACATACAAATACTGGCACGAGTTGTTACCATTTACTCTTCATGGTTACCGTACCTCGGTGCGCACGTCAACATGGGTAACTCCTTTCTCTCTGGTATACAGTATGGAAGCTGTCCTACCCATCGAAGTCAAGATCCCTTCCTTGAGAATCATGAAGGATGCAGGTTTGAACGAAGACGAATATGTTCAGACTCAACTTGACCAACTGAAACTGATTGCCGAGAAAAGGCTGACTGCTGTTTGCCATGGTCAGATGTACCAAAAACTTATGATCAAAGCTTTTAACAAGAAAGTCAGACGTCAGGTATATCAGGTTAGAGACCTAGTAATCAAACGCATTATCCTGCCACAAGGTGATCCCAGGGGAAAATGGACTCCCCCGTACGAAGGACCATTTGTGATAAAGAACATATTTTCCGGTGGAGCCATGATCTTAACAACTATGGATGGTGATGATCTTCCGCACCCTGTAAATGCAGACATAGTTAAAAGATACTACGCATGAACAGAGACCCGCTAGGTTGACTGGCCTAGGCAAAAATAAGGGCATCCCGGTGAACCAAAAGGGTTCGAGAAAAAGTTAGGGATATATATATATATATGAAAAAATTTGTACACACGGTAAGTCGAAAACCTGAAAAGGCGGATTGGGAAAAAAAGGGTATCTCGGTGGACTGAAAACCCGAAAGGACGGTGTTGTACCCCAAAATTTTCCCTCCCATATTCTTCAAGATTTGCCAAGATCATGGTTCAAACATCTCCCAAGGGTGCACAGTCAAAGGGCCTCCTAACAGTCAAGAATTAGGGTTTTGGTTCTGACAAAGAAGTTGAATTTTCCAAGGGTCTAATCAAGTCCCACATGCCTACAAACATTTTCAAGCATCCATATGCAAAGTTTCAAGACTCACAGCACCAAGTTGCACTGTCAAAAACCCTAATTGCTCAACAGTCAACTGCAGGGGCAAAATGGTCATTTGACAGTGAAAAATCCAAATTTTTGGTCAACATCTTATTTTGAAGCCACAAACATCATTTGATCAATTCTTGATCATGATTCTCAAAGCATGGCTCAAAAAGTCTCAAGATGCAAAAGTTTCTATATTTGGACAGTTGAAAAAGTCAACTGCAAATTGACCAAGGCATAACTTCCACATGGTTTATCAGAAAAATTCCATCCAAAGCTCATTTTGAAGAGAATAACATTTCCCACGACTCATCTTCACACTTCAAGTCCAAGAAATGCTCTCACAAAAAGTTATCAATTTCAACATTATAGGTCATTTTCAAAAGTCAACAAAAAGGGACTTTAAGTCAAAGACCATAACTTGAGATTGGTAAATCAAAATGACATGGGACCAAAGACATTGGTTAGAGGACTTCAAGACCTTTTCAAAATGTCCAAGAACATGATCAAAGCTTAAACATTGAGCAAGATATGCCTTGTGGAAGTTGGGAAATTTTTGGGAATTTTGAAAAGTAAACTTTGCTTCAAATGCCTCAAAATTGCTAATGGGCCTTAATTTCTTCCAAGAATCATCACCCAAAAGCTATGCACGACCCATTGACCCAAAGGGGAGTTATTTTATTATTTTTAATTTATTAATTGAATTTTTAAATCTATTAATTCATTTAATTAAAATTAAATATGAAAAAATACTAAACAAATGTCTTGGAATCTTTTTGTGCAGCATTTGCACTCTTTAAGCCTCAATATTTCATGCATCACAAAAAGGGAAAGATTCTATGCAATTATCAATGGTTTCATGGCAAAAGATTGGATTTTGATATCATTGAAAACCAAATATTTGAATCATGAATGCAAAGGTTTGGGCCTGGTTTCTTTAACCTAAATCGTTCCAGATACATATAGAATGATAACCCTAATCAGAAGAACGAGCATGCTGCGCTAGAACCTGAAAACAAAACTTGCACTTTTTCTTAAAAACCTCAAAACTGTTTTGGCATCTAGAAGGCGTTTCAAGGCGTAAAAAGTATCTCAGAAGCTTGCTGGGACTTTCCTGAACATAACCCAATACTTTTCCACTCTCCATACACAAAGAACTGGTAGCACGAAGTCACCCTGTTCATACATTTTTGCATATTCGTATTCATGTTTTCATGCCATGTTAATGCATTCTAATGATTGATTTATACTAAGCTGATTGTTCTAAAGCTATTGGCATGCTTTGATTGAGTTTTTAAGCCATATACACGAATCCACCATGGAAGCTGCTTAGGGTTTCAGAGGTTCAAAATTGGGGTTTCTTTCCCATGGAAAAATTAGGCAACAAGACCCACGCCATTACAATCGTGACATCCAGACGATGCAATTCCACATATCGTGCCTAATTTATATTACGCCATGGTCTATTCGCTATTTTCATGTTTTCAGTTTGTGGGGGTTTAAAACTCCCGCTATCTAATGCATTTTGTTACAGGAAAACGAAGAAGGAGACTGGGTGTCCTCACGTGATTGGGCTATTCATAATTCTGGCGCGTTTTTTTGTTGTGTATCACTAATTATTGTTTTCCATTATATTATTTATTTTTCATTGTATATTCCAAACGCGCTGAATGGTGTAGTGGTTGAAAGCAATAGTTGCAAGCATTGGGACCTGGGTTCGATTCCCAGGTCCCCCACTTATTCAATATATTTTGCCTTAACACGCTTCTATGCAGTGCTTCATCAAGGGTTTACCATACAGCCTCATCATCTGGCTTGCCACGCGTCCAACAACTCCAATCCAAAGGCTAGGATGGGCAGTCCACCATGGACACCAGTCAACACCTCCACACACAAGCCAGGAAAGTCAAAAGGGCCTCCTTCAAATGGGCTCAATTGCTGCAAGTTCACCTCCTCCATTGGGTCAACACCCCCATCTGTTTGCATTTTCTTTCTCTCTTTTTATTCTTTTCTTTCATTTATTTTATTTATGATAATTGTTTTATTTAATTCATAATATTAATTTTATAACACAAAAAAAAAACCAGAAAAATCATAAAACAAAAAAAAATGTTTTTATTAATATTAATTTCCATTAATTTTGTAAATAAATTTAATGACCAATTTAGTTCTAATTTTAGATTTGATTTTAATGTTTTTCTTTAATAAACTAAAAAATGTAGAAATTAGGGTTTTAATCCTTTTATTCTTTTTCTTAATAAATAATCTTTTTCATCATTATTAATTATTAATTATCTTGTAAATAAATATGCAATTAATTAATTAGGTTAAATTAGGTCAAACTTAAACATTTTTTATAAATTAAAAACAATTTAGAATTAGGGTTTTATTTAACTTTTAAATTTCAATTAATTCTCTTTAATTTCATAAATACAAAAAAACATAAAAAACAAGTTCTTTTCTTTACTTAATTTAATTAATTTATTAATTGTAATGTAATTCCTCTAAAGGGTCCAACGCCCTCGCACCTTCGAATATAATTTCTCTTCGCGCATTTATTTTTATTTCTTTTATAAATGTAATGTATTTTCCCCAAAGCCTTGTAATAGATAATTAGGATGTTTACTTTCCGCATTTTATTCAAATCGGGTCTTGGTTTAATTTGGCGATGTGGACCCGCGCCTTGTAATAGCGTAGCACCTTTATTTTCCGCATTTTAATTCCCGCACCTTTTAAATGTTAATAATCACATGAAAGAATTTATGCTCAAATAAAAACAATGCGTAGGACACTCAATGCATGATCAAGACAAATATAACTGAAAATGACACACAAATCACACACCACTCTTAGGGTACGCCTCACTGTTGCCTTGCCCTCGAAACGTGGTCGTCAAGTAGAGGACGTTTTAGTAAGTCCTCATGTCCATGAATATGGCATGGGGGTAGCTTCTAAGGTGTCTTCCTATTGCTCTGGTGACCACACTGTCCCTACAAACGAATTGACCCGAACACCTCCAACGGTGGTGCTACCTATCTCTCAATGGTGGGATGGCACTACCTTAAGGACTTCTACACAGACTAATTCCTTAGGGTAGGTAGATAACTCATAGGTACTTGCTCTAATTCAAAAACAAATCAAAAACTTCTTTTCACACCGACACTTTGCAAAAAGCTTTCAAAAACAACTTTTCAAACACTCTTGAGGACTGATACAAGAGTCGAACTGAAATTTTAAAACAAAACTTTTTTCAAACTCACTCACAATTGAATAGAAAACCTTTTGAAAACACAAATGAGCAAGTACCTAAGAGCCCATGGATAACCATGGATAGAAAGGGTGCTAACACCTTCCCTTTCTATAAATCTACCTCCCGAACCGAGAAATAATCTCAATAAGGAATTTTTCTGTGCTTTTGTCCTTTCCATGTTGGAGAAAATAAAAGACGGTGGCGACTCTTGCTTTCTGCGACATTTCGTGAACCAGCGTTAAACAGTCAGTTCCAGATCCACCGATCACAGAACTGGCGACTCTGCTGGGGACTCTTATAAAGTGAGGTGTACCTTAGGACTAAGATCACTTGTGTTTTCAATTGCTTTGACTTGTTTGCTTTATCATTGTGGGACCGTCTTGGGAGTTCTATAGATCCTAACCCGGATCTGGGGATACCTTCTTAGAAAGTAGCAACAAGGTTGTGAGGGAACTGTGCGGGGTATACCGACACGGTTGAAGCAGTCTGCTACGTTGATGTGGCACTTTGGTGTGTATCGGTAACCCTTGAGTCAGTCAAGGAGAGTACGGGGCCTCCGCGTGGTGTCATGAAGCATCAACTGACCTTAGGAACCTTAATTGAACCATCTTGGCCTCTTTAGGGTAGTGAGATAACTGACTTTGGTGCAGTCCGAGGTTGGTTGATACTCGATACTACACCCAATTGAGGGTTGTTTTCCTGGAATATTTTGGTCGCCAGTTCAGTGGCTAAATCGAAACGATGAACAATGAAAACAATCCAGTGATGTTGGGATCCTTAGAACCCGGTTACTTCTGATAGGACAGGTTGAGCCCACCAACTTCAAGAGGGTAGTACCCCTGACCCCATGCTGGCCTAAACTATAAGGGCTATGGTGTGACTTGTGTGCCTTACCATGTTTGTCTCTTGTGAATATTTGTGGTTTATCATAGCATCATGACATCATACAGCATCATATGCATTGACTAACCATTTCAGGGGTTCGAATTTTCATCTTTGTTCTTGTTTTATAGGACATGGAAACTGTTCGTAGAAAGACAATTCCGATCAGCCTTGTAAGGATCCCTCCTCAGCTTAAAGAGCTTATATCCAGGATTCCCGAGAGTTCTTCTTTCAGTGAGAGGCATGGAAGACTCATCAGTTTGGTCAACACCAACATTGAGGAAGATATGCTAAAGGTCCTGTTCCAGTTCTTTGACCCTCTGCATCACTGTTTTACTTTCTTGGATTATCAACTGGTACCTACATTGGAAGAGTTCTCCCAGCTTATGAAGATCCCTATCCTTGATCAACTTCCCTACAACGGTACGGAAAGGGAACCCAAGATTGAAGAGATTGCCAAAGCACTCCGCTTACAACATCTGACCTCAAGGGACATTGGGAAGTTAGAAGTGGTATCAAAGGGTTCTTAGCCAAGTTTCTGTTTGAGAAGGCCCAAGAATGTTGGAACTCCCTTGACCTACAAGCTTTTGAAGAAGTTGTGGCCCTCCTGGTCTATGGTTTGGTTTTGTTCCCGAATCCCGATCGGCTTATAGATATCAGTGTTGTCCAGATCTTCATGTCCAGGAATCCTATACCCCCGTTACTTGGGGACATCCTTCACTCATGTTACACTCGAACCATGAGAAAAAGAGGTGTTCTTATGTGCTGCACTCCTCTCCTGGGAAGGTTGTTTATTTCGCACCTTCCACAATCATTTTTGAAGAACGAGCGGGGTTTGAGATGGTCACAACGATTGATGACTCTTACACATGCTGATATACATTGGTGTCCTCGGTCCCGAGAAGATGTCACTATCATTGATCGTTGCGGTGAGTTTCCTAATGTTCCTTTACTTGGAATCAGAGGAGGTATTACTTACAACCCGTGTCTGGATTGGAGACAGTTTGGTTATGCTCGGAGGGACGACCCTCATGACATGTTAATTCCTGACATAGTTTTTGACTTCGACAACGATGCACAAGGACTTCGCCAGAGATTTATCAGAGCTTGGAGGATGCCCAGTAGGATAGACAGCAAGACACTGGGGCACAGGAACTCCATCCCGTTGGAGCCTTATCTCAAGTGGGTACGGGCCCGCTCCCAGAAGTTAGTGATGCCTTATCCTCATGTTCTCCCGGTAATCAAAGAGCCAGTATTGGAAGGAGAAGTGTCCTACACCATTCAGTACCCTGATATGCCCACATCCTGGGAAGAGATGCAGAAGAGCTGGATCCAGCTTAAGGAAGAACGGAATTCTCTCGAGACCAGTCTACATGCTAGTGAAAGGAAGGTCTTGGAGCTCACGCGCCTACTGCACGAGGAAAAGACTCTCAACACTTACATAGCTCCAAAGAGGATGCGTAGTGTCTTTTGGGATTGATTTGTTTTTGTAATGTTTTGCCCATGAGACTTTGATGTACTGAATAATTATTTCCTTAATGATAACGTGTGTTCCCTTTTGTCTACAACAAATTTGAACTTTCGAACCCTTGAATGCATTGCATAAACACATATCATTCATCATGTGCGTAGCAGGTACTCTTCTTTTTAGGTTGCTTACTGTTCTTCGCTGTTTATTTCAGCATCATGAACCCTGAATCATCAACCGAGCAGTCTATCAAGGCCCTTCAGGCGCAGAACGCACAATTTCAAGAGCTGATCATGGGTTTGGCTCAAGGTCAGGAAGAGCTGAAGGCTCTGCTGGTTAAGAAGAAGAAGAAGAAGAAGAGAACTGTTCTTTTCAACACGGGCCGGAGGTTTGGTAACACTCTGCAGGATAAGGAAGCTGGTTCTTCTGTAGGCAAGAGCAGTCCCCAAGGGGGGAAAGGTCCTAGTCCGGTGGTCTCTGACAACGAGACTGATTTCAATGAGGAGCAGTATCCTCCTGCTGAAGACAGAAACAAGCAGTTGGAAGACAGACTGAACGCCATCGAGATCCAACAAGTGCCTGGGCTGGATTTCAGAGACTTGGGCTTATCTACTGGTGTGATCATTTCTCACAAGTTTAAGGCACCATCTTTCACCAAGTATGACGGGGCGTCCTGCCCTAAGCTACACCTCAAATCTTATGTGCGGAAGATTCAGCCGTACACAGTGGACAAGAACTTGTGGATCCACTTCTTCCAGGAGAGTCTTTCAGGGACTCATCTCGAATGGTTCTATCAGCTGGATGGAACCAAGGTTCGTAACTGGGAGGAGCTGGCTACTGCTTTTTACAAGTAGTATCAATATAATGCCGACCTTGCTCCTACACGTACCCAACTCCAGGGTATGTCGCTAGGATCAGGCGAAGGTTTTAAAGAGTATGCACAGAAGTGGAGGGACCTGGCTGGCAGGGTGCAGCCACCATTAACTGACCGTGAGCTGGTAGATATGTTCTTGGGGACCCTCTCTGGGCCATTCTTCAATCATCTTATCGGCAATTCGTCTGCAGGGTTCACTGACCTCATTCTGACTAGGGAGAGGATAGAGGCTGGAATGAAGTCCGGTAAGATTCAGAAAGGTGCGTCTTTAAGTGCTGAGAAGAAGCCCTTCAAAAAAGAGGCCAGTTTTGTGTATGGGCCTAAAATGCAAGATAAACCAGAGCGCCGCCAATCTGTCAACGCGGTGATGATTGCTAAACCTGCTACCGCTCCTCGGCAAACCTATCAACAAAGGGCTGAAAGACCCAGAAGAGAGTTTACCCGGCTGAGTATGACCTTATCACAAATCTTGCCGCAGCTATTATCCACCAACTTAGTGACTGTCAGGGAGGCCCCGAAGGTTGTGAATACTGCCTCTCCCAAATACAATCCAAATGCCCACTGTGCTTATCACTCCGATAGCCCGGGGCATTCTACTGATGATTGCTGGGCCCTAAGGAATAAGGTGCAGGACCTTATTGATGCAAATGAGGTACAGTTTGAGGCACCTGAGAAGCCCAATGTAGTGACAACTCCCCTGCCTGCTCATGGAGTGAATGCTATCAGGGATGGTGACGAGGTGGAAGAATCTGAGTTCAACAGCTGGATTTATCCGACGGCTGACAGTGGACCTAGCAATTGGACTGCAAAGGACAACCTACCTGTTACTTTTGTTACGCAGTAATGAACTCCTTTGTTTTTGTTATTTGTAATAAACAATGATCTGAAACTTTATGGCCCGGTGTCTTACCCGGGGCACCACTGGCTTCATTTGTGAGGGCATATTAATTGTCATTTCATATATCATGAATAAAGACCTTGGACGTTTTTCTCGCATTTCAAATCTTATGCTCCTTTTCTTTCTTTCCTTTCTTTATATATTGCAAAATAGTTGTATTTACACACACTCACTCATACAGGTTTCAATCCACTCTGGATCTCACTGGTAACGACTCTGCTACTGCCAGTTATGACTTCGAAAATCCGATCAACTTAGCCGAAGACGAAGGTGAAGATGATTGCGAAGTGCCTGGCGAGCTTGCAAGACTGTTACTCCAGGAAGAGAGGGCAATTCAACCACATGAAGAGCCGGTGGAAACTGTAAATCTGGGTACTGAGGCAGACAGAAAGGAAGTTAAGATTGGTGCCAACCTAGAGCTCAGCGTGAAGCAACGGTTGACTCAGATGTTACATGATTATGTGGAGATCTTTGCCTGGTCATACGAAGACATGCCCGGGTTGGATACTGACATTGTGGTCCATCATTTGCCTACCAAGGAAGACTGCCCTCCGGTTAAGCAAAAGGTCCGCCGTATGCGGCCAGAGATGTCTGAGAAGATTAAAGCCGAGGTTATGAAACAGTTCGATGTCGGTTTCCTTGCAGTGACTTCTTACCCTCAGTGGGTTGCCAATGTGGTTCCAGTACCAAAGAAAGATGGTAAGGTCAGAATGTGTGTTGACTATAGGGATCTGAACAGGGCCAGCCCCAAGGATGACTTCCCCTTACCTCACATTGACGTTCTTGTTGACAATACTGCTCAGCACAAGGTGTTCTCTTTCATGGATAGTTTTTCAGGTTATAATCAGATCAAGATGGCGCCTGAAGATATGGAAAAGACTACCTTTGTTACTCAGTGGGGGACCTTATGCTACAAGGTCATGCCATTCGGGTTGAAAAATGTTGGGGTAACCTACCAACGTGCCATGGTTGCTTTATTTCATGACATGATCCATCATGAGATTGAAGTGTATGTCGACGACATGATTGCAAGGTCCCAAACGGAGGAGGAACACCTTGATCATCTGCAGAAGTTGTTTGACCGTCTGAAACTGTACAAGCTGAGGTTGAACCCGAACAAGTGCACCATTGGGGTGAGATCTGGAAAGTTGCTAGGCTTCATTGTAAGTGATAAGGGTATTCAAGTGGACCCTGCCAAGGTCAAAGCCATTCAAGAGATGCCAGTTCCCAAGACAGAGAAAGAAGTCAGAGGCTTCCTGGGACGTCTGAATTACATTGCTAGGCTCATCTCGCACCTAACTGCTACCTGTGAACCAATCTTTAAGCTACTGGAGAAAGATCAAGTAGTACGTTGGAATGATGAATGTCAGGCCGCTTTCGACAGAATCAAAGAGTATCTCCAAGAACCACCCATTCTTATGCTGCCGGTTGAAGGGAGACCTCTGATACTATACCTGACAGTACTTGACAACTCAATGGGGTGTGTGCTAGGGCAGCATGACGAGTCTGGCCGAAAAGAGCATGCCATTTATTACCTTAGCAAAAAGTTTACCGACTGTGAGACCCGATACTCAATGCTTGAGAAAACTTGCTGCGCTTTGGTATGGGCTGCTCGCCGGCTGAGACAGTATATGCTGACTCACACTACCTTGTTGATCTCAAAGATGGATCCAATAAAGTACATATTTGAAAAGTCTGCTCTGTCTGGGAGAATAGCAAGATGGAAAATGATCTTGACAGAATACGATATCCAGTACACAACTCAGAAAGCCATCAAAGGAAGTGTATTGGCAGACCACCTGGCACATCAGGCAGTAGACGACTATCAGTCAATGAACTTCGAGTTTCCAGACGAAAGCATCATGATAGTGACTGATTGTGAAATACCTGGACCGGATGAAGGACCTGAGGAGGGATCCCGATGGTCTATGTACTTTGACGGAGCCTCCAACGCTTTGGGTAACAGTATCGGTGTTGTGATCATATCCCCTCAAGGCACTCATACTCCATTTACTGCCCGACTATGTTTCAACTGCACCAACAACATGGCGGAGTATGAGGCATGCATCATGGGACTTCAAGCTGCGATTGACTTAAGGATCAAGTTTCTGAGTGTCTTCGGAGATTCCTCTCTCGTGATCAATCAGATCAAAGGCGAGTGGGATACGAAACACCCGAACCTGATTCCTTACAAAGAATGTGTGTTGACCTTGATCCCCCATTTCACAGAGATAACTTTTGAACATTTCCCAAGAGAGGAGAATCAGTTGGCTGATGCATTGGCTACGATGTCTTCCATGTTCAAAGTGAAATGGGACAATGAGGCTCCCTGGGTCATCATCTGGAAACTGGACGAACCGGCATACTGTTGTGATCTTGAGGCTGAGATAGTGATTGAGAAACCTTGGTACCATGAGGTGAAGAGATACTTGGAAGCTCAGGAACACCCTTAAGGTGCATCTGTCAACGACAAGAAGTTTCTGAGAAGATTCGCAGCGAAGTTCTTCCTCAGCAACGACATTCTATACAAGAGAAACCATGATTCAACCTTACTGCGTTGTGTGGATAAGACTGAAGCAGAAAGAATCATGGCAGAGCTACATGAAGGTACCTTCGGAACACATTCTAGTGGACACACCATGGCAAAGAAGATCCTTCGGGCAGGATATTACTGGTCCACAATGGAAGCCGACTGTTACCAACATTCTAGGACATGTCACAAGTGCCAGGTATATGCAGATAAGGTGCATGTTCCTCCAGTTCCCCTGAATGTCTTGACAGCACCTTGGCCTTTTGCAATGTGGGGCATAGATATGATCGGTGAGATTAAACCTAAAGCATCTAACGGGCATCGCTTCATCCTGGTGGCAATCGATTACTTTACAAAGTGGGTTGAGGCAGCCTCATATGCTACAGTAACCAAGAATGTTGTGGCATGGTTCATTCGGCATAACTTGATCTGTCGATACGGCGTCCCTGAAAGAATCATTACAGACAATGGTACCAATCTCAATAACAAGATGATCACTGAGCTCTGCGAGCAATTCAAGATACAGCACCACAATTCTTCTCCTTACAGACCGAAGATGAATGGGGCTGTAGAGGCAGCGAATAAGAATATCAAGAAAATTGTGCAGAAGATGACAGTGACCTATAAAGATTGGCACGAGATGTTACCGTTCGCTCTTCATGGGTACCGTACCTCAGCAAGAACGTCAACCGGGGCAACTCCTTTCTCTTTGGTCTACGACATGGAGGCAGTCTTACCGATCGAAGTTCAAATACCCTCTCTCCGGATAATGAAGGATGCAGGCCTGAGCGAAGACGACTGGATCCAGACACGACTTGATCAACTAAATCTAATTGACGAGAAGAGACTCACCGCTATTTGTCATGGTCAAACGTACCAAAAACGGATGGTCAAGGCATTTAACAAAAAGGTCAGACCATAAGAGTATCAATTTGGGGATCTGGTAATCAAACGTATCATCCTTCCTCAGAGTGATCCAAGGGGCAAATGGACCCCTACGTACGAAGGGCCATTTGTGGTTAAACATGTGTTCTCAGGAGGAGCCATGATCCTGACCACCATGGATGGTGACGACCTTCCTCACCCTGCCAATGCAGACATAGTGAAAAGATACTACGCATGATAAAAGACCCGCTAGGTTGACATACCTAGGCAAAAATTAGGGCTTCCCGGCGAACCAAAAGGGTTCGGGCAAAATGAAGGGATGAAATGAAAAAAAATCTGTACACCCGACAAGTCGAAAACCTGAAAAGGCGGCTTGGGAAAAAATGGGTATCCCGGTGGACTGAAAACCCGAAAGGGCGGTCCAGGAAAAAGTTATGGATAAAGCGTAATACTATGTCTCATTGGATCACTTTGCATCCAGAATCCGGTATCAACATCAAGTTCAAACGGCATCGATCAATCAGCTTCATCTTCGTTTAGGTCATCAAGTGATGAGACGCTCGGAGATATAAGGGCAATAGCAGAGTTGGAACCCAGTGGGATTATTCTTTTCACACAGCTGTTTTGTTTTCCCTTGTACAAATTGTATAAACTCTTATTCGGCGGCGTTCTCTTACTAGGACGTCAGCCTCTTATACATAAACGCCTATTTACAGGCAATTCAAAATCAATATAAGTTCACTTTTCAGCTAAAATTGCCAAGTTATTTTTCCTTTTTCTGTTTTGTTTTGCGAAGAACGTCCAAGGTTCAATTTGTGATATATGCATTTGACAATGATTGCTAACTCATAAATATTTGCATACGAAACAAAGGATTAATTACAGGTAACATTAGAAACAGGGGCAATAATGAGTGGTCGAAGCGATCTAATTGTTCTGTCCATCAAGGTACCAAAGTAAGTTTAGCTGAAGAACATAACCAGTATATCTTAAAACCTCAGAGAGTGAGCCAGCAAGTCAATGCACTCTCCCCAAGCAAAGTTATACTGTCAGCCTTAAGGAAGTTGGATATCCCCCGCAGATCTCAACATTCCCCAGCACAGTATTCAAACATTCTTAACAAGCATCCCCGGCAATCTTGATCTAAGATTGTTCCCCGGCGGTATATCAGACATTCAGTGGAGCCACTTCCCCAATACATCTCAAATTTCCCCAGGAGAGTTCAATCAATCTCCCCAGTAGGAAGCTTATCCCCAGTAGATTCTGGAAGCTCACCCCTGCGAAGCACGAACGCGTCTCCCGGCTTTATTCAAAGGTTATTTCCCTACCAGGATATAACTGGGTTATCCTCAGCTAAAAGCCACGGAAAGATCGTCCCCGACGAAGCCTTCCTATCCCCAGCAGAGTCTGTTAAAACTTCCAACACAACATAACAATGGTATCCCCAATGGAGTTATCATTCAACATCTCAGCAAAACACCTCTCTCCCCACAGAGCATTTTTCCCAGCAAGGTCGCTAGAGTAATTTTCTCTCCGCAGAGTAATCCATTTGCCAAGTTTATTCCCCAACGGAGTTATCTTCTCCTACCGGTACTCTTGCAACTATCATCCCCAGCAGAAACGAGAAGCACTATTCTTCACCATCAGCCAAGGAGTTTACTTCCCGGTACTCGTCAAGGATTTACTTTCCTAAGACAAAATACATTTCATAAACATCACATCTTCATACATTATAGCATGCATATATGCATCATATAACACAATCTCATTTATGTTGAGAACATCATTGCTTGATCCATATCATGCACTGCATATGACTGACCTTTACCTTTCAGGAAAGATCCAGTTAAGTTCTCAGCTATGTCCAAGACCTTGTCTGGTTCAGTTAAATCGACCCTAAGATTTTTCTGATTCTTATCCAGTCAAAGGCCTTCTCTGGTTCAGTCAGATCGACCCTAAGATCTCCCTGATTCTTATCCAGTTTGAAGATTCCAAGACCTTGTCTGGTTCAGTTAAATCGACCCTAAGATTTTCCTGATTCTTATCCAGCCAAAGGCCTTCTCTGGTTCAGTCAGATCTACCCTAAGATCTCCCTGATTCTTATCCAGTTGAAGATGATCCCAGACCTTGTCCGGTTCAGTTAAATCGACCCTAAGATTTTCCTGATTCTTATCCAGTCAAAGGCCTTCTCTGGTTCAGTCAGATCGACCCTAAGATCTCCCTGATTCTTATCCAGTTGAAGATATTCCAAGACCTTGTCTGGTTCAGTTAAATCGACCCTAAGATTTTCCTGATTCTTATCCAGTCAAAGGCCTTCTCCGGTTCAGTCAGATCGACCCTAAGATCTCCCTGATTCTTATCCCATTAGAAGACATCCAAGGTTCTCTCAGCGTTCCTGTTGAGGTAGTAATCACCCCAGATTCTCTCATCGTTACTGTTGAGGTAGTAATCGTCCAAGGTTCTCTCACCATCCCGATGAGGTAGTAACCATTCCTGATTCATTCATAACCTTTTTGAAGCTCCAGACTCGATTCCTGTAACCAGTCAGGGCGCATCTATATCAAGAGTTTGAAGACCAGCTCCTGTGACAGGCCAGGTAATCATTTTCTTTTTCAGGTACGCAAGTTCTCGCTAAGGAATCTCTTACGCGATCGACACCCATATGGCATCTATAAGCCCATCCACCTATCCATCACCTCTCAACATGGCACCTATAAGCCCATCTTCCTATCCATCAGTCTCCAAATGGCATCTATAAGCCCATTCCCACCATCACACTACTATGTGAGCGCAAATTTCTAGGCACTCTAGTGTTCAATCATCTTCCACCTTCGGATTACGAAAGGCACGTCAGCCAATCTGCATCCTCAGGTCTAAGAAGATTGAACAGGGGCAACTGTTGTACCCCAAAATTTGCCTTCCCATATTCTTCAAGATTTGCCAAGATCATGGTTCAAACATCTCCTAAGGGTGCACAGTCAAAGGGCCTCCTAACAGTCAAGAATTAGGGTTTTGGTTCTGACAAAGAAGTTGAAGTTTCCAAGGGTATAATCAAGTCCCACATGCCTACAAACATTGTCAAGCATCCATATGCAAAGTTTCAAGACTCACAGCACCAAGTTGCACTGTCAAAAACCCTAATTGCTCAACAGTCAACTGCAGGGGCAAAATGGTCATTTGACAGTCAAAAATCCAAATTTTTGGTCAACATCTTATTTTGAAGCCACAAACATCATTTGATCAATTCTTGATCATGATTCTCAAAGCATGGCTCAAAAAGTCTCAAGATGCAAAAGTTTCTATATTTGGACAGTTGAAAAAGTCAACTGCAAATTGACCAAGGCATAACTTCCACATGGTTTATCAGAAAAATTCCATCCAAAGCTCATTTTGAAGAGAATAACATTTCCCACAACTCATATTCACACTTCAAGTCCAAGAAATGCTCTCACAAAAAGTTATCAATTTCAACATTATAGGTCATTTTCAAAAGTCAACAAAAAGGGACTTTAAGTCAAAGACCATAACTTGAGATTGGTAAATCAAAATGACATGGGACCAAAGACATTGGTAAATTAAAAATTAAGCAAGATATGCCTTGTGGAAGTTGGGAAATGTTTGGGAATTTTGAAAAGTCAACTTTGCTTCAAATGCCTCAAAATTGCTAATGGGCATTAATTTCTTCCAAGAATCATCACCCAAAAGCTATGCACGACCCATTGACCCAAAGGGGAGTTATTTTCTTATTTTTAATTTATTAATTGAATTTTTAAATCTATTAATTCATTTAATTAAAATTAAATATGAAAAAATACTAAACAAATGTCTTGGAATCTTTTTGTGCAGCATTTGCACTCTTTAAGCCTCAATATTTCGTGCATCACAAAAAGGGAAAGATTCTATGCAATTATCAATGGTTTCATGGCAAAAAATTGGATTTTGATATCATTGAAAACCAAATATTTGAATCATGAATGCAAAGGTTTGGGCCTGGTTTCTTTAACCTAAATCGTTCCAGATACATATAGAATGATAACCCTAATCAGAAGAACGAGCATGCTGCGCTAGAACCTGAAAACAAAACTTGCACTTTTTCTTAAAAACCTCAAAACTGTTTTGGCATCTAGAAGGCGTTTCAAGGCGTAAAAAGTATCTCAAAAGCTTGCTGGGACTTTCCTGAACATAACCCAATACTTTTCCACTCTCCATACACAAAGAACTGGTAGCACGAAGTCACCCTGTTCATACATTTTTGCATATTCGTATTCATGTTTTCATGCCATGTTAATGCATTCTAATGATTGATTTATACTAAGTTGATTGTTCTAAAGCCATTGGCATGCTTTGATTGAGTTTTTAAGCCATATACACGAATCCACCATGGAAGCTGCCTAGGGTTTCAGAGGTTCAAAATTGGGGTTTCTTTCCCATGGAAAAATTAGGCAACAAGACCCACGCCATTACAATCGTGACATCCAGACGATGCAATTCCACATATCGCGCCTAATTTATATTACGCCATGGTCTATACGCTATTTTCATGTTTTCAGTTTGTGGGGGTTTAAAACCCCCGCTATCTAATGCATTTTGTTACAGGAAAACGAAGAAGGAGACTGGGTGTCCTCACGTGATTGGGCCATTCATAATTCTGGCGCGTTTTTTGTTGTGTATCACTAATTATTGTTTTCCATTATATTATTTATTTTTCATTGTATATTCCAAATGCGCTGAATGGTGTAGTGGTTGAAAGCAATAGTTGCAAGCATTGGGACCTGGGTTCGATTCCCAGGTCCCCCACTTATTCAATATATTTTGCCTTAACACGCTTCTATGCAGTGCTTCATAAAGGGTTTACCATACAGCCTCATCATCTGGCTTGCCACGCGTCCAACAACTCCAATCCAAAGGCTAGGATGGGCAGTCCACCATGGACACCAGTCAACACCTCCACACACAAGCCAGAAAAGTCAAAAGGGCCTCCTTCAAATGGGCTCAATTGCTGCAAGTTCACCTCCTCCATTGGGTCAACACCCCCATCTGTTTGCATTTTCTTTCTCTCTTTTTATTCTTTTCTTTCATTTATTTTATTTATGATAATTGTTTTATTTAATTCATAATATTAATTTTATAACACAAAAAAAAACCCTGAAAAAATCATAAAACAAAAAAAAATGTTTTTATTAATATTAATTTCCATTAATTTTATAAATAAATTTAATGACCAATTTAGTTCTAATTTTAGATTTAATTTTAATGTTTTTCTTTAATAAACTAAAAAATGTAGAAATTAGGGTTTTAATCCTTTTATTCTTTTTCTTAATAAATAATCTTTTTCATCATTATTAATTATTAATTATCTTGTAAATAAATATGCAATTAATTAATTAGGTTAAATTAGGTCAAACTTAAACATTTTTTATAAATTAAAAACAATTTAGAATTAGGGTTTTATTTAACTTTTAAATTTCAATTAATTCTCTTTAATTTCATAAATACAAAAAAACATAAAAAACAAGTTCTTTTCTTTACTTAATTTAATTAATTTATTAATTGTAATGTAATTCCTCTAAAGGGTCCAACGCCCTCGCACCTTCGAATATAATTTCTCTTCGCGCATTTATTTTTATTTCTTTTATGAATGTAATGTATTTGCCCCAAAGCCTTGTAATAGATAATTAGGATGTTTACTTTCCGCATTTTATTCAAATCGGGTCTTGGTTTAATTTGGCGATGTGGACCCGCGCCTTGTAATAGCGTAACACCTTTATTTTCCGCATTTTAATTCCCGCACCTTTTAACTATTAATAATCACATGAAAGAATGTATGCTCAAATAAAAACAATGCGTAGGACACTCAATGCATGATCAAGACAAATATAACTGAAAATGACACACAAATCACACACCACTCTTAGGGTACGCCTCACTGTTGCCTTGCCCTCGAAACGTGGTCGTCGAGTAGAGGACGTTTTAGTAAGTCCTCATGTCCATGAACATGGAATGGGGGTAGCTTCTAAGGTGTCTTCCTATTGCTCTGGTGACCACACTGTCCCTACAAACGAATTGACCCGAACACCTCCAACGGTGGTGCTACCTATCTCTCAATGGTGGGATGACACTACCTTAAGGACTTCTACACAAACTAATTCCTTAGGGTAGGTAGACAACTCATAGGTACTTGCTCTAATTCAAAAACAAATCAAAAACTTCTTTTCACACCGACACTTTGCAAAAAGCTTTCAAAAACAACTTTTCAAACACTCTTGAGGACTGATACAAGAGTCGAACTGAAATTTTAAAACAAAACTTTTTTCAAACTCACTCACAATTGAAAAGCAAACCTTTTGAAAACACAAATGAGCAAGTACCTAAGAGCCCATGGATAACCATGGATAGAAAGGGTGCTAACACCTTCCTTTTCTATAAATCTACCTCCCGAACCAAGAAATAATCTCAATAAGGAATTTTTCTGTGCTTTTGTCCTTTCCATGTTGGAGAAAATAAAAGACGGTGGCGACTCTTGCTTTCCGCGACATTTCGCGAACCAGCGTTAAACAGTCAGTTCCAGATCCACCGATCACAGACGGTCCAGGAAAAAGTTAGGGATTAAAAGCGTACAACTATTTCCCGTTGGATCGCCTCACAGACAGACTTCAGTAACCAATGTCAATTTCAAATGGTACTAATCAATCTAGTCAACTTCGTCCAAGGAGCAAAGTGATGAGACGCTCAAAGATATAAAGGCAATAGCAGAATGGGAACCCAATGTGATCATTTCACATATTTGTTTTTCTTTGTATACTATTTTATATAGTTTTCATTCTTACGACAACATTCTCTTATTAGGATGTCTGTCTCGTTGTACAAAAACGCCTGTTATAGGCAGACTTCTTCAGATTAATACAAAAGCTATATCTTTGAAAGCACAAAACTACTTGTTTTTTATTTTTCTTTTTGTTTGCAAAAATGTCCAGTGATTATTTTTAACATATGCATTTTAATATGATCACCGTTTACAAATACACGCATAAAAAACAGAAAGACAGTTACTAATGGATTTAAGAAACGAGACAATGTCTAAAAAGCCATCTACAAACCCCCGCAGAAACATCCCACAATAGATACAAAGGCAGGGACGTCCTCCTGCAAAGTCACTTCCATATCCTCAACATACAGCCTAATGATGTCAAAGGTTCTGATATCCCCTGCAGAGCAAGAGTCTCCAATCATCTCCCCAGCATCTTGAAGAATTCCTCGACATGGTTCATAAACTTCTTGGATTCTCCAACAGGGCGTCATAAAAATCCCCAAGCAATTTACGGAGTTTTCTTTCCCCAACAAAGTTTACTTCTCTAGCCACAGAAATCCATCTCCCAGCAATTCAACTTCAACAAGTAATGAAGAATCACATTCCTCATCCCCAGCAGCAGTCAAGGGTTTACTTTCCCTCAATTCAATGATGCTACAAAGAACAACTAATACGTTCACACATTACATTCATACATCATTCTACAAATGTCATAGCGTATGCATACAAAATACACATAGCACAATCTCATTTATTTTGAGAACATCATTACACAACGCGTATCATGCATCATGGCATTGCATACATCTAATTCTTTACCTTTTTAGGAAAGATCAACAGACGAATATCATCAAATACTTTTAATAGTTCCAGATAAATTCCTGAAACCAGTCAGGTTAACTATCTGTGAAAAACTGATTGTAGATCAATTCCCGAAACAAGACGGGGCGACTATTTACAAGACCAGGTTAAAGATTAATTCCTCAAAACCAGACAGGGCAACTATTTCAACAACCAACAAAAGAAAGTTCCAGAGTAATTCCTGAAACAAGATAGGGTAACTATCTAAAGTAACAACTCATCAATCACTGTGAAGCCTGGATCCGACCAGATAGCAGTTAACATCAAATACAATTTACTATGAAGCCTGAAATCCGACCAGATAGCAGTTTACAACACTGAAGCCTGGACCCGACCAGATAGTAGTTTACAACACTGTGAAGCCTGGACCCGACCATATATCAGTTAACATCATTACAGAAGCCCAGAATTCGACCGAATAACAATCAAACTTCTACAACACTGTGAAGCCTGGACCCGACCAGATAGCAATTAACATCGTTTTTGAAGCTCAGAATCTGACCGGGTAACAGTCAACCTACAATTCAAGACATTGTGAAGCCTGTAATACAACCAAATAATAGTATAAGTTTCTATGAAGCCTAGAATCCGACTAGTTAGAATTTTACTCTGCCAAATTACTGCGAATCCTGGAGTCTGACCAGATAGCAATTTATTCTGTCAATTACCATGAAGCTTAGACCCGACCAGATGACAGTATAATCTACAACACTATGAATCCTGGACCCGACCATATGACCGTATAATCTATAACACTATGAAGCTTGGACCCGACCAGATGACAGTATAATCTACAAGACTGAAGCCTGGACCCGATCAGATAATAGTATATCTCAAATTCAAGTTGAAGCTTGGATCTGACCAGATAATAACTTAATTTCTTCAAATAATTGAAGCCTGGACACGACCAGATAACAGTTCAAGTCACTGAAGCCTGGATTCCGACCAGATAACAGTATAAGTTGCTGCGAAGCCGGGAATCTGACCAGTTAGCAGTTTACTCTGTCAAATTACTGTGAAGCCTGGAGTCCAACCAGATAGTAGTTTATTCTGTCAATTAGTATGAAGCATGGACCCGACCAGGTGAAAGTATAATCTACAACACTGTGAAGCCTGGACCCGACCAGATGACAGTATAATCTACAACACTCTAAAGCCTGGACCCAACCAGATGACAATATAATCTACAACACTGAATCCTGGACCCGACCAGATAACAATATATCTCAAATTCAAGTTAAAGCATGGATCTGACCATATAATAACTTAATTTCTTCAAATCACTGAAGCCTGGACACAACCAGATAACAATTCAAGTGACTAAAGCCTGGATTCTGACCAGATAACAGTTTGAGTTACTATGAAGCTTGGAGTACGACCAAATAACAGTTCAATTTGATTTTTACTACGAAGCCTGGAAACCGACCAGATAATAGTTAATTTCATATTCCCCAGTAAGTCGCTGTGAAGCCTAGAATATGACCAGATAACAACCAACTTTATTATCCTCAGCAAGTTACTATGAAGCCTGGATTTCGACCAGATAATAACTAATTTTCATCTCTCCAGTCAAGAGATAACAACCCAGTAGAGTAATGGACAACTAAAGCTCCTAGACTTTATTCCCCAAACATAAACCAACAATCCCCAATGGAGTCCTCCTCAAACAACAGGAACAAGAATCCCCATAAAGGGACCTCTTATGAAGTCAGCATCTACTTTGGATGGCATCTTTAAGCCCATCTCCGACAACTCTCAATTATCTTCTCAAAATGGCATTTGTAATCCCATTCCCGATATCATCAACCAGCAATGCTACTTCATGTATATGCGAGTGCAAATTTCTGGGCACTCTAGTGTTCAATCATCTTCGACCTTCAGATTACGAAAGGAAGACAAGCCAATCTAAATCCTTAGGTTTAAGAAGATTGAACAGGGGCAGCTGTTGTGCCCCAAAATTTTCCCTCTCATTTTACTCAAGACATGCTCATAAAGGTCCTCAATTGTTCAAGGTTGACCAAATAATTGATCAGACAAATTCTCCTCCTAAGCAATGAACCTCCAATTAGGGTTTCACTTTTCACAAAGATGTTTGGGTTGCAAAGGCTCCAAATGATTTCTATGGTCCCTAATATGTCTCCAAGATTGTCCATGCAAAATTTCATGCCTTACACTACAAGTTATCTCAGTCAACTACTCCAGTGTTTGGAAATCAACTTTACTAGGTCAAAAGTCAACTGTGACCAATATACAGTCAAACTTCAAGATTTTTTGTCAACATCAACATTTTGAAGTAATAATCATCATTTGATCAAGGGTTGATCACGATTCCTCAAGAAATATTCCGAATTTATCAAAAGTCAAGAATTGCTAAATTAAGGTTTCTATTGGAAAATTCAACTGAACTTTGACCAGGCATAACTTTCACATACTTCATCCATTTTCCCCCAACCAAAGCACATTTTGAAGAGAATCCAGTTCCCTACAACTTCTCTTTTATCCCCAAAGTTCAAGAAATGCATCATTTGGAAGATACGAGCTCTCATACATTACAAGTCATTTTTAAAAGGACAACAAAAAACACTTCATACCACATAGAGATTGTTCAAACACAAGAATAGTTTCTGTAGTGCCATTATCAACACCTTTCAAACACAAACAAAAGACCGTATTATATAACTTGACTGAGTTGGAGAGTGGTCCAATAGCTTCCAATACAGAGGGAGGACTGTAGCCGTATCCTGGAGGTTCACTAAGGCTACCACAACATCTTGAATGAGGTTCAAATTCAAAACAATGTTTAAGGCAAAAAACTGCAGCATGAGTCGACACATACCCATATAAGTCGACTCATTTTAATGATAGAACAGGGTATGAGTCGACACAAAGCCTTATGTGTCGATACATACTGTTATCCAGGCCCCAAAACAGAAGGATGAAAGGTGCATGATTCGACACAAAACCCATATGTGTCGACACAAACAGGTGCATGAGTCGACACATCCCATTATGCATCGACTCATACTGAGTTCATTTTGTTTTACAAGAGCAAGAAGAGTTATGTGTTGATGCATAAGAGCATTGTGTCGACACATAATAGTTTAAAATGCAATTTTTATTTCTATATTGTCTTTACATTTTTCACAGGTTTTCTTCATTACTGTCCAACTATTCAATATGGGATGATGTTTGGATTTGTTTTAAGGCCCAAGAACTCATGCAAAACATGACCGGGTTCATGTAAAGACCAAAATGGAAACAAAATAATGCAAAAATGGCATTTTCTTCAAATTATGATTTTGTATTCAAAACATGATCAAAGGCATTGATTCTTTCCATATTGGTTCAGTCTCATATCCCTCTATAAATACCAGACACAAGTGCAAGCAAATTGGAGGTGAAGGCTGCCTCCAAACCAAGAGAAAAAAATTTCCAAAATTTCAACAAAGGTGTAAAATTGTTCTGCCATATTCAGGCCGCCTCAATCCAAAACAAGCACTCCACTCACTCCCTGAAGGTTCAAGGAGACTTTACCAAGCATTAGGAAGGTCCAACGCACGCAGGAGCATCACTCACACAATCCCTCCATTTGGTAACTTGTCTTTGATCTCAAACTCGCTAAATATGCAATTTAAATCCATATTAATCATATACCCATGTTATTGATGACGTTTATGGATGATTTAATATGGTACATGCAAGCTAAAATGCATGGATGAGATCGTGCTATTGTTAGGGCATGATCTGAGCTTCCTTTGAATCTCAAAATCCAGGACGTTTCAGGTCAAACAAAGCTCAGATTCGGACTCAGGGGGTACAAATTAGGGGGTAGGGTAGGTTTGGATATTTGTAATTTGCTATTTTTGCGGGTTAGATTTTGAACCCACTAGAGAAGACAACCAGAGAGTTGACTCCAATGGGCTGACTCCGGTCATCCATGCTTCTCTCTCTTATTGGGCCAAGCTTGCCAGCGCGCGTTTTATTTTTTTCTAATATATTTGATTTGTGTTTCTAATATAATATTATAGTTTTGTTTGTATAAACGAATGCCAAGCTAGCTCAGTTGGTGAAGTAGACGCGTGCAAAAGGGGAAGGACCGGGGTTCGATACCCAGGTCATGCATTTTGTTTTTCTAACAATTTTCTTACATATCCAGTGCTTGTAGATTCCACGCGTGCACCATGCACCACATGGTCAACACCAGGAAATCTCATCTGATCCAGATCAACGCATCAAAGCGTGCAGATCACCATGGGCACTCAGAGGCTGTCCTCACTGGATCACAAGGCATATTTGGGCTCCTTCAACTTGGGCCTACGTTTTTCAAACTTACACCCCCCAGTTTTCCATTTACTGCCTGGCCCATTTATATTTGTTTATTTTGTTTTTTTATTTATTTATTTCAGTTTGTTTTTTTAATCAACATAAAAATCAGATAAAAACCATAAAAATATTAGGTTAGCATTTTTCTCAATTAAATTAATTTTGTAAATTAATTAATAATTATTTAAATCATATTTTTTTTTAATTTAAAACTAAATAGACTTAGCATTTTAATTCATTTTCTTTTCATATTAAAAATACCAAAAAAACTTAGAAATTAATCTCTTTTCTTTAATTTCATTTTTTTCTTTTATAATTAAAATTTTTTCCCTTTAAATATAGATCAAGATTAATTATTTTTAATTCAACTATTTTCTCAACATAAAATTAAAATGACAACATATTTTCTTTTGACTTAGAAGTACCTTAGGGTTTTAGACGTTATTTTTAATTCGTGCATGTTTATTGCTTCGTTACTATTTTTCATATTATTGTACTTGCTTATGGGATGTAATAGATTTAAACTAGGATATTTACTACTTTATTTCCCCCAAGTTTTGGACATGTAATTAATCCCCCTCCCTGAAGCCTTGTAATAGTTTAGGATCTATTTTTCCGCACTTAAAATTCCCACACACTATTAACTGTCTAGATGCATGATAAATAGGATTGTATGTCAAGAGATAATAATCAGACGCTAGCAAACCTAACACAAGACAAAAATAACTGAAAACAACACACTCTCACATATACACCTCTAGGATATTTCCACTTTGGTTGACTTTGGAAAACAGTCACAACTCTCGAAACATGAGAGACTTTAGTGTTTACCCTCTGGTTTAAAAGATAAAAAATGACCCTCTCGATGCTGCCTCGATATGATCTTAAAATCCTAGGGTAGTTACTAAGGTTTCTTACCCAATTACCTTTGTGACTATAAGATGTCCCTTCGAATATCCTTCAAACATCCAACGACTAGGGCTACCTACTCACTAATTGTAGGATAGAACTGTCTAAAGGAAAAGAGAAAAAGAACAATCCTTTCTAGAATAGTAGATAGTTCATAGATGCTTCCTCAAAACAAAACAAACTTCTCACATACACAAATATTCTTTCAAAAACATTTTTTCAAAACACTTTGTATACGTTCTCAACCAATCCGAGAAACATTACAAAGTTCGTCGTACTAAGGCGCTTTCTTCCAAAATACTTTTCAAAAACACAACTCACAAGGAATTTTTCAAATGAGCTAGCATCTAAGAGCCCATAGATAATTACGGATGGAAAGGGTGCTAACACCTTCCCTTTCCATAATCTACCCCCCTTACTCAAAAAATTATTGAAAGGTCTTTTTCTGTTCTTTTCACCCTTTCCTTTGTTGGATAAAAGAAAATTCGGTGGCGACTCTTGCTTACCGCAACATTTGAAAATACAAATGCAAAACCAGTATAACAGTCAGTTCTGCAGCCGCATTACACCATATACTACCTCAGTAAGAAATTTACTGATTGTGAGTCACAATATTCTATGTTGGAGAAGACATGTTACGCTTTGGTTTGGGCAGCAAAGCGGTTGCGATAATATATGTTGAATAATACTACTTGGTTAATTTACAAAACGGATTCAATTAAGTATATTTTTGAAATGCCTGCTCTCACAGGGAGAATTGCCCGATGGCAAATGTTATTGTCTGAATACGATATTGAGTACCACGCTCAAAAGGCCATAAAAAGCAGTGTGCTGGAGGATTATCTGGCTCACCAACCGGTAGATAACTATCAATATGTCAAGTTTGATTTCCCCGATGAGGATGTGATGTTCTTGAAGGAAAAAGATTGTGATGAGCTTTTACCTGGAGAAGGTCCAGATCCTAAATCTCGCTGGGGCATGGTATTTGATGGAGCAGTAAATTCTTATGGAAAAGGAATTGGTGAGGTGATCATCACTCGACATGGATCACACATTCCTTTTACTGCAAGGTTGACCTTTGATTGTACTAATTATATGTAGGAGTATGAGGCTTGCATTTTGGGTCTCGAGGAGGCCATTAATCTCAGAATCAAGATTCTAGATGTATATGATGATTCGACTTTGGTTGTTAATCAAATTAAAGGAGAATGGGATACTCTTAACCCTGGCTTGATCCCTTATAAATATTATGCTAGAAGACTATTACCTTTCTTCGACAAAGTTGAATTCCATCATATTCCAAGAGATGAAAATCAGATGGTGGATGCTTTAGCAACTCTGACTTCTATGTATCAGGTTAATACTTGGAACGATGTGCCTTGTATTACGATATGACGTTTGGATAGACCGACTCATGTGTTTACCATAGAGGATATGGTAGATGAAAAACCTTGGTATTCTGATATCAAGCATTTTCTCCGAACCCATGAATACCCAATTGGTACATCAAATAAAGATAGAAAGACATTGAGAAGGTTGGCAGGCAACTTTTTCCTTAACGAAGATGTACTGTATAAGATAAATCATGACATGGTTTTGCTCATATGCATGGATAGACACGAGGCAGACATGTTGATGCATGAGGTTCATGAAGGTTTATTTGGTACTCATGCCAATGTACATTCAATGGCGAAAAAGATGCTTAGGGCAGGTTACTATTGGCTGACAATGGAATCTGACTGTTACAAATTTGTGAAGAAATGCCATAAATACCAAATTTATGCTGATACAATTCATGTACCTCCGACACTCCTCAATGTTATTTCCTCCCCATGGCCTTTCTCTATGTGGGGTATTGACATGATCGGGATGATTGAACCAAAGGCGTCGGGTGGAGGCAGCTTCATATGCTAATGTCACTAAACAAGTGGTAGTGCGCTTCATCAAGAACAACCTCATATGTCGGTATGGTGTGCCAAGCAGGATTATCACCGACAATGGCTCAAATTGAAATAACAAAATGATGTTTGAACTTTGTAAGGAATTTATGATTGTCCATTATAATTCATCTCCCTATAGGCCAAAGATGAATGTGGTTGTTAAAGAGGCCAATAAGAACATCAAGAAGATCATCTATAAAATGGTTGTTACTTATAAAGATTGGCATGAAATGCTCCCTTTTTCTCTATGGGTATCGAACATTTGTACACACTTCAACAGGGACAACCCTGTTCTCTATTATATACGGTATGGAAGCAGTTCCCCCATTGAAGTCGAGATTCCCTCTTTGCGTGTAACAATGGAATCCAAGTTGTCAGAAGCTGAATGGGCCCAGAACAGGTTTGACCAATTGAATTTGATAGAAGAGAAAAGAATGACGGCTTTGTGTCGTAGCCAATTATACCAAAAGAGAATGAAGAAAGCTTTTCATAAGAAGGTCAAACCTCGTGAATTCAGAGAAGGCGACCTCGTGCTCAGGAAGATCATGTCTTTTAATGCTGATTATAGGGGAAAGTGCACTCCCAATTTTGAAGGCACATATGTTGTCAGGAAAGCCTTCTCTGACGGTGTACTGATTATTGAAAAAATGGATGGCGAGGATTTCCCACGTCCTGTGAATGCTGATGCAGTCAAGAAATACTCCGCCTAGAAAAATAAAAGAATAACTCGCTAAGACGAATACCCGAAAGGATGGCTTAGGCAAAAAGGAGCGTCTCGGTAGGCCGAAAACCCGCACGGTCGGTCTAGGCAAAAATTAGAGACATAAACAGAATAAATTTTCCAGGTAGGTTGAAAACCCGCAAGGGCAACCTAGGAAAAAGTTAGGGATTTTTTGGCAAGTAACTGCATTAGACAAGACTTGATCAATGGAGCAACAATCTGCTTGGATCTTGATACTCTTCGACCAAATTTCGGCTCAGGAATTCAAAGTTGCTAGAGAGAATAGAGTTCATTGTAATTCAATGTTTCTTTTCCAATATATATTACCATGTTCCAAACTTTGTAATCATCTATGGAGTCTTGCCATTCGCCGAATACCATTATATTAATAAAGTTTGAGCCTTTTATCCAATTCTTTACAATTCTTTTTTAATTCACCTTATAAATATTTCATTTATTATTGATAGTAATGATCAAAGTAAACAGATTAAATAACAAAATTATTTTTTAAAAGAAATTACAAATTGCTTTAAATTTTGCGATACAAGGAGGACAAGATTTGTGATTTCAGGGACGGATAAACTCTAAGGTCTGCATAATATGAGGACTCTATCCAAGTCTCCCCAGTAAAGGCTTCAATCATTTTCTAAAGGTTTGTTTCTCTCCGTACATGCTGAGATTGGACTCATTTGAGAAACATATCTTTTCGGTAGTACTAGCATTTGTTTGTTTGCTCGCAAGTTAGGCAAAGGTAATGTCTTATTGAAGAAATGTTGAATTGGTTATCAACTGTTTGGGTTTTCTCCCACCGAGTGATGGATTAGATTTAAAATCCCCATAAGTTTTCTTGCTGTAGTGTTTGACTTCTTGAAAATTCCCCGAGTGATGTTGAGACGAGATATTTTTTCTGAAATTGTTTCCCCGTGAGGTTTTCGTACTTTCTCCCCATAGAAGTTGGTGCAATTATCACTCTTATTATTGAGAATGTATCTTGAAGTATTCTTCGCCAATATAGTATTACCCTTCCCAATGAAGTAAGTATGTCATCCCTAACTAATGTCTCAATAATATGATATTGTTTTTCCCCAGTGAAGTCAACCCTAGCATAAGTATGAACTTCAAACATGTTGTTCCCCCGAATTTCGTATGGTTTCCCAGTAGAAGCTCGGAGGAAGATGTTACATCGCTGTTTTGTTTGATCTTGTGCCTCCCCAACGAAGTTAAGCTATGGAATAAGAATTTGTTTCCTCGGTTGTTGCTTACTATCATTGGAATTTCCATCCTGTTTGTGGTTTAGCCAGGTATTGATTGTACCCATTTATGGTCTTGTGTGTATCCCTAATGTTATATGACTGTTTCGTCAGCATACACATGATAACATCCATACCTTCATATCAGCATCATGCATAATCATCGCTCATTTGCATTTTTAATATCTTGTTTGTATATTATCCTGTTTTGGAGAGTTATGTTACTCTCTCTCTAATCGAGTGTCAACCTTAAGCAAAAAGTGTATATTCCTTCAACTTCCCCACCGAGGTATCCCACGTGGAATAATTTTTGTTTCAGCCTTCTTTTCAGCTCGTTGTCTGGACGAAATGGGATTCCCTCTTGAGTTTATTTCTCAGGAGATGTATTTTGGTTGACTGCTTCATTCTGGTTTATTTCTGTTTGGAGTGGATACCCTCAACAACATTATTATTCGGATTTTGGTAAGCTTTGAGATTTAGTTTGAGAATGTGTATTTATTTTGCATAAGAAGATTTTCTCCCCTCAGCAGGAATTTATTGGCATTTCTCCAGGGGTTCCATCTCTTTCCCCAGGAAGCCATATTTCCTCCTTGAGGAAAGTCTTTGTTGCATTTCCTTCTCATAGCAGCAAGTGGAAGGTCTCTTTATTTGAGCAATATGTACTTCCCCCAGTGCATCTGATAACTCCTAGAGAAGATTCATATTTTGTTACTCCAATGGATGATAGCCTTGTCATTATGGAAGGTAGTTTGTTGTTGAGATTTTATTACTCCAATGGATCGTAGCCTTGTCATTATGGAAGGTAGTTCTTTATTGAGATTTTGTTACTCCAATGGATGGTAGCCTTGTCATTATGGAAGGTAGTTCATTGTTGAGATTATGTTACTCCAATGGATGGTAGCCTTGTCATTATGGAAGGTAGCTCGTTGTTGAGATTTTATTACTCCAATGGATGGTAGCCTTGTCATTAGGAAAGGTAGTTCGTTGTTGAGATTTTGTTACTCCAATGGATGGTAGCCTTGTCATTATGGAAGGTAGTTCATTGTTGATATTTTGTTACTCCAATGGATGGTAGCCTTTTCATTATGGATGGTAGTTTGTTGTTGAGATTTTTTTACTCCGATGGATGGTAGCCTTGTCATTATGGAAGGTAGTTTGTTGTTGAGATTTTGTTACTCCAATGAATGGTAGCCTTGTCATTATGGAAGGTAGTTAGTTGTTGAGATTTTGTTACTCCAATGGATGGTAGCCTTGTCATTATGGAAGGTAGTTAGTTATTTGAGATTCTATTACTCCAATGGATGGTAGCCTTGTCATTATGGAAGGTAGTTCGTTGTTGAGATTTTGTTAATCCAATGGATGGTAGCCTTGTCATTATGAAAGGTAGTTCGTTGTTGAGATTTTGTTACTCCAATGGATGGTATCCTTGTCATTCTGAAAGGTAGTTTGTTGTTAAGATTTTGTTACTCCAATGAATGGTAACCTTGCCATTATGGAAGGTAGTTCGTCGTTGAGATTATGTTGCTCAATAGAAGTTCATTTGTTCACAGTCATAAGTTTTGAATACATCTTGAAATTTACTGGTATTATCTTATCATTCCTTTCCACGGTGGGATAACCTTACTTTTTTTGCTATCCCCTCAGTGAGTTGGTAGTTTACAGTTAGCCGTCGATCACCGTTTTCCTTCACTCTCTCTCCTCAATTCTTGAATTGACGATGGTTTGGATCATCTCTTGGGCATTACCCCAATAAAGTTTTGTCTTTCCTTCACCAATGATTTATTTTCCTGGTCAAGTTTTTCTTTGGTTTCCTCTTTTACCTTTTTACAACCCCAGTGGTGTCTTGCGTCCCTTTAGATTTGTTCATCTGCATTCATAATCATAAGCATTACATGGTACCTTAGGGCCAAAAATAGGGCTTTTTTATATTTAAGTATCTTCAATCGCGTCGACACAAAGATTTTAACCTTCGTATCTCTGGATAGAAGACACTTAAATAAGGGCAGCTGTTGTACCCCAATTTCCCCCCCTAAGACACCTTCATCATATCATATCAATTCAATCACAACATGATCACACACTAGGGTTTACTTTTCCTCCCTATCTTTAGCTTTGCTCTGTGGGCAATCACCAAGCACCTTGAGTTGTATTTTTGTGATCATCTATGTTTTTATTATCCTTTAACTAATAAAATACAATATATGTGTGCCCTAATTGTTGATAATGTAGGTGAAAGCACAATGCATTCCATCAAAGTTGGTCTTTGGACTCATAAGTTCATTCTTTGTGTCTTCCCTAACAAATCTTCATTGAGATTCAAGCCTCATCATTAAAGATGTTTGAAGTAACATCATGACAAAGCCTATTATTATTCATCACACTTCAAGTTGTCAAAGATAGTTCAAATGTACAAAGGTTGATTGAAGAAGTTTGGCATAGTTGGACAAGCCTTTGTTTCCATTGAACACAAGTGCATATCTCCTTCACTTCTCAAGATATGGAAGTGGTGTTGGTTGCTATGACTTCTCATTATCATCCTCAACAACTTCTATTTATATTACAAAGTTATTGGTTCAAGAAGGTTGATCAAAATTGCAAAGGTCTCCCAAAGCATTTTCTTGCTCTAGAAGTTGGGATTTTGAACTTCTAAGGGGTATATCTTGCTCATCTTTTGGTATTTTTGAGTGATCCCAAAGACATCCTTCTCTTTAAAGGGTTATTTACTAATCACTTTAAATTTTCAAGGAAATTTTGTGTGTAAGAAACTTGATGATGAAGAAAGATTACAAGTCCTCTAGATGAACCCTCAAATTCCTTTATATAACGTCAAATGATCATAACTTGATCCATTTTTATCACCTTGAATCCATTATTTTTCCATAATGATCTTGAATGTGTGAACTTCAACCCAAATTCAAAGTGAAAAGTGCAAAAGTTGGTGGAAGATGCCCTAAGGATGCAAAAGATTATAGGTCATTTCATGAATTTTTTCCAACTTCAACAAGTCATAACTCTCTCAATTTTTGGAGACTTTGAATGGTTCAAGTCTCAAAATTTCATTCAAGAGATCTACTTCATTCCATCTTTTTTGGTCAAGAACAAATTCCAAGTGGAAGGCCGTGGTTGGATGCAAGACATTATAAGTTATTTTTGAAGAAAAACTTAGAAATTTTCTAAGTATGGAAAGTCAACTTCTTTTTCCCAACTTTAACTCTTTGCAGCTTTCATCTCAATCAACCATTTTATCCCATTCTTATACCATTGCAAAGCTTCCAACTTCCTCTTTCTAAAGCTTCATGAATCATGCCCTAAGACCCCTTGAGTTGAAAATACCATTGGTTCAAAAATGGTATCTTAGAACTGAAGTTTCTTAAACAATCAGAATTTGATTTCCATAATACAACTTCTAATCACAAAAATTCCACGTGTTTTACACTTAAACTTGATTAGAAAACATGTTTGGACCATTTAGATTGTCTAAACGTATCATTTGGATGAGTTTTGATGCACATGTGATCACACTTTCTTCAAGATCACAAGTGTGCACGAATTCCCTCCAAATTTCATCATCCACCCCTCCTCTTGATCCTGTTCACTTCTCCTATAAATACAAGCTCTATTCCACTCATTTTCCCAAGCTTGAACAACCAAAATCACTCTGCCAAACTCTCTCCATAGCTCACTTTTCTGCAACTTCGAAATCAGTGTTCTAGCTTTCTTTAATCCATTTTATTTATCAATTCACCTTCCTTGAACCTAACTGAAGCTAACAGAAAAGAATCAAGTTCTAAAACTCCCTGAATCGTGCTAGCCAAGTCCATTTTCAGAGCTCTGCAACTTAACATCAATAGATAGATTCCTCCATCAATTCTCTCAAACTTTGATACTATTGTGAAGCTCTTGTCATCCTGGTTTTAGTCGTAGCACTTAATTTTAACTAGAAACACGTTTTCACCATGAAATTTCAAATCCCTTTTTAAAACTTCTCTTCCAAATTGTTGGGGCTACATTTTACATACATTTTTTCGCGAAGGTGTGGTTGTCTTCGTCTTGATGAGACGAAGCGAATGGTACCAGTCTCGTGCTCTAATTTTACAATTTGGGCGACCTGGTTTTGAGACTATCTGGACGTTGAAGATGACCAACGTGTCATCCCACATCTAATGAAACAGCGCCATTTGGAATTTTTGAATTTCTGATTTTATATTGAATCTTGTGCTTTATTCATTAATGACCATGATATGCACAGCGCGTCAGATCCCTTGGATTTGATTACTAACATGATTTGACTCTCATCCAATGGTCCACATACTTTTGACTTTATTTTTTATTTCTTATTTTTATATTTAATTGTTTTAAATTTCAAAAATCATAGAAAATTCATTTTAACTCCAAAAAATCTGAAAAAATTATGGAAAATACTTTTGATTTTTTTCTTTCTGATTTTTATTTTTTCACAATCTTATTTTTTTGTTTTGATATTTTTTTATAATTTTTCACTTTATTTGATTTGTTTAAAATGTTTAAAAATACTTTTATTCATTTTTAAATTCTGAAAAAAAAAATAGGGAAGGATCCAGTGACATTTTGACAAATATTGGTGACCTCATTTACATTTTATTTTTGACTTTGTTATTTCTTATCATTTTCGATTTATTTTACCTATTTCTTTTAATTTTAAAAATAGTTGCTGACATTAAAAATTACCAAAAAATTTATAAGAATATTTGAGTTCATTTCTGATTTTAATACAATTCTATTTTTGTATATTTTCTGGCTGATCTTGGGTTGAAATTTTGACCATGAACTTTGTTAACATCATTGGAACCATGGTGTTGAGTCTAACTCCATAAATATGGATGAATGATTGTAATAATAGTTTAATTAAAATTTTGGTTCAAATATGGTTTATTCGATTTTCCCTTCCCTCTTCTTCTTACCCCCTTCTTATTGTATTACATGTTATGGGATGATGATCTCTATATCATTTATCCAAGCATGAAGTACATAGATTGCTATTGACCGGTCTCAAAATAGGTGCGACTTCTATATAAGTCCACTTACGATTGCTTAACATAGCGCTAAATTTTGTCCTGATTTGAGAAAATGTTCATTCGTGGCCCAAACCTATGTTTGCAAGCCCAAGTATGTTAATTTGAACCCTTTGGTCCAATAACCTTGAGATCCATTGTTAGCAAGCTTTGGTTCTACCAATACTCTAATGGAACTTCATCAATTTTGGTCAAAATGGATCACTTAAACATCATTGATCATTAAGTGTTACTTTGAAGTTCTTAAATGGATGATATACTTGACAAAAAACAAATGCAACTTGTTGTTGAGAGGCTTTGGTTCTATAAATCCTCTAATGAGTTCCAAATACAAGTTTTAAGATGGTCATCCAACTAACCATTAACTTCTAACAATTGACCTTATTTTATGTTTTTATTTTATGCTTTTACTTTATGTACCATTTACCTTAGCATCTACATTTCATGCTATTTTCATCTTTGCTCACTTGAGCCTTTATATTCATGTCATTTTTAATTTGATCACTTGAGCTTTTCATTTCTTTTTGAAGATACCTAATAATAAACTTAAACCCTAAAAAACTTTAATGTTACTTGGACTACTTGGTTACTATCCTTGGCATTATGGAGTTATAGACTTCTTGAACTTAGGAGTAGAAACCCTGACCTATGTTGAAGACCTTGTGACCTTGATTGTTATTTTGTCTGGAGTTCTTAGGGTTTACCCCAAGACATTGGGTTGTTTGTTTGTTTTGTGTGCAGGTTATCATGATTACATGTTTTGTCAGTGATCTGGAATGCATCTGTATAAAGCTGTTACTCTGTCCAATTTTTGTGAAAACTTAATGCAATTGAAGTTTGCTATTCTTAAGAGGTTTATTAATTGTTTGCTTGGTTTAAAATCCAAAGGATGGGAATCTACATTGACTCATTATGTTAAGTGTTTGTGTTGTACCCCAAAATTTGCTCTCTCTTTTCTCAAGGCATTTTGTGATCGGTGGGAATGAGAATTGACTGTTTTTTAAGCTGGTTTCGCGAAATTTCGCGGAAGCAAGAGTCGCCACCATCTTTTATATTCTCCAACATGGAAAGGACAAAAGCACAGCAAAATTCCTTATGAGAATGTTTCTCGGTTCGGGAGGTAGATTTATAGAAAGGGAAGGTGTTATCACCCTTTCTATCCGTGGTTATCCACGGGCTCTTAGGTGCTTGCTCACTTATGTTTTCAAAAATTTGTTTGCTTTTCAAGTGTGTGTGGGTTTTGAAAAAAAGTTTGTTTGAAAACTTCTAGGTAACTCTTGTATCCGTCCTCAAGAGTGTAGGAAGTATTTGTTTTGAAAACTTTTTGAAAGTGTAAGGTGTGAAAAGTATTTTTTGTTTTGTTTGTTTTGAAAGAGAAAGTACCCATGAGTCATCTACCTACCCTAAGGAATTAGGCTGTGTAAGAGTCCTTTAGATAGTGCTATCCCACCATTGAGAGATAGGTAGCACCGTCGTTGGAGGTATTCGGGTCAATTCGATTATCGGGACAGTGTGGTCACCAAAGCAATGGTAGGACATCTTAGAAGTAACCCTAATGTCCTAGATCCTTTTATCCGAGGCAACCGTTTCGAGGCAACTGGATCTTAGACAGAAGGGCGACCTTTAAGACGTCCTATACTTGATGACCACGTCGAGGCAACCAGTGAGGCGTACCCTAGAAGTGGCATGTGTTTTGTGTGTTGTGTTTCAGTTAATGTTTTATCTTGTACATGTTATTTGTGAGCTACGGATTAATTTTATTTACATACATTCTTTCATGCATTTTTTAACAGTTAGGAGTGCGGAAAATAAATTGCGGAAAGATAAATCCTAACTATTACAAGGTGCGGGACTATACATCACCAAAGACAAAAACCCATTTTTGGTAGATAAATGCGAGAAATTAAATAAAGCGGTAAAATTCCTATTTAACTATTACATATCTGGAGACAGTTACATAAATAATCAAAATAAATAGATGCGCGCGAGAAGAAATTTAATCGGGAACGTCTTAAGGGTTTTGACCCTTTTGAGAAAGAAATTGAATTTGTCCTTTTTGTAATTAATGAAATTAAAACTAATAACTAATTAGTTAATTAATTAAGAAAATGATATTTTTGTGTTTTTATGTTTTTAATGAAATAAAATAAAAAGGAATTAAAATTAAAAGTTAATAAAATCTAATTCTAAATTTATTTTAGTTATTAAAAAAAAGATTAAAATTGCCTAATTAAACTAATTAATTAATTATAATTTAATTACAAAACAATGAATTAAAGTGAAATTAATAAATAAGAATAATAAAAATATTAGTTTTTTTGATTTTTTTGTTTATGAAAATAATTATCTATGAATTAAATAATAATAATAATAGTTAATAATAATAATTAGTTAAAAGAAAATAAAAAATGAAAAGAAAACAAAAGAAAATATGAAAGAACCATGGGGGTGTTGGCCCAGGTATGGAGGTTTGAGGAAGCAATATGGCCCAATAAGCTTAAGCCTTTGTTGACTTTAGGAATTGCCTGCACGTGCTTTGACTTGGAGCATGGTATCCAGCATCTCATAGCCCCTGGATTGATCTTTGAGGCCACTTGGCGCATGATCGTTTGATGCATATGGTGGAAAGCCTTTGTGAAACCTGCACAGGAACATGTTATGGAAAAATAGAAATAAGCATTTCGGGGACCTGGGATGTTGATGGAGTGCTTGGAAGTAGTTGAATCTGGCTAGATCAGGTCTTTCGAGCTTGACAACTTCAAGGAAATTTTTGCAATTTTGGGGCGTTCTCTAGGCTGTGTGTATTTGTCTGTAATGCTTTCTCATGGCTTGTATTTATAGAGGAGATGGAGGGGACAAAGAAATAAGGCAAGAATCCATGCCATAAAGCCATGCTTTCAAACCAAAATCCAACAAATTAAAAAGCTTCCAAAATTTGCAAAACTTTCTCTTTCCATGCTTACATGTATCTGGACATCTTGGCACAAATTCAAAATTTTGTGTACAAAAAATAGCTTGCACGAATTTGGCAGCTAGTAAATGGCATATAAAGGTCATTCAAACCACAAAGATCCCCTTTAATTAATTTTTTTGATTTTATTTGAATTTTATGGATTTAAAATGGATTAAATCAATAAAAATTAAATAAAATAGAAAAATTAATGTTTAATCTTGAAATTAATCATGGGACACGTGGGTGGCATGACAAGGCTGAATCAAGTGGAAAAAAGTGGGCCCTTTTGTCAAAAATTGAAGTTTCAAGGATAGTTGACTTTTGCCATTTCACAAAAATTTCCCAACTTCTCCAATGCATATCTTGCTCAATTTTGATCCTATGAACATGTTCTTGGACATTTTGGAAAGGTATTGAAGTCCTCTAACCAATGCCTTTGGTCCCATGTCATTTTGATTTACCAATATCAAGTTATTGTCTTTGACTAAAAAATTCCTTTTTGTTGACTTTTAAAAATGACCTATAATATTGAAATTGATAACTTTTTGTGAGAGCATTTCTTGGACTTGGAATGTGAATATTAGTTGTAGGAAATGTCCTCCCCTTCAAAATGAGAATTGGATGGGATTTTTCTGATGAACCATGAAAAAGGTATGCCTTGGTCAAGTTACAGTTGACTTTTCAACTGTCCAAAAATGGAAACTTTTGCATCTTGATGATTTTTGAGCCATTCTTGAGGAATTATGATCATGACTTGATCAAATGATGATTGTGGCTTCAAAATAATATGTTGACCAAAAATTTTGACTTTTGACTGCCAAATGACCATTTTGCCCCTGCAGTTGATTGTGAGGCAATTAGGGTTTTTGACTGTGCAACTTGACCTTGTGAGCCTTGAAACTTGGCATGTAGATGCTTGACAATGTATATGGGCATATGGGACTTGATTGAGCCCTTGAAAACCTCAACTTCCTTGCAAGAACCAAAACCCTAATTTGAATGCCTTAGGAGGATGGTTGATTGTGCAATCCCTTGAGAAGACTTGAGCAAATTGAGATGATGCTTGTCAAAACTTTGAAGAATATGGGAGGGCAAATTTTGGGGTACAACAGTTGCCCCTGTTCAATCTTCTTAGACCTGAGGATGTAGATTGGCTTGCGTGCCTTTCATGATCCGAGGGTGGAAGATGATTGAACACTAAAGTGCCCAGAAATTTGCACTCACATAGTGGAGTATCAGCAGTGTGATGTCGGGAATGGGCTCACAGATGCCATTTGGAAAGATGGTGGATAGGATGATGGGATTATAGATGCCATCTGGAGATGTGACAAAACCTTTGTCGAGAATGGGCTTATAGATGCCATTTGGAACTGTAATGGATAGTTGTAGAGATGGGCTTAAAGATTCCATCCGGAGGTGTCGATCGCGTAAGAGATTCCTTGGAGAGAACTTGCGTACCTGAGAAAGAAAGATAAATTCCTGGCCTGTTACAGGTGTTAATCTTCAATCAGTCGCTCACAGACGTGCCCTGGCTAGGTACAGGTATCAAATCTGGAACTTCAAAAAGGTTGATGAGTTGTCTCTACTGACAGGTTATCTCAGAAAAATATTTAGGGATCGATTTAACTGAACCGGGGGAAATTTTGTCTTCTTCGACGGGTTGTCTTCATTAACAGGTTGTCTTCAAGGACGGGTTGTCTTTAAATGACAGGTTGTCTTTACTGACATGTTGTCTTCAACGACGGGTGTCTATAACGACGGGTGTCTATGACGACGGGTGTCTATAACGACGGGTGTCTATAACGACGGGTGTCTATGACGACGGGTGTCTATAACAACGGGTGTCTATGACGACGGGTGTCTATAACGACGGGTGTCTATGACGACGGGTGTCTATGACGACGGGTGTCTATGACGACGGGTGTCTATCACGACGGGTGTCTATGACGACGGGTGTCTATAACAACGGGTGTCTATGACGACGGGTGTCTATGACGACGGGTGTCTATGACGACGGGTGTCTATAACGACGGGTGTCTATGATGACGGGTGTCTATAACGACGGGTGTCTATGACGCCGAGTGTCTATAACGACGGGTGTCTATGACGACGGGTGTCTATGACGACGGGTGTTTATGACGACGGGTGTCTATGACGATGGGTGTCTATGACGACGGGTGTCTATGACGACGGGTGTCTATGATGACGGGTGTCTATGACGACGGGTTTCTATAACGACGGGTGTCTATAACGACGGGTGATCACATATGTGCCCTGGCTAGATACAGGTATTGAATCTGGAATTGCGATAATTGATAGTAATTATCTTTGGATTGGCCTTTTTCCTGAAAAGGCAAAACATCAGTTGTATGCAAAGTCATGATGTATGAAATACATGAGGTCATGATGCTCAAAATGAGATAGTGTCGTATGTACTTTATCATGTATGTAAGCAGGATGTATAAAATATGAGATGTTTATGAATGTATTTTCGTCTAGAAAATAAATCCTTGACGAATGCCGGGAGCTTGTTGAATCCTGGGCTGATGCTGAAGAGTAGAGTTCTTCATTTCCACTGGGGATGATGATTGCAAGAATAAACCGGTAGGAGAAGATGACTCCATTGGGGAATGAACTTGGTAAAGAGATTACTCTACGGGGAATTACTCTGTGGGGAGAGATACTTCGCTGAGATGATAACTCCACTGGGGATTCCGTTGATAAGCTTTGTTGGGGATAACCCAGTTATAAGCCCTGGTGGGGAATAACCTTCTGAATAGAGCCGTGGAGATGCGTTCGTACTCTGCAGGTGACAAGCTTCCAAAATCTACTGGGGATAAGCTTCCAGAATCTACTGGGGGAGATTGACTCAACTCTCCTGGGGAAACTTGTGGACTGCACTGGGGAATGACTCCATTGGGGCGTCTGGTATTCCGCCGGGGAACAATCTTATATCAAGACTGCTGGGGATGCTTGTTGAGGAACATCTGTATACTCCGTTGGGGAATGTTGAGATCTTCTGGGGATATCCAACTTCCTTAGGGCTAACAGTAGGCTTACTCTGCTTGGGGAGAGTGTTGCTGACTTGCTGGAGATACTGTGCCTTTTCAGGGCTGATGGGAGACCAACTCTGCTTGAGGAGAATTGTTGAGTCTTGTCTTACTCTGCGGGGAGTGAAGGTATTCTGGTTACGTTCTTGAGCTGAACCTACCTTGGTACCTGGTGGACAGAGCAGCCATATCGCTTAGACAATTCTTATTGCCCCAGTTTCAGTGGGAGAAGAAGACCTGTGAGGTGCTGATGACTGCTGATTGACAAATCCTCTTCTGGTAGGCAAGTGACGAGATGTCGGGACATAGTCGTACGCTTTTGATCCCTAACTTTTGCCTGGACCGCCTTTTCGGGTTTTCAGTCCATCGGGATACCCCTTTTTGCCCAAGCCGCCTTTTCAGGTTTTCGAATTTCCGGGTGTACAGATTTTTTTTCATTTTATCCCTTATTTTTGCCCGAACCCTTTTGGTTCGCCGGGAAGCCCTTATTTTTGCCTAGGTGTGTCGACCTAGCGGGTCTTTGATTATGCGTAGTATTTTTTTTCCGACTATGTCCATGCTCTCAGGATGTAGGGAGGTGCCCCTGTCAGTAGTGTTGTGTTGTCATACCACCAGAAGATCTTCGCTTGATCGTCCAATGCCCCAGGTGATCCAGATGGAGATTTGCCCCAAGCTGGTTGGCCTTTTGAGAGATTCTCCGAATCTTGACCTAACTGCCCCAGATGACGGACAACGATCATGCCATGCCCCTTGATTGGAAGTGCTTTTGTTCATTAGACATTCTTCGTGCGAACTTCTATGCTGTTCAAACAAATAGTCATATGCAAGCAAGGTTATATTAAAAATGCAAAGCTTATGTCTGTCTTGAAGTTTTTTTGAAAGTGCATTTTTTTTTCATAAAAACAAGTGAAAATTTTTTTTAACTGTGATGTCAACTCGTTATTTTACCGCAAGCCTTAAGGAGTCAGGATACCTTTGGTAACAGTATGCTTTCGAACTAACCCATGCTTCAGCTAGGACTTTTAAGGGTTGTAGTGTGGCCTGGTTCACGGTTTAAGAAACAAAGGATAAAGGCTCAAATTTTATTTGTACCCACCCGTTCTTCGTGATGTTCTTCAATCCTAAACTCAGCTGATCGTGCGTTAGACCTTGTTTGAGTCTTTGCTCGGATATTCCGGTGATGGTTCGGATATTGACAATTTATTTTGAATAGGCAGCCATTTCTTTTTTTGTTGAGGGTTTGTAGGACCTCTTTTCTTTTTGGTTTTGTTGTCCCTGTTTTTTGCCTGAACTGTTTCTTTTTTGTATTTACAGTCAGCGGGATGCCCCAGTTTTGTAAGTCTCCTTCATAGGTTTTGACTTATTGGGCTTTTATTTTGATAGAATTTGACTGCCTGTTCTTATGATTATAGGGAACCATCACTGTCTTTTGTCTTGTAAGGACTCCTTTTGATGCCGCTCGTTGTGCACCTAGATCAGCTGAGAGAACTACCCTGCCCCAGGTTATAGTTAAGGGTTTTAATTTTTTTTGCGTGAAAAGAAAACTCCAACTTCTTTGGCTCAAAGGGGGTTAACGAGGGATTATCTTCCTTATTACTCCACTGTTTAGGATTTGAAACAATGCCTGTACCTCATCAGCGGGATCTGTTCAAAAGCATACTGTAAAGATCGTCTGTAAAGATCGTGGTATCGTTTTCGTCATCCTCCCTCAAGAGGTTTAGAATTTTTTTCGAGAGTTGAACGTCAAAAATGAAAGCAGTTTAAATATAGTGAATACGAATGGATTGATTCAAAACATACATATGCGGTGCATTAATGAAATAAAAAAGTTTGCTATGACAATAATTGTTTGAACAATCAAAAGAAAATTACAACTTGAAAAAAATCAATGAACAAAAGTCTTCTAGTTTGAACTAGTCACTTCAAGTGGTGGACTCTGGATGGACGGTAAAAGAGCTCAGCCTGACCATCTTGTGCGAATTCCAATGCTCCTTCATCAATCAGGCTTTGGATTTTGTACCTCAACTTCCAATAGTCATCAGTATCATGCCCCGGGCTGTTAGAATGGTAAGCGCAACGGGCGTTGGGATTGTAGTTGGGTGAAGAAGTCTTAGGATTCAGGTGAGGCCCCACCAACGTCACCAAATTCAAGTTCAATAGGTGTTGCAAAGCTTGGGACAGCGGCATGTTGAGCTCGGTAAATGGCCTCGGAGTAACCCGTTGCTTATGGTCAGGTTGTTGTTGGACCCTTGAGGTGGTAGCAACTTGAAGAGGTCCCTTCTTCACTATATCAGCCCCTTGTCTTCTTGGAAGTTGGTCAATGCCTTGGTCCCTGATTTTGACTGGTTGCTTCATGTTGCATCTGTCTTGATGAAGCTGACTGATCATGGTCCTCAACTCTTCTTGCTCCCGAGCTAAGCCTTGGATGAGAGCCATCTGCCCCAGCATCTGGGTTCTTAGTGCATCTACCTCAGCTTGCAGATGTTTCAACCGCTCGTCCTTATCATCTTCAGGACTTTTCTTGACCAAATTCCCCATGAGGAGTGTCCTCAACTCTTCATGCCCCTTGGATAGGCTTAGGAAGATTTCCCTGAATTGAATTTCTTGAGTACGGAGCTCCTGGTTGTCTGATTGGAAAGCCATTGCTGAAATAAACAGCGAAGGAGGTAAGTGACCTGTACCAAGGGTACCTGTAATGCAATGATATGTATGTATGCATGCAATGTTTTCAAAGATCTCGCGGGGTAAACAAGAAAATCGTTAGAACTTGAATCCGGTAGCTTGATTGAAGGAACTTCGTGTTGTTGAGAGTCATTCTTCAAGAGTCAAGGATCACCATATCGAGTGGGTCATAGCCCCTGACTCAAGTCATCAACCTGGCTAGAGGAAAATAAATCCCCTTTGGCCCTTGCTAGGCATTTTGGTTCATCATGACCTGCATCACAAACCCTTGAGATCCTTGAAACGGGTTAGTCCTTATGTAGGATATATGCAATGGTATGATGGTATGATGTTATGCTATGCGTAGAGCGACGTAAGTGAACCCTGTTATGAGCCCAGATTAAGGACTGTATACAAAACCTGCAAGAGCTCATGTTGTCAGATAACAAGTATGCAAGTAGTCAAGCTTGAAGGCACACAAATCACACAAGACAGCCCTTAAAGTTTAGGCCAGCATGAAGTTTGGGTATTACCTTCTTTCCGTTTGTTGGTTAAAACCTGTCCTAGAAAATAGTAACCGGGTTCTAGAGGATCCCAATATCATCGACTACCCTCAATCGGTCATAACTCCAGCATCGCAATCTTTTCTTGCAGCCAGAACCATCGCGAGAGTTTAGCCTCAATGGGTGTAGCATACTGCTACTGTTCTATGGCCAAGTTGGGTCACATTAGGGTTCTAAGGTCGGTTGGTGCTTAATGACTCCTCAGAAGACCCATATTCTCCTCGTTGCAACACAAGGGATATCGGTACAGACCAAGGTGCCACACCAACGTAGCCACTACTTCACCCGTGTCGGTCTACGCCGGACAGGTCCCTCACAGCTTATGCTACCTAAAAGGGTATCCCCAGATCCGGGTTAGGATCTATGAAACTCCGATGCAAAGCCCACAAACATAAAGAAATCAAAGCAAAGCAATTGAAAACATAAGTATGATCTAATCCTAAGGTACACCTCACTTTTAGAGTCCCCAGCAGAGTCGCCAGTTCTGTGATCGGTGGGAATGAGAACTGACTGTTTTTTAAGCTGGTTTCACGAAATTTCGCGGAAGCAAGAGTCGCCACCGTCTTTTATGTTCTCCAACATGGAAAGGACAAAAGCATAGCAAAATTCCTTATGAGAATGTTTCTCGGTTCGGGAGGTAGATTTATAGAAAGGGAAGGTGTTATCACCCTTTATATCCGTGGTTATCCACGGGCTCTTAGGTGCTTGCTCACTTATGTTTTCAAAAATTTGTTTGCTTTTCAAGTGTGTGTGGGTTTTGAAAAAAAGTTTGTTTGAAAACTTCTAGGTAACTCTTGTATACGTCCTCAAGAGTGTAGGAAGTATTTGTTTTGAAAACTTTTTGAAAGTGTAAGGTGTGAAAAGTATTTTTTGTTTTGTTTGTTTTGAAAGAGCAAGTACCCATGAGTCATCTACCTACCCTAAGGAATTAGGCTGTGTAAGAGTCCTTTAGATAGTGCTATCCCACCATTGAGAGATAGGTAGCACCGCCGTTGGAGGTATTCGGGTCAATTCGATTATCGGGACAGTGTGGTCACCAAAGCAATGGTAGGACATCTTAGAAGTAACCCTAATGTCCTAGATCCTTTTATCCGAGGCAACCGTTTCGAGGCAACTGGATCTTAGACAGAAGGGCGACCTTTAAGACGTCCTATACTTGATGACCACGTCGAGGCAACCAGTGAGGCGTACCCTAGAAGTGGCATGTGTTTTGTGTGTTGTGTTTCAGTTAATGTTTTATCTTGTACATGTTATTTGTGAGCTACGGATTAATTTTATTTACATACATTCTTTCATGCATTTTTTAACAGTTAGGAGTGCGGAAAATAAATTGCGGAAAGATAAATCCTAACTATTACAAGGTGCGGGTCTATACATCGCCAAAGACAAAAACCCGTTTTTGGTAGATAAATGCGAGAAATTAAATAAAGCGGTAAAATTCCTATTTAACTATTACATATCTGGAGACAGTTACATAAATAATCAAAATAAATAGATGCGTGCGAGAAGAAATTTAATCGGGAACGTCTTAAGGGTTTTGACCCTTTTGAGAAAGAAATTGAATTTGTCCTTTTTGTAATTAATGAAATTAAAACTAATAACTAATTAGTTAATTAATTAAGAAAATGATATTTTTGTGTTTTTATGTTTTTAATGAAATAAAATAAAAAGGAATTAAAATTAAAAGTTAATAAAATCTAATTCTAAATTTATTTTAGTTATTAAAAAAAAGATTAAAATTGCCTAATTAAACTAATTAATTAATTATAATTTAATTACAAAACAATGAATTAAAGTGAAATTAATAAATAAGAATAATAAAAATATTAGTTTTTTTGATTTTTTTGTTTATGAAAATAATTATCTATGAATTAAATAATAATAATAATAATAGTTAATAATAATAATTAGTTAAATGAAAATAAAAAAGGAAAAGAAAACAAAAGAAAATATGAAAGAACCATGGGGGTGTTGGCCCAGGTATGGAGGTTTGAGGAAGCAATATGGCCCAATAAGCTTAAGCCTTTGTTGACTTTAGGAATTGCCTGCACGTGCTTTGACTTGGAGCATGGTATCCAGCATCTCATAGCCCCTGGATTGATCTTTGAGGCCACTTGGCGCATGATCGTTTGATGCACATGGTGGAAAGCCTTTGTGAAACCTGCACAGGAACATGTTATGGAAAAATAGAAATAAGCATTTGGGGGACCTGGGATGTTGATGGAGTGCTTGGAAGTAGTTGAATCTGGCTAGATCAGGTCTTTCGAGCTTGACAACTTCAAGGAAATATTTGCAATTTTGGGGCGTTCTCTAGGCTGTGTCTATTTGTCTGTAATGCTTTCTCATGGCTTGTATTTATAGAGGAGATGGAGGGGACAAATAAATAAGGCAAGAATCCTAGCCATAAAGCCATGCTTTCAAACCAAAATCCAACAAATTAAAAAGCTTCCAAAATTTGCAAAACTTTCCCTTTCCATGCTTACATGTATCTGGACATCTTGGCACAAATTCAAAATTTTGTGTACAAAAAATAGCTTGCACGAATTTGGCAGCTAGTAAATGGCATATAAAGGTCATTCAAACCACAAAGATCCCCTTTAATTAATTTTTTTGATTTTATTTGAATTTTATGGATTTAAAATGGATTAAATCAATAAAAATTAAATAAAATAGAAAAATTAATGTTTAATCTTGAAATTAATCATGAGACATGTGGGTGGCATGACAAGGCTTAATCAAGTGGAAAAAAGTGGGCCCTTTTGTCAAAAATTGAAGTTTCAAGGATAGTTGACTTTTGCCATTTCACAAAAATTTCCCAACTTCTCCAATGCATATCTTGCTCAATTTTGATCATATGAACATGTTCTTGGACATTTTGGAAAGGTCTTGAAGTCCTCTAATCAATGCCTTTGGTACCATGTCATTTTTATTTACCAATATCAAGTTATGGTCTTTGAGTTAAAATGCCTTTTTGTTGACTTTTAAAAATGACCTATAATATTGAAATTGATAACTTTTTGTGAGAGCATATCTTGGACTTGGAATGTGAAGATTAGTTGTAGGAAATGTCCTCCCCTTCAAAATGAGAATTGGATGGGATTTTTATGATGAACCATGAAAAAGTTATGCCTTGGTCAAGTTACAATTGACTTTTCAGCTGTCCAAAAATGGAAACTTTTGCATCTTGATGATTTTTGAGCCATTCTTGAGGAATTATGATCAAGACTTGATCAAATGATGATTGTGGCTTCAGAATAAGATGTTGACCAAATTTTTTGACTTTTGACTGCCAAATGACCATTTTGCCCCTGCAGTTGATTGTGAGGCAATTAGCGTTTTTGACTGTGCAACTTGACCTTGTGAGCCTTGAAACTTGGCATGTATATGCTTGACAATGTATATGGGCATATGGGACTTGATTGAGCCCTTGAAAACCTCAACTTCCTTGCAAGAACCAAAACCCTAATTTGACTGCCTTAGGAGGATGGTTGACTGTGCAATCCCTTGATAAGACTTAAGCAAATTGAGATGATGCTTGTCAAAACTTTGAAGAATATGGGAGGGCAAATTTTGGGGTACAACACATTTCTAACAAGGATTCTCAAAAATTCAAGCTTACGCAAGTACAATTGGATTTTTCAGCATGAAGTTAAAGAGGAAACTGTCAAAAAGTGAAAAGCAGATAAAAATAATTTTTTTGACAAAATTGAAGGAAAAACAAGTTTTATTCAATTCACATCCTTCGATTGGAATTTTGGCCTCTTTCGATGCAAGCTTGACTTGCATCCTTCGATTGAGCGTTAGCCTCTGACACGCTGGCTTTGATTCACAAAGCAAGAGTTTCCTGCATGCAACCTTTGATTGCGTCATTGGCCTCACATGGTTCACAATGTAATGGTGGCCTGCATGCCTGCTTCGATTGGACATTTGATGCCTGCATGTCTATGTTGATTGGACAAATAATTCCCTCCATGCTTGCTTTGATTCACAAAGTGATGGCTGGCTGCATGTAGCCTTCAATTGAATAATAGCTCCCTTCTTGCATGCTTCAAAGCAAGGGGCTCCCACCAGACCAGCAGGCACAAGGAAAAAAGCCTCATGTAACCTCCTTCGATTCAAAGAGGAAAAGCCTCCTGCTGATGTCCTTCGATCCAAAAGGGAAAAAGCCTCCTGTAGCTTCCTTTAATTTTGAGGGCAAAAGCCTGTTGTTTGGTTTCCTTCATTTCAGTAGGCAAAGGCCCTTTTTCCGGTATCCTTCGATTGTACCCTTTACCTCCTGTATGCATTCTTCATTTGGGGCGTGTGGCTTCCTTCAAATACAAGCTCTGCATGTATTCTTCGTTTGAGGCGTGTGCCCCCCCCTTCAATACAAGCTTTGGTTACACCCTTCGTTTAGGCACGTGGCTTCCTTCAATGCATGTTTTGGTTACACCCTTTGTTTGGGCATGTAGTTCCGTTCATGCAAGATTTCGTTTGAGCAAAGACCTCTTGCATGTATGCTTGAAGTCACAAAGCAATGGCCTCCTGCAGCTCTCCTTCGACTCAGAAGCCATTGGTTTTCCATGTTTTCCTTTGACACCACAAAGCCAAAATTTCCCCTTCATGCTAGCGCCCCAAAGCAGGGACCTCCTGCATACACCCTTTCGTTTGGCCATGTAACCTCTAGCATGCAAGCCTTCGATTGGACAAGAGCCACCTTCACACAAAGCTTCAAATAGAGTTTTAGTTCCCTTCGAATCAACATACTTTGAATGCAACTCTGGATCCTTCGAGCAAGCTTGTTTGAAGAACATTGAGCAAATCTCATAGCCTTATCCTCCAAATCTCACTTGTCGGGCTATGTTGCTTCCAAATCTTTACATAATCATAGGATTACACAATGTTTCGAAGCTTTGTCTAATGGATAATACTATTCTTGGATAAAATAGCAAAAAGCTACGTACCCTTTTTTTTTCTTCATAAAGAGTACTTTAGTCACAAAATCTGCTCCTAATCTGATTTTTGTCTGAACGCAAGCAGTACCAAAGGCATAAGTCCAATCTCCTTCCCCCAACAGACAGCAGACCCTAACTTGTATTGGAAACATGGGAATAATGAAAGGGAACAATTTTGTTTTCGTTGCAACCCAACCATGGTTTGTTATCCTACAAACTTGGTTACTTCAGCACTTCTACCCCTTTCTCTATAAATAGAGAAACATTTGCAAGCTAAAGAGGACTTTAGGGGGTGGTGGAACGAATCTTCAAAAAAAATCATCAAACTCTAAAAAACTCTTAAACTCTTAAGATTCTCAAACACTAAACACAAACCCAGAATCCAGAAGAAACACAACACCTGTTTCATTGGCCCTTCGAATCCAGAAGAAATACCACACCTGTTTCCTTGGCCCTTCGAATCTAAAGAAATACAACACTTATTTATTTTTATCTTTTGAATCTGAAGCAATCCAGTGCTTGGTTCCTCTTTTTAATCCAGTACTAGAAGCATAACCCCTGCTTCTTTCCTTCAAGTCTAGGAGCACTCAGGGCAGCCACTCAAGGTCCAACACATGTTCCAACTTCAAGCAAGGTAAGTCACTCTAAAATTGAACTCTTCATTTGAAGCATGTACATAACATTTGTTTCCTTTTTGTTTCCACCCTTTTAGCTTTTTTTCATTGCTAACCCTTTTGGTTTTGTTTCTTGGTTTATCAAACGCTTTTAAGAACTAACCTGGCCATGAGACAATACTAGCATGGGTTCAGGCCATGTTTCTATTTAAACCCCAAACGAAAGAAAATAGGAGGAAGGAAGTGTGAATCGAAGCTTTAGGCTTCCCCCTGAATGTTTCACAGTTGCAAGAAGAACAAAGAGTGTGGCCTTAGGCTTCGCCACCCACAAACTTCCAGGCCATTCGAAGGAGTAAAAAGGAAGAAATGAAAGTTGTCCACACTAATTTCCAGGCCTAATCGAAGAAGGAAACAAGGAGCTTGGGGTGAAGAGTGCACCTCATGCTATTTCCAGGCCTCAAATAAAGAAAGCAGAAAGGCAAAACTGAAGGTTGCATCTCATGCTTCATGCTAAGCGCAATTCAAAGGGAGCCAGAGAAGCAGAATCAAAGGGTTCTGCTGCCCAAATTGAAGCACTCATTTTTCCTCCTTTTATTTTTTTTGTCTTTACATTTTCTTGCTATTCAATATGGTTGTAATAGTGTAGGATTTATTTTCTGCATTTTATTACTTTTATACAAATGTTAGTAATTAAGATGTATAGCAAGATAAAACCAACACGTAGACAACCCAAAAATCAAAGACTAAATGCATGCAAATCAAACACATTATTCACACACATGCACCCATAGGGTAATCTCACTTGTTGCCTCGGAAAAATAGTCATGTCCCTCGAATATGGGCGTTTTAGCAAAGACCCTCGATAAAAGATCATAGTCCCTCGATGAACCTCGATGTTGCCTTTGGTAAGCGATCTAGTACCTAAACGACATTGCTAAAACGTCCCATAGGTTGCCTTGTATGACTATACAAATGACCCACGCCCGTCCCTTCACATCCAACAATGGGGCTTCTTATCAAATCAATGGTAAGATAGAAACATCTAAAGGAGGAGTAAAATAACATTAGACCTTTGAGTAGGTAGGACGCTCATAGTTGCTTGCTTACTCACAACAACAAAAATTTTACACACCAACACTTTCATTTGAAACATTTTCAAAAGACAACGCTCTTTGTACGCATTCTTATAAACGAGAATCATTACAAAGACACTTTTCAAAATAACTTTCAAAAAACACATTCCATAAACACCTCTTTGAACTATTTTCAAAACCAACACTTTGTACGCATTCTTATAGAAACGAGAATCATTACAAAGACATTTTCAAAACACTTTCAAAACCCACCTCACAAAGCACATTTTCAAACAAAAGCGAGTGATCTAGAAAGAAACTAAGAGCCCGTAGATAACTACAGATGAAAAGGGTTCTAATACCTTCCCTTTTCATAACCTACCCCCCAAACTCAAGAAAATAATCTCGAAAGGTCTTTCCTGTTATTTTCAACCTTTCCTTATTGGATAAAAGAAGATTCGGTGGCGACTCTTACTATCCGCAACAATTACGATCAAACTCAAAACACACCAAGTCAGTTCTCCCACCGTATTACAGAACTGGCAACTCTGTTGGGGAATTACTTAAAAGTGGGGTTACCTTAGGGCTAGATCACCTTTTCTTGCTTTTCTTTGTTTGACTTGCTTGCTTTACATTTTTGGGTCCTTGTTTGGGTTATTGTTAAAGATCTTACATCCGGATCTGAGGAACCTCTTAGGTAAGTAGAAATAAATCGTGGGGGTTGTGCAGCGTATACCGACATGGTTGAAACGATAGCTACATTAGTGTGACACATTTGTTGGTACCGGTAGCCCTTGAGTAAATCAAGGAGAATACGGGGCCGTTGAGCGGTGTCATGAAGCACTAACTGACCTTAGAACCTTAATTGAACCACTTGGCCATTAGGAAGTAGTGAGATAGTATGCTTTGGCCCCGACCGAAGATTGGTTGATACTCGATGCTACACTCATTGAGATCGGACTTTCGGGATATTTCAGTCGGTATTAAAGAGGCTTGTGCTGAAACAATGCCCGATGAAGAAAGATCAGTGCTATTGAGATCTCCTAGAACCCGATTACTATTACTAGGACAGGTTAAGCCAACTAAACTTCAAGAGGGTACTTACCTACAAACCCCATGCAAACCTAAACCTAAGGACTTGTCTTCTTTGTGTGTATATGTTTATTTGTACATGAACGACTTGCTTGCTTGGAATACTTGTACATAACATCATGACATCATACCATATCATTTTTCAATAACCATTTCAAGGATCTCAAGGGCCTATGATGCAGGGTTATGTTGAACCAGACGCTGTTCAAGGGGCAAGAGGATTCATTCTTTAATCAAACACCATCAAAGACCAAAGCACGATAACTTGAGTCAAGGGATATGACCCACTTGACATGCTGAGCTTGATTCTCGTGGAAAGACATCCACCGATACGAAGTTCTCCAATCAAAGTTGTTGATAAAAATTCAACTTCTAACATCTTCTCGTGTTTATCCCACGAGATCCTTGAAAACCTGCATCCACATACCATGCATCATATTATGACATGTTTCTCCCATACATGTCTCCTTATCTTCCTACTGTTTATTTCAGTAAGATGGATATGGAACAGACGGTGAAGGATATCCAAGCACAAAATTCCTAATTCCAATAAATGTTCTTGACTTTAGCTAAAGGGCAAGAGGACCTGAAGACTCTTCTTCTCAAAGACAAGAAGAAAAAGAAGTCAGTGGGAGTCCTGAATTTGGGAAGGAGGTTCAAAAAACCAACAGAGCAAGCTCTAGGATTCACAACTTCGTCAACTAAGGCGGACAATCAGCAAAAGAAGGAGATAACAACCCGAGGACTGATGAAGATGAAGTTGAATACTCTAAGGAGCAATATCCTCCGGCCGATGATAAATAAAAATAGCTGGAGGATCGTCTTAACGCCATGGAGATCCAGAGAGTACCTAGTCTGGACTTTGAAGAAATGGGTTTGGTTTCTGGAGTGGTCATCCCACCAAAGTTCAAAATCCCTACCTTTGCCATGTATGATGGTGTGATACGGTGGCAGAACTGACTGTTTAATACTAGTTTTTGCGTTTGTGTTTGCAAATGTGCGGTAAGTAAGATTCACCCTCGTCTTTTATTTTATCCATCAGAGGAAAAGGGAAAAAGAATAGAAAAACCTTTTTTGAGAGTTTTCTGAGTAAGGGGGGTAGATTATGGAAAGGGAAGGTGTTATCACCCTTTCCATCCATAGTTTTCTACGGGCTCTTAGAGGTTTGTCATTTTTGAAATACCTTTGTGCTTTGTGTGTGAAAATATTTTGAAAAACGCCTTAGTACGGCGAATTTTGTAATGTTTCTCGGGATAGCGGAGAAAGTATACAAAGTGTTTTGAAATGTCTTTTGAAAAGTAGTTTTTGTGTAAGTGCAAAATGTTTGAGCAAACTTCTAACAACTATCTACTTTTATACTCGAAAAGGGTCGTTCTTTTCCTCTTTTCCTTTAGACAGTGCTATCCTACTATTAGTGAGTAGGTAGCCCTATCGTTAGATGTTTGAGGGACAATTGAAGGGACGTTTACAATCACAAAGGCAACTTTGCAAGACGCTTTAGTAACCACCTTAAAGTTCTAGATCACTTTTAACTGAGGCAACATCGAGAGGATCATCGAGGGACTGGTGATCTTTAAACTGGAGGATAGTCACTAAGACTTCTCACATTTTGAGAATTATGATTGTTTTCCGAAGGAAACTGAAGTGGGGATACCCTAGAGGATGCAAGTGTGAGGAGTGTGTTTTTTCAGTTATATTATCTTGAAGTTAGTGATCTACGATGAATTTTATTAATCTTGTCATACACTCCTACTTACTAGCAATTATACACAAGCATACAAAATATATAAAAAGCGAGAAATAAAGGTTCCTACGCTATTACAGGGCTTCGGTATAGATACATATTAATGGGCGAAAAAGTAGAGTGCGGAATTAAAAATGCGAAAATTTAAGTCCTAAACTATTACATCTATGATCGTTTACAATATTAAGAAAATGCGAGAGTAAGATAAACGCGCGAAATAAAGAAGCGTCTAACAACCTAAAAAAGAGTTAAGTAAAAGACTTATTTGTTTGATTTTTTTGTTTTAATATTATGAAGAGAAAATAATAATTAAATCTAATTAAATCTTAAGTTCTACTTTATTTTAAATTAAAGAAAATAGTTAAAATATTTATAAAATTCTTTACAAAATTAGTTTAATTAAAAAAGAAACTAATCTAATATTTTTGGTTATTTTTGTGATTTTTTATGGTTAATAATAATGAAAGTAAAAATAAAAGAAAAGAAAATGAATTAAAACAAAACAATGGGGCTCAAGGTGTAATAATAAACAGGGGGAATGCTAATAAGAAAACGTTGGGCCCAATAACTCATAACCCAAAACCTTTGTCCAGGATCTTGTGCATCCAAGCTGAAGGGGTACATGGTGGTCTGTACATTGGAGGCGCTATATCTGGATCCAGTGGTGATCAGATGGCTCAGATTGATGGTCTATAATGCGCTTCTGGCCATGTGTTATGCTGGATCTTGTATGGAATATTAAGAAAACAGAAAATGTTGGACCTGGGATTCGAACCCAGGTCCATTCCCTCACAAGCACGCTACTTTGCCAATTGAGCTATATGTTCATTCGTTATATGAAATCGTTCAATAACAATATATAAAAAAATATTCAATATTATAGAAAAGAAAAAAAATGGCGCGCTGATTCAAACGAGCCATTGGGAGGCTGCCACACACTCGTCATCCTCCTCTGTCAGTCGCCTTAGGTAAAAGCACCTACAGTGACGTTTTTTGTCCGTCACTGTAACCCCTGCATATGAAATCAACAGAATACGCAACAAAAATAATTTTTGAGTCCATAAATCAACTGTGTTCAACCTCTTGAACACGATGATGTCAATGGTTGGGTCCAATTTTAGCTAATTTGGGAAATCCCAAATCTAAGGGTTTAACCCTATAAATGGTAATATGCAAATCTGGCATCCAAACTGCAATTAAACTAAACCAGAAGCTTGCAAATGTTCAAAAGGTTGGACATGCGCGATTAAACCATATTGAAATTGCTTGAATTATACAAAACGAGTTTAAAAAAATGTACCAAATCGTGAGGGATGGAGGGCGCATTTGGCAATGCTTCAAGACTTGGAAATGGGCGGGATAGCTTCAGAGACACTCGAGGAGTTGATTAGAATCCTTGGTTTGGAGTAATGGAGGCTGGAAATTGAATTTCGAGTTTGACAACTTTGAATTTTTTTTTGTAAAATGGAAGGGGTTCTCCAGGCCGTGTCCTTGATGCCTGCCAGAAACTTGTTTATATAGAGAGTGGTGAAAGAACACAAAAATGCCATGTTTGTAACAGCCATGGACAAGCTCTTGAATGCCATGAATGGACATTTGTAACTTTGGCCAAAGTCATGGGATTTTCCCCATTTTTTAATTTAGAATGAGTGCAAACATCTTGGCCCTACTGTACACGAAATTGGGCACCCCTCCATGCATTAAAGCAAGCCTTAAACATATTATTTATAATAATCTTGATTTATTTAATTTTTAAATAAATAAAATTAATATAAAATTAAAATAAAATCAAGACTAGGAAAAAATGTTTTTAGGAGTCCTCTATGGTCTTAGAAATATGTTTGAAGTTTAATAATTTGAACCATTGCCTTAAAAATTCAAATTTGCCCAATGCAAATTTCTTGATATTTCCCAAATTTTCCCAACTTTGGAAAGTCATAACTTCCTCAATTTTTACCTCATGATGATGATCTTTTACTTTTTTGAAATCCCAAGATGTCTACTTCAATCCCTCTTTTGATCAATTTTGCTTTTGAAGATGATATCTTGATATTAAAGGTCTTGGCAAAAAGTGGCTTTTATTGACTTTCTAAAAATGGCCTATAATGTATGAACTTGTATCTTTCAAATGGTGCATTTCTTGGACTTGAGGGATGAAGAGAAGTTGTAGGGAATTGGATTATATTCAAAATGAGCTTTGGTTGGAAATTTTCTGATAAATTATGAGAAAGTTATGCTTGGTTAAAGTTTGGTTGACTTTTCCTATAGAAACCCTAATTTGCTATTTTTGACTTTTGATGAATTAGGAGCATTTCTTAAGGAATCATGATCAACCCTTGATTAAATTATGGATATCACTTCAAAATGTTTATGTTGACCAAAAATATTGAAGTTTGATTGTATATAGGTCACATTTGACTTTTGACCAAGCAGAGTTGATTTTACAATACTTGTGCAATTGTCTGAGCAAACTTATTGAGCAAAGCATAAAACATGGCATGGATGATCTTGAGTACATGTTAGGACCATGGGAAGCATTGGAGACCATTGGAGCTCAAACACCTTGGTGAAAATGAAAACCCTAGTTGGGGGCTCATTGCCTTAGGAGGAGAATTTGCCTGATCAATTCTTGGGCATCCTTGGGGCAAGTTGAAGATCTCAATAGGCATGTGTTGAGTAAAACGAGAGGGAAAATTTTGGGGTATAACAGTTTCCCCTGTTCAATCTTCTAAAACTTGAAAATATAGATTGGCTTGTATTCCTTTCGTGATCGGAAGGTGGAAGATGATTGAACACTAGAGTGCCCAGAAATTTGCACTCGTCTGAAATGATACCTGGTTGTGTAGGTAATATCAGGAATGGGCTTATAGATGCCATTTGGAAAAGATGATAGGAGACTGTCGGAGATGGGCTTAAAGATGCCATCCAAAATAGATGCTGACTTCTTAAGAATTCTCTTTGTGGGGATTCCTGCTCCTGCTGTCTGAGGAGGAGTCCGCTGGGAAATGTTTCTCAGGGGAATAGAGTCTAGGCGCCTCAGTTGTCCATTACTCTACTGGGGAGTCATCTCTTGATTGAAGAGACTGAAATAAACTGCCATTTGGTCAGGATCCATCCTTTGCAGTGACTTGCTGAGGATGATAAGGCCGAGTGCCATCTGGTCGTATTCCAGGCTTCACAGTGACTTACCGGGGAAATGAGATTAAACTATTATCTGGTCGTGCTCCAGGCTTCACAGTAACTCAAACTATTATCTGGTCGGAATCCAGGCTTTAGTGACATGAACAAATTAAGCTGTTATCTGGTCGGGTCCAGGCTTCAACTTGAATATGAGGCATACTGTTATCTGGTCGTACCCAGGCTTAGGTAGTTTGAAGAAATTAAGTTGTTATCTGCCGGGTCCAGGATTTAACTTGAATCTAAGGTATACTATTATCTGGTTGAGTCCAGGCTTCATAGTAATTGACAGAATAAACTTCTATCTGGTCGGATTCCAGGCTTTGTAGTGTTTGAAGTAGTTAACTGTTATCTGGTCGTATTCCAGGCTTCGCAGCAACTTAAACCGTGATATGGTCGAAACCCAGGCTTTACAGTGTCTGAAGAAGTGAACTACTATCTGGTCGGATTCCGGGCTTCGTAGTACCTTATACTATTATTTGGTCTAAACCCAGGTGTGATCGGTGGAAATAGAACTGACTGTCTGAAATGCTGGTTCGCGAAATGTCAGGGTAAGCAAGAGTTGCCACCGTCTTTTATTTTCTACAACATGGAAAGGACAAAAGCACAGCAAAATTCCTTATGAGAATGTTTCTCGGTTCGGGAGGTAGATTTATAGAAAGGGAAGGTGTTAGCACCCTTTCTATCCGTGGTTATCCACGGGCTCTTAGGTACTTGCTCTTATGTTTTAAAAAATGTTTTGCTTTTCAAATGTGGGTGTGTTTTGAAAAAAAGTTTCATTGAAAAAGTTTCTAAGTAACTCTTGTATCTGTCCTCAAGAGTGTATGAAAAATTTGTTTTGAAATCTTTTTAGAAAGTGTCAGTGTGAAAAGTATTTTTGTTTGTTTTTTTGAGAAGGAGAGCAAGTACCCATGATTCATCTACCTACCCTAAGGAATTAGGCTGTGTAAAAGTCCTTTAGATAGTGCCATCCCACCATTGAGAGGTAGGTAGCACCATCGTTGGAGGTGTTCGGGTCAATTCTATTTTAGGGACAGTGTGGTCACCGAAGCAATAGTAGGACACCTTAGAAGTAACCCTAATGTCCTAGATCCTTTTATCCAAGGCAACCGTTTCGAGGCAACTGGATCTTTAGACATAAGGGCGACCGCTAAAACACCCTATACTTGACGACCACGTTCGAGGCAACGAGTGAGGCGTACCCTAGAAGTGGCATGTGCTTTGTGTGTTGTTTTCATGTTAACATCTATCTTTGATCATGCAATTGTGAGCTAAGAGTTGTTTTTAGTTTTCATACATTCTTTCATGCATTTTAACAGTTAGGAGTGCGGAAAATAAAATACGGAAAGGTAAAGCTACGCTATTACAAGGCGCAGGTCTATACATCGCCAAAAACATAACCCGTTTTGATAAAATGCGGAAAGTAAAGAAAGCGATAAACCTAATTACTATTACATTCTTGGAAGCAGTTACATAAGTAATCAAAATAAATAATAACGTGCAAACGAATTAAATTGGACGTACTAGGGTTTTGACCCTTTTGAGAAATTATGAGTTTTTTTGTCCTTTGCTTGAAATTAAATTAAAATTAAACCTAATTATTTAATTAGTTATTTACAAGAAAGATGTTTTTTATGTTTTTTGTATTTAAGGATGAAAATAAAAAGGAATTAAAGGTTAAGAAAACCCTAGTTCTAAGTTTATTTTAATTATTAATAAAAAAGGTCAAAGTTAACCTAATTAACTAAATTATTTAATTTACATTTAATTATACAAAATAATAATAATAAATAATAATACTAAGAGAATGATAATGAGAAAATATGAATGAAAATTGTCAAACCCTAATTCTACATAATTTTATTTATTGATGAAAAAGATTAAAATTAAGCCTAAATTAAACTAAGTTAATTGTTAGTATTTATTTACAAAAATAATTATTAGTAAATTTAATAAATAATAAAAAATTATTTACAATTTTGTGATCTCTGAATTTATCATGAAAAATTAATTTGGTTATGAATTAATAATAATAATTAAATAATTAAAAGAATTAGAAGAAAAGAAAATAAAACAAAAATAGCAAACCAAGGGGGGTATGTTGACCCATGTGGAGGTGAATTTGTGAAATTCTGGCCCAAGAACACCAAGCCCCTTGTTGACTTTCATGATCAGGCGCTTGTTGGTTGACTGGGGAGCATGATAGTCCTCCTTTCTTGGCCTTCAGATTGTTGATCATGGCCACTTGGCATGTGGAGCGCTGAGGTTTATGGTGGACTATTGGACATACGCTGCATTGGAAGGTGTTAGAAAAAATATTAACGATGATATGGGGGACCTGGGAATCGTACCCAGGTCCCAACGATTGCAAGCCACGTCTCCAGCCACTCCACCATCATGTTGCGTTTGTAAACATTATGAGCAACAAATATAATATATGCAAAATAATAACCATGCTGGAAACAATGAAAAACACGTGTAGATTTGAATCCACCAACCACACGTCAACACGCCATCTACTTCTTCGTTTCACCTGCAGAAATATCAAACAGATAGCGGGGGTTTTAAACCCCCACAATATGGAAAAGAGAAAAATAGTGATTAGCGTTGCAGGTTATATAAAAAAAGCGCGAGGGTTGGGTTGAATTCGTCTGGCCTTGACGAATTCAACCATGTACGTTTCATGGTCCAATTTTTCTCATGCAGTAAAGCCCCAATTGAGAAGCTTGTAAACCCTAAATTTCTCCCATGGCAACTTGCGTTTCAGGGCATCTTAATGAAATTAAATCACACCAAAAGCTTCACCTGAATGCTATGATCACAAAACAATCAACAAAAGGTATTAAAAATGCATGAATCAAAGGTTATGATTTTGGAAGAAAAGTGATAAACCGTGAATCTGTTAGAGCATTCTCTTGAGCTTTAAGGCTTGTTCTTGATGGCAATGTGTTCCTGGAAGGTCCAACAACGTGATGGAATCAAGAAAAGGGTGTGAATTATCCTGTAAGTGAGAGTTCAGTTTTCAAATATTTCTTGAACTTTTGGAATTTGGTGGTATGGTTTCAGCAGCTTTTTCACGTTCTTAGGAATAGGGTTTGCTTCAGCATTTGTATGTGAAGAGAATTGGGTCAACTTTAGGCCCATAAATCCATTGTATTCAAGTTTCATTATGTGATTGCCAATCAAATCTTTTTCAATCTTTTTCTTTGATAAAACCTTGCCAATCATGGAGATTTTGATGTCTTTGAGGTGCACACGAATTTCCAGCTTTCCCTAGTCTTATTTGCATCACAAAAGATTTAAAAATTATATCTTTTGAATTTTCCTACAATTAAAATTAATTAAATGAATTAATATTAATAAAAATTCAATTAATTAATTAAAAATAAGAAAATAAATCAACTTAATCTTAATGGGTCGTGCATACGCCTTGGTTAAAGATTCAATAAGGAATTTGAGGCCCATTAGCAAAAATGAAGTTTTTTAGGCAAAGTTGACTTTTGCAAATTCCCAAAAATTTCCCAACTTCTCCAACGCATATCTTGCTCAATTTTGAAGCTATGAACATGTTCTTGGACATTTTGGAAATGTCTTGAAGTCCTCTAACCAATGCCTTTGGTCCCATGTCATTTTGATTTACCAATCTCAAGTTATGGTCTTTGACTTAAAGTGCCTTTTTGTTGACTTTTGAAAATGACCTATAATGTAGAAATTGATAACTTTTTGTGAGAGCATTTCTTGGACTTGGAATGTGAAGATGAGTTGTAGGAAATGTCATCCCCTTCAAAATTAGCATTGGATAGGATTTTTCTGATGAACCATGAAAAAGTTATGCCTTGGTCAAGTTACATTTGACTTTTCAGCTGTCCCAAAATAGAAACTTTTGGCATCTTGATGAGTTTTGAGCCATTCTTGTGGAATCATGATCAAGACTTGATCAAATGATGATTGTGGATTCAAAATAAGATGTTGACCAAAAATTTTGACTTTTGACTGTCAAATGACCGTTTTGCCCCTGCAGTTGATTGTGAAGCAATTAGGGCTTTTGACTGTGCAATTTGTCACTATGAGTCTTGAAAATTGACATATAGATGCTTGGCAATGTATATGGGCCTATGGGACTTGATTGAGCCCTTGAAAACCTCAACTTCCTTGCAAGAACCAAAACCCTAATTTTGACTGTGTTAGGAGGCAATTGGACTGTGCAACCCTTGAGAGATTTTGAACCATTTGGAGATTGATCTTGGCAAATCTTGAAGAATATGGGAGGGCAAATTTTGGGGTACAACAGTTTCCCCTGTTCAATCTTCTTAGACCTGAGGATGTAGATTGGCTTGCGTGCCTTTCGTAATCCGAAGGTGGAAGATGATTGAACACTGGAGTGCCCAGAAATTTGCACTCACATAGTAGAGTATCAACAGTGTAATGTCGGGAATGGGCTTACAGATGCCATTTGGAGAGATGATGGATAGGAGGATGGGCTTATAGATGCCATCTGGAGGTGTGTCAGAACCTTATCAGGAATGGGCTTATAGATGCCATTTGGAACTGTAATGTATAGTTGTGGAGATGGGCTTATAGGTGCCATCTGGAGGTGTCGATCGCGTAAGAGATTCCTTAGAGAGAACTTGCATACCTGAGAAAGAAAGATAATTACCTGGCCTGTTACAGGGATTGATCTTCAAACTCTTTATGTAGATATGCCCTGGCTAGATACAGGTATCGAATCTACAAATAATCGCTCACAGACGTGCCCTGGCTAGATACAGGAATCGAATCCGGAACTTCAAAAGGTTGCTTACAGACGTGCCCTGGCTGGATACAGGTATCGAATCTAAAACAAACACTCACAAATATGCCTTGGCTAGATACATGAATCGAATCTGGAATTAGTCGTCAACAGATATGCCCTGGCTGGATACAAGAATCGAATCTTCAAACTCTTCAGACGTGCCCTGGCTAGATACAGGAATCGGGTCTGGAACTAGTCATCTACAGATATGCCCTGGCTGGATACAGGAATCGAATCTTCAAACTCTTCAGACGTGCCCTGGCTAGATATAGGAATCGGGTCTGGAATTAGTCGTCAACAGATATGCCCTGGCTAGATACAGGAATCGAATCTTCAAACTCTTCAGACGTGCCCTAGCTAGATACAGGAATCGGGTCCGGAATTAGTCGTCAACAAATATGCCCTGGCTGGATACAGGAATCGAATCTTCAAACTCTTCAGACGTGCCCTGGCTGGATACAGGAATCGGGTCCGGAATTAGTCGTCAACAGATACGCCCTGGCTGGATACAGGAATCGAATCTTCAAACTCTTCAGACGTGCCCTGGCTAGATACAGGAATCGGGTCCGGAATTAGTCGTCAACAGATATGCCCTGGCTAGATACAGGAATCGAATCTTCAAACTCTTCAGACGTGCCCTGGCTAGATACAGGAATCGGGTCCAGAATTTCTTCATGCAGATATGCCCTGGCTGGATATAGGTATCGAATCTACAATTAATCTCTCACAGATATGCCCTGGCTAGATACAGGTACCGAATCCGGAATTGCGACAGTTGATAGTAATCATCTTTGTATTGACATTTTTCCTGAAAAGGCAAAACATCAGTTGTATGCAATGTCATGATGTATGAAATGCGTGATTTTAAGATGTTCTCAAAAATAAATGAGATTTGTATAATGTGATGTGTATATGTATGTATAAAATGTGATGTTTGTGAATGTATTTTTTGTCTGGGAAATAAATCCTTGACGAATGCCGGGAGCCTGTTGAATCCTGGGCTGATGTCGAAGAGTAGAGTTCTCCACTTCCGCTGGGAATGATGATTGCAAGAATAAACCGGTAGGAGAAGGTGACTCCGTTGGGGAATAAACCTGATGGAGAGATTACTCTGCGGGGAAATTGCTCTGTGGGGAGAGAGGCTTTGCTGAGGTGCTGATGATAACTCCGCTGGGGATACCGTTGATAAGCTTTGTTAGAAGATTGATGAACTCCGCTGGGGATAGGAAGAACTTCGCCGAGGACGATCTTTCCGTGATAATTAGCTGAGCATAACCCAATTATAAGCTCTGATGGGGAATAACCTTTGAATAAAGTCGGGGAGGGATATATACTCTGCAGAGGATAAGCTTCCAGAATCTACTGGGGATAAGCTTCCTACTGGGGAGATTGATTCAACTCTCCTGGGGAGACTTTAGACTGTACTGGGGAATGGCTCCGCTGGATGTCTGTATTCCGCCGGGGAACAATCTTTATATCAAGACTGCCGGGGATGCTTGTTGAGGAATATCTGTACTCCGCTGGGGAATGTTGAGGTTTTCTGGGGATACTCTTTGATTCTTTAGGGCTGACAGTAGCCTAACTCTGCTTGGAGAGAGTGTTGCTGACTTGCTAGGGATACTGTGCCTTTTTAGCTGATGGTGGATGAACTCTGCTCGGGGGAGAGTATTGCTGCACCTTGTCTTACTCTACGGGGAGTGAAGGTATCTTGGTTACGTTCTTCAGCTGAACCTACCTTGGTACCTTGGTGGACAGAGCAACTAGATCGCTTAGACAACTCATTATTGCCCCTGTTTCTGACGTCACCTGTAATTAGTCCTTTGTTTCGTATGTAAATATTTATGAGTTAGCAATTAGTGTCAAATGCATATATCAAAACTGAACACTGGACGTTCTTCGTAAGACAAAACAAAAAAAAGGAAAAAAAATTGGCAATTTGTCTGGAAAAGTGATTTTGTATTGATTTTTGGATTTTGCATGTAAATAGGCGTTTACGTACAAGAGGCTGACTTCCTAGTAAGAGAACGCCGCCGAACAACAGAGTTTATACATTTTGAAAAGAAAACAAAACAGCTATGTGAAAAATAATCCCACTGGGTTTCAACTCTGCTATTGCCTTTATGTCTTCAAGCGTCTCATCACTTGGCTGCTTAGTTAAAGATGAAGTTGAATGATTGATGTCGTCTGAGCCTGATAGTTGATGCCGGATTCTGGATGCAAGGTGATCCAATGAGACATAGTATTACGCTTTATCCCTAACTTTGTCCTGGACCGCCCTTTCGGGTTTTCAGTCCACCGGGAAACCCATTTTTGCCCAAGCTGCCTTTTCAGGTTTTCGACTTGCCGGGTGTACAGATTTTTTTCATTTCATCCCTTATTTTTGCCCGAACCCTTTTGGTTCGCCAGGAAGCCCTTATTTTTGCCTAGGTGTGTCAACCTAGCGGGTCTTTTATTCATGCGTAGTATCTTTTTACTATGTATGCATTGGCGGGGTGAGGAAGGTCGTCACCATCCATGGTGGTTAGAATCATAGCTCCTCCTGAGAATATATGTTTAACCACAAATGGCCCTTCGTACGTAGGGGTCCATTTGCCCCTGGGATCACTTTGAGGAAGAATGATGCGCTTGATTACCAGGTCTCCGACTTGATACTCTTGTGGTCTGACTTTCTTGTTAAATGCTCTGATCATCCGTTTTTGGTACGTTTGACCATGACAAATAGCAGTGAGTCTCTTTTCGTCAATTAGGTTTAATTGATCAAGTCGAGTCTGGATCCAGTCATCTTCGTTCAAATCTGCATCCTTCATTATCCGGAGAGAGGGTATCTGGACTTCTATGGGCAAGACTTCCTCCATGCCATAGACCAAGGAAAAGGGAGTTTCCCCTGTTGACGTCCTTGCTGAGGTACGGTACCCATGAAGAGCAAACGGTAACATCTCGTGCCAATCTTTGTAGGTCATTGTCATCTTCTGCACAATCTTGTTGATATTCTTATTCGCTGCTTCTACAGCCCCGTTCATCTTCGGCCGGTAAGGAGAAGAGTTGTGGTGCCGTATTTTGAATTGCTCGCAGAGCTCGGTGATCATCTTGTTGTTAAGATTGGTACCATTGTCCGTAATGATCCTCTCCGGGACGCCGTATCGACAGATCAGGTTTTGCCGAATGAACCGTGCCACGATGCTCTTGGTTACCGTAGCGTAGGAAGCTGCTTCAACCCACTTCGTGAAGTAATCAATCGCTACTAGGATGAAGCGATTCCCGTTGGTTGTCGTAGGTCTGATCTCGCCGATCATATCAATACCCCACATTGCAAAGGGCCAAGGTGCTGTCAAGATGTTCAGAGGAACTGGAGGAATGTGCACCTTATCAGCATAGATCTGGCATTTGTGACATGTCCGAGAATGTTGATAACAGTCGGCTTCCATTGTGGACCAGTAATATCCTGCCCGGAGGATTTTCTTCTCCATAGTATGTCCCCTGGAATGCATCCCGAAGGTACCTTCATGTAGCTCTGCCATGATCCTTTCTGCTTCAGTCTTATCCACACAACGCAGTAAGGTTGAATCATGGTTTCGCTTGTATAGAATGTCGTTACTGAGGAAGAACTTTGCTGCGAACCTTCTCAGAAACTTCTTGTCATTAATGGATGCACCCTCGGGGTATTCTTGAGCTTCCAAGTACCTTTTCACTTCATAATACCATGGTTTTTCTGTTACCTCTTCAGCCTCAAGATCACAACAGTATGCGGGTTCGTCCAATTTCCAGATAATGATCCGGGGAGCCTCGTTGTCCCATTTGACTTTGAACATAGAAGACATCGTATCCAGCGCGTCCGCCAATTGATTCTCCTCTCTGGGGAAGTGTTCAAAAGTTATCTCCGTGAAATGGGGGATCAATGTCAACACATACTCCTTGTAAGGAATAAGATTTGGGTGTTTCGTATCCCACTCGCCTTTGATCTGATTGATCACGAGAGCGGAATCTCCGAAGACACTCAGAAACTTGATCCTTAGGTCAATCGCAGCTTGAAGACCCATAATGCATGCCTCATACTCCGCCATGTTTTTGGTGCAGTTGAAACATAACCGAGCGGTGAACGGAGTATGAGAGAAATTAGGAGATGTGATCACAGCACCGATGCTGTTACCCAAAGCGTTTGAGACTCCATCAAAGTGCATAGACCATCGGGATCCCTCCTCAGGTCCTTCATCCGGTCCGGGCACTTCGCAATCAGTCACTACCATGATGTTCTCGTTTGGAAATTCAAAGTTCATCGACTGGTAATCGTCCACTGCCTGGTGTGCCAAATGGTCTGCCAATACGCTTCCTTTGATTGCTTTCTGAGTCGTGTACTGGATGTCGTATTCTGTCAAGATCATCTGCCATCTTGCTATTCTTCCGGACAAGATGGGCTTTTCGAATATGTACTTGATTGGATCCATCTTTGAAATCAACAGAGTGGTGTGAGTCAACATATATTGTCTCAGCCGGCGAGCAGCCCATACCAAAGCGCAGAAAGTTTTCTCAAGCAGTGAGTATTGGGTCTCACAGTCGGTAAACTTTTTGCTAAGGTAATAAATGGCGTGCTCTTTTCGGCCAGACTCGTCATGCTTCCCCAGCACACACCCCATTGAGTTGTCAAGTACTGTCAAGTATAGGATTAGAGGTCTCCCTTCAACCGGTGGAATAAGAATGGGTGGTTCTTGGAGATACTCTTTGATTCTCTCGAAAGCGGCCTGACATTCGTTGTTCCAACGTACCACTTGATCTTTCTTCAGCAGCTTGAAGATTGGTTCACAGGTAGCAGTTAGATGTGAGATGAATCGGGCAATGTAGTTCAGCCGTCCTAGAAAGCCTCTTACTTCTTTTTTTGTCTTGGGAACTGGCATCTCTTGTATGGCTTTCACTTTGGAAGGGTCCACTTGAATACCTTTGTCGCTCACGACGAAACCTAGCAGTTTTCCAGATCTCACCCCGAAGGTGCACTTGTTCGGGTTCAACCTCAGCTTGTACAACTTCAGACGGTCAAACAGCTTCTGTATATGATCAAGGTGTTCCTCCTCAGTTTGGGACCTTGCAATCATATCATCGACATATACTTCAATCTCATGATGGATCATGTCATGAAATAAAGCAACCATGGCACGTTGGTAGGTTGCCCCAGCATTTTTCAACCCAAAAGGCATGACCTTGTAGCAGAAGGTGCCCCAATGGCTAACAAAAGTGGTCTTCTCCATATCTTTAGGAGCCATCTTGATTTGATTATATCCGGAGAAACCGTCCATGAAGGAGAACACCTTATGCTGAGCAGTATTGTCAACCAGGACGTCGATATGAGGCAGAGGGAAATCATCCTTGGGGCTGGCCCTGTTTAAATCCTTGTAATCAACACACATTCGGACCTTACCATTCTTCTTCGGCACCGGAACCACGTTGGCAACTCACTGAGGGTAAGAAGTCACTGCTAGAAAGCCGGCATCAAATTGTTTCATAACCTCAGCTTTGATTTTCTCGGACATCTCTGGACGCATACGAAGGACCTTTTGTTTAACCGGAGGGCATTCTTCCTTGGTAGGCAGGTGATGAACTACAATATCGGTATCTAACCCCGACATGTCTTCGTAAGACCAGGAAAAGATTTCCATATAATCATGCAACATCTGAATCAGCCGTTGTTTCACACTAGCCTCTAGATTGGCACCAATCTTGACTTCCTTCCTGTCTATCTCCGTACCCAGATTTACCGTTTCCACTGGCTCTTCATGTGGCTGAATAACCCTCTCTTCCTGGAGTAACAGTCTTGCAAGCTCGCCAGGCACTTCACAATCATCTTCACCTTCGTCTTCGTCTAAGTTGATCGGATTTTCGAAGTTATAACTGGCAGTAGCAGAGTCGTTACCAGTGAGATCCAGAGTGGATTGGAACCTGTATAGGTGAGTGTGTGTAAATATAGCTGTTTTGCGATATATAAAGAAAGAAAGGGAGAACAAGATTTGAAATGCAAAAAACGTCCAATGTTTTTATTCATGATATATGGAAATGACAAATAATAAACCCTCACAAATGAAACCACGGTGCCCCGGGTAAGACACCGGGCCATAAAGTTTCAAATTATTGTTCGTTACAAAATAAAAAACAAAGGAGTTCATTATTGAGTAACAAAAGTAACAGGTACGAAGTCTTTTGCAGTCCAGTTGCTTGGTCCACCATTGGTTGTTGGATAGATCCAGCTGTCGAATTCAGATTCTTCTACTTCGTCCTCAATAGCATTCACTCCCGGGTTGGTGATGAATACGGGAGGTTTTCCAGTCTTTGCCTTACGCACAGCCTTCTGAGCCTCTGCAGTGAAACCCAGCCCGAACTTGTCAGTCTTCAGAGTAAAATCAGGAAGTCTGCCCCAGTTCGCGCACTCACCCTTCTCAATCACAGCCCGGGCATCCTTTAAGGAAGCCATCTTCAAAGGAGGATCTTCTATCACAGTTTCTGCATCTGCCAGTGTCTGAGGCACCTCTTCAAAATGTTGAAAGGGGGTCTCAATGAACTCCCCATCCATCTCTATGTATCGGAACGAGTTAAGATGGCTGACCATGTATTCTTCTTCCCCCTGCACTGTAACAATCTTCCCCTTGACTGGGTACTTCAGCTTCTGATGTAACGTGGAGGTTACAGCTCCAGCCTTGTGGATCCACGGGCGACCCAACAAACAAGAATAGGACGGTCGAATGTCCATCACATAGAATGTTGAATCAAAGACTTGAGAACCAACCCTGATCGGAATGTCCACTTCGCCATGTACCATCCTCTTCGACCCGTCAAAGGCCCGGACAATAATGTTACTCGGCTTGAGCTCTAAACCCTCATAGTCCAACCTGTCTAGAGCTTTCTTGGGTAGTACATTCAACAAAGAACCAGTGTCAACTAGCACATGGGCAAGATTAGTGCCCCTGCATTCAATGGAGACATGCAGGGCGTCATTATGGTTCTTTCCCTTAGCGGTCAGATCATCATCAGAGAAACCCAACCCGTTGTCAGCAGTTAGGTTGGCCACACAATCAGTAAATTGATCAGCAGACGTTTCTTGTGGCACATGGGCCGTCTTCAGGAAGGAAATCAGGGCCTTGGCATGGGCCTCTGAACACAACAACAATGACAACATATAAATCTTAGAGGGGGTGTTCCCCAGCTGCTCAACGACGTTGAAATCACTCTTCTTGATAATCTTAAGGATTTCTTCCATCTCTTGCTGGGAAGCTTCAACAGTGGTCGTCTTTGGTGTCTCTGTACGGGCAGGCACATCAGTAGCAATCCCCTTGCCCCGAGCGTCAGATGACTCGGCAGCAGGGGTAGAAACTTGATCAGGAGGGGAAACAGGCACACTGGCAGGTGTGATAACAAGAGGTCTCTGAATAGCCGGAGGTGCAATATCTGGCGAGAATAGCCTACCACTTCGAGTGACTTTGGCAGGACCGGTGATGTTACTGATGTCGGTGCTAGTATTGAACTCTTGTTTTACTCCGAGCACATAAACATCTTCCCCATAGTGCCATGGGACAGCTTTGTCAGATTTATAGGGGAGGGGCCCCGGAACAGTGATGGTTATAGGAGCAATCTTGTGAACAGGCATAATTTGGACAGGCTTCCTCGGGAGAGCCTTGGTAGGATTGTTGAAAATGGTGACAACGGATACTTCTTCAGTAGGGACAATGGGAACAACAATCTTCTTGAACAAGTTCTCTTTGCTATCCATCAGGTTTTGGACGCCTGACTTCAGCAAAGGACAACCAGCAGGTGAAACAGCACACAGAAGGCAACCTTTACTACATCCCGGAAATAAACCGGCTAGCAACAGGTTCCTTTTGACAGACAACAACAGAGTAAAAATATCATCCACAGAGGCTACATACGGGTCTTCTTCCACTGCATTCACTCCATGTTGGAGCATGGGAGCAGTCACAACATTGGGCCCTACGGGCGCCTCGAACTATATTTCCTTAGCATCAATAAGGTCCTGAACCTTATTCCTTAGAGCCCAACAATCGTCAGTAGAATGCCCCGGGCTATCAGAGTGATAAGCACAGCGGGCGTTGGGGTTGTATTTCGGAGACGTTGTGTTTACCATCTTCGGAGCTTCTTTGACAGTTACCAGATTGGTTGACAGCAGTTGCGGAAATATCTGAGAGAGGGTCATACTGAGCCGAGTGTACTTCCTTTTGGGTCTCTCACCCCTTGGTTGTTGTATTGCTGATGAGCAGCAGCAGGCTTAGAAATAACCACCGCGTTGACAGCTTGGCGGCGTTCCGGTTTATCTTGTCTTCTGGGACCATACACATCACTAGCTTCCTTCTTGAAAGGCTTCTTTTCAGAACTTGAGGATGCACCTTTCTGTATCTTCCCCGACTTCATACCGGCTTCTATCCTCTCACCAGTCAGAATGAGATCTGTAAACCCTGCAGAAGAATTACCAATCAGGTGGTTGAAGAACGGCCCAGACAGGGTCCCTAAGAACATGTCCACGAGCTCACGGTCAGTTAAAGGTGGTTGCACCCTGCCAGCCAGGTCTCTCCACTTCTGCGCGTACTCCTTAAAACCTTCTCCCGATCCTAGCGACATACCCTGGAGTTGGGTACGTGTAGGAGCGAGGTCGGCATTGTACTGATACTGCTTAAAAAATGCAGTAGCCAAGTCCTCCCAGTTTCGAATACTGGCTCCATCCAGCTGATAGAACCACTCGAGTTGAGCCCCTGAAAGGCTATCCTGGAAGAAATGGATCCACAGGTTCTTGTCTGCAGTGTACGGTTGGATCTTCCGCACATAGGATCTGAGATGCAGTTTAGGGCAGGAAACCCCGTCATACTTCGCAAAAGAAGGTGCCTTGAACTTGTGTGGGATTACCACCCCAGAAGATAAACCCAAATCTCCAAAATCTAACCCAGGCACATGTTGAATCTCCATAGCACTCAGACGGTCCTCTAGTTGCTTGTACCTGTCCTCAGCTGGAGGGTACTGTTCATCATTATAATCTGTCTCATTGTCAGAGACCACAGGACTAGGGACCCCTCCCCCTTGAGGACTGCCTTTCCCTACAAAGGAAGCAGCTTGATCAACCACATATTGCAATGTATTACCAAACCTCCGTCCAGAGTTAAACAACACAGTCCTCCCCTTCTTCTTCTTCTTCATAAGAAGGTCTTTCAATTCCTGTTGACCCTGGGCCAAGCTCATGACCATCTCTTGAAACTGGGCGTTATGGGCCTGGAGGGCCTTGATGGCTTGTTCGGTAGATGATTCAGGATTCATGATGATTGCTGAAATAAACAGCGAAGAAGATTAAGCAACCTGTAAAAAGGAGTACCTGCTATGCACATGATGCATGATATGCTATTTATGCAATGCATTCAAGGGTTCGAAAGTTCAAATTCGTTGTAGACAAAAAGGAACACACGTTATATTAAGAAATAATCTGTTCAGTACATCAGGGCCTCATGGGCAAAACATTACAAAATAATTAATCCCAAAAGACACTACGCATCCTCTTTGGAGCTATGTAAGTGTTGAGAGTCTTTTCCTCGTGAAGCAGACGGGTAAGCTCCAAGACCTTCTTCTCACTGGCATGTAGACTGGCTTCAAGAGAATTCCGTTCTTCCTTGAGTTGGACCCAGCTCTTCTGCATTTCTTCCCAGGATGTAGGCATGTCAGGATGTTGAATGGTGTACGGGACCTCTCCTTCTAAAACTGGCTCTTTGATCACAGGGAGAACATGAGGATATGGCATCACCAGCTTCTGGGAGCGGGCTCGTACCCACTTGAGATAAGGCTCAAAAGGGATGGAGTTCTTGTGCCCCAGTGTCTTGCTATCTACCCTGTTAGGCATCCTCCAAGCTCTGATGAATCTCTGGCGAAGTCCTTGTGCATCGTTGTCGAAGTCAAAAACTATGTCAGGAATCAACATGTCATGAGGGCCATCCCTCCGAGCATATCCAAACTGTCTCAAAGCCAGGCACGGGTTGTAAGTAATGCCTCCTCTGATTCCAAGTAAAGGAACATTTGGAAACTCTCCGCAATGATCGATGATAGTGACATTCTCTCTGGACCGAGGACACCAATGTATATCAGTATGTGTAAGAGTCATTAACCGTTGTGACCACCTCAAACCCCGCTCGTTCTTCAAAACTGATTGTGGAAGGTGCGAAATAAACCACTTTGCCAGGAGAGGAGTGCAGCACATGAGAACACCTCTTTTTCTCATGGTTCGAGTGTAACATGAGTGGAGGATGTCCCCAAGCAACGTAGGTATGGGATTCCTGGACATGAAGATCTTGACAGCATTGATATCTATAAGCTGATCTGGATTCGGAAACAACACCAACCCATAGACAAGGAGTGCCACAACTTCTTCAAAGGCTCGTAGGTCAAGGGAATTCCAACATTCTTGGGCCTTCTCAAACAGAAACTTTTCCAAGAATCCTTTGATACCACTTCTGACTTCCCAATGTCCCTTGATGTCAGATGGTTGCAGACATAATGCTTTAGCTACCTCTTCAAGTTTGGGTTCCCTTTCCGTACCGTTGTAGGGTAGTTGATTAAGAATAGGAACCTTCAGCAGCTGAGAAAACTCTTCCAAAGTAGGCACCAATTGATAATCCGGGAAAGTAAAACAATGGTGCAAAGGGTCAAAGAACTGGAACAACACTTTCACCATATCCTCTTCAATGTTGGTGTTGACCAAGCTGATGAGTCTACCATGCCTTTCACTGAAAGAAGAGTTCTCGGGAATCCTGGATGTAAGTTCCTTAAGCTGAGGAGGGACCCTTACAAGGTTGACCTGAATTGTCTTTCTGCGGATAGTTTCCATATCCTACAAAACAAGAACAAAGATGAAGATTCGAACCCTTGAAGTGGTTAGTAAATGCATATGATGCTTTATGATGCTATGATGTTATGATAAAAGCACACCACAAGTATTCACAAAAGGCAAACATGATAAGGCACACAAGTCACACCAGACAGCCCTTAAAGTTTAGGCCAGCATGAGGTCTAGGTACTACCCCCTTGAAGTTGGTGGGTTCAAAACCTGTCCTATCAAAAGTAACCGGGTTCTAAGGAGCTCAATATCATTGGGTTGTTTTCTATGTTCATTGTTTTGATTTAGCCACTGAACGGGCGACCAAAATATTCCAAGAAAACGACCCTCAATGAGTGTAGTATCGAGTATCAACCAACTTCTGACTGCACCAAAGTCGGTCATCTCACTACCCCTAAAGAGGCCAGGATGGTTCAATTAAGGTTCCTAAGGCCAGTTGATGTTTCACGACACCATGCGGCGGCCCCGTACTCTCCTTGACTTGACTCAAGGGTTACCGGTACTCACCAAAGTGCCACATCAACGTAGCAACTGCTTCAACCGTGTCGGTATACCCCGCACAGTTCCCTCACAGTTTGTTGCTACTTCTAGGAAGGTATCCCCCAGATCCGGGTTAGGATCTATGAAACTCCCAAAACAGGCCCACAATGTTAAATCAAGCAAAGCAAGCAATAGAAAACATAAGTATGATCTAATCCTAAGGTACACCTCACTTTTAAATAGTCCCCAGCAGAGTCACCGGTTCTGTGATCGGTGGAAATAGAACTGACTGTTTGAAATGCTGGTTCGCGAAATGTCGCGGTAAGCAAGAGTCGCCACCGTATTTTATGTTCTCCAACATGGAAAGGACAAAAGCACAGCAAAATTCCTTATGAGAATGTTTCTCAGTTCGGGAGGTAGATTTATAGAAAGGGAAGGTGTTAGCACCCTTTCTATCCGTGGTTATCCACGGGCTCTTAGGTACTTGCTCTTATGTTTTAAAAAATGTTTTGCTTTTCAAATGTGGGTGTGTTTTGAAAAAAAGTTTCGTTGAAAAAGTTTCTAAGTAACTCTTGTATCTGTCCTCAAGAGTGTATAAAAAATTTGTTTTGAAATCTTGTTAGAAAGTGACAGTGTGAAAAGTATTTTTGTTTGTTTTTTTGAGAAGGAGAGCAAGTACCCATGAGTCATCTACCTACCCTAAGGAATTAGGCTGTGTAAAAGTCCTTTAGATAGTGCCATCCCACCATTGAGAGGTAGGTAGCACCATCGTTGGAGGTGTTCGGGTCAATTCGATTTTAGGGACAATGTGGTCACCGAAGCAATAGTAGGACACCTTAGAAGTAACCCTAATGTCCTAGATCCTTTTATCCGAGGCAACCGTTTCGAGGCAACTGGATCTTTAGACATAAGGGCGACCGCTAAAACACCCTATACTTGACGACCACGTTTGAGGCAACGAGTGAGGCGTACCCTAGAAGTGGCATGTGCTTTGTATGTTGTTTTCATGTTAACATCTATCTTTGATCATGCAATTGTGAGCTACGAGTTGTTTTTAGTTTTCATACATTCTTTCATGCATTTTAACAGTTAGGAGTGCGGAAAATAAAATACGGAAAGGTAAAGCTACGCTATTACAAGGCGCGGGTCTATACATCGCCAAAAACATAACCCGTTTTGATAAAATGCGGAAAGTAAAGAAAGCGATAAACCTAATTACTATTACATTCTTGGAAGCAGTTACATAAGTAATCAAAATAAATAATAACGCGCGAACGAATTAAATTGGACGTACTAGGGTTTTGACCCTTTTGAGAAATTATGAGTTTTTTTGTCCTTTGCTTGAAATTAAATTAAAATTAAACCTAATTATTTAATTAGTTATTTACAAGAAAGATGTTTTTTATGTTTTTTGTATTTAAGGATGAAAATAAAAAGGAATTAAAGGTTAAGAAAACCCTAGTTCTAAGTTTATTTTAATTATTAATAAAAAAGGTCAAAGTTAACCTAATTAACTAAATTATTTAATTTACATTTAATTATACAAAATAATAATAATAAATAATAATACTAAGAGAATGATAATGAGAAAATATGAATGAAAATTGTCAAACCCTAATTCTACATAATTTTATTTATTGATGAAAAAGATTAAAATTAAGCCTAAATTAAACTAAGTTAATTGTTAGTATTTATTTACAAAAATAATTATTAGTGAATTTAATAAATAATAAAAAATTATTTACAATTTTGTGATCTCTGAATTTATCATGAAAAATTAATTTGGTTATGAATTAATAATAATAATTAAATAATTAAAAGAATTAGAAGAAAAGAAAATAAAACAAAAATAGCAAACCAAGGGGGGTATGTTGACCCATGTGGAGGTGAATTTGTGAAATTCTGGCCCAAGAACACCAAGCCCCTTGTTGACTTTCATGATCAGGCGCTTGCTGGTTGACTGGGGAGCATGATAGTCCTCCTTTCTTGGCCTTCAGATTGTTGATCATGGCCACTTGGCATGTGGAGCGCTGAGGTTTATGGTGGACTATTGGACATGCGCTGCATTGGAACGTGTTAGAAAAAATATTAACAATGATATGGGGGACCTGGGAATCGAACCCAGGTCCCAACGATTGCAAGCCACGTCTCCAGCCACTCCACCATCACGTTGCGTTTGTAAACATAATGAGCAACAAATATAATATATGCAAAATAATAACCATGCTGGAAACAATGAAAAACGCGCGTAGATTTGAATCCACCAACCACACGTCAACACGCCATCTACTTCTTTGTTTCACCTGCAGAATTATCAAACAGATAGCGGGGGTTTTAAACCCCCACAAACTGGAAAAGAGAAAAATAGCGATTAGCGTTGCAGGTTATATAAAAAAAGCGCGAGGGTTGGGTTGAATTCGTCTGGCCTTGACGAATTCAACCATGTACGTTTCATGGTCCAATTTTTCTCATGCAGTAAAGCCCCAATTGAGAAGCTTGTAAACCCTAAATTTCTCCCATGGCAACTTGCGTTTCAGGGCATCTTAATGAAATTAAATCACACCAAAAGCTTCACCTGAATGCTATGATCACAAAACAATCAACAAAAGGTATTAAAAATGCATGAATCAAAGGTTATGATTTTGGAAGAAAAGTGATAAACCGTGAATCTGTTAGATCGTTCTCTTGAGCTTTAAGGCTTGTTCTTGATGGCAATGTGTTCCTGGAAGGTCCAACAACGTGATGGAATCAAGAAAAGGGTGTGAATTATCCTGCAAGTGAGAGATCAGTTTTCAAATATTTCTTGAACTTTTGGAATGTGGTGGTATGGTTTCAGCAGCTTTTTCACGTTCTTAGGAATAAGGTTTGCTTCAGCATTTGTATGTGAAGAGAATTGGGTCAACTTTAGGCCCATAAATCCATTGTATTCAAGTTTCATTATGTGATTGCCAATCAAATCTTTTTCAATCTTTTTCTTTGATAAAACCTTGCCAATCATGGAGATTTTGATGTCTTTGAGGTGCACACGAATTGCCAGCTTGCCCTAGTCTTATTTGCATCACAAAAGATTTAAAAATCATATCTTTTGAATTTTCCTACAATTAAAATTAATTAAATGAATTAATATTAATAAAAATTCAATTAATTAATTAAAAATAAGAAAATAAATCAACTTAATCTTAATGGGTCGTGCATAAGCCTTGGGTAAATATTCAAGAAGGAATTTGAGGCCCATTAGCAAAAATGAAGTTTTTTAGGCAAAGTTGACTTTTGCAAATTCCCAAAAATTTCCCAACTTCTCCAATGCATATCTTGCTCAATTTTGAAGATATGAACATGTTCTTGGACATTTTGGAAATGTATTGAAGTCCTATAACCAATGCCTTTGGTCCCATGTTATTTTGATTTACCAATCTCAAGTTATGGTCTTTGACTTAAAGTGCCTTTTTGTTGACTTTTGAAAATGACCTATAATGTAGAAATTGATAACTTTTTGTGAGAGCATTTCTTGGACTTGGAATGTGAAGATGAGTTGTAGGAAATGTCATCCCCTTCAAAATGAGCATTGGATAGGATTTTTCTGATGAACCATGAAAACGTTATGCCTTGGTCAAGTTACAGTTGACTTTTCAACTGTCCCAAAATAGAAACTTTTGGCATCTTGATGATTTTTGAGCCATTCTTGTGGAATCATGATCAAGACTTGATCAAATGATGATTGTGGCTTCAAAATAAGATGTTGACCAAAATTTTTGACTTTTGACTGTCAAATGACCGTTTTGCCCCTGCAGTTGATTGTGAAGCAATTAGGGGTTTTGACTGTGCAATTTGTCACTGTGAGTCTTGAAACTTGACATATAGATGCTTGGCAATGTATATGGGCCTATGGGACTTGATTGAGCCCTTGAAAACCTCAACTTCCTTGCAAGAACCAAAACCCTAATTTTGACTGTGTTAGGAGGCAATTGGACTGTGCAACCCTTGAGAGATTTTGAACCATTTGGAGATTGATCTTGGCAAATCTTGAAGAATATGGGAGGGCAAATTTTGGGGTACAACACCAGGCTTCGCAGTGTATTTGAAGAAGTGAACTACTATCTGGTCGGATTCCAGGCTTCGTAGCATCTCATACTGTTATCTGGTCGAAACCCAGGCTTCATAGTGTCTTTGAAGAAGTGAACTACTATCTGGTCGGATTCCAGGATTCGCAGCACCTCATACTGTTATCTGGTCGAAACCCAGGCTTCACAATGTCTTCGAAGGAGTGAACTACTATCTGGTCGGATTCCAGGCTTCGCAGCACCTCATACTGTTATCTGGTCGAAACCCAGGCTTCACAGTTTTTTCAATCGGCATGGAAATCAGAGAGATCTTAGTGTCGATCTAATTGAACCAGAGAAGGTTTTGGATTAATTTTGACTAAAATGGAAATCAGAAGAATCTTAGCATTAATTATGCTGAACCAGACAAAAGTCTTGGAGTATCTTCATCTGGAATAGAAATCAGAGAGATCTTAGTGGCGATCTGAACCAGAGAAGGTCTTGTGAGGGCATCTTTCTGAGGAAGATCCTGAGATAACCCAGGGGATGAAGATTTGAAAGCTTCCAGAGATTATAAAGCTCTGTGGGGAATGAGAGGTCAAACTTTGATCATTTTACTCTGCGGGGACGAGGCTTCGTAAACTGCTGGGGACAAAAATAAACTCAACTGGAAATCATGGATTTCAAATTTTGGAAGAATTCTGCTGGAGAAGGTAATTCCTGCCTGGGAAAAAAACTGTAGAGACTAGGACTGGCTTTTAGACATTGCTTCGTTCCTTAAGCCATTAGCAATTGTCTTTCTGTTCTTTATGTAAATATTTGCAAACAGTAATCATATTCAATATGCATATGCCACAAATAATCACTAGACGTTTTTACAAAACAAAACAGAAAAATAGAAAACAAGTAGTTTTGACCTTTCAAGAACTGATGTGTATTGATTTTTGAAGTTTGCCTATAAAAGGCGTTTATATACAAGGAGACAGACATTCTAGTAAGAAAATACCGTCACAAGAAGGATTTATACAAATTTATATTCAAAGAGAAAATAACTATGTATAACGATCCCATTGAGTTTCAATTCTGCTATTGCTCTTATGCCTTTGAGTGTCTCATCTCTTCGCTGCTTGTCCGAAGTTGACTGGATTGATCGGTACCGCTTGAGTTTGATAGTCTGATACTGAAGTTGGATCGCAAGGTGATCCAGTGAGACATAGTTATACGCCTTAAATCCCTAATTTTTTCTTGGACGGCCCTTTCGAGTTTTCACTCCACTGAGATACCCTTTTTTGCCCAATCCGCCCTTTCGGGTTTTCGACTTGCCGGGTGTACATATTTTTTTGTTTTTATCCCTAATTTTTGCCCGAACCCTTTTGGTTCGTTGGGATGTCCCTATTTTTGCCTAGGCCAATCGACCTAGCGGGTCTTTAATCATGCGTAGTATCTTTTCACTATGTCCTCTTTCACAGGGTGGGGAAGGTCGTCACCATCCATGGTGGTTAGAATCATGGCTCCACCCGAAAATATGTTCTTGATTACAAATGGCCCTTCGTATGTGGGGGTCCATTTGCCCCTGGGATCACCTTGCGACAGGATAATGCACTTGATTAATATATCACTCGCTTGATATACCTGACGTCTGACCTTTTTGTTGAAAGCCTTGATCATCCGTTTTTGGTACATCTGACCATGACAAATAGCAGTAAGCCTTTTCTCATCAATCAGATTCATTTGATCAAGTCGAGTCTGGATCCAGTCATCCTTGTTTAAACCCGTATCCTTCATGATCCCCAGAGAAGGGATCTAGACCTCAATTGGTAGGACAACCTCCATACCATATACCCGAGAATAAGGTGTTGCCCCTGTTGACGTACGCGCTGAGGTGAGGTAACCATGAAGAGAAAATGGTAACATCTCATGCCAGTCTTTGTATGTCACCGTTATCTTCTGTATGATCTTTTTAATATTCTTATTTGCAACTTCAACAACGCCATTTATCTTCGGTCGGTAAGGGGAAGAATTATGATACTGGACCTTGAATTGTTTATAGAGTTCGGTGATCATTGTATTATTGAGATTTTTACCATTGTCAGTGATGATTCTCTCTGGAACACCGTACCAACAGATCAGGTTATGCTTGATAAACCGCGCCACAATATTATTGGTAACAGTAGCAAAAGAGGTAGCTTCGACCCACTTCGTGAAATAATCAATGGCTACCAGGATGAAGCGATGCCCATTGGAAGCGGTAGGTCTAATCTCTCTGATCATGTCAATGCCCCACATTGCAAAGGGCCAAGGAGCCGTCAAGATGTTCAAAAGAACCAGAGGTACATGCACCTTATCAGCATAGATCTGGCATTTGTGACAAGTTCGTTAATGCTGATAGCAGTTTGCTTCTATAGTGGACCAATAGTATCCTGCCCGTAGGATCTTTTTAGCCATGGTATGTCCACTAAAATGGGTTCCAAAGGCACCTTCATGTAATTCTTCCATAATCCTTTCCGCTTCGCTCTTGTCTATGCACCAAAGTAAAGTAGAGTCATGGTTGCGCTTGTAAAGGATTCCATTACTGAGGAAGAATTTCGCGGCGAACATTCTCTGAAACTTCTTATCATTGACAGATGCCCCCTCTGGATACTCTTGAGCCTCAAGATATCTCTTCACCTCATAGAACCAAGGTTTGTCTGCTCCTCCTTCCGTGTCGATCTCGTAGCAGTATGCTGGTTCATCAAATCTCTCAATAGTGATTCGAGGAGCCTCGTTGTCCCACCTGACCTTGAACATAGAGGACATGGTAGCTAGCACGTCTGCTAACTAATTCTCTTCTCATGGGAAATGTTCAAAGGTGACCTCTTCAAAGTGTGGAAGCAATGTCAGCACATGCTCTTTGTAAGGGATGAGATTTGGGTGTTTCGTGTCCCACTCGCCTTTGATTTTACTTATTACCAAAGCTGAATCCCCGAATACACTCGAGAACTTGATCCTTAGGTCAATAGAAGCTTTGAGACCCATGATACATGCTTCACACTCCGCCATGTTATTGGTACAGTTGAAACATAGTCTGGAAGTGAAAGGAGTATAATAGCCTTCAGGAGATATGATTACAACACCAATGCCATTACCGAGTGCGTTCGAAGCTCCGTCAAATACCATAGTGCATTGGGATCCTTCTTCAGGTCCTTCATCTGGTCCAGGTTCTTCATAGTCAGTTACTAGCATAATATTGTCATCCGAGAACTCAAAATTCATGGACTGGTAGTCATCCATGGCCCGATGAGCCAAATGATCAACTAATACACTCCCCTTTATTGCTTTCTAGGTCATGTATTAAATGTTGTATTCAGTTAGGATCATTTTCCATCTTGCTATTCTTCCGGATAGAGCGGGCTTCTCAAAGATGTATTTTATTGGATCTATCTTAGATATCAACAAACTAGTGTGGGTCAACATATACTATCTCAATCGGCGAGAAGCCCATGCCAAAGCGCAACAAGTTTTCTCAAGTAGTGAATATCGTGTTTCATAGTCGGTAAACTTTTTGCTAAGGTAGTATATTGCATGATATTTTCGACCAGCATCGTCATGCTGCCCCAACACACACCCCATTGAATTATCCAATATTGTTAAGTACATTATCAAAGGTCTTCCTTCAACCGGAGGCATCAGAATTGGATGCTCTTGAAGGTAATCCTTGATTCTTTCAAAGGCAGCTTGGCATTCGTCATTCCACTTTACCACTTGATCTTTCTTCAGAAGCTTGAAGATTGGCTCACAAGTAGCAGTTAGATGTGAAATGAACCTGGCAATGTAGTTCAAACGTCCCAAGAAACCCCTAACTTCCTTCTCAGTACGAGGAGTGGGCATCTCTTGTATAGATTTTACCTTTGCAGGGTCTACTTGAATACCTTTGTCACTGACAATGAAACTTAAGAGTTTACCAGACCTCACCCTAAAGGTGCACTTGTTCGGATTCAGTCTCAACTTGTACGTCTTCAACCTATCAAACAACTTTTGCAGATGATTGAGGTGCTCTTCATCATTTTGAGATCTGGCTATCATGTCGTCAACATATACCTCTATCTCGTGATGTATCATGTCATGGAACAAACCTACCATAGCTCGCTGATAGGTTTCCCCAGCATTCTTCAACCCAAATGGCATCACCTTGTAACAGAAAGTTCCCCAATGCGTGAGAAAGGTTGTCTTCTCCATGTCTTCAAGAGCCATCTTGATCTGATTGTACCTAGAGAAACCGTCCATGAAGGAAAAGATCTTGTGCTGTGCTGTATTGTCAACCAGAACTTCAATGTGGGGAAGAAAAAAGTTATCCTTGGGGCTTTCCCTGTTCAAGTCTCTGTAGTCCACACACATACGTACCTTTCCGTCCTTCTTAGGTACCGGCACCACATTGGCAACCCATTGGTGGTAAGAGGTGACAACTAAGAACCCAGTGTTGAACTGTTTCATAACCTCTGCTTTGATCTTCTCTGACATTTCAGGTCGCATGCGACAGACCTTCTGCTTTACCGGAGGGCAATCTTTTTTAGTTGGTAGTCGGTGAACCACGATATTTGTATCCAGTCCTGGCATGTCTTCATATGACCATGAAAAGATCTCGACATAGTCGTGCAACATTTGTATCAACCTATGTTTGACATTAAGCTCCAAATTTGCACCTATCTTGACTTCTTTCATGTCTTCCTCTGTACCCAAGTTTATTGTCTCAACTAGCTCTTCATGAGGATGCATAGCCCTCTCTTCCTGCTGTAACAGTCTAGCAAGTTCTCCAGGTACCTCACAATCTTCCTCACCTTCATTCTCAGCTTGGTTGATTAGATTTTTGAAGTTATAACTGGCAGTAGCAGAACTGTTATCAATGGGATCCAGAGTGGATATGGATCTGTAGTTGATACGTGAGTGTGTGTAAGAGCATAGCTGTATAGACAAAGTAAAAGGCGGAAAGGAAAAAACAGAGAGAGCAAAATTTGTATGCAAAAAAGTCCAATGTTTTATTGATGACATATGATAATGACATATAATAACCCTCACAAATAAACCATTGTGCCTCGGGTAAGACACAAGGCCATAAAGTTTATATTATTTATTACAAATCCGAAAAACAAGCAAGACAATTACTGCTGAACAAAAGTAATCGGCACAAAATCTTTGACCGTCCAGTTATTAGGTCTACCATTGCTAGTAGGGTAGATCCATTTGTCCATATCAAAATCCTCATCATTGTCTTCTATAGCATTGATCCCATGATTGCTAATGCGTAGGGAAGGTCCTCCAGCCCGAGCACGTCGAACAACCCTTTGAGCTCCTGAAGTAAAGCCCAAACCAAATTTGTCAGTTTTGTAAGGGAAATCAGGGAGCTGCCCCCAAATGGTACACCCACCTTCTTCAACTACTGCTCTGGCGTCCTTGAGAGAAGCCATCTTCAAGGGAGGTCTGGTGATCTTTGGCACAATGGTAATAGTCTTAGTTGATGCCATAGTCTGGGGAACCTCTTTAAAATTTTGACAACGGGTCTCTATGAACTCGCCGTCCATTTCTACATACCTGAAAGAGTTCAGATGGCTTACCATGTACTCCTCTTCACCAGGCACGGTGACAATCTTTCCCTTCACTGGATACTTCCACATTTGGTGCAGCGTAGAAGTAACGGCTCCAGCTTCATGGATCCAAGGACGACCCAACAAACAAGAATAAGATGGCCTGATATCCATCACGTAGAAGGTGGATTTAAAGGTCTTGGAACCCACTTTGATAGGGATGTCCACCTCCCCGTGCACCATTCTTTTTGAACCGTCGAAAGCCCTCACCACAATGTTACTGGGCTTTAAGGTCAAACCTTCACAATCTAGCCTGTCAAGAACCTTCTTGGGCAGAACATTCAGTGACGTTCCAGTGTCCACTAGCACATGGGCCATAGTAGTGCCCCTGAATTTGATTGAGACATGCAGAGCATCATTATGCTTTCTCCCCTTGGGTTTCAAGTCAGCATTAGAAAAACCCAACCCATTATCGGCAGTAAAACTGGCCACACAGTCCTTGAATTGGTCAGCGGAGGTTTCTTTCGGCACATGTGCAGTCTTGAGAAATGTAATCAAAGCCTTTGCATGGGCCTCAGAACACAGTAGCAGAGCCAACATTGATATCTACGAAGGGGTCTGCCTCAGATGTTCGACCACATTGTAGTCGCTCTTCTTGATTATTTTTAAAATTTCCTCCATTTCTTGTTTAGAGGATTCCAAAATAACTTCTCTAGGTGCCTCCGTCCGGGAAGGCTCACCTACAACCTCTTTGCCCCGAGTCCCAGATGACTCATTGACAGAGGTAATAACTTGAGTAAGGATGGGAGTAGTAGCAGGAGTACTAGCCGGAACAATAGATGGAATAACGACAGGCTTAGCAACAATCTTCGGGGAGATCTCAGGAGAGAAAACCCTTCCACTTCGAGTAATTTTGCTGGTCCCGAAAATTATACTGATATCGGGATCAACCTCTTCATCTTTTTCATCTTTACTAGTTAACAAATCCTGCTAGACGCCATGGTAGTAAACGTCAACACCGTAATTCCAAGGAAAAGCTTTGTCCGAGGAGTATGGTACAGGGCCAGGAAAAGTGATTATTAATGGAGCAAATCTTGGAGCAGGTGTAATCCTAACAGGACTTTTGGAGGAGACCTTGGAAGGATTGGCGGAAATGGTTATGATAGCAACATCTTCATGTAGAACAGTTGGAATCGAAGTCTTTTTAAACAAAATCTCTTTGTTATCCATCAGGCGTTGAACACCTGCTTTCAGCAAATAATAACCAGAAGGCAGAGATAAACACATGTGGCAACCTTCACCACAGCCCGGAAATCAACCGACTAGCAACAAACTCTTCTTGACGGTCATGAGAGGAGTGGAAACTTCATCAACATAAGTAACAAATAGATCAGTATCCACAGAATTAACACCACGGTTGTGCTTGGGCATGGGAGAAGTTATGACATTAGGCATTTCAGGAGCATCAAACTCAATCTCCTTTGCTTCGATCAGATCCTGTATCTTATTCTTCAGACCCCAACAGTCATTTGTATCATGGCCTGGACTCTCATAATGGTAAGCACCCCGGGCGTTTGGATTTTAACGAGGAGATGTGGTGTTGGGATTCTTGGGAGCCTTCCTTAAGGTTGCCAAATTAGATTTTAACAGATGGGGTAAAACCTCAGACAACGTCATATTGATCTGGGTGAACTGCCTTTGACGTCTTTCTACCCTTGGCTGATTGTTTCGTTGTTGAGTAGCCACATGCCTAGGTATCATCACAGCCCCTACCGTTAGACGGTGCTCAGCTCTATTCTGACTTCTTGGATTGTAAATAGCATTGACCTCCTTCCTACCCATGAATGGCTTTTTCACTGTACTTGAAGAGGTGTCTTTCTGGATCTTGCCACTTCGGATCCCATCTTCTACCCTTTCTCCAGTCAATATCAGCTCAGTAAAAACCAGCTGAGGAGCTACCAATCAAGTGATTAAAGAATGGACCAGATAGCGTACCAAGAAACATGTCCACCAACTCCCTATCAGACAAAGGGGGTTTGACTCTCCTTGCCAAATCTCTCCACTTATGAGCGTAGTCCTTAAAACCTTCGCTTGCACCCATAGACATACTCTGGAGTTGAGTACATGTAGGAGCAAGGTCAGCGTTATATTGATACTACTTATAAAAAGCAGCAACCAGATCTTCCCAGTTGTAGACGTTGATTCCCTCCAATTGATAGCACCACTCAAGCTGAGTCCTGGACAAACTATCTTGAAAGAAATTGACCCACAAGTTCTTATCAGCAGTGCGAGGCTAAATCTTCCTCACATAAGAACGGAGATGAAGCTTGGGACAAGAAACCCCATCATACTTGGGGAACACCGTCACCTTGAACTTTTGCGGGATGAAAACCCCAGAGACCCAACCCAACTCTTCAAAATCCAAACCCGGTATCTTCCGGACCTCCATTGCATTCAAACGACACTCCAGTTGTTTGTATTTTTCATTAGCAGGAGGATATTGTTCCTCATCATAGTCAGATTTATCATCAAATTCTTTTAAATTGGAGTCTTCCTCTCTTGTTTCCTCCTGTTGATTGTCCCCTCCCTTTGATGGAGTTGCAAAGTCTAGAGCTCGGTTAGCTGGTCTTCTTCTTCCCACACTCACAACATGAACTGGCTTCTTTGCTTTCTTCTTTCTCTCTTTCATAATAAGGGCCTTCAGATCTTCATGCCCTTTAGCTAAAGCTACGAACATTTTCTGAAATTGGGCATTTTGTGCCTGGAGATCCTTGATACTTTGTTCATAAGCCATTATTGCTGAAATAAATAGCGGAGAAGATGAGAAACCTACTTTGAAACCTGTTTATGCAATGTCATGGATGATATGCGTATGCAATGATTTCAAGGATTCTTAAAGACTCAAATTTTCTTAAACTAAAAGAAACACACGTTAATTGTATTAATAAGTTCGAATTATTACAAAGAGTTCCCTTTAGGCTTACAATCAAACAAAATAAAACTTAAAGCAAAAAGAAAATTAGGTTTCCCACAAGCGCATCCTCTTTGGTGCAATGTAGGCGTTTATATTCCTCTCTTCATGAAGTAGCCTAGTGAGTCCCCGGACTTTCTTCTCACTGGCGTATAATTGAGCTTCAAACGTATCCCGCTCCTCCTTAAGTTGAAACTAGGATTTTTGTAACTCCTCATGATCAGTTGGCATGTCAAGATAAAGAACAATATAAGGAGTGTCTCCTTCAGCAACCAGTTCCATAATCATAGGTATGATGGCGGGGTAAGGCATCATAAGACTTTGAGCACGGGCTCGTACCATTTGAGATAAGGCTCAAGAGGGATGTAATTTTTGTGCCCCAGTGTCTTACTATCAACTCTATGTACCATGCCCCAAGCTCGCATGAATCTTTTATGGTAACCTTGAGCATCATTCTCATAGTCGAAGTTGATTCCTTGGATAAGCGTATCATGAGGATCATCCCTTCTCGCATATCCAAACTGTCGTAGTTACAAACAAGGATTGTAAGTGATTCCTCCCCTAATGCCTAAAAGAGGGACATTAGGGAATTCTCCGCATCAATCAATGATGGTAACATTCTACGAGGATCGAGGACACCAATGAACACCTGAATGTGTAAGAGTCATTAGCCTACAAGACCATCTCAAACCCTGTTCGTTCTTCAAGACGGATCGGGGTAGGTGCGAAATAAACCACCTAGCCAAAAGAGGAGTGTAACACAGAAGGGTCCCTCTTTTCTTTTTTAGAGAATGTAGGATATCTCTAAGCAGAGTAGGTATCGGATTACGTGACAGGAAAACCTTAACCGCATTCACGTCTATGAGCTTGTCCGGATTAGAAAAAAATACCAACCCATAGATGAGAAGGGCTAACACTTCTTCAAAAGCTTGTAAGTCTAGGGTATTCCAAAAATGATGAGCTTTCTCAAATAAGAACTTATCCAAAAAAACCTTGACACCTCTCCTTGTTTCCCAATTTGCTACTACGTCAGACCATTGTAAGGATATAACTTTAGCAATATCTTCAGGTTTAGGGTCTCTTTCCATACCATTGAAAGGTTCCTTGTTAAGGATAGGCACCCCCAGTAACAAAGAAAACTCCCCCATAGTAGACACTAACTGGTAATCCAGAAAAGTGAAGCAGTGATGCAGAGGGTCAAAGAATTGAAAGAGCACCTTTAGCATTTCTTCATCAGGGTTAGAGGTGACCAAGCTGAGAAGTCGACCATGTCTTTCAGTGAAGGGAGAGCTTTCAGGAACCCTGGATGCTAAATCTTTAAGTTGAGGAGGTACCTTTACCAGACTGACTTGGATAGTGAATCTGCGGACGAGGGCCATGTCCTACAAAACAAGACAAAAATAAACCCTAAGAATCCTTGAAATGGTTAGTATGATATGATATGCTATGATGTCATGATTATGCTCAGATATAGCAGATATAGCAAACACAAGCATATCACACAAAGACCTTAGGTTTAAGGCTTGCATGGGTTTTAAGGTAATACCCTCTTGAAGTTGGATTGATTCAACCTATCCTAAATATAATAACCAGGTTCTAAGGGATCTCAATATCACCGATCTTTCCCCCAAATTTCGTTCCAATAGACAATTGACTTGCCACCAAACAAAACTCAAGAGTCAAACCTCAATGAGTGTAGCATCGAGTATCAACCAACTTTGGGTTTACACCAAAGACGGCTATCTCACTACACCCTAAAAGCCAAGTTGGTCAATTAAGGTGCTAAGGTCAGTTGACGCTTTATGATACTACGCAACGGCCCTGTATTCTCCTTGATTACTCAAAGGCTACCGATACACACCAAAGTATCGCATCAATGTAGCTACTGCTTCAACCGTGTCGGTATACCCCGCGCAGCTCGCTCACAGTTTATTGCTACTTACCTAAAAGGAATTACATGATTCGGGTTTAGGATCCAAATAACCCAAAAAGTTAACCTCAAAAGTAAATCAAACAAACAAGAAAACAATTTAGAATTGATCTATACCCTAAGGTAATATACTCCCCAGCAGAGTCGCCAGTTCTGTGATACGGTGACAGAACTGGCTGTTTAATACTGGTTTTTACGTTTGTGTTCGCAAATGTGCGATAAGAAAGAGTCGCCACCGTCTTTTATTTTATCCAACAAAGGAAAAGGTAAAAAGAACAGAAAAAACATTTTTCGAGAGTTTTCTGAGTAAGAGAGGTAGATTATGGAAAGGGAAGGTGTTAGCACCCTTTCCATCCGTAGTTTTCTACGGGCTCTTAGAGGTTTTCTCATTTTTGAAATACCTTTGTGCTTTGTGTGTGAAAATGTTTTGAAAAACACCTTAGTACGACGGACTTTGTAATGTTTCTCGGGATAGCGGAGAAAGTATACAAAGTGTTTTGAAATGTCTTTTGAAAAGTAGTTTTTGTGTAAGTGTAAAATGTTTGAGCAAAGTTCTAACAACTATCTAATTTTATACTCGAAAAGGGTCGTTCTTTTCCTCTTTTCCTTTAGACAGTGCTATCCTACTATTAGTGAGTAGGTAGGCCTATCATTGGATGTTTGAGGTACAATCGAAGGGACGTTTACAGTCACAAAGGCAACTTTGAAAGAAGCTTTAGTAACCACCCTAAAGTTCTAGATCACTTTTAACCGAGGCAACATCGAGAGGGTCATCGAGGGACTGGTGATCTTTAAACTGGAGGATAGTCACTAAAACTTCTCACATTTTGAGAATTATGACTGTTTTCCGAAGGCAGCTGAAGTGGGGATACCCTAGAGGATGCAAGTGTGAGGAGTGTGTTTTTTCAGTTATATTATCTTGAAGTTAGTGATCTACGATTAATTTGATTAATCTTGTCATACACTCCTACTTACTAGCAATTATACACAAGCATACAAAAATATAAAAAGCGAGAAATAAAGGTTCCTACGCTATTTCAGGGCTTTGGTATAGATACATAATAATGGGCTAAAAAGTAGAGTGAGGAATTAAAAATGCGAAAATTTAAATCCTAAACTATTACATCCATGATCGATTACAATATTAAAAAAATGCGAGAATAAGATAAATGCGCGAAATAAAGAAGCGTCTAACAACCTAAAAAAGAGTTAAGTAAAAGACTTACTTGTTTGATTATTTTGTTTTAATATTATGAAGAGAAAAAAAAATTAAATCTAATTAAATCCTAAGTTCTACTTTATTTTAAATTAAAGAAAATAGTTAAAATATTTATAAAATTCTTTACAAAATTATTTTAATTAAAAAAGAAACTAATATAATATTTTTGGTTATTTTTCTAATTTTTTATGGTTAATTAAATAATGAAAGTAAAAATAAAAAAAAAATAAAAAAATAAAAAGATTTAAAACAAAACAATGGGCCTGGGGGTGTATTAATAAGCAGGGGGGGTGCTAATAAGAAAACATTGGGCCCAATAACTCAGAACCCAAAACCTTTGTCTAGGATCCTGTGCATCCAAGCTGAAGGGGTACATGGTGGTCTGTACATTGGAGGCGCTAGATCTGGATCTAGTCGTGATCAGATGGCTCAGATTGATGGTCCATGATGCGCTTCTGGCCATGTGTTACGCTGGATCTTGTATGGAATATTAAGAAAACCGAAAATGTTGGACTTGGGATTCGAACCTAGGTCCCTTCCCTCACAAGTGCGCTACTTTGCCAATTGAGCTATATGTTCATTCGTTATATGAAATCTTTCAATAATAATATATAAAAAAGAGTCAATATTATAGAAAAGAAAAAAAATGGCGCGCTGATTCATACGAGCCATTGGGAGCTCATCTTTCTCCTATGTCCGTCGCCTTAGGTAAAATCACCTACAGTGACAGTTTTTTGTCCGTCACTGTAACCCCTGCATATAAAAACAACAAAATACGCAACAAAAATAATTTTTGAGGCCATGAATCAACTGTGTTCAACCTCTTGAACACGATGATGTCAATGTTTGGGTCCAATTTTAGCTAATTTAGAAAATCCCAAATCTAAGGGTTTAACCCTAGAAATGGTAATATGCAAATCCGACATCCAAACTGCAATTTAACTAAACCAGAAGCTTGCAAATGTTGAAAAGGTTATACATGCACGATTAAAACAAATTGAAATTTCTTGAATTATACAAAACGAGTTTAAAAAAATGTAACAAACCGTGAGGGATGGAGGGCGCGTTTGGCAATGCTTCAAGACTTGGCAATGGGCGGGATAGCTTCAGAGCAACTCCAGGAGTTGATTAGAATCCTTGGTTTGGATTAATGGAGGCTGGAAATTGAATTTCGAGTTTGACAACTTTGAATTTTTTTTGTAAAATGGCAGGGGTTCTCCAGGCCGTGTCTTTGATGCCTGCCAAAAACTTGTTTATATAGAGAGTGGTGAGAGAACACGAAAATGCCATGTTTGTAACAACCATGGACAAGATCTTGAATGCCATGAATGACCATTTGTAACTTTGGCCAAAGTCATGGTATTTTTCCCATTTTTGAATTTTGAATGAGTGCAAACATCTTGGCCCTACTGTACACAAAAATGGGGACCCCTCCATGCATTAAATCAAGCCTTAAACATATTATTTGTAATAATCTTGATTTATTTGATTTTTAATTAAATAAAATTAATATAAAATGCAAATAAAGTCAAGACTATGCAAAAATGTTTTTAGGAGTCCTCTATGGTCTTAGAAATATGTTTGAAGTTCAAGAATTTGAACCATTGCCTTTAAAATTCAAATTTGCCCAATGCATATTTCTTGAAATTTCCCAAATTTTCCAAACTTGGGCAAGTCATAACTTGCTCAATCTTTACCTCATGATGATGATCTTGTAGTTTTTGGAAATCCCACGATGTATAATTCAATCCCTCTTTTGATCAATTTTTCTTTTGAAGATGATATCTTGATATTAAAGGTCTTGGCAAAAAGTGGCTTTTATTGACTTTCTAAAAATGGCCTATAATGTATGAACTTGTATCTTTCAAATGGTGCATTTCTTGGACTTGAGGGCTGAAGAGAAGTTGTAGGGAATTGGATTATCTTCAAAATGAGCTTTGGTTGGAAATTTTCTGATAAATTATGAGAAAATTATGCTTGGTCAAAATTTGGTTGACTTTTCCTATAGAAATCCTAATTTGCTATTTTTGACTTTAGATGAATTAGGAGAATTTCTTAAGGAATCATGATCAACCCTTGATTAAATTATGGATATCACTTCAAAATGTTTATGTTGACCAAAAATCTTGAAGTTTGATTGTATATAGGACACATTTGACTTTTGACCAAGTAGAGTTGATTTTACAATACTTGAGCAATTGTCTGAGCAAACTTATTGAGAAAAGCATAAAACATGGCATGGATGATCTTGAGGACATGTTAGGACCATGGGAAGCATTGGAGACCATTGGAGCTCAAACACCTTCATGAAAATGGAAATCGTAGTTGGGGGCTCATTTCCTTAGGAGGAGAATTTGCCTGATCAATTCTTGGGCATCCTTGGGGAAAGTTGAAGATCTTAATAGGCATGTGTTGAGTAAAATGAGAGGGAAAATTTTGGGGTACAACATATGTGGTACCCCAAAATTTTGTCTTAAGATGCATCTGAGATCTTATGTTCGCAACATTCAACCATACATGACTGATCATAAGCTCTGGGTCCATTTCTTCCAAGAGAGCTTAGATGGGATGCAACTTTAGTGGTTCTATCAATTGGAGAGTTCCCACATTCAAACTTGGGAAGATCTAGCTGTTGCTTTCTACAAGCAATACCAATACAACGCTGATCTAGCACCAACTCGTGCGCAGTTGTAGAATATGACCATGCGTTCCAACGAGGGCTTCAAAGAATACGCCCAAAAGTGGAGAGACCTGGCTTGCAAGGTGCCTCCACCCTTAACTGACAGGGAGATGATTGACATCTTTATGGGAACTTTGAAGGGACCTTTTTTCAATCACCTAATCGGAAGCTCCTCGGTCGGGTTCACCGAGCTAATACTGACTGGCAAAATAGTCGAAGCTGGCATCAAAAGCGGAAAGATCCAAGGAGCTACATCCTTTGATACTCAGAAAAAGCCATACAATGGGAAGAAAGAGTCCAATGCTGTGTACGGCCAAAAGGGTCATAACAAGAGCAACCACGACCAACATATGGGGGCAGTCCTGATCTTCGGTCCTGCATTGTAGCGACAACAACAAAGGGGAAATCAGCGAAGGCAAGACGAGCCCAAAAGACAGTTTACCAACATCAACATGCCACTGTCTCAAGCACTGCAACACTTGTTGAAGATGAATCTGATTACATTGATAGGACCTCATCCAAACCCCAAAACTTCTTCTCCTAACTACAATCCTGATACAATATGTGCATATCATTCCTACAGTCCTGGTCATGATACTAACGATTGTTGGGCGTTGGAATACACGATTCAAAACATGATTGACGCCAAGGAGATCGAGTTAGATCCTCTAGAGACTCCCAACGTGATCACCGCTCCCATGCCAAATCATTGAGCGTTCCAGTTCATTTTGAATTTTCAATTGTAATTTCTTTTGTTATTCAAACACTTATCTATTAATGTTAAACTTTGTTTCATTAACATTTCATATGTTTGTCTTAAATTCATCCATTTGTTTTCACTATATTTAAGCTATGCTTTTCACTCTCTTTATGACATTCAACTCTTGCTAAAAGTTACAAGCCTTTAGAGGGAGGATGATGAAAACAATGCCACAATCTTATACAATATGCTTTTGGACAGACCTTACTGACGATGTACAGGCGTTGTTTCAATTCCTAAACACTGGAGTTATAAGGGAGATAATCCCTAGTCAACCCCTTTGAGCCTAAGAAGTAGGAGTTTTCTTTTTCACACAAATTGAAACCTTTAATCAAAACCTGGGGAAGGGTAGTCTCTCAGTTAATGTGCATTCAGTCGCAAACTTTCACTTCGTATACAACGAATGCTATCAAAAACATTCCTCTGGAATCAAAAGACGGCGATGGTTCCCCATCCAATAGGCAGTCATTATCTCCCAAGAGAAAAACCCACTAAGTCAAAACCTACGAAGGAGACTTAAGAAAAACTGGGGAATCCCGCTGACTATAATCTCAAAACAGGAACAGTCAGGCAAAAAAAATCAGGGATAATGAATCAAAAAGAAGTCACTATAAATCCTCGACAACATGAAAAATGTTGCAAAAATGACTTCCTTCTGATAAACTTAACTTATCCAAACCATCACCAAAACGTCATTCAGACTCACTTGGAGTTCAAAACGCACAATTAACTGAGTTTAGGGACTGAAAAACATCACGAAGAACGGGCGGGTACAAATACACTTTGAGCTTTATGCTTTGTTTCTCGAACCGTGAACCAAGCCACGCTACAACCCTTCAAAAGTCCTAATTGAAGCATGGGTTAGTTCGAAAACATACTATTATAAAGGGTATCCTGACTCCTGTAAGGCTTTACTCTAAATCATGAATTGTATTCATATTTCTACAAATACTCTTTACTTGCTAAAACTACATTCTTAAAACTTCAAGACAAGCATAAACTTTGCATTATTTGAATATCGTTGTTTGCATATGGCTATTTGTTTGACAAGGGAGAAATTCACACGACGAATATCCAGCGAACAAAAACTCTCTCAGTGAACAAAATCACTTCAAATGGGATGAAACTTCCAATGACAAATCTCCTATAAGCAAGAGTGCATGACATGCTTCCGTCCAACTCGTATGGTGGAAGTCAAGTCAAGATTCCAAGAAATCTCTTAAGAAATGCTGAATATACCAGGGGCAGGTCTGTATCTAAATCACTTGGGGCATTGAACATGAACCCCAACAAAGGGTCATGTACGATCAAGCAAACATTTTCTGGCAGTACTACAACACTTACTACTTGGGGCAGTGACAAATCTCCACAAAGTCCTTTTCATAAAGTGATCCTCAATCATCTCTATAAGGTTATCCCCGCAGAATAATCTTCACGAATAAGGGTACAAACCCCTCAAGGACAAATTCATGGATATCCCCATAAATTTGGATCCAGGAAATTCCCAGCCAGAGCTTCAACCTCTGGAAAACTTCTCCCCAACTGAGTTGATCTCAAGAATCCTCAAGGAGTTCTGCCAAAAGAAAACACCTCTCCAGCAGATTGACAACAGGGTTTATTTCCCCAATAAACTACAGATTCCCTAGCTTGAGTTTGCCTCTATGACTACTACAAATCAAGGGACCACAACCCCTCTTTCCCAGTAGACTTTTCTACAACTCCCGGTGAGTTACTGCAAAGCCTGGAAGACAACCAGATAACAATTTTTATCCCCAAAAATTTGTTAACTTCCTTTCTCTTCCATCAAGAGATAACTCCCCAGTAGAGCGACAGATAACTAAGACTCATGAACTCTTTTCCCCAAGCAGGAATCAGCGCTCCCCACAGAGTTTCCCTCAAACAAAATCTACGTCCCCCAGCGGAGTTCTCTTCAAAATAACAAAAACGGAAATCCTCAGCAAAAATATTCTAAACAAAGTTCAAAGATGCACATACTCCTCATCTCTAACAGCAGTCTCAGATTTAACTTCCTAAGGCTCCCCAGCATCTGCCAAGGATTTATTTTCCAAGACAAAATTATATTTCAACAAATACTTCACATTCATGCATCATGTTACATACATGACAAATGCATATGGCACAATCTAATTTATTTTAAGAACATCATTACACCATGAATTTCATACATCATGACATTGTATGCAGCTAATTATTTACCTTTTCAGGAAAGATCAAACAACAGATAACTATCGTCAACAATTTCCAGCAAGTCGCGGATTAATACCTGTAACAATCCAGGACAACTATCTGTGGACGAATGATTATAGATTAATACCTGTAACAAGCCAGGAAAACTATCTACATGATGAGATTGAAGATTAATACCTGTAACAAGCCAGGAAAACTATCTTTCTTTCTCAGGTCAGAGATTAATACTTGAAACCAGACAGGACAACTATCTCAATGACCGACAAAAACAAGTTCCAGATTAATACCTGCAACAAGCCAAGAAAACTATCTGTGGACGACTGATTGTAGATTAATACATGTAACAAGCCAGGAAAACTATCTACATGAGGAGATTGAAGATTAATACCTGTAATAAGCCAGGAAAACCATCTATCTTTCTCAGGTCAGAGATTAATACCCAAAACCAGACGGGGAACTATCTATGTGACCAACATTTTCAAGTTCCAGATTAATACATGTAACAAGCCAGGACAACTATCTATGGACGACTGATTATAGATGAATACCTGTAACAAGCCAGGAAAACTATCTACATGAGGAGATTGAAGATTAATACCTGTAACAAGCCAGGAAAACTATCTTTCTTTTTCAAGTCAGTGGTTAATACCCGAAACCTGACGGGGAATTATCTATGTGACCGACATTTTCAAGTTCTAGATTAATACCTGAAAAAAGACAGGAAAACTATCAGTGAGCGACTGATTGTAGATTAATACCTAAAACAAGACAGGACAACTATCTACTTGATCAACTGAGGAAACCCTACCTAAGTTCCTTCACATGCATTTCCAGATGAAGTTTTACACAGATTCATCATGAAGAAACCCTGCCCAGGTTCCTTCTCATTTTCCAGTTGAAGTTTTACACGAACTCATTATGAAGAAACCCTACCCAGGTTCCTTCTCATTTTCCAGAAGAAGTTTCACACGGACTCATACGGAAGCAACCCTACCCAGGTTCCTTCTCTACATTTCCAGATGCAGTTTCACACATACTCATCCTAAAGCAACCCTACCCAGGTTCCTTCTCATTTCCAGATGAAGTTTCACATGGATTCATCCTAAAGCAGCCCTACACAGTCTCATCATAAAGTAATCTTACACAGATTCCTTCTAATACATTTCAAGAATATCATTCAGATAAATCGCTCCAAAGATTTATTCTGATTCTTTTCCAGTTAAAGATTATCCAAGACCTCTGCTGGTTCAGTTTAAATCGATCAATGGTTTATCCTGATTCTGTCCCGATAGACACTTCTTCTGGTTCAGTGTAAATCAACCAAAGATATATCCTGATTCCTTTTCCAGTTGAAGTCAAGCTTAGACTTAGTCTAATTTATGTCAACCATCACCTCTGATGGCATCTATAAGCCCAGCTCCAACAACTCTCCATTACCTCTCCAAATGACATCTTTAAGCCCATTCCATATACAATCAACCACCACATCATCGAGTGTAAATTTCTGGGCACTCTAGTGTTCAATCATCTTCCACCTTCAAGTCACGAATGGAAGACTCGCCAATCTAACTCTTCAGGTTTAAGAATATTGAACAGGGGCAGCTGTTGTACCCCAAAATTTGCCCTCTCTTTTCTCAAGGCATTTCTCACAAGGATTCTCAAAAATTCAAGCTTACGCAAGTACAATTGGATTTTTCAGCATCAAGTTAAAGAGGAAACTGTTAAAAAGGGCAAAGCAGATAAAAATATATTTTTGACAAAATTGAAGGAAAAACAAGTTTTCTTCGATTCACATCCTTCGATTGGACTTTTGGCCTCTTTTGATGCAAGCTTGGCTTGCATCATTCGATTGAGCGTTGACCTCTGACACGCTGGCTTTGATTCACAAAGTAAGAGCTTCTTGCATGCAACCTTCGATTGCATCATTGTCCTCACATGGTTCACAATGTAATGATGGCCTGCGTGCCTGCTTTGATTGGACATTTGATTCCTGCATGCCTATGTTGATTGGACAAATAATTCCCTCCATGCTTAATTTGATTAACAAAATGATGGCTGGCTGCATGTAGCCTTCGATTGAACAATAGCTTCCTTCTTGCATGCTTCAAAGCAAGGGGCTCCCACCAGGCCAGTAGGCACAAGGCAAAAAGCCTCCTGTAGCCTCCTTCGATTCAAAGAGGAAAAGCCTCCTGTTGATGTCCTTCAATCCAAAGGGGAAAAAGCCTCATGTAGCTTTCTCCGATTCAAATGGCAAAAGCCTCATGTTTTGTTTCCTTCAATTCAGAAGGAAAAGGCCTTTTTTCTGGTCTCCTTCGATTGTACCCTTTACCTCCTGCATGCATTCTTCGTTTGGGGCGTGTGGCTTCCTTCAAATACAAGCTATGCATGCATTCTTCATTTGGGGTGTGTGGCCCCCTTCAATACAAGATTTGGTTACACCCTTCATTTAGGCATGTGGCATCCTTCAATGCAAGTTTTGATTACACCCTTTGTTTGGGCATGTGGCTCCCTTCATACAAGATTTGATTTGAGAAAAGACCTTTTGCATGTTTTCTTGAAGTCACAAAGCAATGGCCTCCTGCAGCTCTCCTTCGACTCAGAAGCCATTGGTTTTCCATGTTTGTCTTTGACACCACAAAGACATGATTTCCCCTTCATGCTAGCGCCCCAAAGTAGGGACCTCCTGCATACACCCTTTCGTTTGGCCATGTGACCTCTGGAAGGAAAGCCTTCGATTGGATACGAGCCATCTTCACACAAAGCTTCGACTAAAGTTTTAGTTCCCTTCGAATCATCATACTTCAAATCTAACTATGGATCCTTCGAGCAAGCTTATTTGAAGAACATTGAGCAAATCTCATAGCCTTATCCTCCAAATATCACTTTTTAGGCTATGTTTATTCCAAATCTTAACATAATCATAGGCTTACACAAAGGTTTAAAGCTTTGTCTACTGGATAATACTATTCTTGGATAAAATAAAATAAAAGCTACATACCCTTTTTTTTCCATAAAGAGTACTTTAGTCACAAAATCAGCTCCCAATCTGATTTTTGTCTGAACACAAGCAGTACCAAAGGCATAAGTCTAATCTCATGTCCCCAACAGACAGCATGCCCCCACTTGTACTGGAAACTTGGGAATAATGAAAGGGATCAATTTTGTTTTCGTTACAACCCAACCATGGTTTGTTATCCTACAGACTTGGTTACTTCAGCACCTCTACCCCTTTCTCTATAAATAGAGAAACATTTGCAAGCTAAAGAGGATTTTAGGGGGTGGTGGAACGAATCTTCAAAAACAAAATCATCAAACTCTCAAAAACTCTTAAACTCTTAAGATTCTCAAAAACTAAACACAAACCCAGAATCCAGAAGAAACACAACACCTGTTTCCTTGGCCGTTCGAATCCAGTAGAAATACCACACTTGTTTCCTTGGCCCTTCGAATCTAAAGAAATACAACACTTGTTTCTTTTTCTCTTTTGAATCTGAAGCAATCAAGCGCTTGGTTCCTCTTTCAAATCTAGTACTAGAAGCATAACCCCTGCTTCTTTCCTTCGAGTCCAGGAGCACTCAGGGCAGCCACTCAAGGTCCAACACACATTCCAACTTCAAGCAAGGTAAGTCACTCTGAACTTGAACTATTCGTTTGAAGCATGTACATAACATTTGTTTCCTTTTTGTTTCCACCCTTTTATCTTGTTTTCATTGCTAACCCTTTTGGTTTTGTTTCTTGGTTTATCAAATGCTTTTAAGAACTAACCTGGCCATGAGACAATACTAGCATGGGTTCAGACCATGTTGCTATTTAAACCCCAAACGAAATAAAATAGGAGGAAGGAAGTGTGAATCGAAGCTTTAGGCTTCCCCCTGAATGCTTCACAGTTGCAAGAAGAACAAAAAGTGTGGCCTTAGGCTTCGCCACACACAGACTTCCAGGCCATTCGAAGGCGCAAAAAGGAAGTAATGAAAGTTTTCCACACTGACTGCTAGGCCCAATCGAAGAAGGCAGCAAGGATCTTGGGGTGAAGAGTGCATCTCATGCTGTTTCCAGGCCCCAATCAAAGAAAGCAGAAAGGCGGAATCAAAGGCTGCATCTCATGCTTCATGCTAAGCCCAAATCGAAGGGAGCTAGAGAAGCATAATCGAAGGGTTCTGCTGCCCAAATCGAAGCACTCATTTTTCCTCCTTTTATTTTTTTTTCTTTACATTTTCTTGCTACTCAATATGGTTGTAATAGTGTAGGATTTATTTTCTGCATTTTTATTGCTTTTGTACAAATGTTAGTAATCAAGATGTATGGCACGATAAAACCAACAAGTAGACAACCCAAAAATCAAAGACTAAATGCATGCAAATCAAACACATTATTCACACACATGCACCCCTTGGGTAATCTCACTTGTTTCCTCGGAAAAATAGTCATGTCCCTTGAATATGGGTTTTTTAGCAAAGACCATCGATAAAATATCATAGTCCCTCGATGACCCTCGATGTTGCCTTCGGTAAACGATCTAGTCCCTAAACGAAATTGCTAAAACGTCCCATAGGTTTCCTTCTATGACTATACAAATGACCCATGCCTGTCCCTTCACATCCTACAATGGGGATTCTTATCAAATCAATGGTAAGATAGCAACATCTAAAGGAGGAGCAAAATAAGATTAGACCTTTGAGTAGGTATGACGCTCATAGTTGCTCGCTTTCTCACAAAAAAAACATTTTACACACCAACACTTTCATTTGAAACATTTTTAAAAGACAAAGCTCTCTGTACACATTCTTATAAACGAGAATCATTACAAAGACACTTTTCAAAACCACTTTCGAAAAATACATTCCACAAACACCTCTTTGAACTATTTTCAAAACCAACACTTTGTACGTATTCTTATAGAAACGAGAATCATTACAAAGACGTTTTCAAAATTCTTTCAAAACCCACTTCACAACGAACATTTTCAAACAAAAGCAAGTGATCTAGCAAGAAACTAAGAGCCTGTAGATAACTACGGATGAAAAGGGTGCTAATACCTTCCCTTTTCATAACCTACCCCCCGAACTCAAGAAAATAATCTCGAAAGGTCTTTCCTGTTCTTATCAACCTTTCCTTATTATATAGAAGGAAAGCCAGTGGAGACTCTTGCTATCCGCAATAATTACGATCAGACTCAAAACACACCAAGTCAGTTCTTCCACCGTATTACAATTTGCTTCTTGTTTGGTTAGATGGTTCTTCTCCTTAGATTTTACCTTATGCTTTAGGATAGTCTCTTCATCTCCTCCCATCTTCTTTAATTTCAAAAATCTTCTCCCTCCTTTTGAAAAATATTCTTGTTTTAAAACTTGAACCATTTCATAATAAACTTGGACTTATGTCCATGCATTTTCAAAAAAAAAAATTTCTTAATCAAATTTTAATTAACTTAATGATACGTTGACATTTTTTGTGAGAAGACTAAAAGTAAATGAATCTCATTCAACTATTTTACCATTTGGCTCTTATCTTTAAAAACTTTTTCTCAAAAAAGAATATTGGACTCTTGCCAATCCTTGTAGTGATGCAAACAACTATACTTCTACAATATGTAGTGAAGTGAGATATTTTTCACTTGGGTGTTGAGTGAAGCATTGTTTATTTTAATATCCAAGCCATATCCTCCACTTTGAGATGATGTAAATTCTCCTTTCTCATAATTGTGGGTAGTAAGTATGTCTTCCACACGGACAATGACAATGACGTCTTGTCTCTTAAAATTAACCAACACACTTATGTTTTAAGTTTTTAAAGAGGAACTATGTATACCATAATCCCATATTGCACGGAAGGTGGTACGTAGGCACTAAATGTTCACAACCGCGGTGGGTGCAAAAAAAAAATCATAAAAAATATACTTATTTTTCTCATCCCCACACTCTATTTTACATACAACATTTTATAGTCAAAATACACAAATTTACAAAGAGGTTCTTGTGGAGTACCATAGATGTTTATGGTGCTAATACCTTCCCTTTGCATAAACAACCCTCTTACCTAGAACCTTTCCCCCTCTTTTGGGTTATTCGCTCTCTTCCCATTCCTTTGGAAACAATAAAGCGCGGTGGCGATTTTTATTTTGATCAGTACAAGTCAAGTCAATCCAATGGCTTTTTCTTAACATTTCTACCTCTACAAATTGTTATTAATCAAAATCATTATTCTTTCTCCCTATTTTTGTCATAATAAAAAAAGATAAAAGAAACTTGAGAGAGAATTTTTTTTAACAACAAGAAGACAATAAACAAAAGACAATATTAGAAAGACGAACAGATAAAAAAGACAAGTTTTAGAAAAGAAACATGACAAGAAAAAGATCATACTAATCAACCTTTCTTATTAGCAAAAATTCATGCATAAATTATATAAGCAAGGATAAGATAAAAACCCTAACAAAACAAAAACCTAAGGTAAAAAATTGTTTTGGTCGTTTTGTTCAAACTTGCTAATAAAATCCTTAATAAAGTTATTTAATTCCACTTGACTTCCCAACAATTCTCTAACCATTTCTTGTTCCTTCTGCATCTCCTCCATAGTCTTTAGAAGCCTAGGAAATAAGCCAGAACTTCTTCTGGGGAGTTCCTCTATCTCAGCTTGTTCCTTTCTGGAAGCTTCTCTCTCTTTGCGGCCTCTTTCTCAGTTGCTTCCTTTTCAGTTGCTTTTTGAACTTCCAGAACTAGATCTCTTTCCCCTGCTTCAATTATGTACTTATCCTTGGTCTGATCAGATAAATTCTGGATTCTTAGAAATTCAGCTTTTATCCATCTTCTTAACTCATCCCAGGTGTTTCCCATATGAGATAAATTAGTACTTGAACTAGATAAGTTAGAAGGTTTTAGATATTTATCAAAGCATCTTCTTCAAAAAGCGAGATGGTTTATTCCAGACCCAAATTTGGTATATCAAAACTTTGATGGTTAATGAAATTCTGGCTGCAGATACTCAATGTCACGTTCAATGTTATGACACCGTATCTGACTTACTATATGACAGTAAATACAAAAGCAATAAAGAACACAGTCAATTGTTCACCCAGTTCAGTGTGCAACAACACCTACTCTGGGGGCTACCAAGCCAGGGAGAGAATCCACTATAAGAGATGTTAATTCAGGAATAAACCAACCAGTTTATCTCCTTCACTTAAGACCTACCCAATGCAATTCTAATCTAAGTACAACTTAAACCTGAGTTCCTACTCACTCCCCCTCAATCACAACAGTGATACATAAACCAATTTTGACTTAAGAATTGATGAAGACACTCTTCAAAAACAAACACTTGATTAAGCTTCACAGCTTTTTAATCAAGCAACACAATCACTCGTGCTTCACAGCTTTGAGTGATGTACACAACTAACTTGACTCTGCTTCATAGCTTTAGTCAAGGAACATTCAAACACTCTTGCTTCAAAGCTTTGAGTGCTACACAACCCTTACAAATAGAAACCTATTCCAAGGCACTTATCACAATGATAATTGCTTGGAGTACAATGAACAAATCTATACAGATTACAAATGATCTTCTAATCAATCAGCAGCGATGCTTGAAAAACAGTAGCTCTGTTGAATATATAGCAGCTGCAGCTTCAGTTAGGGTTTCCAAAAACCTAGGGTAAATTCCGTTTGACCTAAAGACCAGGTCACAGGACTTTATTAACCAGGTTAGGGTTGAGCTAGGTTACCCCTCAGAAAACGCAGGATTCTGTTCAGAAAGGACTGAGTTATTTCCTGAAAAAACTCAGACTTATCCAATCCTGCAATCCTGTTAGTTCAGAACAGGATGTCATAACATCTGTTATGACATCTGAGAAAACCTGTCTACTGATTTAGCAAAGAGTGATCATTTTGCAAAATGCTCAGATACACACTTATAAACATCAGTACTTTAATTACAATATTTTTCTGCAAAGGTACCTAATGAACCAGTACAAACTGAACTAGAATGTTATGACATCAGTCATGACATTCACACATACACTTGGGATTTGCCAAAAATTCAAGCCAATACCTAAACACCTACAAACTCCCCCTTTGGCAGATTTTTGGCTAAAGACCCTAAACAATCAGATAGATAGCAGCAGAAAATAAGTGACAGCAGAAAAATAGAACACAGAATGTCAAGTACTAATTAAGCAAGTACCAAAATATTCTCCCCCTCTTTAGCCACAAATGGGCCAAAGAAAACATGTTCAAAAAATTTTACAGTTATCCAAAACAAAATAATAAAATCAGCAGCAGACAACAACAGAACACACTTCAGCACCAACCAGCAACACCACCAAACAGCAATCATTCTTCAAGCACTGTCATCAGATTCTGAGGAGCTAGTTTCTTCAATGTTGAGATGTCCTTCACCCTCTTCCCTTCTGTTTTCTTCATCTTCCTCCTTTTCTAGCCTGGTAATTAGAAGTTCTAGGGTCCTTTTTCTAGCATCCAGCTCTTTGCAAGTTTCTTTTAAGACACCTATGACATCTGATGTCTTGGACTGGGTCTTTACAGACGATGTCTCAGCTGATGTTATGACAATGTCTGGAGCATGAGATCCCTGAAACAATTTGTAGTGCAGGCCAAGGGCAGGAGCTCTTTTGCAGACTGTATCTCTTGCCACAAGGATATCAGGGAATTGTGCAAGGATGATTCCACAAAGGAGGGAGGGAAAGGCAATTGGTCCTTTGACAGCATAACTGCCAGCATGCTTTAAAGTTTGTTCAAAGATGTACCTTCCATAGTCAAAGGCAGTCTTGGTTCCTACAGCATAGATAAATCTCCCCAATCCTGTGGAGATAGTTGATTTGTGATTTGTAGGCACCCAGTTTGCTGCACCTATTTTATGCAAGATGGCAAATTTCATGCTGAGTTTACTAGCATTCAGCTTCCCTTTCAATGGCCAGCACTTTACTTGCATGGCTGTGATGGTTAGACACACTTCATTGTCAGTTTCCTCTAGATCAGGACAGTCCTTATTTGTTCTTCCAAGAAACTTGTTGATTTCTGATGGAGAGAACTTGACCCTTCTTCCTCTAACAAACACACTCTCAAAGTCAGCTGACCTTCCATCAGCACAATCATTTGACAAGTTCACTACAAACTCCTTAACCAGATTTTCATAACATTTGTTAAACTTCATCACTGTCTTCATTAGCCCAGCAATCCTGATCAGATCCATGATGTCTTTGCACTCCAAGGCATCATTGTTGAGTTCTCTCTCCAAGGCTATTCTCTTTAAGCAAACATACTTCCATCTGTTTGCATTGTCAGGATGATGAAAGGAGATGTTGTCTGTTGGCACTTCAGGCACTCTAGCAATCTTGCCGGAGGGGAGCTTCCTTCTGATGGGAGTTTCTTCAATATCAATCTCAAGTTCTGATTCATCATCAGAATCAGAAGTTTCAGGTTCTTTACTTTTCTTAGAGATTGGTTGTCTAGCAGTCTGCACCTGTGCCTTCTTCCCTTTTGTCTGAATACTTTTCTCAGCCATCCCTTCAGCCTTGGATTTCTTAGCATCAGGTTTATCATTCTGACTACTCTTTCTTTTCATCAATCTCCTAGCTATGCTAGGGTTCACATTAGCAATCAGTTCATTATCTGAGTAATCTTCATCCACATCAATGATAGGTGGATCAGCAGCCTTTTCAGAGGGGTTCTGAATGTTGTCTTTTGGTGTCACAACATCCTCAGTGACATCCACATTTTCAGAACCTTCCACATTTGGACTTTCTGATTGATTTAAAGGGATAGAAATCCCTGGTACAGATTGGTTGCCACCCAGAATGCTAGTAACCAGCCTAGCAATAGCTTGGTGTACTTGAACTGATCCTTCTCTATTAGGTACAGAAGACGAAGGATGAGAAGAATTACCAGAGGCTGTAGCTTGAGCTCTTCCTGCATGTCTGGTTCTGAGCTTTTTGACTCTGGCTGGGTCAGTTGCCATCTCCCTGAGAGGAGTGACCTCAAGAACTTCAGATTCTATGCATGTAGTGATTGCCCTAGAATCTTGATCAGATGATGCCGATGATGAGGAAGACGAAGCCGCCATGGTGGAAGACGATGTCTGAGACATTTTGATTGACTTTGAGTAATAGTAGCAGTTTGAGACAAATCTTTGATTGGGAGGAGGAAACAGGTTGCAAGGATGAGAGAGGTAGGGGGTAAAAGGGAGTCTCTTCAACTTCTTAAAGCTTTTGAAGGAATTGTGAAAGAATATGATTAACCCACTAAATATAGACTTAATAAAATTAATCCCTTCAACCCTTGTTTTAAGCAAAACTAATTGCTATAATTTCTCATGTTGGTGAATACCCAACCTGCCCCTCAAATTTTCAAGTTTATTTCCAACAAGAGCCTTGGTAGAAGAATCAGTCAGCTGAAGCTTAGAGAAACTGTGTTCCAGTTTAAATGACTTCTTCTCTTCAAAGTCAATAGGGTTCAAGGAAATGTTGAATGTTTTCAGATTGTCACAACACAATGTCACAACATCTTGTGTAACATTGTACTCAGGGAGCATCTGCTTTGACCAGATGTTTTGAGAACAGAATTTATGAGACTTGTTATTTCCAACATCCTTGTCAAGATGACTTAAGTATCTGACAACACATTCTTCTTCAAGTTTATTTGCCACATCACATATATTATCAGCCTGTAGTTTTGGAGTTCTTCTGACAGTTTCCATAGCTTTTTTCATTCTTCCAAGCTTATGCTGCCACAGTTTCATCTCTTTTTCTTCTTTGATGATTTGACACATAGTGGAGATATCAGTGTTCTCAGGCTGCCACACGTAACAGTTATCTTTGGATTTGATTCCCCTCATTACAACATCTAGTTTTTCATTAAATACTAGACATTCAGATCTTGAGAAGCTGACCATGAATCCTAGATCACATAATTGACTGATACTAATGAGATTAGTAGTCAACCCTTTTACCAGCAGTACTTTATTCAGACTTAGAACTCCAGGGCAGTCCAAATTACCAACTCCTTTGACTTCACCTTTAGCACCATCTCCAAAGGTCACAAAACTGGTGGTGTGAGGCATAACATTATTGAGGAGATTTTTGAATCCAGTCATGTGTCTGGAACATCCACTGTCAAAGTACCAATCTTCCTTTGCAGAGACCCTCAGGGAAGTGTGAGCTATCAGTGCAGTAGCCTTTTTCTTCCATTGAGGAGCATGTGGTACCTTTTTAGACTTAGGTTTGACACCTGAGATCTGATTAGGGTATCCATGTAATCTGAAGCAGAAGGGCTTTATGTGGCCATATCTACCACAATGATGGCATTTCCATCTTTGGTACCTTTTCTTCATATGTCTCTGTTCCTGATGTTGAGAGTTGTGTTGAGACATCCGTTTTGACATTTGCTTACCAGTACCAGATTTCTTTGCTTCCATAAATCCTAGTCCAGATTTATTTCCCACATTTTGTCCAACCTGAAGGATCTCTTCCAATTTGTCTGTTCCATTGGTCAACATCTTGACAGATTTGGTCATTTGATTCAGTTGTGAGTTCAGCAGTTGAACTTCTCCTTCTAAATGACTTATAGTTTCAAGATTTTCCCTCTTTTCAGCCTCCAGCTTTATAATGAGTTTTGATTGTTTCTCATTCTGCACACAGACTTCAGCACTTCTGATACACAATTTCTTGTAGGTATCAGCCAGTTCTTCAAATGTCACTTCTTTATCACTAGTGTCACTTTCAGAAGTACAAACACTAGTTAGGGCAGTAACTAGTTTGGCAGATTCTTCTTCAGAATTACTTTCTGAATCATAGTCAGACCAAGTAACAGTCATTCCTTTCTTTTGCTTCTTAAGAAAGGTAGGACATTCAGCTCGAATATGTCCATATCCTTCACATCCATGGCATTGAATACCTCTGCCTTGGTTTCCCTTATCTTCTGACCTTGGTCTTCTGCTAGAACTGTCAATGTCAGAGGGAATGTTATGAACATTAGACCTTGACTTTGGGTCCATTCTTTTGATGAGCCTGTTGAACTGTCTTCCAAGCATGGCAATAGCTTCTGATATGTTTTCTTCTTCATCCTCCTTGTATTCAACATCAGTGTTGGATACAAGTGCTATGCTTTTGTTCTTCTTGTCACCATTATCAGTGATCCCCATCTCAAAAGTCTGAAGAGACCCAATAAGTTCATCCACTTTCAACTTGCTAATGTCCTGGGCTTCCTCTATGGCAGTTACCTTCATTGCAAATCTTTTAGGCAAGGATCTGAGAATCTTCCTCACCAGTTTTTCTTCTGACATTTTTTCTCCCAGTGCTCCTGAGGTGTTGGCAATCTCCAAGATGTTCATGTGAAACTCATGAATGGTTTCATCTTCCATCATTTTTAGATTCTCAAATTTGGTGGTCAACATCTGAAGCCTTGACATTTTTACTTTGGAAGTTCCCTCATGAGTAGTTTTGAGAGTGTCCCAAACTTCCTTGGCCAGTTCATATTGATGTACTAGTCTGAAAATGTTTCTATCAATTCCATTGAACAAGGCATTTAAAGCTTTTGAATTTCCCAGAGCTAACTCATCTTCTTCTTTACTCCAATCTTCCTCAGGCTTCAGACTGATTGTCCCATCTATCTCAGTTATGGTGGGATAAATCCATCCTTTGTCAGCAGCTCTCCAAGCCTTTTTGTCCAGAGATTTTAGGAAGGCAATCATATGAGGTTTCCAGTAGTCATAATTAGTTCCATCCAGAATGGGTGGTCTATTTCCAAAAACTCCTTCTTTGTCCATAGTGCCAGAAAGTGATATCCCTAGATCTCACCCAGTAATACAGGCAGGGTGCCTGCTCTGATACCAATTGAAATTCTGGCTGCAGATACTCAATGTCACGTTCAATGTTATGACACCGTATCTGACTTACTATATGACAGTAAATACAAAAGCAATAAAGAACACAGTCAATTATTCACCCAGTTCAGTGTGCAACAACACCTACTCTGGGGGATACCAAGCCAGGGAGAGAATCCACTATAAGAGATGTTAATTCAGGAATAAACCAACCAGTTTATCTCCTTCACTTAAGACCTACCCAATGCAATTCTAATCTAAGTACAACTTAAACCTGAGTTCCTACTCACTCCCCCTCAATCACAGCAGTGATACATAAACCAATTTTGACTTAAGAATTGATGAAGACACTCTTCAAAAACAAACACTTGATTAAGCTTCACAGCTTTTTAATCAAGCAACACAATCACTCGTGCTTCACAGCTTTGAGTGATGTACACAACTAACTTGACTCTGCTTCACAGCTTTAGTCAAGGAACATTCAAACACTCTTGCTTCAAAGCTTTGAGTGCTACACAACCCTTACAAATAGAAACCTATTCCAAGGCACTTATCACAATGATAATTGCTTGGAGTACAATGAACAAATCTATACAGATTACAAATGATCTTCTAATCAATCAGCAGCGACGCTTGAAAAACAGCAGCTCTGTTGAATATATAGCAGCTGCAGCTTCAGTTAGGGTTTCCAAAAACCTAGGGTAAATTCCGTTTGACCTAAAGACCAGGTCACAGGACTTTATTAACCAGGTTAGGGTTGAGCTAGGTTACCCCTCAGAAAACGCAGGATTCTGTTCAGAAAGGACTGAGTTATTTCCTGAAAAAACTCAGACTTATCCAATCCTGCAATCCTGTTAGTTCAGAACAGGATGTCATAACATCTGTTATGACATCTGAGAAAACCTGTCTACTGATTTAGCAAAGAGTGATCATTTTGCAAAATGCTCAGATACACACTTATAAACATCAGTACTTTAATTACAATATTTTTCTGCAAAGGTACCTAATGAACCAGTACAAACTGAACTAGAATGTTATGACATCAGTCATGACATTCACACATACACTTGGGATTTGCCAAAAATTCAAGACAATACCTAAACACCTACAGTTAAAACTAATTTCTCCAGCAGAAGTCTCTTCAAGTTCTATTGAATTTTGATTGCTGACAAGTTTTGGTGAGGAAGGATCAGAAACTTCTAAAGTTGTTGAGATTTTTAGGGTTATAGTGGTGGTATCATGAGAGATATCTATAGAGTAATGAGGAAGGATTTTAAGAAGACATGTTGGAAATAGGGTTGGTGCAGTAGAGGAGATGACATCCTTCAGAGGAACTAAATAACTGTTTCATAGACATATATAATTTATGAGGAAACAACAGTTAAATTATTTAAACTCGATGAGGTATTTGAGATAGGAGACGAAAGGGTTTTAGAGAAGTTGATTAAGTTTTTGTTTGGAGAAACATCAAATTCTAACCAGGAAGTAGTTTGTGAGATGGTGGTGGTTATGATGAATGCGTATGAAGAAGGGAACTGCGAAAAAGCTTTCTGAGATGTGGGTGTTTGAGGGAGTGGGGAGGTGATAACAGTTGTGGAGAAAAGTGAATTGAATTTAGAAAGTGGTAAGACTATATTCCTAAGACCAAAGCTCAAACAACAGACATTAGACTGAGAAGTAGTTAACTCATATGTCGAAGAGGGATAAGAAGATGTGATTAATTCAACAGTGTTCATAGATGGATTTTTATTTTGATTCTTCTTCTTCTTCTTCTTCTGTGAGGCTTCAGATTCTTGAATCATAACACAGATGGCTGGTGTTTTCTTGCTAGTTAGATTTTTCTTAGGTGGAAAGAGATGTGATTTCTTACTATTTATTTTTCTTTCTTCTTCAATGTCTGCTTCAATGCTAGAGTTACTAAAGGGAAATTGTTAATCCTCTATTTTTAGGGTTGACATTAATTTTAATAAAACAAATATAAAAAAAAATGTTAAATGGGACGTGATTACTTGCTATGCAGAACAAGAGGAGCAAGAAGTCCTATTTTATATTGAGACATGTTGAGATGAGAAGTTCTCATCATCTGGAGCAATATTTTGGAAAAGATGTCCTATGCAGGGTCATACAACATCATGCTTGAGCTAACCTGGACAGTTGGATTCTGTTATGTTTTAAAAGATGCATAATATTCTGGGAATATTATGCTATCCGATTGTTGGCTAGGATTTTCACAAAGGGTTAAAATCCAACCAAAAGCCAAAAAGGTTCTTTAAGAACTTTGAATTATAGGAAGTTGACTACAGAAGCAGTCGACCGAGAGCGATTTCACAAATAGTCAATTGGGCTTGTGGACACAGTCGACCAGAAAAGAGGCCTCATGAGGAATGGATTGGGACTAGGAATGTTAAAAATACCAATGAGTGCATAACTAGAAAAGCAAAGTGGTATTGATGGAGAACATGGGTCCGATAGCAAGGATGGAGAACGTGGATTCATGGAGGGAAGTTACAAGAGACACATGGCTTATAAAAAAGAGAAACCCACTAAAAAGTAATTATTTTTGTGTATTATAAGTAACGCACTTAGTGCATAGTGTCAGGGTTTCAAACTTTCATATTCCTAACCGCTAGTCACTCATAGTACCCAAGCGAACGAGCGAAATGAGTCAAGCTAGGGAAAAGTATGTTTGAACCAACCAATTTTAAACTATTTTGATGTTATGTCGTCTATTTTTACAGTCTAAAAAGCCTTTTGTTTTATTTTATAAGTCCTGCTTTATTGCTTTTAAATTCGTTTCGCCTTAGTTGAACGAACCTTTTTGAACATACTTTGTGAAGTCACTCGAAAACTGAATCACTGTACTAAGATTCCATGGTTGATCTCGCCAGTAAACTTTTTGTTAAGAGACCAGCGTTGTTTTTCAAAACCAGAGGTAAGCACGTTGGCACACCCAATGGGACAGTGCTAATAATTTCGTAGTTTGTGTGTGATTTTACAAAGTTTCTTATATTTAGTTTGTGTGTGTATGAATTTAAGAAGTGGTAAACTTTTGTCTATGTCTAGAATGCCACACTCTGACACAAACACTGCACATACGCATATTTATACACAAACTATGGACATCATACCAATGAGTACCTTAACTCAAAGCGCGATAGTTTTATCTCCTGTGAGATCGACCACCGTTCATGGTTCAGTAACAACAATCACAATGATAGAACCTAGGCATGTGATATCACCATTTGACCCAAATCAACCACTCTTTCCAAAGGGGTCCCGGATCACCATTTGTCCCTTACCAATATGGTATGCCTTATTCCATGATGGTTGGGTTACAGTTGAACCCTACATCATATACAGAAAACACAGTGGCCACTGGAAACCAAGGCAATTATGTCCCAAGTGGTCGACCAGGTGGTGTTAGTTATGTCCCTCACTCGACACTATCTTTGAATGCTACTTCTGTTATGGCTTTAAGGAAACAAATGGATGAGAGTAATTTAGAGTTAGTAAATGTCTTAACTCAACAAATGGGAGTTGTCGTCAATCATGTAGTTGAACAAATAAGTAGATTGATCGACTCATTCAGAGTCCAACCAACTCAAACACACCACAGGACGTTAAGAGTTTTTGAAGAACTAGAAGGGGAAATAATTAGCGTCCTTTTAGATCTTGAAGAGTGGAAGCACCCACTTATGAAGAGGAAGAATTTGTTGAACAATATGAACCTAGGCCGGTTGTAGTTATGAGAAACCAAGATGTTGATCGAGTGTCAAGAAACGCCATTGTTGGGCATAACAACATAGTAAATATAGTAGAAGAAGTATTAACACGATCTGGGGAAAATGTTGGCCTTCATAGGCTCAATTACTCTTCGTCCTTGTCTGATTACATTAGACAGGCAGAATTACCTAGGGGATGTAAGGTACCTAAATTTACCAAGTTTGCTGGTGATGCCAATGAGTCAATCATTGAACACATTGCTGGGTACGAAACAGAAGCTGGTGAGATCACCAAAGATGAGGGTTTGAAATTAAGATATTTTCCTAATTAATTGACCAAAAATTATTTTACTTGGTTTACGACATTGAGTCCAAATTCCATACGCACTTGGGAACAACTTGAGGGTATATTTCATGAGCAGTTTTATGCTGGTCAGCCTAAGATAAGTTTGAAAGAGTTATCCTTAATCAAGAGGAGGTTGTATGAGTCAATGGAATATGATTTAAATAGGTTTAGGGTCCTAAAGTCTAGATGCTTCACTATAGTTCCTGAACATGAGCCGCATGCTTAGATTATTCTATTAGGAAAAAGTTTGATCCTCAATCTATTACAGACATGCCTCAACTAGATGATAAGGTTCGATATGTCGAACGTTTGAAAACAGAGAAAGCTAGGGTGTCAAAGGATCATAGAAAAGGAAAAGTGGCCTATGTAGACACAAGATATTATTCCATAGAGTATGAGGATGAATACATGGAAGAGGGAGAAGTTAATGTGGCTGAATTAAAAGTCAGCCCTCCGTATGCATGTAAACCTATAAGACCGTCAAAAGGAAAAATAGTTGAAGAACCAAAAAATGATATATTTAGTACTAAAACATATACCATTGATGTGTTAAAAGGTGATGAAATATTTGATGTTTTAGTTTCAGATGGTCAGATTATAGTGCCTCCAGGAAGTAAAATTCCACCATTAGAGCAGAAACCAAAAAGAGGTTAATGCAAGTATCATAATTTTTTGGGTCATAATACTTCTCAATGTTTTCTTTTCAGGGATTTGATTCAGAAGGCTCTGAAAGATGGCCGATTGAAATTTGGTGAAAAACTAAAAAGCTCCCTAAAGGTCGACTAAGATCCTTTATATATTGTTGATGCACACTTTGTCGAACCATTGGAAGTGCTGATGATCGAGACTACTGATGGTCTCGAAGGCGAACAGGAAAACCTTATTGACTTACTCACATCATTGACAATCAAGACCACTGATGGTTTTGAAAACAATCAAGATGTGACAACTGATCCCATGGTAGCTGCAACAGTCAATACTACTGAAGGTCTCAAAAGTGGAAAAGGTAATTTGTCTAAGCCACAAGAAGTGATGGTAGTCGATATTGCTGAAGAGCCTGAAGGTAATCAAGGTGACAAGGAAAAACTAGATTGTGAAACTAAGAAGGAGGAATTGTCTGAAGAAACAGTTGCTGAATTAATGAAGGTTGTTTTTCCCAAACCTGAAGAGGGGTTGGTGAATTTTCTAAATAGGTGCAAGTTGGGTAATTCCGGGTCTATATTATGCCCAAATTGTAACATAGTCTATAACGAAAATGTTGCAAAGAAAATTAAGGCGTTGAAGAAGAAACGCCCTCAAAAGAAGAATCCAAAGGCGGTGTTCGACCATGCAAAGGGACCATACAATGTCCAAGTGCCCCAAAGGAAACCTAGGTTTCCATATCAAAAGACCTTTGTGCCACCAACTGATGTTCCCAACAACAACTGGGTTCATCCTTTTTATCTAAGGGGGGAAAACCAAAATTAGAAGGTAGTAAAGAAATGTTAAGGTTCGAGTCATAAGTGGGAAAAGATGCGGAAAGGATTAAGTTCTTCCCAATTTTCTGAAGCTGGGATCGCTTCAAAGAAGTATCACGTTCCTCCCACATACAAAGGGAAAAATCCTATGACAAAGACTCAGTGGAGAAGGTTTCAGAGAAACAAAAAAATTGCAAGAGTAGCGACATTAAAAGTTTCTCCATCAAAGGGTGAGAGCATTTAAAAGGAAGTGCATCGCCAACTAACAAAAGAGAGGTTATCAATGTCGATTGTGAGTGCGTCGCCAACAAAAGTTGAAAATCCTGGTAATGACAACATAGATGATGAACTATCTAAGGACTTTGAAGATAGCTCAAAAGATGGTTTGATTATTCATTGTAATATTGCGGCATCCCTTCCTAATGGGTATGGTTTCGCGTCAGAGGAATCTGGGGACAAAGAGGAAGCCATGTGCGAAGAATCAGCGGGTCAAAAACCTCTATGCTTCTATATCATGAATAATGGGGGTGGTCGAAGAACAACAAGCAATGTTTGAGAAGCCTACATATGATATGATGTACCATGTCAATCCTTTGTTTATAAGGGTTAAAGTTATTGGTTTCCATGTGAACAAAGTCTTCATTGATGGTGGTGTTGATGTGAACTTGATGCCACAATCATTGCTGAAAAGGATTGGCAGGTTCGACACCAACCTCAAACCACATAACATGGTTTTGTCAAACTATGAAGGGAAAACAAGTCACATACTAGGTGTGATTTAGGTAAATTTGTCAGTTGGCTCGAATTCAAGGCCAACATTGTCCATGGTGATTGTGTCCAAAGAAAACTACAACTTGTTGCTAGGGCGTGAGCGGATACATGGCATTAGGACAGTACCATCAACTTTGCATCAATGCTTATCCATATGTCATCAAGATGGGATTATAGAGAACATTGAGGGAGATCACAGTTATTTTACTGCTGATGTAGGTATGGTTAATAGGAAGAATTTTGACAAAGCCTTAGCTACCATACCTCCCTGCGATCCTAAAGATGCAGTGTTTAAGTCACATCATGACGCGATCAAGTTTCTAACCCTACACCCTACTCATGGTTTCATTTGGGACCAAGAAAAGTTGGATACATATCCAACTATAGAAGGGGAGTTTGAACCCACCGGGTGGGAACAACAAACTCATAATGATGCTAGATTCAAATGCTCTGGCAAGGATTTTGGCCTATATGGCCGGAAGCAGAATAAGTTCAGCTTTAGAGGCTGGAAATGTTTCAAATATGGCACCTGAAGCCATTATGGTGGAAAATCTTGGAGAACCAAGCCAAACAACAACTTCAGAAAGCCAGAGGCTTGACTGCATATATGAAGAAGAGCCTTTGGGGTTTGAAAAAGACCCGGGAGAGAATATTTTGAAGATGCAAGCATAAGATCCATTGGAGGAAGTCGACATGGGTGATGGCGCGATTAGGAGGATTGCATACTTCGTCACTAAGATCTACAACAAGATAAAGGATAATGTAATCAAATTGCTTAACAAATTCAAAGATTGCTTTGTATGGGATTACAACGAGATGCTTGGTTTAAGTAGAAAGATGGTGGAAATTAGACTGCCTGTAAATCTAGGCAAGCGACCAGTCAAACAAATGCTAAGGAGGTTCGTGCTAGAAGTAATATCCAAAATCAAAATTGAGATCAAACGGTTGTTAAAGAGCAGATTCATCAGGACAACCGGGAGATTTTATAGGTTTTGTAGTACACAAGAAGGGTATAGAGATTAACCAGAACAAAACCAAGGCGATTTTGAGTACAAAAGTGCCAACAACAAAGAATGAGCTCCAATCTTGGTTGGAAAAGATAAACTTCTTGAGACGATTCATATCAAACATGAGTGGAAAAACTTTGGAGTTCTCTCCTTAGTTAAAACTAAGCAAAGAGTCTGAGTTCACATGGGAAAGAGAACACCAAGAGGCATTCAACCATTTGAAAGACTACTTGGTGAAGCCTCTAATGGTAGCACACCCAAACAGAAACAAAGGCATGAAACTTTACATTGCAGCGTCAGAGTCGACACTGGGAAGCATGTTGGCCCAAGAAGATGAGAGTGGGACCTAAAGAACCATTTATTACCTCATTCAAGTATTAAATGTGTTGAGACTAGATATAATGCAATTGAGAACTATGTTTATTTCTATATTTTTCATGTACTAAACTCAAGCATTATCTAAAACCAGTTGAAGTTTCAGTTTATTCTCATTTTGATGACATTAAGCATATGTTATCTAAACTTATCTTGCATAGTCGAATTGGGAAATGGGCGCTAGCATTAACTGAATACTCCTTAACATGTGTTCCTTTAAAATCAGTTAAAGGGAAAATTATTGCAGACTTTATAGTTGACCATTCAGTAGTCGACCTCAATGAAGCCTATGTAAGTACTAAATATTGGTAATGATATTTTGATGGTTCTAAACATAAACAAGGAACTGGAGTAGGGATCTTTATTTTATCACCAGATGGAGTTCCAACTAGATTTAGTTATAAGATTAAAGGCGAATGCTCTAATAATGAGGTTGGATATAAAGCCTTAATAATTGGACTTCAAATTATGTTAGACAAGGGAATCAAAGACGTTGACATCAAAGGAGATTCAAAATTAGTGGTGAATCAATTGAACAAATAATACAAATGCATTAAGGATCATCTGGTAATGTATATGGCCAAAGCATTATCCTTACTTCAGAAATTTGATAACGTGTCAATTAGTCATGTGAGGCCTATTGACAACAAAGAGGAGAACGACATGCCCAATTAGAGTCTGGATATAAGATATATAAAGAGAGAATAGAAAAAATCATTGAGGTAAAAGAAAAATTGGTGTGTGAGAACACGGAAATGACAAAAACTTGGGGGACAACGCTAAAGTGATCCCTGATCCCTTGAATTATGATTATTTTGGAAATTTTGAAGTGGTAGAAGAATTTTTTGCCATTGATACGTTAGATGAGAATGTCTGGAGGAAACCTATAGTCGAATACTTACAAAATCCAGTTGGGACGATTGAGCGCAAAGTTAAGTACAAGGCGTTAAGTTATAGATTAATGGGAAACGAATTGTTCAGGAAAATGCCTGAAGGAGTGTTGTTAAAATTCTTAGGGGAAAATGAAGCATATGTAGCAACATATGAAGTACATAGTGGAGCTTTTGGTACACATCAGTGAGGACAAAAAATGAAATGGTTGTTCTGTCGAATAGGAGTATATTGGTCGACCATGTTAAAAAATTGTGTCGAGTTCGCCAAAAGCTGCCAAGAATGCCAAAAACATTCTAGAATTCAACATGTACCAGCTAGCGAATTACATTATGTTATAAAACATTGGCCTTTCAGGGGATGGGATTTGGATATTATAGGAGAAATCAAACCTGCCTCATCGAAAGGCCATAGGTACGTCTTAGTGGGTATTGATTATTTTTCAAAATGGGTAGAGGTCATCGCTTTGGTTAAAGTATATCAAGAGGAAGTAATGGCCTTTATTCAAAATCAAATCATACATAGGTTTAGAATACCAGAAACTATAACAACGGAACAAAGAACCGTGTTCGTAGGTCGAAAGGTAACTGAGTTCGCTGCAGAAATGGGGTTCAAACTATTAACATCAACACCATATTATGACTATGAAAAGGGGCAAGTCAAAGGAGCAAACAAGGTCGTTATAAATTTGATCCAAAATAAATTTGGCCAAAAGCCTAGAAGCTGGCATACATCTATGGGCCAAGCATTGTGGGAATTTCGAAACTCGCCAAAGGAGTCGACTAACGCAACACCTTTCAACTTAATTTATATGCATGAATTAGTATTTCCTCTAGAGATTCATCTACAATCGGTGAGAGTGCAAAGTCAATCAGATATTCCTACTGAATATTATTGGGGAATGATGTATGACATGTTGGTAGATGTTGAAGAACATAGGCTAGAAGCATTATATACTTTGTTCAGGCAGAAAGAACAAGTAGCATGGGCCTATAATAAAAGGGTGAATGCAAAGGCGTTCGTCTTTGGAGATATGGTTTGGAAATTTATCCTTCCTATGGATAGAAGGGATAGAGTCTTGGGAAAATGGTCCCCAAATTGGGAAGGACATTTTCGAGTAGTGCAAGTTTTTTCCAACAATACTTATGAGATGGAGGAGCTCACATCGGAAGGTCGAATACTACAAGTAAATGTCAAATACTTAGAGAGGTATAGGCCTATGTTGCAATAAATTATAATAAACAAAGGATAAAATTCATTGCATAATGAAGAGGCCACCAAGAGACCTCGAGTGTAAATTAAGCATTACAAAAAACTATGGAAAGAACAAATTCAGAGTACATGAGAAAACTAAACGGCTAAAAAGGCACATTATTCTTGAGGGTTATATACCATTCTCGAGCAAGTTCCAGATAAGTATTGGTTAACGATATATATGTGTTAATGTCAGCTAATTTAATATCCAACACACTCCAGATTAGCGACCCCAATAAGAGCTTCGTTATTCACGCTTTTTCAGCTGTGTGAAACCCAACAACTTACAAAGTCTCTGCCTCATCAATTTGCTTCTCCAACCTTTCAATTTGTTGCTTCAACACCATGACCTATTGTTTCCATCGGGAGATATTTGTGGCCCTAGTGTTGAAGTCCACTCTTTCTTTGTCAAGAGCTTCCTTAAATTCTTCACTAGCAGCCATGGAAGAGTTTACGAAAGCCAATTCAATAGTGCGGTCTTTCTCCTTAGGGAGACGTTTTTCCTGGATCTCTTTCTTTTCGGCCAAGTCGACCAAAAGCTGGTCAAGGAAGTTAGATGCTTCAACTACAAATTTTAGGGCTAAAGGAGAAGCATCTTGAACATCAACTTTCTTCAACATTTCTTTAATCTTAGTACCATCAGAATGGTACGCCTCCAAATGGGTGATCAAATCAACATGGAAGAGCATGGTTTTGAGACGATTAAGAACTTCTTCTTGAGTCCAAGAGAATAGATGCCTCCAGATGCAGTAGAAGTGCAGGAACCTCCATCAGTCGAACGGTTCTTAGCGTTCACCAAAAATTTCAAGTACTCAAAGGGGCTATTTTTCCCTAGAGCAGCAACTTGTTGGGGCCACATGGTGGTGGTTGCAGGAATCACGTCGGGAGGGGTCAAAATGGTTCCAAAAGAGGAAGTTGCATGTGGAGTCACTTCTTCAGTTTGGAAAGGTTTTTGGTTGGTAGTTGTGGTGACGTCAAAAGTAATAGCTTGTTTAAGATCCTTTAGGCCATCATCTCCAGTATTCTCCCATATGCTATCATTATTGGGGTCGTCCTCTAATCCTTCACTGATGGGAGAATATTAAGAAGTACCCTGAGTGATAGGAAAGTTGAGGTCGCTCCCAGAAGGTTCGATATCAGTCAAGACCACATTTGGTTTCTTTTTGGTCTTCGAAGATTTCAAGACAATCTTGGTGGGGCGTTTTTTAGGTTTAACTGCCAGTCGCTGAAACAATAAAGGCAAGTAAAAATAGAATCATAAAAGGGACAAACAATTCCTAAGATAAAGAGTCTTTGAAGAAGAAGGTACATTATGGTCTCCTTCAGGACTAGAGTTAATTTTCTCTGGTCAAGTTGGTGCAGGATACAAAACTCGTTCTTTTTCTACCACCGAAGCTGGCACAATGGTAGAAGTGGCCTTTTTTGAAACAACCTCAGATCGAGTCGACTGAGATTTTTTGGGGATGGAAAGCGAAGACGCGTTGTCAGCTTGTTTCTCTTGGTTAGAAGAGTGTTTTCGTCTCTTTGGGGATGGTTCAGGTGGGACGAAGACGCTAGCTTTAGGGCCCCACAAATGTGTCAACATAATCAGAGGGTTAGAAAGGGAACACAAATAGTTAGTAAACCATCAACTTAGCAAATTACTTGAGAAGAAGTTCCAAGGGCTTCATTAGCTGAGGTAGAAACAGTCGCACCATTGATATCTCCCCTGGCACGTTTCTTGTGCTCAACCGCTGAATGATGCAATAACAAAAGACAAAGTGTTAGAAATTAAAACATAAAGAATCGAGAAGGTGAACAAGAAGGCGATTGGCAGTCACAATAGTAAGCCATACCTTTCCTAATCTTTTGCTGCATAGCTTCAAAAGCATGGTTCAATCGAGTCTTGAAGGACTTGAGATTCCCATTACTTTGCACGAATTGCACAGTCCACCAATCATAGAATTCCTTAGTGGTGTAGAAGAGAGGTTCAAAGGAGGCATGAGTCATATTAGGGACGTCAACAGCAAAATGTTGAAGTTGTTGAGCATATTCTCCCTTACTGTAGCTGGTGGACGAAAGGCACATTTCATCTGATGGCTTATAAAAGCTGCGAGGCAAAGGTTGGCACAAGCCAATCTGCCTAGCCACCAGATTAGGATGATAACACAGGAGTGTTACACCATCATTAGCTCCTACCCTACAGGCTATGAGCCTAGGGGTTAAGAAAGCTTTCCAAATGGATTTAGATTTAGGGATTTGCGTAGGATTGACAGGAGGAAATGGTCGAGTGAACCACTCAGAACCATGTGGTCTAGAGGCAAAGGGCGCCATGCTTGGTGCACCTAAAAAAAAACTTTAGGTATTTCTCAAGCGACTCCTCTCGAGTCATGTAATTGTTAGAAGGTGTCATTGCAGCAAAAAGAAGGCTTTCGTTGGCACGTTGGGTAAATGAAGTCTCTTGTGCTTCAGAAAGGCGCAATTTGAGTTGGCTCACAAAAGTGGAATTTAACCATAATTGAAGCAGCCAGAAAGGCCCAACAAGATGACAACTGGAAGTAGATGAAAGTGAGATTATATGATCGACCCCCACACCGAGCGATTGATAGAGCGACCCCAAAATAAGTTTTCTTAGGCATATGTTTTAACCCAGGTGGAGGTGATGAGCTAACGCAATGAATCATTTAGCTACCTTTAGAGATTAACTGCATAAGATATACTTGGAAAGCCACAAGGCCAAGAAGGCAATGTGCTCTTCATTAGACACAATGTCAGCATCTTTAGCGTGAAAACGCTCTATATATTTGGTGAAGCTAGCAATGTCCTTTTCAAAAGGGGTGCCATTTTAGTCTGCTTCAGTGGGAAATAATGCTTCACCTATGGGGCAGAGACTAGTGATGGCCACACTAGCAAATAGGGTAGGAGTAAGCATCCCAAAAATAGAGTGCAGAAATCAACATGTGATTGCAATAACTAGGGCCAACCCTTGAAAGATGAATCAAGACAAAAATTCCTTGGGCCTTCCAAACGTCACCTTTAACTTTCTCCACTTTATTTAACCATGCAATGTAATCTTGGTTAACAGTAGAAGCAGAGAGGAAAAATTTAGATATCTGGTAGATGTGGAAAAAATATATAGGGAAATCTCTGTTGATAGGGGGTTTTGTAGTTTTGTGAGTGGGGAAGCAATTTTTCAATTGTTTAGATGCCCTAATCTCATCAGGAATAGGCCCTAATAGAGCGTAATCAATGTTGTTACAGATGAAGGGAAGCAACAGTTGGGAGCAGAAAGTTTGGAGATTTTGTGCTAGCGTTGGTTCAAAAACAAAGGTATTTTGATTATGAACGAAGAACTCACTCATGTTGGAAACCAGTTCAATTTCTTGTGAAGCTTGAATGTGCTCAAAGATTTGGCTTGAAGCGGCCATGAAGATGGTGGAATGTTTTTTCTAGGTAGAAATGAAAGTAAGAATTTATTTTGTGTATGAAAACAAAGAGCTTAATTATGTAGAGAAAACATAGAGAGGAAAATGAAGAGATGAAAGAGGTATTTATACCACCAAGGAAACCAAAGGTTTGGGAAGAAAGTGGAAAAAATGTGGCTACACGACCGACACGTGTCAAACACATGGAGATTGAGTTGAAGGAGTTTGTTAGTTAGGGGCCACGATTATCCTAGGAATTTGAAGCTAGAAACTGGGGAAGTGGTTGTGTGATCACTAGTGTAACGTTTGAGGGAAAAGGTCGTGATTACGATGACATCACTTTGCACCAAGAGAAAAGGATTAAAATGTCCATTTTTGTTTCTTTTCATCGAAAAGGACATTTTGAGGGGCAATTTGTTGGCTAGGATTTTCACAAAGGGTTAAAATCCAACCAAAAGCCAAAAAGGTTCTTTGAGAAATTTGAATTATAGGAAGTCGACTACATAAGTAGTCGACCGGGAGAGATTTCACAAATAGTCAATTGGGCTTATGGACTCAGTTGACCAGAAAAGAGGCCTCACGATGAATGGATTGGGCCCAGGAATGTTAAAAATCCCAAAGAGTGTATAACCAGCAAAGCAAAGTGGTACGGATGGATAACATGGGTCTGATAGCATGGATGGAGAACTTGGGTTCGTGGAGGGAAGTTACAAGAGACACATGACTTATAAATAAGAAAACCCGCTGAAAAGTAGTTATTTTTGTGTATTATAAATAAATCACGTGGTGCATAGTGTCAGGAGTTTAAACTTTCACAATCCTACACGCTAGTCACTCAGAGTACCCAAGCGAACGAGCAAAATGAGTCAAGCTAGGGCAATGTACGTTTGAATCAACCCATTTTCAACTATTTTGATGTTATGTCATCTATTTTTACAATTTAAAATGTCTTTTGTTTTATTTTACAAGTCCTGCTTTATTGCTTTTAAATTCGTTCCGCCTTAGTCGAACGAACCCTTTTGAACATATTTTGTGAAAACACTCGAAAACTAAAGCATTGTACTGAGATTCCCTGGTTGATCTCGCCAATAAACTTTTTGTTAAGAGACCAATGTTGTTTTCCAAAACCAGGGGTAAACACTTATATGGAACTGATTTAAAGGTCTGGAAGAACCTAGAAGAATATAGAAGAATATTGAATTTCTAAATAAGGAGAATTTGTAAGAAAGATTTGATTGAAGACCTATTTTGTTGCAGAATCTTCAGTAGATTTGTAAGAGCTGATATGATGCCATTTGGAGCTCAAATCCAGTTGTGAAATAGACTATAAATAGAAGCATTGTAACCTAAGAAAGGTACCAGCCGTGAATAGGAAAAATGTAATCACTAGGGCTAAGTATGTACCATTCTCTAGGAGAGTTGGTTGTGTGTTTCACTCGACATTTGAGTTGGATTGTTGTTCCTTGAGTTATAAGGTCCTGTTCTCACTCAGAAGCCTTTAGGTAATGATTTGAGTATTTTTCTTGGAGAAGCTTTTAAGAAACTCTAAGTATTGTTCTTAGTCAAGAGTCTTGGCTAGGTATTGTCATGGAAGTTTGTCTTCTAATTTTATCGTGAAGGAAGTGTGTCTTCTTATTTTGTCCAATCGGTGTTTGTGACTGATGAGAGATTGAGGAGGGCCTCATATCTAGGTGAGTCTTAGATAGAAGTATAGAAAGGATCGTGATTAAGTGAGTTAATCATAAACTAATATGTTTGTTGTAGGGTTTATAAATTGATACTATCATAGTGGGCTTGTCCTTGGCTTGGTATGCCCCCAAAGTAGGAGGGTTAATAATTCTTCTGTGTTGTTTATGCTTTCAGTACTGATTTTATATGTTTATACCTTGCCATGTTTGTTTTGTTCGGATTCAGGTGTCCCAACATGTCATAGTACATCTAGAGTCTGATATACCAGAATTTCAATTAGTATCAGAGCAGGTATCCTGTTCTGTTCTGGGTGAGATCCTAGGATGATACTTTCTGGTTGATGGGCAAGGATGGAGGTATCTACTGAAAAGATGTTTGAATTTGGAGAGTTGATATTGTTGTTTGAATGGTCCCTTGAAGTGGATGATGAAATATTCATGACATGGTGCGCATTGGACCTGTCTATTGTTATCAGGCCTGCAGATTTAGTGGTGAGCTGCTGCATTGGGTTTGATTTATTTTCAAACCTAGGTTTTTTGTTTGCACCTGGAGTGTGGTAGTTGTGTGAAAGGTTTTTATGTTGTGCCTTAAGAATGTTGAGGAGCTTGTATGTTTTGTGTTCCACTACATGGTATCTGATTTAACCTTGGTTGTTCCTTGTGTCTCTGGTGGTGAGATTTTAGTAAAGTATTTTCTTGGAAGGGCATTAGGGTTTGGTCTCCTCAGCAGGTTCTTCTATGATGTTGTAGTTTGTGCAAGACAACTTCAACTAACTTTGTAAAGTTGCCAAAGATACTTGAGGTTCACCTCAAGTCTACTCATAAAGGCACTTTTGATGAGTTTGTTGGAAAGAGATCTCAAGAAAGTTTAAAGGATCTCTTGGTGTGCCCCCTGGAATGATGTCCTACTAGATGTTAGAACATCACATCTGAGTTGTGCAAAATTCTGCTGGCGAAAGGGATTGTATAGTATATGCTTTGGGTGCTAAATAAATGTATGGTGATCACATATGTTTGGAACCTACTCCTGGTCTGGAAGAGGAGGCATCTGAGGTATTATGTTGTCACTCATTGGATTAGATTATTTCTTATCCAAGTGAGTTGGAGTGGGGAGACTGCTTTATTTTCCTGTGGAGGCTTGTTAAAGATATCTCAACCAGATACTTTATATGTAAGTCAAGCTCAGTTGGTAAGGATATTCACTCTAATATCTGGTGGATTCTTCTGATCAAAGTAGTCAGATTTATGGAATCTCGTTTATGGCCATGGAACAAATTATGTTTGAGGGGAGTATTGTTGAATGCACTAACCACAGGATGTGCAGCTATTGGAGAGGAGAATGAATAATTCCCTTAGTATTTCTTAGCAGTTAATAAGGGGTAGTCCTTAATCTGAAGACTAGAAGAACTTGAAGAAATGTCATACGTAATGTTTTGACATCTTTGTATTGAGAATTTATTTTTTGCAATATGTCTAGTGACGTTTCTCATAAATAGGATGAAGGTTGTTTACTCTAACTTAATATTGTCAAGTCTATGAGAGCATGAAACTCTTGTTCTGTTAAAGTGAAAGGTCTTTGAATGGACTATGTGCATTGGAGATGTATCAACCTGAGTTAATATGTTGATTATTGTCTGCACTTTTGGAGTATAATCTAAACCACCTAGGATGCGCATTTTAGATTTGTGTCTAGAGTAAAGGGGCGGTGTTGTTTATGGGACCAACGGATTATGGGATCTTGTAGCCTGCAAGGAGATGTTGTTGGAGTTCGATTATGTGGTGTCCTCACGTGATGGAACGTTTGTTTTTTGCAAGGATTGAAGGGCATCCTTGTATCTTGAAGAATTGGAAAAAGTGGAGTGGTTGTGGTATGTTGATGCCTTGTGTGTTGAAGTCTGCTCCAGATACCTCTTAGAGGGAATATCCTCTTTAGGTATAGGGGAATGGATTCTATACACCTCAAAGTCAGACAGGAGGTATGAACATTGTGCTTATGAGAAAAAAAATTCTTGAGGTATGCATGCTCTGCATGTATTTTGATCTGGTCTTGAAGGTTGATCAGCTACTGATGGTTGATCCTCTTGTTTCCCTTGCAAGAGTTGTGTATGGAATTCTATGGGTATTGTCTCTAAAGGCATAGTAAGTGATCAAGTCCATGTGTTTGAGACTAATGTTGGAATTGATGTTGGAACATCATTTAAATTCCTTGTTTCTTTAGCCAAGGAAGTTTTTCTTTTGGAGCTTATGGTGGAATGTAAGGTCAAGCCTCTGACCTAATTTGGAATTGCATGAATGGTTGTCATGAAGAAGAATCCTCGGGGGCCAGTTGTGTGCAGAATAAGGATATCAGACCAAATATTCTTCCATTTGTGAAGAGGACATCATTATCTAATGTTTATGTGTGAGGAAATTTTCCACTGATGACAAATACCTTGTCGGGAGTGGGTATGAGTTTGTTCTGGTGAAGATGTGCATGCGACTGAAGGTAAATACTTTTACGAAAGATGAGTATTTGTTTGATGGGTGTATGCAAGTCTGTAATCTGAACTCTTTTCTTCAGAGATTGTGAGATTTTATTTCTCTCTCCATGGTGTCCAGGTGTTGATGATAACTTGGGTATGCTGCATTGGCTGTGTTTTATTAGGGGTTTCTTGAAGGACTTCTATGTGCAATGAGTCCTTTGAATGGTGTTTGAGACATATGATGGGAATCTTATATACCAATGGTATGTCGTAACATCATGGTTTGTGGGTGTCTTTGGAAGTTGCTTGAGATCGTACTTGTGGTGATGGATGCTCAAGCATTATATTATAAGAGGTGCTTTTGACTGTGTAAATCATAATGTGGAGGTTCTGATCTTGTTCATAGTAGTCTGTTCTGGAAAAGCAAGACTACTATTATTTTGAAGACTTCACTAGTATCGACAATTGCTAGTGGAAGTAAGGGCAGAGGAATGGTTGTCAGATAGTGTGATCTGAATGTTTTTGAAGAGGTGGTTTCTTCCTGCTGCAAGCCACTCTACAAGAGATTGGGATAAATATGGATCTTAGTAAAGCTTTTAAGCAAGCTAATAATTTTTTCGGAGCTTTTGAGTGATGTCACACCTAGCAGGCATGACACATTGCCTATAAAAAAGGTCATGGTACTGTGTGTGGATATGTAAGGATAATGTTCAAATGTGTCCTTGTTGAAGTAAAGAAGTCATAGTTCTTGGATTTATTCTCAAGGAGTGAGAGTATTTGACTCAGGATTGACTCTACTGTGGGAGTTTGTGTTTAGCATATGTGTGAAATTGTTGCCCTTCAACACGAGAGTATGGAGTCTTTCATGTGTTTTCATCAGGTGCTCAAATGTCCATCTTCAGAAGGAGCGCTGATTATCCATGGTAGGGGGTGAAGTACTTGTCTATGGATTTTTACTGCAATGGTGCAAATATATTTTATTTGCTTGCATACTGATCAAGCTTTTGGAGATTTTATGCCTCTTATGAGGTTATGATGTCAAAAAACATGTTGTGACATTAAGCTGCTGGATATGAATAGTTCTAGCTATGTGAAGCTAGTTGGTTGAATCATGTGCCCACATGCTTCTTAGAAGGAGTCTCAAGGGGAGTTTTTTTTGTATCTAGGAGAATTTATTTTTCTCTGCAGTATTTTTGAAGGACCCTATCAGAGGTTTTAGTTAAATGGAAGTTGTCACACGTGTTGGTCAAGTTGTTTTGGGTGTCTGGAAGAGAAAGTAGACAACATCTGACATGATGTCAGAACATTTATCATGACATGGTTTCTCCTTGAGACAAATAAGTAAATTTCATGGAAGGTGTAATCAAACACGTGTCAGAAATAAGTGTATAAAGTGTGCTAGAATGTGCATGTATTGGAACCATTTCTTTTCAGCAGAGACTGTCCAGAGCTAATAAAGTCATTCAAAGCTGTTTTGGACGGTGCACATTGTTTTAAGTGGCCATTTTTCTCCTCAATTAACGTTTCTTTGACAAAGACCATTGTACAATCAAGGAGCGTTATTTCCCAAGCAAATATTCAGCTATTTATAGAGGTTAATCCTTTGCTATTTCACCTTGTGAGTGTTTTGAGTTTTCACAATCTTGACGGGTTTCGTTCGAGTATGGGCGAGCTATGTTTGGGTTTGGTTTTGTGAGGGCCTTCTTTTCCAATTTTTGGCTAAAAAGGGGGAGAAAGGGTTTGCTCAGATGTTCAGTCAGAAGTTTGTGTTTTTAGATGTTGTACACAGATGTCGGATAAGATGTTCGATCTTGTGCATGTGATTTTTTTTTCTGACTTGTAATCTGACTTATGAACACAGTTGTGACCTGTGTTTTGAGTTACCCAGGGTGGTGGCTAGATACTTCTTAAGTTTCCTATTATGCCACATGTAGAGTGGTGGTTTCTTCATGGTTCTCTTATGCCACCATTTGAAAAGAAGACTTATTCATCTGTGAAAAGAATAGGTTCTTGGGTTGAGGGGGAGTGTTACGTATCTTCTTCCTCATGTACTTCAAATTACTTTAGGACTTTCTACTCCTTTATTCCGAGGTTACTGTTCTTTGGTGTTGAAGTTCTTGCTGCAATGGAGTTTCTATGAAGATGATATCGAATATGATGTCCTAATATCATTGTGCATTGTGCTTGTGAAGACTAACACCACACTACTGTGTTCAGTAGTTTCTGAGGACTATTGCTGATGGGTGTAATTTTTGTTTATTGTTGTAATCTGGGTTGTAATTTATATTTTTTGATTTATCCAAAATTTGCCAAAGGGGGAGATTTTTAATTCCTTTTTTTAGGATTGACATTAATTTTAGTAAACAAATATAGAACCAATATGTTAAATAGCATGTGATTACTTGCTATAAATAACAGGTGGAGTAAGAAGTCATATTTTATGTTGAGACATGTTGAGATGAGAAGTTCTCATCATCTGGAGCAACATGTTGGAAAAGATGTCCTATGCAAGGTCATACGACATCGGGCTTGAGCTAAGCTGGACAATTGGATTCTTTATGTTTTAACAGATGCAGAATATTATGGAAATATTATGTCATCCTATGTGGCATTGATTTAAAGGTCTGGAAGAATCAAGAAGAATATTGAATAATACTTACTTTCTAAATAAGGATACTTTTTAGGAAATTTTTTATTGAAGACCTATTTTGTTGCAGAATCTTCTGCAGATTTGTAACAACTGATATGCTATGATTTGAAGTCCAAATCCAGTTGGGAAATAGGTTATAAATAGAAGTATTGTAACCTAAGAAAGGTACCATCCGTGACTAGGAAAGATGTAATCATTAAATCTGAGTCTATACCACTCTCTAGGAGAGTTGGTTGTGTGTTCCACTTGACATGTGAGTTGGATTATTGTTCCTTGACTTGTAAGGTTCTGTTCTCACCCAGAAGCCTTTATGTAATGAGTTGAGTATTATTCTTGGAGGAAGATTTTAGGCAACTCTAAGTATTGTTCTTAGTCAAGAGTCTTGGCTAGGTATTGACATGAAAGTGTGTCTTCTAGTTTTATCGTCATGGAAGTGTGTCTTCTTGTTTTGTCCAATTGTTGTCTGTGATTGATGAGGGATTGTGGAGGGCCTCATATCTAGGTGAGTCTTAGATAGAGGTATAGCATGAGTAGTGATTAAGTGAGTAGATCATAAAATGATATGTTTGTTGTAGGGTCTATGAATTGATACTATCATAGTAGACTTGTCCCTAGCTTGGTATGACCCTAAAGTAGGAGAGTTGCTCTGAATTGGGCTAACAATTCTGGTGTGTTATTTATGCTTTTTAGTACTGATTTTATATGTTTATAACTTGCCATGTTTGTTTTGTTCTGATTCAGATGTCCCAACATGTCCTAGGACATATGGAGTCTGATATACTAGAATTTCAGAAACATTACCCTTATAATTTCATTTTGATTCTGGATTGTAAACTGAGGAGTTATTATTGGAAGAATGATGTTCATAACCTTATCTCTAGGTGGTATAGATATATTCTCCAGAATCCCCATTTCTACCAGGTTTACAGCACTGAAGGGTTCCCCAATAGTTATCTCAAAGTCTTTTTCATCCAGATCTCTTAGTTCAATGCTCTCAGCGATGATACTAATTATGCGTCTTCCAAGAGGGATATAATTCTTCATCCTATCACTTCCATCTCTTGTAATTCTCAAATTATCTCTCAAATGATTTAAAAAAATGAGAGATGGAAGATTTATATAAACACCCAATGAAATAAAGTACAGTATATATAAAATATCTCCAGAAATAATAAATGCATATTATAATACGGTGGGAGAACTGACTTGTTTTTGCATTTTATTGCAAATGTTGCGGATAGCAAGAGTCTCCACTGACTTTTCTGTTATCCAATAAGGAAAGGGTGAAAAGAACAAGAAAGACCTTGAGATTTCTGAGTTCGGGGGGGTAGGTTATGAAAAGGGAAGGTGTTATCACCCTTTTCATTCGTAGTTATCTACGGGCTCTTAATCGCTAGGTCACTTTGTTTTGAAAATGCTTTGTGTTGTGTGTTTGAAAATATTTTGAAAATTCCAATAGTAAGACAAGACTTCGTAGTGATTCTCGTATCTGTCCTCGAGAATGCGTACAAAGTGTTTGTTTGAAAATATTTTTGAAGAAGTGTCTGTGAGAAAAGTGTTTGTTTTGCGAGCGAGCAAGCTATTAAGAACTATCAACCTAGTCAGAGTCTTTATTGTACTTTTCCTCCTCCTTTAGATAGTTATATCCTACCATTAGTTAGTAGGAAGCCCTACCATTGGATGTGAGCGGACAAGCGTGAGTCATCGTACAATCATAAAGGAAACTCATAGGGGTGCTTTAGCAATTTTATCATAAGGGACTAGATCGTTTATCGAAGGCAACATTCGAAAGGTCATCGAGGTACTACGATATTTTTTAACCGAGTCTCTTTGCTAAAGCATTCCCACATTCGAGGCACATGACTGTGTTTCCGAAGGAAACAAGTGAGGTTACCCTTGAGGTGCAAGTGTGAAGAGTGTTTTGATTTCAGTTAATTTATCTTGAAATTAGGGTTTTCTACAATTGTTTTTAATCTTGACATACAAGCCCTATTAGCATGCATCTAACAGTTATATACAAAGCATAAAAATATAAGTGCAGAAAAGTATATCCTACGCTATTACAAGACTTCGGGAATGGGGGTACAAATAGTAAAAACGGGGGAAATAAAGTAAAAACCCTAATTAAACTATTACAAACTATAAGTAGATACATAATTGGAAAAACTAATGAAATATGCGACAACAATAAAATATGAAAAATTGTAAAATAAAGAGAAACGGGAAAGGAAATATTTGTGATTTTTTGATAGAAAAAGGTTTAATAACCTAATTAGTTTTAATTTAAGAAAAAAGATTAATTAATTTCAACAAACCCTAAAAAAATATAAGTTGATTTTAAACTAATTAAAAAAATAAATTAGTGAAAGAAAACCTAAATTTATTGATTAAATAAAAACCTAAAAAAATTAATTTGAGTTTATTAGAAAAAAGGTTTTATGTTAGGGTTTAAAAAAAGGGTTTAGGTTTTGTTAATTTGAAGGAAAGTGAGGGAAAGAGTTAAAAGGATAGAGAATTGGAAGAAATAAACCAAAAGGAGTAGGGGTGGATGTTGAACCCACGCCCTCATAACTTCCATCCAGTATGCTCATCACCAAGCCAGGCGCGGGCCTGTGTTGGAGAAGGGAAGTCAGTGCATTATGTACCTTGCAAGACATATAAATCAGAAAAAGCATTAAAATGCCAAAAGGCTGGGATCGAACCCACGCCTTGGCATACTAAGACCTTATCGCACGCGCTTCAACCATTGGAGTGATGATACATCCATTAACTTATATCGAACAATAAATTTATAATATACAAACGATGCCTAAACCGGAGAAACGCCGGAGCCTTAGCTTTGGTCATCTTCTCTGGTTGGCTCTTTCATCAACCTACAAAAAACAAAGGCGATAACAAATAAGAGGCACCCTACCCCCTAAATTGAGGGCTTCGAATCTAATGGAAGGATTATTTGGAGCTAAAACAGTCTGGTTTAGGAGCTATGGTGAAAATGATGCAGATCGGTGCAAAGATGGTGATTCAAGATTCTGAGTGCATGGAACCTCCATGATGGTCCAAACCTGTACTAATGAATCTCAAGAACACATTAGTAATGTTATATTTAATCAAAACATTATGAAAACAAAATTATGAATGCATGAAACAATGATAAGGTGGTGCTGCATGCAGGGGTGTTTCAAGCCCTTTAGATTGCTGCAACTGTTCTCATCTTACCCTCTAGCCTTTCTGGGAATGAATAGGATGATTACTTTGTGGTGAAGGGCACCAAGATAAGGGTTTCAAGTTTTTTGGGTTCTTTAAAATTTTGTGATATTTTTGACAACTTTTTTTAGGCAAGGTATTTTCGTGTACTTGGCTTGTTTGAAGAGGAAGGATATATAGGTTGAAATTATGGCAAAGATATGGGCTTGGTCTTTGTAAGAAAGGCCTATATTTTATCTATTTGTTTGAAATATTAATGAATATATCAAAATAATTAAAATAAATAGGTCAAGGGGTGTATGAAAAATAATTGAGGTGTATGAGGAGTGTAATACACGTTTGGACTCTTAAACAATGGCCCGTTAGCCCAAAAATCAAGTTTGCTCAATTTGAACTTCATACATTTGCTCAAAATTTCCCAACTTGCACTGGTCATAACTCACTCAATTTGCATCTTTTGAAGGTGATATTGGACTTTTTAGAAATCTCAAGATGTCCTCTACAATCTCTTTTCTGATCATTTTCTCATTAGGAGACTTTATCTTGATGTAAGTTTCCTTGACAAAAAGTATCTTTTTGTTGACTTTTGAAATGACCTATAATGTATTGGCTCATATCTCTCAAATGAAGCATTTTTTGGACTTGAACTTAGAGATACCAAGTTGTAGAGATATGAATTTCCTTCAAAATGAGCTTTGGTTGGGGAGGATCTGATGAAGCACGTGAAAGTTATGCTTGATCAAAGTTCAGTTAACCTCTCCTAAGGAAAACCCTAATTTGGCAACTTTTGACTTTTGATGATTTGAGGGTTTTTATTGATGAATCATGATCAACACTTGATAAAATGATGAATATGACTTTAAAACCTTGATGTTGACCAAAAATTTTGAGGTTTGACTGTATGTTGACCACAATTTACTTTTTACCCAATATAGTTGATTTTTAGTCATCTAAGCAATTGACTGAGCAAACTTATGATGCAAGGCATGAAACTTGGTATGAGAATTCTTGGAGACATATGAAAGACCATGAATTCCATTTGATACCTTAGACACCAAAACTTCCTTGTGAAAAAATGAAACCCTAGTTGTGGATCCATTTCTTAGGAGGGGAATGTATCTAATCAACTCTTGAGCATTTGAGAACTCTAGGAGAATGTTTTAAAGAAGAGGGGGGGGGGGGAAACTTTGGGGTACAACAGCTTTCCCTGTTCAATCTTCTTAAACCTGAAGAGTTAGATTGGCATATCCGCCATTCGTGATCTAAAGGTGGAAGAGGATTGAACACTTAAGTGCCCAAAAATTTGCACTCGCATGCGCAAGAGGTAACACTGTTGGTTGATAATATCGCTTGAATGGGCTTAAAGATTCCATTCGGGGAGATAACGAGATGTCATCAGAGATGGGCCTATAGATGCCATCCGAAGTAACCATTGACAAGAGTATCGGAATGAGCCTACGCTTGACTGTTTTTGAAGAATTCTTTCCAGAATGAACCTCTGAGGAAGGTGCTTGAGTAGTTGCTTGTCAGATTTAGTCTCTGAAGGAAAGATGCTTGTCAAAATTCAGCTTCTAAGGCAGATGCTTGTCAGAATTCAGTCTCTGAGGGAAATGATTGTCAAGTAGATTGTCGCCCCGTCTTGCTTCGGGAGTTGATCTACAGCCTATTTTTGTTGGTAAACTAAATCTATTTTGGGAATTCATACCACCTAGTGATAAAGATAGTCTCCCCGTCCTGTTTCGGAAATTGATCTTCACTTGGTTATAAAGATAGAAATATAGTTTCCTCGTCCTGTTTTGGGAGTTAATCTTTGCTCGGTCATACAGATAGTTTCATCGTCTTATTTCGGGAGTTAATCTTTAACCTTTTCATGTAGATAGTCACCCCGTCTTGTTTCAGGAATTAATCTACAATTTGTTTTCACAGATATTTTCCCTGTCTTGTTTCAGGAATTAATTTGTGACCTCTTTGAGAATTTTTGATGATATTCGTCTGTATGTAGATTTTTACCTGAAAAGATAAAAAGTTAGTTGTATGTAATGTCATGATGTATGTAATGCATTTCATAATGATGTTCGCAAAGTAAATGAGATATTGTTATGCGTGTCGCATGCATATGTGTAATACAGTGGGAGAACTGACTTGGGTATTTTGCATTTTATCGCAAATGTTGCGGGTAGTAAGAGTCGCCACCGACTTTTCTTTTATCCAATAAACGAAAGGGTGAAAAGAACAGGAAAGACCTTTTGAGACATTTTCTTGTGTTCGGGGGGTAGGTTATGTAAAGGGAAGGTGTTAGCACCCTTTTCATCTGTAGTTATCTACGGGCTCTTAATTTCTAGCTCACTTTGAAAATGCTTTGTGTTTGTGTATGTTTGCAAACATTTTGAAAAACGCCTAAGTGCGGCAATTTTGTAATTATTCTCATATCGTTGAGAATGTATACAAAATGTTGGTTTTTTAAAAGTGTTTAAAAAGATTTGTTTTGAAAATGCAATTGTAAGGAAATTTTGTAATGATTCTCGTATCGTTGAGAATGTATACAAAATGTTTGTTTGAAAAGTGTTTTGAAAGTGTGAAGTGTGAAAATGGTTTTGTTTGTGAGCAAGCAATTACGAGAAATCTACCTACTCAAAAATTCTTTGTTCTTTTCCTCCTCCTTTAGATGGTGTTACTCTACCTTTGATTGGTAGAGATCCTTATCATTGGATGTGAGAGAGATGCGTGGGTCATCGTACAGTCATAGAAGGCAATTTATGGGACGCTTTAGCAATTGTCGTAAGGGACTAAGATCGTTTATTGAAGGAAACATTGAAGGGTCATCGAGGTACTATGATCTTTTTTCTATCGCGGGTCTTTGCTAAAGCGTCCCATATTCGAGGGACATGACTGCTTTATTCAAAGGCTACAAGTGAGGTTATCCTAGAGGTGCGCGTGTGAAAAGTGTTTCAATTTCAGTTAATTGGTCTTAATTAGGGTCATCTAGCAGTTGATTTTAAATCTTGCCATACACGCCTAATTACTATAAAGTATAAGGAAATCAGTAAGTTACAGAAATTAAATATCCTACGCTATTACAACGCTTTGGGAATGGGGGTACAAATTTATGAATGAGGATGTATCGAATCGAAAGCTTAATTAAAAGTCTAAATAAACAATCATTACAACCCAATTGAATTAATTTAAATAAATAATTAAATAAAATAATTTTATTTAATATAATTAATTAATTAATTAATTAATAATATTAAATATAATTTCTCAATTTAATTATTTATTTAAAACAAATGTATTTTTTAAATAAAATCAATTAACAATAAAAATTAACAAGAATAAAACTAAAACAATTAAAGGAAATAAAATAATTAACAAACTACTTAGTATTAACAAAATAAACAAATAAAGAAACACTAAAAAGGAGGGTATGATATGGAATTTCGGAATGGGCTGGTGTGGTTCACTGGGCAAGGCCAAAAATCAATTTATTTCCGAACCAGAAAATAAGAAAACCAATAAAAATGGAATAGGTTGAGTGTTTGGGGCGAAGGCCCAATAGATTGTTACAAAAAATAGAAGAAATTATTGGGCTCGGGTTGTTATAAGGCCCAAGTGTTTAATTAAATTCAAATTTGGAAAACCTGGACAATAACTAGTCAGCCACTCAACTCTCTTGTTTTCACGCTAGCTTTTCCATATTTTTGCTCTGTTTTGATTCACTGTAAACACACAACAACGAAACATCCTCTTCATTTTTCTTTCTCTGTTTCAATTACTATTCTTAATCTTTCTCCCTCGGTCTCTAATCTCTGTCCCCAATCCGATTTCCACGCTAAAAAGAAAATTCCAAATTCCTCTGCTTCTCAACCATTCACTGCTTCCTCTGTTCCGATTTCACACTTCCTCTTTCACTTAATCATACAACACTTGCAACAAACTTCAATCCGTTTCTACTTTTTACCTTTTCTCGACTTCAACCGATCCACAACAAACCTAATTATCCTCACCGCTCAAAACGACCGATAACAACAAATCCAATTGTTTCAATTTCTATTCCTTACGGCTAAAAGGTTTCACGGTTGAAATAAAACAAAATAATGGAAAAAATACTTTCATGGTTTCTCACAATTTTAACAACAAGTATACAATAACAACAAGGACACATCAATATCAATCAACAATATAATTTCACATGATTAACAGTTCACAGAGATAAGAAAATGATACAGAGCTAGGCTTACATGTCGGAGTTTGTCTAATGCGTCTTTGATGGTGACGAATACAGATAAAAAACTAGAGGAAAATATAAAATTCAGGTAATAAGATCTCTCTCTTCTTCTCTTTTGATTATGAGAATCTGAACATTCTTGTGTTGTTAAAGTTATTGGAATTCTGATGGGTGTGCTAAGCTTTGAGGTGATGCAATTCTTCTATTCTGATTTCTTTTTCCTGCAGATTCTGATGAATTGGGGAAAGTTCTCATTGCAATAATTTGGACAACATTTCTATTCTTTTCATCTAATTTTATCTCTCTCTGTTTTTGTGTGTTTGTATGTTGTGAGTGTTTTGGTTTGTTGTTGTATGGGTGTATCTGTGAGGTCGAGAGGAATTTGCGAAGAGGAAGAGTTTGCAGGGAGTTAAATAGAGTGAATATTGGTTGATGGAGTAAGGGTGTGAGTTATTGATAGTTGAGGTTGCGGGCCTTTTTTCATTATAGACGCGATGTTGAATGTTGAATGATGAATATTGAATGATGAAGATGGTGATGGTGCTGCATGATAGAGCAATATAGTAGTAGTTTTTTAAAGTTTATTGTTGTTGCATTTTGTTGTTGTGTGGTTTTTGCGTAATGGTTGTAGGTTAAAGAGAGGTTTATTATAGAAAGAGTATTGTATGGTTATTGTTCTGTGTAGTAGTGGTTGCACTGAAGTGTATGAAGGTTATGGATAGAGAAAATGAGGTTGGTTGTTCGTCCCTTGAGAAGAGGTTAAAGAGTTGCTTTTATAAATGAGAAAGGGTGTAAATTAGGGGGAAAATTGATGAGGTTTGAACAATTTAGGCTACTGTTTCATAGCTTTGTTTATGCAAATTTTTGTTTTGCTGAAATTGTGCAATATTTGGTCTGATATGATGCAGGTTTATAACAGGTTTTGGAGTAACATATGAGGCCGTTTTCTCTATGTATATAACAACAACAGGGCCTTTTTTATGCAATTGTTGGACTGCTACAATGCAGATTTGCAGGCTGGTTTTTGGACTGTTTTGACGGTTTTTTGGGCTAATATGATGCAGGGGCAGCAACATGTTTTGACAGCTTATTCAGAGTTCAATATGGATGTTTTTGTTGTTGTTTTATGATAGGTTATGAGCAGGGGCAGCAGGGCTGTTTTGTAGTGGTGAAGGGAAGAATTTTTGCAGGTTTTTTTGGACTGGTGTAGGCAGCAACAACAGGGTTGTTTTGTAGCAAGTTGACAACAGCTTTGGAGAAGTTTTGAAGATGTGAGAATAAGCTTTGGCAAATCTTTTGGACATTAGAGTTTAAGTTTATGGGCCTAGGTTTTTATGTAAAACTACCTTGAATCATTCACACTTGTATTGATCTTGAATCATTTGTATTTGATTTTCAATCTCTTTTGCACTTTTATGGACCTTGAATGAATCAAAATAATTTTGAATCATTTGAACTTTGCCCTAATGAATGAATTTTGGATGAGACTTGTGTTGGACTTTGAATGGATCTTGGATAAGTTTGTAAACTTCAAATGAAATTTGAATGAAGTCTCTTTACTTTTGTTCCAAAATTCCAAAGAATCATGGAATGGTTTTGTATAGTGTAATGTTGTTTGAATGAAAATGTGATCTTGAAACTTTAAATGAATTTGTCCTTTTGATAAACAAAATAAATGAAAATGCTCAAGTCTTGTTTACTACTTGAATGGTGCTTGAATGATAATACTTTTCTTGCAAAAACAATGATGAATGTTTTCTTTTGACATGACAATTATTTTGTATCTTGAGCTTCAAGGAATTCTCATGAACCTTCTTCCCACCTTTGTATGCTTGAATTGGTCTTTAGGCATAAACTACATGCCTTGAGAACTTTGATAAACAAATAGGCTATGAATTTGATAAATTGAATCAATTATGATACATGTCTCAACTTTATCCATATGAATGGAGTTTGAATCTAGGAGTTAAGAACATTCCAAGTCGAGAAATGACCTATAACGATTAAATAACTTCCATGGTCCTGTAAGCACAATTTGCCTTCAATCCTTGAAGAAAACTTGTAGACGGAATTGCTTATGAGAACATGCAAAAAGAATCATCCCAAAATGCTGGGTATTGTAGAAGTTACGATCCTTGGAAGTCAGGCAACAAAAAAACTTGAAATTGTGTCAAAGCCCACAAAGCGACCTCTAAAGTATTCGAATTTTTAATGATCTTTCGCACATAATCAGCTCTTGACTTGTAAAGAGAAATTTGAGATGAAGTCAAGGAGAGTCATGCACAAAAAGAACCACTCAAAAATATTGAGTAATGAAGAAGTTACAATCGTTTGAACTTGATCTTGAAAATATTGACTTTTTGGTCAATACAGTTGATTTTCGGTCATCAAAGCAATTGACTGGGAAAACTTGTGATGCAAGGCATGCAATTTGATATGAGCATTATTGAATACATATGAACCACCATGAAAGCCACTTCATACCTTGGAAACCCAATCTTGCTTGAGAAATACCAAACCCTAGTTATTGACCCAATGCTTAGGAGGAGAATTTGTCTGATCAATTCTTGAGCCACCTTGAGCATTTGAGAACCCTAGGATAATATCTTGAATGAAAAATAGGAGGGAAAATTTTAGGGTACAACAGTTGCCCATTTTCAATCTTCTTAAACTTGAAGAGTTATATTGGCATGCCCGCCATTCGTGACTTGAAGGTAGAAGATGATTGAACACTTAAGTGCCAAGAAATTTGCACTCGCCCGTGCCTGAAGTTACATTGTTGATACTGGGGATGGGCTTAAAGATGCCATTGGGAGAGATGACAGAGAATCATCGAAGATGGACTTATAGATGCCATCCAGGATAATGATAAAATTTTGTCGGAGATGGGCTTATAGATGCCATCTAGAGGTGATGGAGAGTCGTCAGAGATGGGCTTATAGATGACATCTAGGATAATGACAGAATTTTGTCGGAGATTGGCTTATAGATGCCATCTATAGGTGATAGAGAGTCGTCGGAGATGGGCTTATAGATGCCATCTAAAGTAACTGTTGAGAGAGGCGTCAGAATGAGTCTACGATCGACTGTATCTGAAGAGGTATCAGAATAAATCTATATTTGATTAAAACTGAGCCCGTAAAGATCTACTGGGAGAAGTATCAGAATAAATTTATGGTCGATTTAATTTGAGCCAGAAGATAATTGTGCCCATCTTCAATTGGGAGAAGTATCAGAATAAATCTTTGGTCAATTTAGTTTGAGCCAGCAGAAGCTTGAAAGAATTGTTCGTCATGTAGATAGTCGCCTCGTCCTATTTCAGGAATTGATCTATAATCGGTTTGTTGGTAAACACGTCCTGTTTCGGGAGTTTATACCATTGGTGATAAAGATAGTCGCCTTGTCCTGTTTCGGGAATTGATCTTTATCTGACCAAAGAGAAAGAAAGATACTTTCCCCATTTTGTTTCGGGAGTTAATCTTCAATCTGTTCATGTAGAGAGTCACCTCGTCCTATTTCTGGAATTGCTCTACAATCAGTTTATTTTTTACAGATAGTTTCCCTGTCTTGTTTCAAGAATTAATTTGTGGCTGGTCATTCAGATAGTTGCCCCGTCTTGTTTCGAGAATTAATCTGGAACCTAATTTTTGTTGTCTGTTGAGATAGTTTCCCCGTCTTATTTCATGAATTAATCTCTGACCTAGTCTCGTAGATAGTTGCCCCGTCTTATTTCAGAAATTAATCTTTGACCTATTTGAGAATTGTTGCTGACGTTCGTCTATTGATTGATTTTTCCTGAAAAGGTAAAGAGTTAACCGTATGCAATGTCATGATGTATGAGATGCATTACGTAATGATGTTCTCAAAATAAATGAGATTGTGTTATATGCGTTTCGTATCCATATGCTATGACGTATGAATGTAAAATGTTGTTGAAGTGTATTTGTAAACTCGTGCAGTATCTTTGTCTGGGAAAATAAATCCCTGACTATTGCTGGGGATGAAGAGTATGTGTATCTTCAATCTTGTCTAGAATGCTTCCGCTGGGGATTCCTGCTTACTTGCTTGAGGAAACTTTGTAGGGGATGTATTGATTTCTATTTGAGGTATAGAATTTAGGAACCTTGGTCGTCCATTGCTCTACTGGGGAGTCTATTTCTTATATATCCTGAACTGGGGATAAAAGAGATGGTTTAACTTCCGACTCGTCTGGGGACAACAATTCTTATATGCCCTGACTGTGGATAAAAGAGATGGATAATCTTCTGACTTATCTAAGGAGGATAAGGTTAACTGGTATCTAGTCGGATTCTAGATTTTACAGCAACTTTCTAGGGATACTGATGACTTTATTAGGGAGAAGAATAGTTTGAGGAATATACTCGAGCTGGGGAATTTGTAGATTGTTAGGGAAATAAACCTTGTCGAGGAAATAAACCCTTGTTGATGGGGAAATATTCTGCTGAGGAAACCAACTCTCTTGGGGAAATTGATTTTGCTAAAGAGAAAAACTCTATAGTTTTTTTTTTCAGTTTTGGAGGACCAAACTCAGTTGGGGAACAGAATTTCCATGAAGTGTACTGATTAGAACTCCGTAGGGAATTATGGGGAAGAGATTATACTCCTTTATTTGCTGGAGAATCTACCGGAGAGATTGCGGGGAATGTACCCTTATTTGTGAAGACTACTCTGTGGGGGTAATCTCATAGAAGTGGCTCTGTGGGGATTTGATGGACAGCTTGAGTGTCATCCCAGCTCCTAGAATCTTGAGTAAATGGTTATTTCTATTCTTATGCATATATTTGTTAACATTTAATCATGTTCATATGCATATTATAATACGGTGGGAGAACTGACTTGGGTGTTTTGCGTTTGATCGCAATTTTTGCAGATAGCAAGTGTCGCCACCGACTTTTCTTTTATCCAATAAGGAAAGGTTGAAAATAACAGGAAAGACCTTTAGAGATGTTTTCTTGAGTTCGGGGGGTAGGTTATGAAAAGGGAAGGTGTTAGCACCCTTTTCATACATAGTTATCTACAGGCTCTTATTTGCTTGCTAGATCACTTTCTTTTGTTTGAAAATGAGCTTTGTGGAGTGGGTTTGAAAATATTTTGAAAATGTCTTTATAATGATTCTCGTCTCTATGAGAATGTGTAAAAAGTGTTGGTTTTGAAAATAATTCAAAGAGGTGTTTATGGAAGATGTTTTTTTGAAAGTGATTTTGAAAAGTGTCTTTGTAATGATTCTCGTCTCTATAAGAATGCGTACGAAGAGCTTTAACTTTTGAAAATGTTTCAATTGAAAGTATTGGTGTGAAAATGGTTTTTTATTTGTGAGCAAGCAAGCAACTACGAGCGTCCTACCTACTCAAAAGGTCTTATGTTCTTTCCCTCCTCCTTTAGATGTTGCTACCTTACCATTGATTTGTTAAGAAGCCCCATCGTTGGATGTGAAGGGACGGGCGTGGGTCGTTCGTATAGTCATAGAAGGCAACCTATGAGACGTTCTAGCAATTTTCGTTTAGGGACTAGATCGTTTACCAAAGGCAACATCGAGGGACATCGAGGGACTACGATCTTTTATCGAGGGTCTTTGCTAAAACACCCATATTCAAGGGACATGACTATTTTTCGAGGCAACAAGTGAGATTAACCTAGAGGTGCATGTGTGTGAATAATGTGTTTGATTTTGCATGCATTTAGTCTTTGATTAGTGTGGCCTACTTGTTGGTTTTATGTTGCCATAGATCCTAATTACTAACATTTGTATAAAGCAATAAAAATGCAGAAAATAAATATACTACACTATTATAACCATATTGAGTATCAAGAAAATGTAAAGACAAAACAAAATAAAAGAAGGAAAAATAAGTATTTCGATCCAGGTAGAATGCATCCTTCGATTCTGCTCTTCATGGCTTCTTTCAATTTGGCCTGGGAGTCAGCATGTGCAGGCATCTTTTGATTCACCCTTCCTCTGTTTCTTTCGATTAAGCCTAGAAGCATGTGCATGCATCTTCCGATTCACCCTTCCTCTGATTATTTCGATTGAGCCTGGAAGTCAGTGTGTATCGAAGTTTGTTACCTTCGATTCACACCGCCTTTGTTTTCGTTTCTTTTCATTTGGGATCAGATGGCAGCATGGGGCGAAGTCTAAGGCTTCGATTCACATATCCTTCTTCCTGTTTTCTTTCGTTTGGGTTTAAATAGCAGCATGGAGTGTGGCTATTCTAATATTGTTTCATGGCCAAGTTAGTTCTTAAAACATGTTTGATAAACAAAGAAAACAAACCATAATATTATCAATGAAAACAAATAGAGAAGGTGGAAACGTAAACAAATCAAAGGGTAATGATGATGTTTGAAACGAAAGGAAATGGTTCTCTACATGTTATGTTTGAAACGAAAAGCTTAAGGTTAAGAGGACTTACCTTGATTGACATTGGAATGTAGGTGTTGGACCTTGAGCTGCTGCCCTGGGTGCTCCTAGATTCGAAGGGAAGAAGCAAGTGTTGTGTTTCTTTGGATGGATTCGAAATCAAGAGAAAAATGTTGGGTTGGTGTTTCCCTGGGTTCTGGATTCGAAGGGAAGAAACAAATGTGGTGTTTCTTTGGATTCTAGATTTGGGAGTGTGTGAAGTGTTTGATAGTTTTGAGAGTTCAAGAGTTTTTTTGAAGATTCTTTCCACACCACCCAAAAGTCTTTTTTAGCTTTCAAAATATTTCTCTATTTATAAAGTAAAGGTTAGAGGTGTTGGAGTAATCAACTTTGTATAATAAGTTAAATCAAATTTCAAGTACAAGTGGGGGGCCTAATGTTTGGTGGGTACAGGGGATTTGACTTATGCTTTTAGCATTTATTATGGTCAGACAAAAACTCAGGTTGGGAGCTGACTTTGTGATTAAAGTACTCTTTATGAAAAAAGGGTACGTAGCTTTTTGCCATTTCATCCAAGAATGGTATTATCCAGTGGATAAAGCTTCGAATCTTTGTGTAATGTATCACAAACTTGTGTAAGCCTCCGATTATGTAAATATTTAGAAGTAACATAGCTTGACAAGTGGGATTTGGAGGATAAGGCTATGAGATTTGCTCAATGTTCTTCAAACACGCTTGCTTCGAAGGGAACTAATACTCCAATCGAAGCTTTGTGTGAAGGTGGCTCTTGTCCAATCGAAGGCTTACCTTCCAGAGGTCTCATGACCAAACGAAGGGTGCATGCAGGAGGTCTCTGCTTTGTGAATCAAAGCAAACATGTAGGGTGCCAATGGTGCAATCGAATGATACCTTCAGAAGGCCATTTCCTTCTAAATCAAAGGAAAATTTTCAGAAGGTTATTTCCTTCTGAACCGAAGGAAGCTTTCAGAAGATTATTTACTTTCTAAATTGAAGGAAACGAACATGAGGCCTTTACTTCCTGAATCAAAGGACGTTGTTTTAAAGGGTAACAAAGCTCAGCCGAAGCTTGTATGAAGATCATTTCCTTCTGAATTGAAGGAATCTTTTCAGAAGGTCATTTCCTTCTGAATCGAAGGAAGCTTTTAGAAGGTCATTGCCATGTGCTCCAAAAGCTAGATTGTAAGGGGTCATTGGTGTAATCGAAGCTTGCATGCAGGAGTCCACTTGCTTTGTGGGTGCTAGCATGAAGGGAAGTCATTGCCTTGTGCAGGCAGGCATGTAGGAGACCCTTTCCTTGTACTTCATGTAGGAGGCCAATGCTGAAGGTGGATTTGAAGAAGGCACAACAGATGTTGTTGTCTTATGGATCGAAGGAGGCATGAAGGAAGTCCTAGTCCAATCGAAGCAAGGGAAATCGAAGAAGGCTTGAAGGAGACAAAAGTCCAATCGAAGCCTTGTGAATCGAAGTAAACTTGTTTTTTCTCTAATTTTGTCAAAAAGATTATTTTTATCTCCTTTTCCCTTTTTTAAAAGTTTCCTCTTTAACTTGATGCTGGAAAATCCAATTGTACTTGTGCAAGCTTGAATTTTTGAGAATCTTTGTGAGAAATGCCTTGAGAAAAGAGATGGAAAATTTTGGGGTACAAGAGCTACCCTTGTTCAATCTTCTTAAACCTGAAAAGTAAGTATGGCACGTTGTCGTTCGTAGATTGAAGGTAGAAGATGATTGAACACTAGAGTGCCAATAAATTTGCACTCCATGATGTGGTGGTTGATGGTGTAAGGAATGGGATTAAAGATTCCATTTGGAGAGATGATGGAGAGTTGTCGGAGATGGGCTTATAGATGCCATCCAAAGGTAATTGTTGACAAAAATTAGACCAAGTATAAGTTTGACTGTAATTGGGAGGAGTGTCAGAATAAATATTTGGTTGATTTAACTCTGAATGATATGCTGGAATGGACCTGTGTTAAGCCATTTTTGGAAATGTATTAGAAGGAACTCGTGTAAGATTACTTTATGATGAGCCTATGTAGGGCTGCTTTAGGAGATATATGAGAGAGAAGCCTGGGTAGGGCTGCTTCAGGATGAATCCATGTGAAACTTCATCTGGAATTTAAGAGTAGGAACCTGAGTAAGGTTGCTTCATGATGAGCCTGTGTGAAACTGCATCTGAAAAATGTGAGAGGGAACTTGGGTAGGGCCGCTTCAGGATGAGTCCATGTAAAAACTTCATTTGGAATTTAAGAGAAGGAACCTGGGTAGGGTTGCTTCAGGATGAGTCCATGTAAAACTTCATCTGGAATTTAAGAGAAGGAACCTAGGTAGGGTTGCTTCATGATGAGTCCGTGTGAAACTTCATCTGGAAATGTATGAGAAGGAACCTGGGTAGGGTTGCTTCATGATGAGTCTGTGTGAAACTGCATCTGGAAATGTATGAGAAGGAACCTGGGTAAGGCTGCTTCATGATGAGTCCGTGTGAAACTTCATCTAGAATTTAAGAGAAGGAACCTGGGTAGGGTTGCTTTATGATGAGTCCGTGTGAAACTTCATGTGGAATTTAAGAGAAGGAACCTGGGTAGGGTTGCTTCATGATAAGTCTGTGTGAAACTTCATATGGAATTTAAGAGAAGGAACCTGGGTAGGGTTGCTTCATGATGAGTCTGTGTAAAACTGCATCTGGAGTTTAAGAGAAGGAACCTGGGTTGGGTTGCTTCATGATGAGTTCGTATAAAACTGCATCTGGAATTTAAGAGAAGGAACCTTGGTAGGGTTGCTTCATGATGAGTCCGTGTAAAATTGCATTTAGAAAAGTATGAGAAGGAACCTAGTGTTGTACCCCAATTTTTGCCCCTAAGATCCCTTCATCATACCATATTGATTCAATCATAACAAGGTCACATTAGGGCTTTTGGTTCTCCTCCATGTCTTTAGTTTTTCTCTTTGAGGAATCACCAAGCACCTTGACTTGTTTTTCTTTTGTGATCATGCATGTTTTGTTTTTATTTTCCTTTTAATCAATAAAATGCAAGGTTGGTTTGTCTTACTTGTTAATAATGTAGGTAAAGGCAATGTGGATTAGCAAGATGATCCATGGGTTCATGAGTTTATTTCCATGCCCTAGTCAATGAAGCTTGAGAAATTTAAACCTCGCCATTGAATTTGTTTTGTAAGAAATGGCATAGCAAGGTTTATTTTGATTCACCACATTTCAAAGTTATCAAGATTGATTCAAAAGTACAATGGGTTGATTGAAGAAGTTGTCATGGTTGGACAAGGCCTTGTTCCGATTAGTCACAAGTGCATATTTCTCTCAATTATCAAGATATGGAAGTGTTTTTGGTGGCTATGAGTTATCATTATAATCCTTAATAACTTCTATTTACAAAGAAAAAGTGTTGGTACAAGAAGGTTATTCAAAATTGTCAAAGTTCCTCGAAGCATTTTCTTGATCTAGGAGCTAGGGTTTTGATCAAAGAAGTATATCTTGCTCATCTTTTCGTATTTTTGAGTGATTACAAATACATCCTTATCCTAAAAGGGTTATTAACAAATCACTTCAAAAGTTTCAAGGAGTTTTCATGTGGAAGAAACTTGATGATGAAGAAAGATTACAAGTCCTCCAGATGAACCCCCAAATTCCCATGTGTGACTTAAAATGATCATAACTTGGTAAATGTTTATCACATTAAGTCCACTCCTTTTCCATAATGATCTTGAGGATGTTAACTTTATTCCTTCTTTTATGTGCAAAGTGATAAAATGGATGGAAGATGCCTTAAGGATACAAAAGATTATAGGTCCTTTCATGATTTTTTGCCAACTTCAACAATTCATAACTCTCTCAATTTTTGGAGATTTTGAATGGTTCAAGTTTCAAAATTTCATTCAATAGGTCTATTTCATGCCATCTTTTTTGGTAAAGAACAAATTCACAGTGGAAGGCCATGTTTGGATGCAAAACATTATAGGTCACTTTTGAAGAAAAAACTTGAAATATTTCTAAGTATGGAAAGTCAACCTTTTTTTCTCAACTTTGATTCATTGCAAATTTCAGCTCAATCATCCATTTGATTCCATTCTTTTCAAATTGCAAAGCTTATAACCTCATCTTTATAAAACTTCAAGAATCATGCCCTAAGACCCCTTGAACTGAGAATGCCATTGATTTGAACTTGGTAACTTGAAACTGGAGTTTCTTCAAAAGTCAGAATTTGAAATCCTTGATTCAGCTTCTAACTACATTTTTTATACACGTTTTTGCTTCTAAACATGTTTAGTGAACTTCCATAAGTGGTTAGCATAGCAAAACACGCGTTTTGAATGAGTTTTGATCAAAATAGAAGTCACACTTTTCTTGTTTGCAACTTCACACGATTTCCCTCCAAACTTCATCATTTCACACGCTTGAACATTCCATTTGATTCCCTATAAATAGAGGGTCATCCCTCATTCATTTCCTCAAGCTTGAACAACCAGAATCACCCTGCCAAACTTGTTGCATAACTCATTTTTATGCAACTTCGAAATCAGTGTTCAAGCCTTTTTCAATCCAATTTTTCTATCAATTCAGCTTCCTTGATCTTCCCTGAAGCTAACCATACAATTACCTTCAAGAATCGTGACCTATATTGATCCATAGAAGTCCAGTTTCAGAGCTCTGCAACTCAACTTCAATAGGTAGATTTCTCCATCAATTCTTCAAAACTTTGATATCATTGTGAAGCTATCATTGCCCTGGTTCTAGTTGTAACACTTGCTTTTATCTGGAAACACTTTTTGACCATGAAATTTCAAATCCCTTTTCAAAACTTTCATTCCAAATTGCTTGAGCTACAATTTATATAAATTTGTCGCGAAGGTGTGGTTGTCTTCGTTTTGAAGAGACGAAGCGAATGGCATAGGTCTCGTGCTCTAATTTTACAATTTGAGAAACATGGTTTTGGGACTGGCTGGAGGTTGAAGATGACCAGCGTGTCATCTTCCAACCAATGATGGCGTGCCACTTGTTTTTTTTAAATTTCTGATTTAATAAGTGATCCAGTGTTTTATTCACTAATGACCATGATATGCACAGTGTGCCATATCCCTTGGATTTGATTACTAACGCGTTTTGATTTTCATCCATTGGTCCACATCTTTTTAATTTATATTTTATTTTCTGATTTTTATATTTAATTGTTTTAAACTTCAAAAAATCCTAGAAAATTGATTTTAAGTCCAAAAAATCTGAAAAAATAATGAAAAATATTTTTGAATTTTCTCTTTCTGATTTTTATTTTTTCACAATTTTATTTTGTGTTTTGATATTTTTTATAAATTTTCACTTTATTTGAATTGTTTTAAATATTTAAAAATACTTTTATGCATTTTTAAATTTTGAAAAAAATATGGAATGATCCAATGATATTGTGACAAATATTGGTGACCTCATTTATTTTTTATTTCTGACTTTGTTATTTTTTTATCATTTTTGGTTTATTTTACTCATTTCTTTTAATTTTAGAAATAATTTGACTTTAAAAAATTACCAAAAATTTTATAAAAATATTTGAGTTCATTCTGATTTTTCTATGGTCTTACTTAATATTTCTTGATTAATTTGAACATAGTTTATATTTTTATCCCTTATTTCTATTTTAAAACCCTTTTTAATGTATATATCAAATGCAATATTATTTTGTGATTATTTTCTGGCTGATCTTGGGTTGAATTTTGATCATGAACTTTGTTAACATCATTGGATCTATGGCGTTGAGTCTAATTCCATAAAAATGGATGAATGATTTTAATAATAGTTTGATTAAATTTTAATTCAAATGTGGTTTGTATATTATTTTCCATCCCTCTTCATCTCATCCCTTTCTCATTGCACTAAGTGTTATTGGAGCATGGTCTCTATATCATGTCTCAAAACAAATGGTGCATAGATTGCCGTTGACCGGCCTCAAAATAGGTGCGACTTCTATATAAGTCCACTTACGATTGCTTAACATAGCGCTAAATTTTGTCTCGATTCGAATAAATGATCATTCATGGCCCAATCCTATGTTTGCAAGCCCACGTATGTTAATTTGATCTCTTTGATCCAATAACCTTGAGATTCATTGTGTGGAGGCTTTGGTTCTACCAATACTCTAATGGATCTACATTACTTTTGGTCAATGCGGATCACTTAAACATTGTTGATAATTAAATGGTACTTTTGAAGATTCCAAATGGATGATATACTTGACAAAAAGCAAATGCAACTTGTTTTATGGAGGCTTTGGTTCTACCAATCCTCTAATGAGTTCCAAATGCAAGTTTCAATATGGTCATCCAACTAATCACTAATTATTAACAATTGTTTTTACTTTATGCTTTTATTTTTTATGCTTTATGTACCATTTACTTTAAGCATTACATTTCATCCTACTTTTCATCTTTGCTCACTTGAGCATTTACTTTCTTGTTATTTTTATTTTGCTCACTTGAGATTTTATTTTCTTTTTAAGATACCTAATAATCAACATGAACCATAAAAAGCTTTAATGATACTTGGACAATTTGGTTACTATCTTTGGCATTATGGAGTATTGGACTTCTTGGGCTTAGGATTAGAAACCCTGGCCTATGTTGGAGACCTTATGACCTTAATTGATATTTTTTATGGAGTTTATGAGATTTACCTCAAGACATTGGGTTGTTTGTTTGTTTGTTTTGGGTGCGGGTTATTGTGATTACATACTTTGTTTGTAATCTGGAATTCACCCGTATACAGCCGTTACTCTGCCCAATTTTTGTGAAGACTTAATACATTTGAAGTTTGGTTCTCTCAAGAGGTCTAGTATCTTTGCTTGCTTGGTTTCCATCCAAGGAATGGGAATTCTATCTTGACTTATAATGTCAAGTATTGACTTCTTTTTGGTTAGATGGTTCTTATCCCTAGCTTTTACCTTATGCTTTAGGATTGTCTCTTCTTCTCCTCCCATCTTCTTTAATTTCAAAAATATTCTTCCTCCTTTTGAAAACTCTTCTTGCTTTGAAACATGAACCATTTTCATAATAAACTTGGACTTAGGTCCATGCATTTTCAAAACCTTTTCATCAATAAACTTCAATCAACTTAATAATACCTTGACATTTTTGTGAGAAGACTAAAAGTCAATCAATCTCATTTCAAACCATTTTGCCACTTTGGCTTTATATTTTAAAACTTTTATCAAAAGATTAGACTCTTGTCAATCCTTGTAGTGACGCAAACAACTATACTTCTATAATATGCAGTGAAGAGATATATTTTCCACTTGGGTGTTGAGTGAGGGATTATTGATTTTAAAATCCAAGTCATGTCCTCCACTTTAAGATGATGCAAATTCTCCTTTCTCATGATTGTGGGTAGTAAGTATGTTTTGCATAAGGACAATGATATATATCTCATAAAATTAACCAACACACATGTGTTTTAATTTTTTTTTTAAAGAGGAACTACGTGTACCCTGATCCCCTATTGCACGAAAGGTGGTACATAGGAACTAAAGGTTCACAACCGCTGCGGGTGAAAAAATCATAAAAAAATACTTATTTTCTCACCTCCACCATTTATTTTTTATACAACATTTTATAGCCAAAATATACAGATTTTTCAAAGAGGTTCCTGCGGAGTACCATAGATGTTTAGGGTGCTAATACCTTCCCTTTGCATAACCAACCCCTTACCTTGAATCTCTCCCCCTTTTTGGGTTATTCACTCTTTTCCCATTCCTTTGGAAACAATAAATCACGGTGGCGATTTTTATTTTGATCTTTATAAGTCTAGTCAATCTAATGACTTAGTCTTAAACATTTTAACCGCTACACCTGGGTAGGGTTGCTTCAGCTGGTCGTGTAATAGTTTCCCTGGTTTGTTTCAGGAATTAATCTACAATCAGTTGCCCTCAGATAGTTATCCTGTCTTGTTTCAGGTATTAGTCTGAAAATATTTTTTGTTGGTCATTGAGATAATTGTCTTGATTGATCTTTCCTAAAAAGGTAAAGAGTTAGTTGCATGCAATGTCATGATGTATGAAACACATGGCGTAATGATGTCCTCAAAATAAATGAGATTGTGTTGTATGCATTTATCATGTATGTGATATGATGTATGAATGTGAAATATTGTTGGAATGTATCTTTGTCTTGGAAAATAAATCCTTGGCAAATGCTGGAGAAATTTGGGAAGTTAAATCCTGGATTGCCGTTGGGGATGAAGAGCATGCACACCTTCAGACCTTGTTTAGGAAATGTTTCCGCTGGGGCTTTCTGTTTTTGTTGTTTGAGGAGAACTCCGCTAGGGGATGTTGATTTTACTTGAGGGAAACTCTTTGGAGAGTGTTGGTTCCTGCTTGGGGAAAAGAGTTTAGGAGTCTTAGTTATCCGTTTCTCTATTGGAGAGTTATCTCTTGATGGAAGAGAAAGGAAGTTAACAACTTGTTGGGGATAAAGAAGTTAACTGTTATCTGGTTGTCTCTCAGGCTTTGCAGCAACTCACTGGGGATTATAGAAAATTCTATTGGGAAGAGGGGTTGTGGTCCCTTGACTTGTGATAGTCTGAGAGGCAAATTCAAGTCGGGGAATCTGTAGTTTGTTGGGGAAATAAACCATGTTTCCAATCTGTTGGAGGGGTGTTTTCCTTAAGCAGAACTCCTCGAGGATTCTTGAGATCAAACTCAGGTGGGGAGAATTTTTCAGAGATTGAAATTCTGGCTGGGGATTGCCTGGATCCAACTTTATGGGGATATCCATGAATTTGGCCTTGAGGGGTTTGTACCTTTATTCGTGAAGATTATTCTGTGGGAATAATCTTATAGAGATGGCTCTATGGAAACTTGATTGGGGATCATCCTATGAAAAGGACTTTGTGGGAGATTTGTCACCACCCCCTAGTAGTAGGTGTTGTAGTACTGCCAGAAAATGTTTGCTTGGCCGTACGTAACCCTTTGCTGGAACTTATGTTTAATGCCCCAAGTGATTCAGATGTAAACCTGCCCCTGGTTATTCAGCATTTCTTGAGAGATTTCTTGGAATCTCGACTTGACTGCCCCCATATGATTTGGACAATAACCTGTCATGCCCCATTTATTATGGGAGAGTTTGTCATTGGAAGTGTTTTTCCATTTGAAGTGAATCTGTTCATTGAGAATTTCCATTCATTGGATATTCGCCGTGTGAATTTCTCTGTTGTTAAACAAATAGCCATATGCAAACAACAACATTCAAATAATGCAAAGTTTATGCTTGTCTTGAAGTTTTAAGAATGCAATTTTAACAAATAAAGAGTTTTGTAAGAACATTAATTTAACTCAAGATTTGCAGTAAGTCTTACAGGAGTCAGGATACCTTTTGTAACAGTATGCTTTCGAACTAACCCATGCTTCAATTAGGACTTTTAAGGGGTTATATCATGGTCTGGTTCACGGTTTAAGAAAAAAAGATAAGGCTCGAAGTGTATTTGTACCCAACCCGTTCTCTATGATGTTCTCTAATCATATACTCAGTTAATTGTGCGTTTGAACTCCAATTGAGTCCGGGATGACGTTTTGGTGATGGTTTGGACAAGCTAGGTTTGTCGGAAGGCAGTCATTTTTTGAAATATTTTTCATGTTGTCTAGGATTTGTAGTGACCTCTTTTTGATTTGTTATCCCGGATTTTTGTCTGACTATTCTTATCTTGAGATTACAGTCAGCGGGATGCCCCCGTTTTTTTCTTAAGTCTCCTTCGTAAGTTTTGACTTAGTGGGCTTTTCTTTTTGAGAGATAATGGTTGCCTATGTGATATGGAACCATCACCGTCTTTTGATTCCATAGGAATGTTTTTTATATCATTCATTGTATATGAAGTGAAAGCTTGCGAGTGAACACGCATTTGAATTAAATGAGAGACTACCCTGCCCCAGGTTTAATGGTTTCAATTTGTGTGAAAAAGAAAACTCCTACTTCTTTGGTTCAAATGGGTTGACTAGGGATTATATTCCTTATAACTCCAGTGTTTAGGAATTGAAAGAACACATGTATATCGTTAGCAAGGTCTATCAAAAAGCATATTGTATGAGATTATGGCATTGTTTTCGTCATCCTCCCTCTAAAGGCTTACAACTTTTTAACAAGAGTTGATTATCATAAAGGGAGTAAAAAGCATAGCTTAAATATAGTGAAAATGAATGGATGAATTCAAGACAAACATATGAAATGCATTAATGAAACAGAGTTTAAAATTAATAGATAAGTGTTTGAACAACAAAATAAATTACAATTGAAAATTCAAAATGAACTGGAATGCTCAATGATTTGGCATGGGAGCAGTGATCATGTTTGGAGTCTCAGGAGGACCGAACTCAATCTCCTTAGCGTCAATCATATTCTGAATCTTGTATTTTAGTGCCCAACAAGTGTTAGTATCATGCCTAGGACTGCCAGAATGATAAGCACACATTGCATCAGGATTGTAGTTAGAGGAAGAAGTTTTAGGGTTTGGATGAGGTCCTATCAACGTGATCAGATTCATCCTCAACATGTATTGAAATTCTTGAGACAGTGGCATGTTGATGTTGGTAAACTATCTCTTAGGCTCGTCTTTCCTTCGTTGATTTCCCCGTTGATGTTGTCGCTGCGATGCAGGACTAGAGATCAGGACTTCCCCCACATGTTGATCGTGGTTGCTCTTGTTACGACCCTTTTGGCCGTACACAACATTGGACTCTTTCTTCCTATTATATGGCTTTTTCTGAGTATCAGAGGATGTAGCTCCTTGTATCTTTTCGCTTCTGATTCGGTTTTTAACTCGCTCCCCAGTTAGAATCAGCTCGGTGAACCCAACAGAGGAGCTTATGATTTGGTGATTGAAGAAAGGTCATGTCAAAGTTCCCATGAGGATATCAATCAGCTCCCTGTCCTTTAAGGGTGGCTGCACCTGGCCAGCTAGGTCTCTCCACTATTGGGCGTATTCCTTGAAGCCCTCGTTGGAAGCCATTGTCATATTCTGCAACTGCACACGAGTTGGTGCAAGATCAGCATTGTATTGGTACTGCTTGTAGAAATCAGCAGCTAGATCCTCCCAAGTGTGGATGCAGGAACTCTCCAATTGAGAGAACCATGCAAGTTGAGGCCCAGCTAGACTCTCTTAAAAGAAATGGACCCAAAGCTTTCGGTCAGTAGTGTGTGGATGAATCTTACGCACGTAAGATCTTAGATGGAGTTTTGGGCAAGAGACTCCATCATACTTGGAAAAAACGGGGATCTTGAACTTGTAGGGAATGACCACGCCAAGAACCAAACCCAAGTCTCCAAGGTCCAAGCCAGGTACAGCTTGGATCTCTACAGCCTTTAATTTGTCTTCAAGTAGTTTGTATCTTTCATCCACCGGTGGATACTGCTCCTCAGAGTAGTCTTTGTCGTCAGTAGCTTGGTTAGCTCTAGTGCTTCTAGCTTCCTCTTCTTGATTGTCTTCTTCCTCAGAAGAAGTATCTTCTTTTTGAGTTAGCTGGACATGCCCCTTGAACCTTCTTCCTATGTTGAGGGTGACAACCTTCTTCTTCTTACTCTCTTTGGTGAAGAGCATTTTCAGATCTTCCTGCCCCTTGGCTAAGTTCATGAGCATCTGTTGAAACTGGGAGTTTTGAGCTTGCAGATCTTTAACTGTTTTCTCTAGAGCCACCTCTACTGAAATAAACAGTAAGCAAATAAGAAAACCAGTATGGGGAGAACCTATTATGATGACATGCATGATATGTGGATGCAATGTTTTTAAGGATCTCGCGGGGTAAACACAAGAAGATGTTAGAAGTTGAATTTTGATCACAACTTTGATTGGAGAACTTCGTATCGGTGGATGTCCTTCCACGAGAATCAAGATCATCATGTCAAATGGGTCATATCCCTTGACTCAAGTTACCGTGCTTTGGTCTTTGACGGTGTTTGATTAGAGAATGAATCATCTTTCCCCTTGATAGGTGTCTGGTTCAACATGACCCTTCATCATAGGCCCTTGAGATCCTTGAAATGGTTATTGAAAATTCTATGGTATGATATCATGATGTTATGTATAAGTATGCAAAGCAAGCAAGTTGTTATGTACAAATAGTCATATACACACAAAGCAGACAAGTCCTTAGGTTTAGGCTTGCATGGGGTTTGTAGGTAAGTACCCTCTTGAAGTTTTGTTGGATCAACTTGTCCTAGAAATTAAACGGGTTCTAGAGGATCTCATTACTGACCATTCTTTTAGGCATTATCTCAGCACAATCAATCTTTTCTTGCGGCTGAGATATCCCAAAAGTCCGATCTCAATGAGTGTAGCATCGAGTATCAACCAATCTTCAACTTTACACCAAATTCGGCTATCTCACTACTTCGTAATGGCCAAGTTGTTAAATTAAGGTTCTATGGTCAGTTAGTGCTTCAAGACACTGCTCAGCATCCCCGTATTCTCCATGATTCAACACAAGGGATACCCGTACCAACAAATGTGTCACACTAACATAGCCATTGCTTCAACCATATCGGTCTATGCCGTACAGTTTCCACAATCTGTTGCTACTTACCTAAAAAGGTTCCCCAAATCCGGGTGTAGGATATTTAATACTAACCCAAACAAGGACCCATAAATGTAAAGAAAGTAATTCAAACAAGGAAAGCATTTTAATGGTGATCTAGCTCTAAGGTAACCCCACTTTTAAGTAAAACTCGCCAGCAGATTCTCCAGTTCTGTAATATTGTGAGAGAACTGACTTGGGTTTTTTTCATTTGATCTCAATTGTTGCATGTTACACCCCAAAATTTACCCTCTTAATTTAGGCTTATGTTTCTCCATAAACATCATATTGCATTGCATTCATACATTGTGATGGGATCAAGGTATTTTTGGTTATCAAGTCTTCCTCAAGATTTTGAAGATTGATTGTGGTGACAAGTTGCTCAAGTAGAGGCTTATCATCTAAACCTCTGGATCTTTCAAGCTCAAAGGAGTCACATATCTCAAGATATCTTATCCATCCCATTGGATCATCAGAAGATTGAAGATTGTGTTGATTATTACGAGGATCACATCCTTTTGATTCATCAGTCAAAATTAGGGTTTTGGTTGGTCAAGGCTATTGATGAATGTGAAAGTCTTGATTTTTAGGATACAACACCTCATTGACATTTGAAATATCTTTGTGCAAGAAATTGGCCAAGATATCCATAGGATTTGGAGTTTTGAAGATGATTCATCTTTCTCCTAAGGTATTGACCAAAACTAGGGTTTGGGATTTCATCAAGATCTTTTGAGAATTTTGAGATGCAACTTTGTACATGGCCTCTATATGTTTGGAATATCATGTTTTCTAATCTTTGATCATCAATTTTAAAGAGAAGTAGATCAATTGATTCAAAGGGGCAAAATGGTCATTTTGGCCAAAAGCAGTCAAAGTTGACCAAGTGAACTTTTGGTCAACCATCAATTCAAGGGTGCACTTTTCATATTTCAAGTCCATTTTGATCATTGGATCAAGAAAATTGAGGTTTGGATTGAAACTTGTTCATGAAGAAACCCTAAAAAGTTTCTAAATTTGGAAAATGAGGACCTAACTCCAAAAATTCATAATTTATTCATCCTTGATCCAAAAAATGCAAATGAGGTATGCTTGGAAAGCTAAGAGGATGATATTTCATATCCTTTTGTTATCATGTCCAAATTATCAAGTAATCAAGAGTTATGGTCTTGGGAAGTTCATGTCTCAAGGTGAAATTATAGGACACTTTCCAAAATGTATGATATTCATTATAATTTTTAAGGGACCTAAGTGGGCCAAATGATAAGCCAGTGGTTATGAAATTGAAGGGCTTGCCAAGATCTTTCCAACAAGTATTTATTCTCACCAAAATTCAAAGGAATGATCAAATTATGACAATTTGGATTTAAAGGCATTTTTGGGAATTTTGACCAAGGTACCAACATGCCAATTCTTGAGAACTCCACAATCAGCCATTCTCTTCACTTCTAATCAGGACCATGACACATTTTTAACCTGTGGAAGCCCTTGATGCCATCCATTTCATGCTCATGTGCTTGTTGTACTTGCTTGATGCCAAAATTCCCAAACTTGCCCAAAATTGCAAAAACTCCAATGCTTTCTGATCATGTGGAATAAAGGGCCAAGATTTTAAGGATGATTTTCTGAAATAATTTGTCCCACAAAACGCATAAAAGGCTAAAGAATGCACGAGCAAATAAACTGATCCCATGCACACCTCATTTTCTGCACAAGCTCCCAATCCTGCCCTCCAACGGTATTATGCTTGCATTTCCACTCCTACCCTCCTCTACTCACTCTATATAATGAGTAGTGAGGCTCATTTGATAACAGAGAGGCCTCCATTGCGAGAAATCCAAATCTGAGTTCACCTTCCTTTCTCTTCATTTTTCTTCGAATCCTTTAATTCCTTGGTCGTTTCTTCAATTTTTTCGTGGAGACACATTCAGTGGAGCAAGAGGATCAAGTTGGAACCATTGATTTGCTTCTGGAGTGAGGGAATCGAGCATTCAGATTTTGATTTGAGGTAAGCTCACTCAACTTTGACTCTTGAGATGTAGCTGTTTATTGCTGAATTTGAGCATGGATACTTGCTTGTTGATGTTATGTGAACATTTCTGAAACTGTTTGAGGTTTGGTTTGGCATATTATGCTTCTTTGAGATCTCTGCAACTATGATTTTCAGTGAGTTTTTGGTGATTTCGTGCTGAGAGTTCTAGATCCATGGCTTTATATTTGATGTGATTTGAATTGTGTTTAATTCCTTTCCATGTTAGCTTTGATTTGCGCTTGATTTGATGAATTTTGGTGGAGAAATGAGATTGTATGATCAATCTGAATCTGAGGTATAAGTCTGAGTCGCGCGCAAGATTTGGTGTTGTACAGAGGTTGAAGATGATGCGTTGGCTTGATCTAGTCCATTGGATCTGATTTTTTTTAATTTTGTTCATATTTGAATTTTAATTGATTTGTGCATTTTATTTCTTGATTAATAATCATGAGAAAATTATGAAAAAATTCAAGAAACTTAAAAATAATATTTCTGACCTTGTGTATTCTTTTTGTAATTTTTGAAAATGTTTTGATTGGTTTAAAAATTCGTGGGATTAATTAATTGTTTGTTTAATGTTTATTTTTGTTTTAATATCTCATTTGATCCAAAAATTCCCCAAAAAATGTTTAAGACTCCTGAAAATACTTCAAAGTCGATTCTGAAATTTGTTTGGTATTTTCCCTATTTTTTTATCAGGAAATTAATTTGAGAGCTTTATTTGGTTTATTTTGTGTTATAATTTTTCTTTTCACATTTTCCTTAATCTAAAAATTATGAAAAAATCCAGGGAACTTAAAAATAATATTTTTGAATGTGTAATTTTCTTGGAAATTTTAAAAATGTTTTGATTGATTTTTAAAAATTTGAATCACTAATTATTTGTTTGTTGATATTTGATTTTTATTTTGACTTTTTTTAATGCAAAAATCATGAGAAAATTCATGGAAGCTTGTTTGGGTCAGAGGAATCAGAAAATAATTTTGTTTGGCATGAACTTTGTGTTTTATTCATAATTCCATTTTTGTTGATTAAATAATTGCTTAGTTGTTTAATCCATTAAAAATTACTAAATTTTGAACTTCTTATTGGTTTAAAAATATTTTTAAAAAATGGTTCCCCTGACCTTTTGAGTTTCCTCATGATTGATGTATCCTTGTTTTGAATTGTTTTGACTTTGATCTTAATTAATCAATTGTTAAGATTAATTTCCAAATAATTAGGGTTTTGTTGCTTACTTAGCAAGTTTCTATTTCAAAATCAACTTGCCTTTAGTTTCAATTGAAATTAGCTCTTGTCTGAAGTTCATAGATGGATTGAGAGTCTAAAAATGATTTTTCTTGAATTAATTGACTTGGTTTGATATTTTTTCCTCAAAAAATCATTTTGAAAACTTGTCTAGTTTGACATTTTGGTCAACTAATTTTGATGCTTGAAGCTTGTTTGACCTCCTCCTCATTTATACATGAACTTGAGACTTGTTTTCTAACCTCTATACATTTCAAGGATGTTAAGGAAATTTTGGTTTGAATTGTTGAAGTCCCTTTCTATTTTTGATGAATTTTCAAAGTGAAGGTGTCGAATTGATGTTGCATATCTTATTGCAATTTGCTTGATGGCCAATGAACTTATGTGAGGCCTATAATTTGACACTTAATGATCATGTTGCTTTTTCTTTCTCACAATAATTCAATTCGATCGATCCTCTTGATATCCCATAATTGGTTGATGAGTCCTTTTTATCCATGCTTCCTAAATAATGATTCACTTTTGTTCTTGCTTTGAATTTTAAATTTTTGCCTTGAGATTGAGGTCATCAAATGAACAATGATGACATGTTGAGGAATGATACATCAAGGATAGTCTCATAAAGACTTGATATCACTTAACCTTTAATATTTGAACCAATTTCATGCATATATGAATTTGATGTTCCTTTCTTCTTTCCTTTTTGAATCTTTGAGGTATATTGAAGGCACTTGTGCAACATGTATGAGAATCAACTTTATAAAATTTTGATCATATCCTCATAGCATGTTATAAGCTTTATTTCAAATCTTTGAATGGTTTAAGCCTTCTAACTTTGTTTTGTTTGACCTTCTTTCATTGCTAACTTGTGATCCAAGCTTTGTGATACATTTTGTAGAATCCCTCTTCTATTATGCTTGTGAACCATAATGAATTGAATATGTATGGTTGAGTAATGTTTTCTACTAACTTCCAATGTCTTTGATTGTGTTATTCTCTAGCTCCTTTGATCCTTGACTGATACTTACTTATCAATTCAACATGGTGATAAAAAGGAGCAACAGTTCTTTTAGATTTAACCTAATTGTTGCCTATGCCTACTTGGTTTTTCTCATGTCTAATGCTTTGATATTTTCTATCATGTTTTCCCATTGCCTTATCATGTCATCATCCATCCCTTATGTGATTCATCATTTTTTGTGAGATCACTAATTTGTCTGTTGAATGTGCGAGGTACTCTGAGAAAAGTTTCCCATTTTTTTGACTTGATGATGCAGTGTTCCACTTTATTTGTGGAACACAATTAGCTATGCTTACACCATTCTTGGGCTTTGCATATTTGATAGTATTTACAGGATATATGTTACTATGACTACTATACATCACCTATGTGATATGTTTATATTTGAAGCCTCAGTGCTTATATTTGACGACATGATTCCTAACTTAATTTGTTTGCTAATGCTAGCTTTCTTGAAGATTCTCTGGGTTTCTTTTTCTTGCTCAGTTGCTACAGACAGTTATTCGTTTTTTATTGCACTACTTCTTACTGTCTCTTCCATTTATTGCTTTCTAGAAATCATGTGAAGTAGGAAGCATGAAGTAAAGAGCGTGTGCTCGAAGTTGCTGTTTAAAGACCTGTAGCAGGCATTCCTCACTTCATTTGCTATATGTGTTGTGTTTGTGTATGTTTCTTTCTTGTTGATCGATGAGTCACTTAATTTAGAAATTGAGATCACGACTTCGCTCTCATTGCATGTTCCCTATAGGAAAGTTTTTGTTAGACTCCCTTTAGCATATTAACCTAGATAGGATCCCTCTAGGCGTGCTCTCTCGAGATTTTTGGCTTGTTTGCTTGATTTCATCTCTGTGTGTTTATTTTCAGATGATATACCCTTACCATGCTCCCTTAGGATCGCTTGTGTAGGTTTAGTCCTCAAGTTAGACATTAGGATAGGTATCCATGCATGCTAACATAGGATAAAAATTCCCTCTTTCATCTTCAATCTTAGGGTCAATCATTGTATGATAACATTAGGGGTAGTTCTAGGTTAGTCTCCCTTAGTTATTTTTCCTTTCTTTGCATATTGCATCTTAAAACAAAAATTTCTTCTTGGCAAATCGTAGAACATATTTAATAAGCTTAAATCTTTCTTCAAGGTAAAAGATACAAACCAATCGTATTTGTTTGTGCGCCCTTCGTATTTGTTTTAAACCTTGTCAGTGATGTTTTTCCATCCTTACCATGATGTTTTTCCATCCTTACAATTTATATTTCGTCATCTTTTCCATGTTATCTTTTCGCCGATGTTTCGCCATCGTGCACATGTTTGTTATCCTACTTTAATTCTCAATATCATTGTCAGGTGTGATGTTTTATCATCTGGCTTATTGATGTTTCGTCATCTTTGCCATGTTATCTCTTTGCCGATGTTTCGCCATTGCGCACATGTTTGTTATCCTACATTGATTCTCAATATTATTGTTAGGTGTGATGTTTTATCATCTGGTTTATTGATGTTTCACCATCTTAGCCATGTTATCTTGCTATCTTTTTACCTATGTTTCGCCATCACACATATTCTTTTGCCGATGTTTCGCCATCGTGTATGTTTGTCATCCTACTTTGATCCTCGATATCATTGTTAGGTGTAATGTTTTATCGTCTTGTTTGATATTTTGCTATCATGCTGACGTTTTATCATCTTATCTAAGTTTGTGTTGCCATGCGATGTTTTGTCATCCTTTTTTGTCGCTTTATCATTGCAGTTGATGTTATGTCATTTATCTGTTGTTTTGCCATCTTGATTGTTTCTTTTGTGTTCTTAACTAAAAAACACAAAGCAACCAAAATATATAAGATGAACTACGAATGATCTGATTCCTTAAAAGGGATACGTAGGCATTGGGGTAGGGCCCAACCGAGCATAACTCTTTATTTTCCCTACATTATTTTCTCTTTTCTTTTGCATGCATTCACTGTACAACTTAGATATAGATTTTTACACACCTATCAGATTAGACAACAAGAGCGAATACCGTAGAGTACTACGGGCGTTTGGGGGTGCTAATACCTTCCCCTCGCGTAACAGACTCCCTTACCCAATCTCTCGGTCGTTTGATCGTGATTTCACCCTTATCATATTTTCTCGATGTTTACCTTTCCCTTCTTGCGGGATAAAAGACGTTCGGTGGCGACTTCATTGATTTAATATCGGATGACGGTTCAGCCAGTTGTTTCAGCTGGCGACTTCACTAGGGAGAGATTAACGTATTGCTGGTCCATCCTGGAGTCTATCCTAGCTCTTGTTTGTTTATTTCTTTGGGTTTTTATTTTTTTCCAGTTTTGTATATACTGCTTGCATATGTTTGTGCATGCATTTTATCGCTTTCCATATATTTGGTTATCTGCTGTGCTGGCTCTGCTATCATGTTGGATGGGTGTTACAAGAGGTAAAAGGCCCAATACCCAGGCCAAGTGACAAACATAGGAACCTTAGGAATAGAGCGGAACATGAACGTCTAGTCAACTTTTGTTTGCTAGTGTGATCCTGTCGTCCACGATCAAATGAGAGTACAAATGGGGTGCTATCGTTTCACATTGGTGTTTCGACGATAGTGGCTTCACGCATACCCATGATTCTGAGTTACCATGCCTTACCCTGACCTAGTTTACACCTTTGAGCGGGGAGGGAATTTTGATCCTTACAGGTACCTTTGGTGACTCTTTTTTGTTGGTGACTGGATTTCTAAAAAGGAATGACTGGTTATTTTACAAAGTTCTGGATCTTGGTTTCCCAGCACATTCAGAACAGCACAGCAGATACCTTGATTCCTATGTGTTTGCATCACCTCATGGCATATTTATTTTCTAAAAAGAAATGCAAGAAAAAATGTATGTATGTCTAATTCACATATGCAAGTTATTTCCAGGGTATTTAGAAGTTGTCATTGGCATCCAGACGAATAACAACATGAGCACGAGTGCAGAGACTCTTAGGAAGAAGGCCGTCTATCTGTTTGTGTTTTATGGGGGGTCGATTGCGAGAGTTGGGAGCCCTTGTGAATTGTCCGAATGAAAATATTTTCAGGAAACGGTATGGGAACTTGTTTCCACTGGTGAACGATTTTTATGAAGAATGGGCGTTAAGAGTGCTTTTTCAGTTCTATGATCCACAACTACGTTGCTTTACTTTTCAAGATTACCAGCTAGCATCAACTCTTGAAGAATACACATATATTCTTGATATAAAGATCACAGACAATATTCCTTTTGCTCAAGTTCCTGAAATTCCCAACTACGTGGCTATCGCTAAAGCTCTTTATTTGACCGTTAGCGAAGTGGAAGGCAATTGGATCAAGAAATGTGACGTACAAGGTATTCTCGGGATTATCTGATAAATAAAGTTAAGGGATTTACATAAGAAAGAAAGTGGACGGCTTTCAATGCGTTATTATCCGTGCTAATTTATGGTTTGGTCCTCTTACCTGTGGCAGAAAGGGTGGTGGATTTGGCAGCAAGTTGTGTCTCTATGAATGACAACCCGATATCGACATTATTGGCTGATACTTACTTTACTATTCATTCCCGGCATGGTAAGAGGGGGATGTGGTATGTGGTACAACTTTACTTTACAAATGGTTCACGATCCACATGCCCACTAGGGGACCATTTGTCGACACTGCTGAGACGTCTCTTTGGGCCCCACAGATAATAGGACTCACTTCTTATGACATTGTTTGACACAACATGGGAATTCTGAAGGAGTTCATTATGAGTTGTGGTGAGTTTCCTAACGTTCCACTCATGGGAACTAAAGGCTGCATCAATTATAACCCCCACTTTGGCACGATTCCAATTTGGATTCGTAATGACAAATGGACCTACTGAGCGGGAGGTAAAGGAAACCATTTATTTCGGCAAAGGAGGAGATACTGCTATGTTTGAAAGAGTAAAAGTCACATAGAAACACATTCATCGAAAGGGAAAGCAGTCTTTTTATAGAAGCGGAGGTACGGCTCTTGAAGCCTATTCAAGATGGATTTAGGGTCGAGTGAAGGTGTTGTTGTTGCCTTATAAGATGGAAGAACCATTGTACCCGCAGCCTGTGTATGATCCGCTAATACATAATTTCCCATCCTATGGAAAGGCGGTTGATCACATTTCTCATGGAAGGACATCTTCTAAGCAATCTGCGCCAGGAGAGTCCGAAGTTGTACCAATGGCGTGCCTCAAAAACGCCAAAGTTGAGAATATTAAGCTACAAGCTGATTTGGAAGATAAGAATATTGAACTTTCCTTTGCTCTACAGAAAATAAAAGATTTGGAGGGAGAATCGGGAGAAAGATCATATACTGAAGGGTCATGGATCATGTGAACAATCAAAGAGGTCGATGATTGAGAAGTCTAGCTTAACAATATTCAGGATATGTCACTTTTAAAAAGTCAACAAAAGGTTAAGAGTCTTCAAGTAGCAGAAGCGAATTTAAAAGCATGTCATAGCAAGAGTGTTAAAGCATTGGAAAGGAAACTCAATGACGTCAGATTGAGAGATCAGAAGCGCGAAGAGCAGATGACTCGTGTAAGGGAATAAAATGCTAAGCTCCAAAGTCAGATAGAAGAGCTAGAGAATGCACCTATACCTATTTCACGACCATAATGCAAAAAATGTGATCACTTTCTGGAGCAATGTCAGTACTTAAAAGAACAGCTATTCCGAAAGGATGTGGTGATTAAAAGCCTTGTTAAAGAATGTGACTGCCCAAGGACAAGACAACTATTCCAGGAGACCAAGGAGTGGAGTGAGGAGCATTTCCAGGAGAAGGGACCTTTATTTCATGTTTGGATGGGAGACTCACCCCTTTGATTTTCTTTATCGTTTTCTGTTTTTGTTAAGCGGTCACCACCAGTCTTGTTGGATGGGATCTTTTTATCTTATACAAATTCTGTTGATTTTGATAATTGGTATTTCTGTAGGACTAGGGGATGTACAAGATCATCCCATCGAGAATTTTCACGGGTCACTTGGCAATCCTTTTATGCGCAACATAGGGCAATTTCCCCCGTCTCCAGGATCTCGTCTTATAGGGAATAGAAGAGATAATCAAGGCAATGTAAGGAACTATCAGGAGCAGGATTATGACTATCATCAGGATGAAGATCAGCTTTCTGTGCGGTGTTCTGAGCCAGAGGTTCAAGTTGAGGATAGAAGGTACCGACTATTGGAAGAACGGTTGAAAGTTGTGGAAGGGAAAAGAGTCCTTGGTATGGATGCTAATGATCTTGGGTTAGTATCTGAGGTGAAAGTTCCTCCAAAGTTAAAACCACATGTGTTTGAAATGTATAATAGTTCGTCATGTCCCGTTACTCATGCAACTGCTTATTTCCGAAAGATATGGGTGCATACCGAGGATCAGGGGCTCTTGATTCATTTCTTCCAGAATAACCTGTCTGGGGAATCCTTGGAGTGGTACATGAAGTTGGGGAAAACCCATATCCGTTGCTAGAACGATCTTTCTCGGGATTTTGTCAAACATTATCAGTATAATATGTATATGGCGCCTAATCTCACTCAGTTACAAAATTTTTCGCAAGGACCAAAAGAATCTTTCAAGGAGTACGCTCAGAAGTGGCGTGAGCTGGCTGCGAGGGTTCAACATCCACTCATGAAGAGATAACTCATTGATATGTTCATGAGTACCTTGCAAGGGCCGTTTTATGAGCACATGATAGGAAGTGCTTCAACAGGATTTGCGGATTTGGTTATGGCTGGTGAAAGAATTGAGGTGGGTTTGAAATTAGGGAAAATTCAGATTGGAGGTTCTAGCGACTCATCAGGGGGTGGTAAGAAACCATTCAATACTTACCCTAAGAAAAGGGAAGGTGACATAAGTGTGGTTTACTCTCCTGGAGGAAAAAGAGAGGGCCGTCAACACCAACAAATAAATGTTGTTTGTATTCCTGTTAATGCTCCTCCGAAGCAGAGACAAAATCTGGCACCTCAACAACAAAGACAGCAAGATGCTCCCCGTTAGTATAATAATCAACAACAGTGATAGCTTAGAAAATTTGATCCCTTTCCAATATCTCTCACTGAAGCACTCAACAATTTGCTCGATTTGAAATTGCAAAGTACAAGACTTCCTCATAACTATGATGCTAATGCAAGATGTGAATTCCATTCTGGAGGATTTGGTCATTCTACTGATAATTGTTTCGCGTTAAAATGCAAAGTACAAGACTTATTAGATGCCAAGGCAATTGAGTTTACTCCAGCGACTGGTCAGAATGTAGTCCAAAACCCAATGCCTAGGCATGGAGGGGGTGTTGTTAATATGATCGATCATAGTCGAGAAATGCTGAATTTAGTCATGAATGTGGAATAAGTAACTACTCCGTTATGGTATGTTAAGAGGTATTTTCTTGACAACTCTATTTTCCCGGGCTGTGCTTCAGACTGTGCCAAGTGTAGAGAGCAACCAAAGGGCTATGATGATTTGAAAGCTGGCATCCAATTGATGATGGATGAGGGTTCCCTATAGTTCGACAGAAGACCAAGATACCGAAAGGTTACCAAAGAGGATGTTTCTGTGGTATCTATTCCTTACACCCCTGTACGCATTCCTACCCCATCTAGGGCACCTCCTTTGATGATTATGGTACCTGGCCCCATGCCATATACTAGTGAGAAGGCCATCCCATGGCATTATGGTGCTGATGTTTATTACCATGGGGTGAAGCAGGAGATAAACCCTTGTTCTTCTGAGGAAGAATGTACCAAAGGCCATGAAGGGGATGTTCATAATTTCTCTGGTGTGGGTCGAATGACTAGAAGCGAGAGAGTGTTTGGTCCTTCCAATGTACAATATATGTCAGATGCTTCTGCAAGAGAAAAAGGAAAACAACAGGTGATGATTGGAAATCCAAGGGTTACACAAGACAATGTGACTTAACCAATTCCGATACCAGAAGCTTCTTCAGTTCCCGATGAAGTTGAGGAGTTGATGCGAATTATCAGGAAGAGTGATTATAGCATAATTGACTAGTTAAGTCACACCCCTTCTAAGATTTCTGTCTTGTCTTTGTTGATTTATTCATAACCTCACATAAATTCTTTGATGAAGTTGTTGAAGAATGCATTCGTGCCGCATGAGATAACAGTCAATCAGTTCGAGAATGTTTGTGCTAACATATCTGCTGGGAACAGTTTGGGCTTCACAGATTTTGATCTTCCTCCAGAAGGGAGAGATCATAACAAAGTGTTACATATTTCTATGGAGTGCAGGGGCACTACTCTATCTCGAGTTTTGGTGGATACCGGGTCGTATTTGAATGTACTACCCAAGTCAGCATTAATGAAAATTGATTATTCCGGCCTGGAGTTACGTCCTAGCGATTTGATGGTAAAAGCCTTTGATGGGTCTCTAAGATAAGTATTTGGGGAGGTGGAATTACCTATCAAGGTGGGTCCTCGCACTTTCAATTCTACTTTCTTTGTGATGGACATACAGCCAGCGTATTGTTGTTTGTTAGGGCGGCCGTGGATTCACAAGGAAGGGGCAGTCACCTCTACTCTTCACCATAAGCTAAAATATCCTACAGAGGGAAAAGTGATAACTGTATGCGGCGAGGAAGAGTATATTGTAAGTCATTTGACATCATTCCTCTATGTTGAAGTTGAAGGTGAAATACACGAGACTCCATTTCAGGCATTTGAGACAGTTCATGCAGTCGATTTTCCTCCTCCAGAACATAAAATAAATTCGGAAACTATTATGTCTTCTCTCAGGGATGCTAGAGTGGTGGTAGAGAACGGAAACCTTGAAGGTTGGGGTCGAGTGTTGGATGTTAAACAAAAATTCAACAAATTCGGTCTTGGTTACATCCCGGGTCACCAAAATGCAACTTCCAGAGCTTCTAGTTTATCTACTCCTATGAGATTCTCCCATCCTAATGCTACTCAAGAAGGGTGCACCAATGCAAGTGGTGAAGATAGGGTTGATGGATACAATATTGAAGATTGGATACATCCAAGCATTCCAGACCAAGCACTCAACAATTGGACTTCTGTGGATGTTATCCAAGTTTCAAGCGTTGAGGAGTAATTTTCTTGTTTGCTTTTATTATCATATCATAATTCCTACGCTCTGCCCAAGGCTTAGTGGATCATTGGTGTAGGGCCACCATGTTTATTTTCAAAAGTTTGTCATGAATAAAAGACATTTTTGCATTCAAAAATCTTGTTCCATTCTTTTCTTTTTATTTTATTATTATCTTTTAAATGGCAATGTTTCCCTTTTCACATACCGTAACTAAAACACCAAAATACCGTTTATGCAGATGCACTGCCACCATGAATTATATTGATAACGACTCTGCTATTGTGCACTATGACTTTGACAATCCGATATATCGAGCTGAAGAAGAGGCATATGAGGATTGTGATCTTTCCGAAGAATTAGCAAGATCTTTAAAACAAGATGAGAAAGTTATCCAACCGAATCAAGAGTCAATTGAGGTGGTGAATATTGGCACATAAGAGGTAAGAAGAGAGGTCAAGATAGGGGCGGATCTCGAGGAAAGTATGAAAGTCAGATTAATTGAGCTACTCTGAGAATATTCTAATATCTTCGCTTGGTCTTATGAAGACATGCTAGGTTTAGATACAAATATTGTGGTGCATCGACTACCGCTCAAAGAAGGTTGCTCCCCTATCAAGAAAAAGCTTCGAAGAACTCATCCTGAGATGTCCAAGAAGATTAAAGAAGAAGTCCAGAAACAATTGGATGCGAATTTCTTAAAAGTAATCAATTATCCTCCATGGATTGCAAATGTTGTGCCTGTGCCTAAGAAAGACGGAAAGGTCAGGATGTGCATGGATTATAGGGATTTAAACATACCTAGCCCTAAGGATGATTTTCCTCTTCCTCATATTGACGTGTTGGTCGATAATACTGCTCACTCTAAAGTGTTTTCCTTCATGAACGACTTTTCAGGTTACAATCAAATTAAAATGGCTCCGGAGGATATGGAGAAGACAACATTTATCACGCCTTGGGGAACCTTTTTCTATAAGGTGATGTTGTTTGGTTTGAAAAATGTTGGGGCAACGTATCAGCGTGCCATGGTTACCCTCTTTCATGATATGATTCACAAGGAGATTGAGGTATATGGGGACGATATGATTGCTAAGTATGACACGGAAGAGGAACGTCTTGTTCATCTGAAAAAGATGTTCGAGAGGCTAAGGCAATTCTTGTTGAGGATGAATCCAAATAAATGCACCTTCGGGGTGAGATCCGACAAGTTGTTGGGACTTATTGTAAGTGAAAAAGGCATCGAGGTTGACCCTGCTAAAGTGAAAGCGATACAGGAAATGCCCGAACCAAAAACAGAAAAGGAAGTCTGTGGTTTCTTGGGGAGGTTAAACTACATTTCTATGTTTATTTATCATATCATGGCCACATGTGAACCTTTGTTCATATTGTTAAAGAAAAATCAGACAGTGAGGTGGAATGAAGATTGTCATAAGGCTTTTTAAAAAATAAAGGAGTATTTGTAGGAACCTCTTATACTCATGCTTCCAGTGGAAGGAAAGCCACTAATCATGTATTTAACTGTGTTGGAGAACTCTATGGGTTTTGCCCTCGGTCAGCATGACGAGACAAGGAAGAAAGAATGGGCCATTTACTACTTGAGTAAGAAGTTTACAGAGTGCAAGTCGAGGTACTCATTGCTGGAAAAGACGTGTTGTGCACTTGCTTGGGCTGCCAGACATTTAAGACAATACATGTTAACTCACACCACCTACTTGATATCCAAAATATATCCAACAAGTACATTTTTGAGAAGCCGACTCTTATAGGCAGGGTAGCCCGTTGGAAGATGATACTCACTGAATATAATATCCAGTACACTACTCAAAAAACAATCAAGGGTAGTATATTGGCTGATCATCTTGCTCATCAGCCCATGGACGATTATGAACCGATGAAGTTTGATTTTCCAGATGAGGAAATAGTGTATATTCGGGATTGTAATATACCGAGCCTAGACGAAGGACCCGAGCCAGGATCACGTTGGACGCTTGTGTTTGACGGTGCGTCCAATGCCATGGGCAACAACGTCAGAGCTATTATCACCTCCCCTGAGGGATTCCACATTCCTTTCACGGCTCGTATTTTTTTCAATTGTACTAACAATATGTCCGAATATGAAGCTTTCATTTATGGTATTGTAGCGGCAATTGACCTGCGAATTAAGTTTTTGAAAGTTTAAGGGGATTCCAATCTTGTTATCAGCCAGATTAATGGAGATTGGGAGACTCGTCATCAGAATCTGATTCCCTATCATGAGAATGTTATAAAGTTGATCCCGTACTTCGAAGAAATCACATTTGAGCACATTTCCAAAGAAGAGAACAATCTAGCTGATGCACTGGAAACTTTGTCCTCCATGTTCAAGTTAAGTGGGAGAACGAACCACCTTCCATTACCATTAGAGGGTTGGGTGAGCCAACTTTTTACTTTGAAGCCAATTTGGAATCAGAAGATAAACCTTGGTTTTATGATGTCAAAAGATATCTTGAAATGTAAGAATAACCTGAAGAGGCGTATGTCGCAGACAAGAAGTTATTGAGAAGATTTTTGGCCAAGTTCTTTCTCAGTGGTGGTGTGTTGTATAAGAGGCATCATGATGGTTTACTGCTCAGATGCGTTGACAAAAGAGAAGCAGCTAGAATCATTGAGAGATACATGAGGGTGACTTCTGGACTCACTCCAGTGGGCATACCATGGCCAAAAAGATTTTGCGAGCTGGTTATTATTGGTCCACCATGGAGACTGACTGTTATTATCACGCACGGATTTGCCACAAATGTGAAGTCTATGCTGATAAGGTACATGAGCCACTCGTACCACTGAATGTATTGACTTCCCCTTGACTGTTCGTGATGTGGGGAATTGATATGGTTGGCAAGATCGAACCAACAAAATCCAGCGAACATTGTTTCATCCTAGTTGCCATCGATTATTTCACTAAATGGGTCGAAGCTGCATCTTATGTCAATGTTACCAGACAAGTGGTAACCCGGTTCATTAAAAACAATATTATCTATCATTGCAGAGTGCTTGAAAAGATCATTACCGATAATGGGTCTAATTTAAACAACAAAATGATGAATGAGCTTTGCAAGTCATTCAAAATCAAGCATCATAACTCTTCCCCGTTCCGACCGAAGATGAACAGCATTGTTGAAGAGGCCAATAAAAACATTAAGAAAATTGTACAGAAGATGGTGATAACCTATAAAGATTGGCATGAGATGATGCCTTTTGCTTTACATGGTTATCATACCACTGTGCGTACTTCGACTAGGGCAACCCAATTTTCTCTGGTTTACAACATGGAAGCAGTGTTGCCTGTAGAAGTCAAAATTCCTTCTCTTAGGATCATGAAGGATGTTGAGCTTGATGACAGTGAGTGGGTACAGAATCGGCTGGATCAGTTAGAACTCATCGATGAGAAGAGATTGACAGTTGTATGTCATGGTCAGGTATATCAACAAAGGATGAGTAAAGCTTTTGACAAGAGAGTACAGACTCAGTATTACAAATAAGGTGACCTTGTGCTAAAAAGGATAATCATTCCCCAGGGGGATCCGAGAGGAAAGTGGGCCCTGACTTATGAAGGACCATTCGTGGTCAGAAAAATTTTCTCTGGTGGAGCGATGATGCTCGCAACCATGGATGGAGAAAACTTCCCTCTTCCTGTGAATGCTGATGTAGTTAAAAAATATTTTGCATAAAAAAAAGAGGAGAACCCGCTAAGTTGAAAACCCAAAAGGGAAGCTTAGGAAAAAAGAGGGTGTCTCGGTTAATCGAAAACCTGAAAGGGCGATTCAGGAAAAAGTTAGGGACTTAAAGAAAATGACTACACTCAGCATGTGTTCCTTTGTTTTTTAGTCGCTTTGTAGAAAGTGCGAAGATAGTCCAATAATGTTTTGTCAGAAAGCAGGAAGACAGAAGCGTTAAAAGTCATAAGAGTTATAACAGAGTCAGAACTTGATGGATATTCGTATTCATATTGCCATTTGTAAACACTTGTTTGTTTTGACTTTGCAATTAGCTGCTTCCAAATGTAAACGCCTTTTTTACAGGCTGATTTCTCAAATCAATAAAAGATCCTCTTTTATATGTTCACATAACTTCCTTTTCCTTTTTTTTTACTGTTTTATTTGCAAAAAAGTCCAATATTTTGATAAACATGTGCATATAAACTTTCTTGGCCCTACATGAACATGATAATTTAAGTTATCGTTGCTTGAAATATGGACAATAAGTACAACTGTCATGCTATGCAAGGGGAACGCTTAATTTTTCTTCTTGATGGAATGCTCATTCGATTACTGGTGGATATTTTACTAAGCTGTTTCATGACTCTGTACTTGGGGAAAAGGTTTATCTCTCCCCTTTTGAATGCTCATTTCTTCGGAAATACACAAGAAAAACCATTCGTAACTTCCCTTTATAATAAAGTGATCATGTGTCAGGATAGTGGCAAGTTTTCGATACATTGACCAGTCCGGATAGAGACGATTCTCTTCCATGGTGGCCTTTTTTTTCTCTTCTGCACTTTCATGTGTATTTTGATTGACTGATTTAACATTGTCTTCATGTAGGAACTTGTTTGTTTTTGAATGTCAACCCTGATGCACTGAATATGTTTGCCTTGAACTGTTTCTTTTGTTTTTTTTACTTAAACCATTCATTATCACTCTTTAAATAATTTTCTGGCATTTTGATACCAATTGTGCCAACTCTTTTGCCTAGTCAAAAGATTGGAGGAAGGGCGATATTTGTGATTGTATGCTTTTGAGAAGAACCTTGTTGACGATATACATGCCTTGTTTCAATCCCCAAACATTGGAGATATAAAGTAGATAGACCCTCGTTAACTCCTCTGATCCTTTGAAGTAGGAGTTTCTATTTTGCACGAAAGAAAACCCTTATTTTAACCCGGGGCATGGTAAATGTTCAGTTAATTTGATCAAGCATTCAAATTTCAGAAGGAGTGTCCCCTCTGAGGATCACCATATTTTATCCCTCGCACTATGAGGTCAGAAAGAGATCAAAACAACATTGGTTATTTCCCCAGTAAAAAAACAACAAACAACAAAAGAAAAAATTCCTAAGGTCGAGATCAAATCGATACAACAAAGGTTATCCCTCGCCGACCAAGGAATAAGGCAATTACCTTCTTCTAGAAAGTTCAAAACACTTAGGGTCACACGACTTATTCAAAATGGAAAGTATGAATAAGAAAGAAACAAAAAGCCCCGCTGTTGTACCCCAAAATTTGCCCTCCCATATTCTTCAAGATTTGTCAAAAGCATGCTTCAAATCTCTCCAAGGGTTGCACAGTGCAAGAGCCTCCTGAACAGTCAAAATTAGGGTTTTTGTTCTGATCAAGAAAATGAAGTTTCCAAAGGTCCAATCAAGTCCCACATGCCTACAAATATGGTCAAGCATCCTCATACAAAGTTTCAAGACTTTCAGCACAAAATTGCACAGTCAAAAACCCTAATTGCACTACAGTCAACTGTAGGGGCAAAATGGTCATTTGGCAGTCAAAAGTTCAAATTTTTGGTCAACATCTCATTTTGAAGCCACAAACATCATTTGATCAATGCTTGATCATGATTCTCAAAACTTGGCTCAAAAATCATCAAGATGCAAAAGTTTCCTTATTTGGACAGGTGAAAAAGTCAACTATAAATTGACCAGGGCATAACTTTCACATGGATTATCAGAAAAATTCCATCCAAAGCTCATCTTGAAGAGAAATACATTTCCTACAACTCATCTTCATACTTCAAGTCCAAGAAATGCTCTCACAAAAAGTTATCAATTTCAACATTATAGGTCATTTTCAAAAGTCAACAAAAAGGGACTTTAAGTCAAAGGCCATAACTTGAGATTGGTAAATCAAAATGACATGGGACAAAAGGCATTGGTTAGAGGACTCAAAGACCTTTCCAAAGTGTCCAAGAACATGAGCAAAGATTACAAATTAAGCAAGTTATGCCTTGTGGAAGTTGGGAAATTTTTGGATATTTTGAAAAGTCAACATTGATTCAAATGACCTAAAATTGCTAATGGGCCTATTTTTCTTCCATAATTCATCATCCAATACATGTGCACGACCACTTGGCCCAAAGGGAAGTTTTTTATTCATTATTTATTTATTTATTTGAATTTTTTATTAATAATAATTCATTTAAATCAATTAAATACATGAAAAATATTTAACCTAACTTTTTCAATCTTTTTGTGCATGAAATATTCTCAATAATTCGTGCATGATCAGATATGGAAGGAATTGGATTGATTGGATATGATTGAGAGCAAAAGTACATGAAAAAAGATTGAAAAAGATCTTTGAAAATCAAATTTCAAAAACCATGAATGCAAAAGATTTGGATGGTTTTCTTTGACCTAATTCACTCTATACTTAAGCCTGAACACAAACCTAATGAAAAGAATGACTGAGCTGCGCAGAAAACCCTAAACAAACTTGCATTTTTTTTCAAGAAAACTCCATAACTGAAAACACACTTGCAGGTCAATTCAAGCCTCCAAACTTGTTCCATTAGCTTACCAGGGTTGTCAGGAAGCGATTCCAATCAAAAACTTAATCCCATACTCAAAGAATTGGTAAAACGAGCTGAACCTGTACAAAGAAAATTTCTAATTCGTGCATCTCGATTCATGCATTTTTTGTGAATTTTAATATTTGATTCATATTCCTTGTGTGATTCTGAAGCTAACCATCTATCTTGATTGAGTTTTTGCATGCTATATACGATTTCACCATTATTGTTTTCTAGGGTTTTGCAAGCTTGAAATTGGGGGTTTTCAGATAGTGTAAAATTAGCCTACCACAGTACCATAATTGGAATCAGCGTGTCTGGACGATCAAGAATCCACCCCCGCGCTCAATTTATGAGCGTCCTAGAGCTATTCGTTATTTTCTGGAAAGGGACCTTTTAAAACGCTTGCAAAACCGTTGCCTAATATGTTTGTGTTTCAGGAAAATAAAAACCAACGAAGAAGATGATGTGGTGGCCAGCAACCATTGGCTCTTTTGAATTTTCGCGCTAAAAAGCACTAACACACGTTTTTATTCTTATAATATTTGTTTGTTCTTTAATATACAAAGCGCGCATCTGGAACGATTGGCAGGCATAATGACTGGTAAACCAAAGGACCTGGGTTCGAGCCCCAGGTCCTCACTTCCTTTCACATTATTTTTCAATTCATAATTATATGCAGTTTCAGCCTAAGGGGCACACCATACGCTCCACCATCAAGCATGCCACGCGTTCAGTTTCATGAATTCAAAGGCACAGATGTGAGGAACATGATAAGTCCTAGTCAACGCGTGTACACGCGCCATGGAAAGGTCAACAAGGCCTCCAAATGGGCCAGAATTATTGGACTTAACCTCCATATTAAGGGGCAGACCCCCTAGGTTTGCAATTCTTTCTACTTGATTTTTATTTTATTTTCTATTTTCCATTTAATTATTGTTTTGTTCAATTAATTAATTATTTTCATAAAAACCAAAAACACATAAAAATCAGAAAATAGAAAAAATAATAAATATTTTATTTTAGTATGTATATTTTAAATAAATTTGCATGTAAATTAATTAGTTTTAAATTAGGGTTTAATTTAATATTTTCATAATAAAAATCTAAAAAAACATAGAATTAGGGTTTAATTAATTTTCATCTTTTTTTTTCTTTTATAATAATTAAATATTAGATGTTTATTTTTATAATTAAATTGTATATAAAAATTAGGGTTAATTTTAGGTTAAAAACTTCAACATTTTTCTTAATAAATTAAAAATAATTAGAATTAGGGTTAGCATCTTATTTTAATTTTAATTAACTCTCTTTTTTCATTAAAGTCATAAAATACCAAAAAACAATTTCCTTTCTTTTTTAATTAATTAATGTCACCATTTAATTTAATTTTGCAAAAAGGGTCCAACGCCCTCGTTTTTAATTCTTATTAATTCGCATATTTATTTTATTTCGTTTAAATATTTATGTATCTCTCCCGAAGCCTTGTAATTAATTTCTCGCATTTTTAATTCCTGTTATTTGCTTTTAATTTCTTTATTTTTTCTGTCAAATCGGGTTCGAGAAATTTTGGCGATGTGGACCCGCGCCTTTTGTAATAGCTTAGAATCTTTTATTTTTCTCGCACTTTTTAACTATTAAATAATGGCATGAAAGAATGTATGGACAAAAATAAAAACAAACGCTAGATCACCTTTAACATGACAAAAGACAAAAATAACTGAAACAACACACAAATCGCACACACCACCCCTAGGGTACGCCTCACTGTTGCCTTGCCTCGAAAGGTGATCGTCGAGTAGAGGATGTCTTAGTAAGTCCTCATGATCCGGGAACCTGGCATGAGGGTAGCTTCTAAGGTGTCTTCCCATTGCTCTGGTGATCACCATGTCCCGAACCTTCGAATTGACCCGAACACCTCCAACGGTGGTGCTACCTACCTCTCAATGGTGGGATGGCACTACTTTAAAGGACATTTACACAGACGAATTCCTTAGGGTAGGTAGACGACTCTAGATACTTGCTCTAAATTCAAAAACAAATCAAAAATACTTTTCACACCGACACCTTTTCAAAAAAGCTTTCGAAAGCAATTTTTCAAACACTCTTGAGGACAGATACAAGAGTCGAACTGGAATTTTCAAAGAAACTTTTTAAAAACCCACAGTTGAAAAGCAAACAAACCAATTTTGAAAACACAAATGAGCAAGTATCTAAGAGCCCATGGATAACCATGGATAGAAAGGGTGCTAACACCTTCCCTTTCTATAATCTACCTCCCGAACCGAGAGCAATCTCTTTAAGGAATTTTTCTGTGCTTTTGTCCTTTCCATTTGGAGAAAATAAAAGACAGTGGCGACTCTTGCTTCCGCGACATTTCGCGAACCAGCGTTAAACAGTCAGTTCCAGATCCACCGATCACAGAACTGGCGACTCTGCTGGGGATTAAACTTATAAAGTGAGGTGTACCTTAGGATTAAGATCACTGTGTTTTCAATTGTTTTCCTTGTGTGCTTTAAATTGTGGGTTGCTTGGGAGTTCTATAGATCCTAACCTGGATCTGGGGGATACCTTCTTAGAAAGTAGCAACAAGGCTGTGAGGGAACTGTGCGGGGTATACCGACATGGTTGAAACAGTCTGCTACGTTGATGTGGCACTTTGGTGTGTACCGGTAACCCTTGAGTTCAGTCAAGGAGAGTACGGGGCCTCCGCGTGGTGTCGTGAAGCATCAACAAACCTTAGGAACCTTAATTGAACTATCTTGGCCTCTTTAGGGTAGTGAGATAACTGACTTTGGTGCAGTCCGAGGTTGGTTGATACTCGATACTACACTCAATTGAGGGTTGCTTTCCTGGAATATTTCGGTCGCCAGTTCAGTGGCTAAATCGAAACGATGAACAATGAAAGCAATCCCGTGATATTGGGACCCTTAGAACCCGGTTACTTTGATAGAACAGGTTGAACCCACCAACTTCAAGAGGGTACTACCCAGACCCCATGCTGGCCTTAAACCTTAAGGGCTTGTCTTGCGTGCCTTGTGTGCCTTATATGTTTGTCTTTGTAAATATCTGTGGTGTGTTTAATCATAGCATCATGACATCATCCAGCATCATATGCATTGACTAACCATTTCAGGGGTTCAAATCTTCATCTTTGTTCTTTGTTTTGTAGGACATGGAAACTGTTCGTAGAAAGACAATTCAAGTCAGTCTTGTAAGGATCCCTCCTCAGCTTAAGGAACTTATATCCAGGATTCCCGAGAACTCTTCATTCAGTAAAAGACATGGGAGTCTCATCAGCTTGGTCAATACCAACATTGAGGAAGATATGATAAAGGTCCTGTTCCAATTCTTTGACCCTCTGCATCACTGTTTCACCTTCTTGGATTATCAGCTGGTACCTACATTGGAGGAGTTCTCCCGGCTCCTGAAGATCCCTATCCTTGATCAGCTACCCTTCAACGGTACGGAAAAGGAACCTAAGCTTGAAGAGATCGCTAAAGCCTTGCACCTACAGTCATCTGACCTCAAGGGACATTGGGAAGTTAGAAGTGGTATCAAAGGGTTCTTAGCCAGGTTTCTGTTTGAAAAGGCCCATGAATGTTGGAACTCCCTTGACTTGCAAGCTTTTGAAGAAGTTATGGCCCTCCTTGTCTATGGTTTGGTGTTGTTCCCTAACCCAGATCAGCTTATTGATATCAGTGTTGTCCAGATCTTTATGTCCAGGAATCCTATACCTACGTTGCTGGGGGACATCCTTCACTCATGTTACGCTCGAACCATGAGAAAAATAGGTGTCCTTATGTGTTGCACTCCTCTCCTGGGAAGGTGGTTTATTTCGCACCTTCCACAATCAGTTTTGAAGAATGAGCGGGGTTTGAGATGGTCACAACGGTTGATGACTCTTACACATGCAGATATACATTGGTGCCCTCGGTCCAGAGAAGATGTCACTATCATTGATCGTTGCGGGGAGTACCCTAATGTTCCTTTACTTGGAATCAGAGGAGGTATTACTTACAGCCCATGCCTGGCTTGGAGACAGTTTGGTTATGCTCGGAGGGATGGTCCTCATGACATGTTAATTCCTGACATAGTTTTTGACTTCGACAACGATACTCAAGGACTTCGCCAGAGATTTATCAGAGCTTAGAGGATGCCCAGTAGGATAGACAGCAAGACACTGGGGCACAGGAACTCCATCCCATTGGAACCTTATCTCAAGTGGGTACGTGCCCGCTCCCAGAAGTTAGTGATGCCCTATCCTCATATGCTCCCAGTAATCAAAGAACCAGTCTTGGAAGGAGAAGTGTCTTACACTATTCAGCACCCTGATATGCCCACATCCTGGGAAGAGATGCAGAAGAGCTGGATCCAGCTTAAGGAAGAACGGAATTCTCTTGAGACTAGTCTGCATGCTAGTGAAAAGAAGGTCTTGGAGCTCACCCGCCTGTTGCATGAGGAGAGGAATCTCAACACTTACATAGCTCCAAAGAGGATGCGCAGTGTATTTTGGGATTGATTTGCTTTTGTATTATTTTGCCCATGAGGCTTTGATGTACTAAACAATTATTTCCTTAATGATAACGTGTGTTCCTTTTTGTCTACAACAACTTTGAACTTTCGAACCCTTGAATGCATTGCATAAACACATATCATTCATCATGTGCATAGCAGGTTTTTTCTCTTTTCAGGTTGCTTACAGTTCTTCGCTGTTTATTTCAGCACCATGAATCCTGACTCGTCATCAACTGAGACATCCATCAAGGCTCTTCAGGCGCAGAACGCGCAATTTCAAGAATTAATCAAGGGTTTGGCTCAAGGCCAAGAAGAGCTGAAGGCTATGCTCCTGAAGAAGGAGAAGAAGAAGAAGAGAAGAACTGTTCTGTTCAACTCGGGCCGAAGGTTTGGCAACACTCTGCAGCATGAAGAGGCTGGTTCTTCTGCTGGCAAGGGTACTCCTCAAGAGGCAAGGGTTCCTAGTCCGGTAGTCTCCGACAACGAGACTGATTTTGATGAAGAGCAATATCCTCCGGCAGAAGACCGTTACAAGCAATTGGAGGATAGGCTGAATGCTATGGAGATACAACAGGTACCTGGGCTAGATTTTGGAGATCTGGGTTTGTCTACTGGTGTGATTATTCCTCATAAGTTCAAAGAACCATCTTTCTCTAAATATGACTGGGCGTCTTGTCCCAAGCTACATCTCAGGTCCTATGTTCGGAAAATTCAACCGTACTCCGCGGATAAGAATTTGTGGATCCACTTCTTCCAGGAGAGTCTTTCAGGGACTCATCTCGAATGGTTCTATCAGCTGGATGGGACCAAGGTTCGTAACTGGGAGGAGTTGGCTACTTCTTTCTATAAGCAGTATCAATATAATGCCGACCTTGCCCCTACACGTACCCAACTCCAGGGTATGTCGTTAGGTTCAAGTGAAGGTTTTAAGGAGTACGCTCAGAAATGGAGGGATCTGGCTGGCAGAGTGCAGCCTCCGTTGACTGATCGGGAGTTGGTAGACATGTTCTTGGGGACCCTATCTGGGCCATTTTTCAACCATCTTATCGGGAATTCGTCTGCAGGGTTCACTGATTTGATTCTGACTGGAGAGAGAATTGAGGCTGGGTTGAAGTCTGGAAAAATTCCGAAGGGTGCATCGTCTAGTTCTGAGAAGAAACCCTTCAAAAAAGAGGCTAGTGCTGTATATGGCTCCCGGAGATCAGAAAGATTTGAGCGCCGCCAATCTGTCAGTGCGGTAACGATTGCCAAGCCTGCTGCCGCTCCTCGGCCGACCAATCCTCAAAGGGTTGAAAGACCTCGGAGAGAGTTCACCCGCTTGAGTATGACCTTGTCGCAGATCTTACCACAGTTGCTCTCAACCAACTTAGTGACTGTCAGAGAGGCGCCGAAGTTCCCAAATACTGCATCTCCTAAGTACAACCCGAATGCTCGTTGTGCTTACCATTCAGATAGCCCGGGGCATTCTACTGATGACTGTTGGGCATTAAGGAGTAAGGTGCAAGACCTTATCGACGCGAAGGAGATACAGTTCGAAGCGCCTGAGAGGCCGAATGTAGTTACTGCTCCTATGCCTCAGCATGGGGTAAATGCTGTTGACGAAGATGTTTATGCTGTTTCTGTGGATGATCTAGCCACTCCTCTGAAGACTGTCAAGAAGAACCTACTGCTGGCCGGTTTATTTCCGGGTTGCAGTGAGGGTTGCCTGTTCTGTGCTGTATCCCTATCTGGTTGTCCTTTGCTGAAGTTAGGCATCCAAAGCCTAATGGATAGCAAGGAGATTCTGTTTAAGAAGTCTGCTGTTCAGTTGGTTCCGGTAGAAGAAGTTTCTGTGGTTACCATCTTCAATAATCCAATCCAGGTTCTCCCGAAGAAGCCTGTTCAAATCATGACTGTTGCACCTGTTGTTATCACTATTCCGGGGCCCCTGCCCTATGTATCTGATAAAGCTGTCCCCTGGCACTACGGGGCCGATGTGTATGTAAATGGGATTAAACAAGAGTTCAACGCTGGCGCCAGCATCTGTGATATCACTGGCCCAGCCAAAGTCACCCGCAGTGCCAGGCTCTTCTCGCCTGACATTGCACCACCTGCGGCTCGAAGACCACTCCTTATAACTCCTACAAGTGTACCTGTTCCTATTGCTGATCAAGTTGTTTCTCCTGCTGCCGAGTCATCCAATGCTCGGGGCAAAGGAATTGAAGTTGAGCCTGCCCAGATGGAGGCACCTATACCTGTAACTACTGAAGCCTCCCAACAAGAAATGGAGGAGATTCTAAAGATAATAAAGAAGAGTGATTTCAATGTTGTGGAACAGCTGGGGCACACGCCCTCCAAAATCTCCATGCTCTCTTTATTGCTGTGCTCCGAGGCCCATGCTAAGGCCTTAATCTCATTCCTCAAGACGACCCATGTGCCACATGAGACATCTGCAGTCCAGTTCACTGATTGCGTAGCAAATCTGACAGCAGACAATGGCTTGGGTTTCTCAGATGCTGACCTGACCACGAAGGGAAGAGACCACAATGATGCCCTGCATGTCTCTATCGAATGCAGGGGCACTACTCTGGCACATGTATTGGTGGATACTGGTTCTTCTTTGAATGTGCTGCCCAAGAAGGCTTTGGACCGTTTAGATTGTGAAGGCCTGGAATTGAAACCCAGCAATATCATCGTCAGGGCCTTTGACGGTTCAAAAAGGATGGTTCATGGAGAGGTTGACATTCCGATTCGTGTGGGCTCCCAGGTGTTTGACTCTACATTTTATGTGATGGATATCCGTCCATCTTACTCTTGTCTATTGGGTCGACCTTGGATACATAAAGCTGGGGCAGTGACCTCTACCTTGCACCAGAAGCTGAAGTACCCTGTCAGAGGGAAGATCGTCACTGTGCAAGGGGAAGAGGAGTACATGGTAAGTCATCTGAATTCCTTCAGATACATTGAGATGGACGGGGAGTTTATTGAAACCCCCTTTCAGCATTTCGAGGAGGTGCTTCCAATTGCAGCAGCAGCAGAAACAGCAGCAGAAGAAAGTGCTCCTTTGAAGATTGCTTCCCTGAAGGATGCCCGAGCTGTGGTTCAGAAAGGTGAGTGTGCTAACTGGGGAAGGCTTCCAGACTTTACACAGAAGACTGACAAATTTGGGCTGGGCTTTACTACAGAAGGTCAGAAAGCTATGCGGAAAGCGAAGACCGGAAGACCTCCTGTGTTCATTACAAATCCAGGAGTGAATGCTGTTGGGGAAGACAATGAGGTGGATGACGCAGAGTTTAATAGCTGGATCTACCCGACGACCGAAGGCGGATTGAACAATTGGGTTGCCAAAGACCATACTCCTGTTACCTTTGTGACGCAGTAATAAATTTCTTTGTTTCGTTATTTGTAATAAACAATAAATTAAACTCTATGGCCCGGTGTCTTACCCGAGGCACCGTGGTTTTATTTGTGAGGGAATATAAATTGTCATTTCATATATCATGAATGAAAATCTTGGACGTTTTCTCGCATTGCAAATCTTATGCTCCTTTTCTGTCTTTCTTTCTTTTACATATATTTCAAAACAGCTGTATTTACACACACACTCACTCATACAGGTTTCAATCCACTCTGGATCTCACTGGTAACGACTCTGCTACTGCCAGTTATGACTTCGAAAATCCGATCAACTTAGCCGAAGACGAAGGTGAAGATGATTGCGAAGTGCCTGGCGAGCTTGCAAGACTGTTACTTCAGGAAGAGAGGGCAATTCAACCCCATGAAGAGCCAGTGGAAACAATAAACTTGGGTACTGAGGCAGACAGGAAAGAGGTAAAGATTGGTGCCAACCTAGAGCTCAGCGTGAAGCAACGGTTGACTCAGATGCTGCATGATTATATGGAGATCTTTGCCTGGTCCTATGAAGACATGCCCGGGTTGGATACCGATATTGTGGTCCATCACTTGCCAACTAAGGAAGACTGCCCTCCGGTAAAGCAAAAGGTCCGTCGGATGCGTCCAGAGATGTCCGAGAAGATCAAAGCCGAGGTTATGAAACAGTTTGATGCTGGGTTCCTTGCAGTGACTTCTTACCCTCAGTGGGTTGCTAATGTGGTGCCGGTACCAAAGAAGGACGGTAAGGTCAGAATGTGTGTCGATTACAGGGATCTGAACAGGGCCAGTCCCAAGGATGACTTCCCTTTACCTCACATTGATGTCCTTGTTGATAATACAGCTCAGCACAAGGTGTTCTCTTTCATGGATGGCTTTTCAGGTTACAATCAGATCAAGATGGCACCTGAAGACATGGAAAAGACTACATTTGTTACTCAGTGGGGAACCTTCTGCTCTAAGGTCATGCCATTCGGGCTAAAGAATGCTGGGGCAACCTACCAACGTGCCATGGTTGCTTTATTTCATGACATGATCCATCATGAGATAGAAGTGTATGTTGATGACATGATCGCAAGGTCCCAGACTGAGGAAGAGCACCTAGATCATCTGCAGAAGCTGTTTGACCGATTGAAACTATACAAGCTGAGGTTGAACCCGAACAAGTGCACCTTCGGGGTAAGATCTGGAAAGTTGCTAGGCTTTGTGGTAAGTGACAAGGGTATTCAAGTGGACCCTGCCAAGGTTAAAGCTATTCAAGAGATGCCAGTTCCTAAGACAGAGAAGGAAGTCAGAGGCTTTTTAGGACGCCTAAATTACATCGCTCGGTTCATCTCACACCTAACTGCTACTTGTGAACCAATCTTCAAGCTGCTGAAGAAAGATCAGGTAGTACGTTGGAATGATGAATGTCAGGCTGCGTTTGACAGAATCAAAGAGTATCTCCAAGAACCACCTATCCTTATGCCACTGGTTGAGGGGAGACCTCTGATATTATACCTGACAGTGCTTGACAACTCAATGGGGTGTGTGCTGGGGCAGCATGACGAGTCTGGCCGAAAAGAGCACGCCATTTATTACCTTAGCAAAAAGTTTACCGACTGTGAGACCCGATACTCACTGCTTGAGAAAACTTGCTGCGCTTTGGTATGGGCTGCTCGCCGGCTGAGACAGTATATGCTGACTCACACTACCTTGTTGATCTCAAAGATGGATCCTATAAAGTACATATTCGAAAAGCCTGCTCTGTCTGGGAGAATTGCAAGATGGCAGATGATCTTGACGGAATACGACATTCAGTACACGACCCAGAAAGCCATCAAGGGAAGTGTATTGGCAGACCACTTGGCACATCAAGCAGTCGATGATTATCAGGCAATGAACTTCGAGTTTCCGGATGAAAGCATCATGATTGTAACTGATTGTGAAGTACCTGGGCCGGATGAAGGACCTGAACCAGGATCCCAATGGTCTATGCACTTTGACGGAGCCTCCAACGCTTTGGGAAACAGTATCGGCGCTATAATCATATCTCCGCAAGGCACTCATACTCCGCTCACTGCCCGGCTATGTTTCAACTGTACCAACAACATGGCAGAGTATGAGGCATGCATCATGGGTCTTCAAGCTGCGATCGACCTAAGGATTAAGTTTCTGAGTGTCTTCGGAGATTCCGCTCTCGTGATCAATCAGATCAAAGGAGAGTGGGATACGAAACATCCAAACCTGATTCCTTACAGAGAATGTGTGTTGACCTTGACTCCCCACTTCACAGAGATAACCTTTGAGCACTTTCCAAGAGAAGAGAATCAGCTGGCGGACGCGTTAGCTACAATGTCTTCTATGTTCAAGGTCAAATGGGACAATGAGGCTCCCCGGATCATCATTTGGAAACTGGACGAACCGGCATACTGTTGTGATCTCGAGACTGAATTGGTGACTGAGAAGCCTTGGTACCATGAAGTAAAAAGATATCTGGAAGCTCAGGAATACCCTGAAGGTGCCTCTGTCAATGATAAGAAGTTCCTGAGAAGGTTTGCAGCAAAGTTCTTCCTTAGCAACGGCGTCTTGTACAAGCGAAACCATGATTCAACCTTACTGCGTTGTGTGGATAAAACTGAAGCAGGAAGGATCATGGAAGAGCTACATGAAGGGACCTTTGGTACACATTCCAGTGGACACACTATGGCTAAAAAGATCCTTCGGGCAGGGTATTACTGGTCCACAATGGAAGCTGACTGTTACCAACATTCCAGGACATGCCATAAGTGCCAGATTTATGCAGACAAGGTGCATGTTCCCCCAGTTCCCCTGAATGTTCTGACTGCGCCTTGGTCGTTTGCAATGTGGGGCATAGACATGATCGGCAAGATTAAACCTACGGCATCTAATGGGCATCGCTTCATCCTGGTAGCGATTGATTATTTTACGAAGTGGGTCGAAGCAGCGTCCTATGCTACGGTAACCAAGACTGTTGTGGCACGGTTCATTCGGCATAATCTGATCTGTCGGTACGGCGTCCTAGAGAGGATCATTACAGACAACGGTACCAATCTGAATAACAAGATGATCGCTGAGCTCTGCGAACAGTTCAAGATACAGCACCATAATTCTTCTCCTTACAGACCGAAGATGAACGGGGCTGTAGAAGCAGCAAATAAAAACATCAAGAAAATCGTGCAGAAAATGACAGTGACTTATAAAGATTGGCACGAGATGTTACCGTTCGCTCTACATGGGTACCGTACCTCAGCTAGGACGTCAACCGGGGCAACTCCTTTCTCTCTGGTTTATGGTATGGAGGCAGTCTTACCGATCGAAGTGCAAATACCCTCTCTCCGGATAATGAAGGATGCAAATCTGAACGAGGATGATTGGATCCAGACACGACTTGATCAGTTAAACCTTATTGATGAAAAGAGACTTGCTGCTATCTGCCATGGTCAGACGTATCAGAAATGGATGATCAGGGCATTTAACAAAAAGGTCAGACCACAGGAATATCAAGTTGGGGATCTGGTAATCAAGCGAATCATCCTTCCTCAGAGTGATCCAAGGGGCAAATGGACCCCTACGTATGAAGGGCCATTTGTGGTTAAGCATGTGTTCTCAGGAGGAGCCATGATTCTAACCAACATGGATGGTGACGACCTTCCTCACCCCGCCAATGCAGACATAGTAAAAAGATACTACGCATGAAAAAAAAAAGACCCGCTAGGCTGACATGCCTAGGCAAAAATTAGGGCTTCCCGGCGAACCAAAAGGGTTCGGGCAAAATGAAGGGATGAAATGAAAAAATCTGTACACCCGGCAAGTCGAAAACCTGAAAAGGTGGCTTGGGCAAAAATGGGTATCCCGGTGGACTGAAAACCCGAAAGGGCGGTCCAGGCAAAAATTAGGGATAAAAGCGTAATACTATGTCTCATTGGATCACTTTGCATCCAGAATCCGGTATCTACACCAAGTTCAGACGGCATCGATCAGTCAGCTTCACCTTCAACCAAGGTCATCAAGTGATGAGACGCTCGGAGATATAACGGCAATAGCAGAGCTGAAACCCAGTGAATCATTCATATTTCACACAGCTGTTTTATTTTCTCTTGTACAAAATTTGTATAAACTCTTTTGTTCGGCGGCGTTCTCTTACTAGGACGTCAGCCTCTTATACACAAAACGCCTATTTTCAGGCCATTCAAAAATCAATACAAATATACTTTTCAGTTAAACGTGCCAATTGTTTTTCTTTTCTGTTTTGTTTTGCGAAGAACGTCCAAGGTTCAATTTGTGATATGTGCATTGACAATAATTTGCTAACTCATAAATATTTGCATGCGAAACAAAGGATTAATTACAGGTAACATTAGAAACAGGGGCAATAAAGAGTGGTCTAAGCAATCTAATTGTTCTGTCCTCCAAGGTACCAAGGTAGGTTCAGCTAAAGAACATAACCAGATATCCTAATTCCCCAGAGAGTAAGCAATCAACACACTCTCTCAAAGTTATATTATCAGGCCTTAAGGAAGTTGGGTATCCTCCAGCAGATCTCAACGTTCCCCAGCAGTATACACATTCTTAACAAGCATCCCCGGCAGTCTTGGTCTAAAGATTGTTCCCCGGCGGCATATCAACATTCAAAGGAATCACTTCCCCCGCAGTTCAAAACTTCCCCAGAAGAGTCCAATCCAGTTCCCCAGGAAGGTTGGAATTCATATCCCCAAGCAGTAAGCTTATCCCCAGTAAATTCTGGAAGCTTATCCCTCGCAGAGCACGAACGCGTCGTCCGGCTTTATTCAAAGAGTTATTTCCTTAACAGGATATAACTGGGTTATCCTCATCCAAAAGCCACGGAAAGGTCGTCGTCGACACAGTCTTCTTATCCTCAGCAAAGTCTATTAGCACTTCCAATACAACAAGGATATCCTCAGTAAGTTATTATCAACACTCAACAAAGTACTTCTCTTCCCACAGAGTAGTGCTCCCCAGCAAGATTACTAGAGTACTTTTCTCCCCGCAGAGTTATTCCATTCGCCAAGTTTATTCCCCAACGGAGTTATCTTCTCCTACCGGTATTCTTGCAATCATCATCCCCAGCAGAAGCAAAAGCTTATTCTCCAACATCAGCCCAGGATATGATCTCCCGGCACCCGTCAAGGATTTACTTTCCTAGACAAAAACATTCATAAAACATCACATACCTCATTATAGCATGCATAGACGCATCATATCATACAAATCTCATTTATGTTGAGAACATCATTGCTTGGTCCATATCATGCATTGCATATGACTGACCTTTACCTTTCAGGAAAGATTCAGCTAAATTCTCCATCATATTTCAAGACCTAGACCGGTTCAGTTAATCGACTCCAAAGATTTCTTATCCAGTCCAAGGCCTTCTCTAGTCCAGCTAAATCGACTCCCAACAGATTTTTCTGATGAAGACTCAGTAGAAGTTACCCAGGTTTTTCTCAGACGTCCGCTTTTGAGATTATAATTTCCTATGGTTCTCTCCCCGACGGTGCGTGAGATGATAATTCCATTCCAGGTTTTTCTCAGACGTCCACTTTTGAGATTATAATTTCCTATGGTTCTCTCCCCGACGGTGCGTGAGATGATAATTCCATTCCAGGTTTTTCTCAGACGTTCACTTTTGAGATTATAATTTCCTATGGTTCTCTCCCCGACGGTGCGTGAGATGATAATTCCATTCCAGGTTTTTCTCAGACGTCCGCTTTTGAGATTATAATTTCCTATGGTTCTCTCCCCGACGGTGCGTGAGATGATAATTCCATCCCAGGTTTTTCTCAAACGTCCGCTTTTGAGATTATAATTTCCTATGGTTCTCTCCCCGACGGTGCGTGAGATGATAATTCCATTCCAGGTTTTTCTCAGACGTCCGCTTTTGAGATTATAATTTCCTATGGTTCTCTCCCCGACGGTGCGTGAGATGATAATTCCATTCCAGGTTTTTCTCAAACGTCCGCTTTTGAGATTATAATTGCCTATGGTTCTCTTCCCGATCCTGCGAAGATGGTAATTCCCACCAAGATTTTCTCAACGAGCATTGTTGAAGTTAAAGTCACCCAAGGTTCTCTCACCGTTCCTGCTGAGGTAGTAACCATCCCTGGTTTATTCATCACCTTTTGAAGATCCAGATTCAGCTCCTGTAACCAGTCAGGACACATCTATACCAAGCATCTGAAAACCAGCTCCTGCAACGTGTCAGGTACTCATTTTTTTTCTTTTGCAGGTATGCAAGTTCTCGCTAAGGAATCTCTTATGCGATCAACATCCAGATGGCATCTATAAGCCCATCACCCTATTCATCAATCTCCAAATGGCATCTGTAAGCCCATTCCCATCATCACACTGCTACTATGTGAGCGCAAATTTCTGGGCACTCTAGTGTTCAATCATCTTCTACCTTCGGATTACGAAAGGAACGTCAGCCAATCTGCATCCTCAGGTCTAAGAAGATTAAACAGGGGCAACTGTTGTACCCCAAAATTTTCCCTCCCATATTCTTCAAGATTTGTCAAAAGCATGCTTCAAATCTCTCCAAGGGTTGCACAGTGCAAGAGCCTCCTAAACAGTCAAAATTAGGGTTTTTGTTCTGATCAAGAAAATGAAGTTTCCAAAGGTCTAATCAAGTCCCACATTCCTACAAATATGGTCAAGCATCCTCATACAAAGTTTCAAGACTTTCAGCACAAAATTGCACAGTCAAAAACCCTAATTGCACTACAGTCAACTGTAGGGGCAAAATGGTCATTTGGCAGTCAAAAGTTTAAATATTTGGTCAACATCTCATTTTGAAGCCACAAACATCATTTGATCAATGCTTTATCATGATTCTCAAAACTTGGCTCAAAAATCATCAAGATGCAAAAGTTTCCTTATTTGGACAGTTGAAAAAGTGAACTGTAAATTGACCAGGGCATAACTTTCACATGGATCATCAGAAAAATTCCATCCAAAGCTCATCTTGAAGAGAAAGACATTTCCTACAACTCATCTTCATACTTCAAGTCCAAGAAATGCTCTCACAAAAAGTTATCAATTTCAACATTATAGGTCATTTTCAAAAGTCAACAAAAAGGGACTTTAAGTCAAAGGCCATAACTTGAGATTGGTAAATCAAAATTACATGAGACCAAAGGCATTGGTTATAGGACTCAAAGACCTTTCCAAAGTGTCCAAGAACATGAGCAAAGCTTAAAAATTGAGCAAGTTATGCCTTGTGGAAGTTGGGAAATTTTTGGATATTTTGAAAAGTCAACATTGATTCAAATGACCTAAAATTGCTAATGGGCCTATTTTTCTTCCATAATTCATCATCCAATACATGTGCACGACCACTTGGCCCAAAGGGAAGTTTTTTATTCATTATTTATTTATTTATTTGAATTTTTTATTAATAATAATTCATTTAAATCAATTAAATACATGAAAAATATTTAACCTAACTTTTTCAATCTTTTTGTGCATGAAATATTCTCAATAATTCGTGCATGATCAGATATGGAAGGAATTGGATTGATTGGATATGATTGAGAGCAAAAGTACATGAAAAAAGATTGAAAAATATCTTTGAAAATCAAATTTCAAAAACCATGAATGCAAAAGATTTGGATGGTTTTCTTTGACCTAATTCACTCTATACTTAAGCCTGAACACAAACCTAATGAAAAGAATCACTGAGCTACGCAGAAAACCCTAAACAAACTTGCATTTTTTTTCAAGAAAACTCCATAACTGAAAACACACTTGCAGGTCAATTCAAGCCTCCAAACTTGTTCCATTAGCTTGCCAGGGTTGTCAGGAAGCGATTCCAATCAAAAACTTAATCCCATACTCAAAGAATTGGTAAAACGAGTTGGACCTGTACAAAGAAAATTTCTAATTCGTGCATCTCGATTCATGCATTTTTTGTGAATTTTAATATTTGATTCATATTCCTTGTGTGATTCTGAAGCTAACCATCTATCTTGATTGAGTTTTTGCATGCTATATACGATTTCACCATTATTGTTTTCTAGGGTTTTGCAAGCTTGAAATTGGGGGTTTTCAGATAGTGTAAAATTAGCCTACCACAGTACCATAATTGGAATCAGCGTGTCTGGACGATCAAGAATCCACCCTCGCGCTCAATTTATGAGCGTCCTAGAGCTATTCGTTATTTTCTGGAAAGGGACCTTTTAAAACACTTGCAAAACCGTTGCCTAATATGTTTGTGTTTCAGGAAAATAAAAACCAACGAAGAAGATGATGTGGTGGCCAGCAACCATTGGCTCTTTTGAATTTTCGCGCTAAAAAGCACTAACGCACGTTTTTATTCTTATAATATTTGTTTGTTCTTTAATATACAAAGCGCGCATCTGGAACGATTGGCAGGCATAGTGACTGGTAAACCAAAGGACCTGGGTTCGAGCCCCAGGTCCTCACTTCCTTTCACATTATTTTTCAATTCATAATTATATGCAGTTTCAGCCTAAGGGGCACACCATACGCTCCACCATCAAGCATGCCACGCGTTCAGTTTCATGAATTCAAAGGCACAGATGTGAGGAACATGATAAGTCCTAGTCAACGCGTGTACACGCGCCATGGAAAGGTCAACAAGGCCTCCAAATGGGCCAGAATTATTGGACTTAACCTCCATATTAAGGGGCAGACCCCCTAGGTTTGCAATTCTTTCTACTTGATTTTTATTTTATTTTCTATTTTCCTTTTAATTATTGTTTTGTTCAATTAATTAATTATTTTCATAAAAACCAAAAACACATAAAAATCAGAAAATAGAAAAAATAATAAATATTTTATTTTAGTATGTATATTTTAAATAAATTTGCATGTAAATTAATTAGTTTTAAATTAGGGTTTAATTTAATATTTTCATAATAAAAATCTAAAAAAACATAGAATTAGGGTTTAATTAATTTTCATCTTTTTTTTTTCTTTTATAATAATTAAATATTAGATGTTTATTTTTATAATTAAATTGTATATAAAAATTAGGGTTAATTTTAGGTTAAAAACTTCAACATTTTTCTTAATAAAATAAAAATAATTAGAATTAGGGTTAGCATCTTATTTTAATTTTAATTAACTCTCTTTTTTCATTAAAGTCATAAAATACCAAAAAACAATTTCCTTTCTTTTTTAATTAATTAATGTCACCATTTAATTTAATTTTGCAAAAAGGGTCCAACGCCCTCGTTTTTAATTCTTATTAATTCGCATATTTATTTTTTTTCGTTTAAATATTTATGTATCTCTCCTGAAGCCTTGTAATTAATTTCTCGCATTTTTAATTCCTGTTATTTGCTTTTAATTTCTTTATTTTTTCTGTCAAATCGGGTTCGAGAAATTTTGGCGATGTGGACCCGCGCCTTTTGTAATAGCTTAGAATCTTTTATTTTTCTCGCACTTTTTAACTATTAAATAATGGCATGAAAGAATGTATGGACAAAAATAAAAACAAACGCTAGATCACCTTTAACATGACAAAAGACAAAAATAGTTGAAACAACACACAAATCGCACACACCACCCCTAGGGTACGCCTCACTGTTGCCTTGCCTCGAAAGGTGATCGTCGAGTAGAGGATGTCTTAGTAAGTCCTCATGATCCAGGAACTTGGCATGAGGGTAGCTTCTAAGGTGTCTTCCCATTGCTCTGGTGATCACCATGTCCCGAACCTTCGAATTGACCCAAACACCTCCAACGGTGGTGCTACCTACCTCTCAATGGTGGGATGGCACTACTTTAAAGGACATTTACACAGACGAATTCCTTAGGGTAGGTAGACGACTCTAGATACTTGCTCTAAATTCAAAAACAAATCAAAAATACTTTTCACACCGACACCTTTTCAAAAAAGCTTTCGAAAGCAATTTTTCAAACACTCTTGAGGACAGATACAAGAGTCGAACTGGAATTTTCAAAGAAACTTTTTAAAAACCCACAGTTGAAAAGCAAACAAACCAATTTTGAAAACACAAATGAGCAAGTATCTAAGAGCCCATGGATAACCATGGATAGAAAGGGTGCTAACACCTTCCCTTTCTATAATCTACCTCCCAAACCGAGAACAATCTCTTTAAGGAATTTTTCTGTGCTTTTGTCCTTTCCATTTGGAGAAAATAAAAGACGGTGGCGACTCTTGCTTCCGCGACATTTCGCGAACCAGCGTTAAACAGTCAGTTCCAGATCCACCGATCACACCCGCTAAGTCATAACTTGAAAAAAAAGTCCGCTTAGGCAAAAGTTAGGGCATCCCGCTGGACTTCCAAATTGAAATTCAAAAGAATTTGTCCAGAAAAAGTTAGGGCATCCCGCTGGACTTCCAAATTGAAATTCAAAAGAATTTGTCCAGGAAAAATTTAGGGAAAAGGAAAATACGAAAATCCTGAAAGACAGAAAAGGATTATCCGATAAAATCTTCATCAGAAGAAAGGAAAAATCGTGTGATCAAATACAAAAGAAAAACAAAATAAAGGTTAAGTGACGATCGTGTCAAGGAATTTGTCGTGATTACTCAACCATTATGAACCCTTTTTTAGAGATGAATGCTTGTGTCAAGTCAGATGAACTTAGGACCGGAGAACATCACGAAGGGGGTTGGCACCAAATAACTTGAGCCTTAAAAACTTTTTTCTAAAAACCCCGAACCAGGCCACATTATAACCTTTAAAAGTCCTAACTGAAACACGGGTTTAACTCGAAAGCATACTATAATAGGATAGGGGTTCCTAAACTCCCAAGTATGTGTTGCATATCCACATTGGTATCTTATCGCCTGCATCATGATTCGTTTTAAAAAAAAAATTTAAAATTTTGCACTCTAGCTAGTGATTCATTCACAACAGAGATACGACATCTTTTTTCAGGGTTTTCAACTTCAAGGCTTAAATAATTATCGCATCAGAGTTGTCATCCTCGTAGTAAACATCCTTCTGCATACAAAAAATTGTTTAACATCAAAAGAGCTTATACAATGAACATCAGTAAAGATCTTAATGTTGTTAGGATAGGAAGATTCAACTATATTCGCTGGACAAAGGCAATTCATGCCATGAAAGAATGTTAATGTCAAAGTAACCCTTTACTATCCTTGATAGTGTTAATGTTGGGATGAAACTTCCAGTTCCCCAGTGAGGAAGATTACTCTACGACTATCTTTGTGGTCTATTCTATGGTTGCGTACCGAGGATTCAAGAATCCTCAGCAAAACATTCTTCAACAGAGTTTTATTTCCTCAACGAAGTTCTGTTCCCTCAACAAATGTTGTTTCCCCAATGAGGTTTTCACTTCTCACATATGATCCATTATTTGGGTGTCACTCTCAACACGGCTGCACGTTGTCCTTTCCAGAGATTTACATTCTTGCCCTGATCTTCTTTCACAACGCCTAATCTTCATTTGGCATCCCTTCTTGAAGTTGATCATTTTCGACCCGATCTTATCCAGAAGAGTTCGCAATTTATTTCTGTAACTCCTCTCAGTGTTTGTAGCCTGTTTCTACTGGTTACTCAGTTGTTACTCCCGACGGAGTTTCAGCTCTTCAAGGGTTTCCCTCCAGCAGTTCCCCATATTTTTTCTTCTCCAACAGATTTTGCAATTTATTGGTTGTTGGGTGCTCGTTTGGACATTCCTCAGTGAGACATTTAAACATGCATCATTACATTTCATCTACCCAAAATGCGTAGCGTTTCCATTATATGGAGCATTGCGCTATAAATTTTTTTTTCAAACATGCATCAGAATATAAGCCATTACTGTTTCTATTATACGCAGTGTTTTTGCCATAACTTAAGGTTGTATCCCCAGCGAGGTATTCTTTTGTATTCTTTTGTTTTCATACCTTGGACATTTATCAGTGTTTGTTTACTGAACCCTTTATCAATTTTTGTTTACCGAGTCTCTTTGTGGTGTTTGTACTGCGTCCCTGGTTGAAGTCAATCTCTTTTCTTCCTTGGATTCTTCTATCAGTTTTCGTTACTGTTTATCCATTGATCTGAGACCAGAGGATTCTCTGAGAAACATGCGCTCTCATCACTTTGCTTTGGGTCGAGTTTCGATCTCGTAGCCTGTGCATGAAATCCAGTTTCGTCCTGGTATTCATCTATTTCAGTTTTGCCTAGCTAGTTATAATGATTCGAGTTTCACGTCGTTTTTTGTTTTCATACCTTGGACATTTATTAGTGTTCGTTTACTGAACCATTTATCAATTTTCATTTTCCGAGTCTCTTTGCGGTGTTCGTACTGCGTCCCTGGTCGAATTCAGTCTCTTTGTTCCTTGGATTCCTCTATCAGTTTTCATTACTGTTTATCCATAGATCTGAGACCAGCGGGTGCTCTGAGAAACATGCACTCTCATCACTTTTGCTATGGGTCGAGTTTCACCTTGTTACTCGTGCAAGAAATCTAGTTTTGTCCTGGTACTAATCTTGTTTAGTGTCTCCTAACTGGTTATTGGGTCGAGTTTTGTCATGTTTTGTTCCTCACTCCTTGGATTCTTTCAGATTCTTCATACTGTCTATCTTAGGTTGAGATTAGCAAGTGCTCCTAGAATCACGCACTCTAGCCACTTTGCCCCGCGTACTTTTCCGGAGTTTAGTTTCTCCTATTCTGTGTAGTTTGAGTCTTATCTCACCCTTTTTGTGATCCAGTTTTATCTTGGCTAATTTTTTCTGATGTTTGGTGTCGTCTGCTCTATTAAGTTTTATTTCTATTTCAATTTTGTTAAAAAAATGCATTACTTCTTCTTTATGACACATGTCTTAGGGGTTTTTCTGTTTTTTCTTCAAGAGTGTAAATTTTCGGGTTCTTTCATATTCAATTATCTTCAACTCTGAACACTCGAAAGTTATCGCTATTCTCGCTTATCCAGTTAAAGATAATTGAATAGGGGCATCTTTTGCACCCCAACATTTACCCTCTTGATTTAGGCTTTTGTTTCGCCATAAACATCATATTGCATTGCATTCATACATTGTGATGGGATAAAGGTATTTTTGGTTATCAAGTCTTCCTCAAGCTTTTGAAGATTGATTGTGTTGAAAAGTTACTCAAGTAGAGCCTTATCATCTAAACCTCTGGATCTTTCAAGCTCAAAGGTATCATATATCTCAAGATATCTTATCCATCCCATTGGATCATCAGAAGATTGAAAATTGTGTTGATTATTAGGAGGATCACATTCTTTTGATTTATCAGTCAAAATTAGGGTTTTAGTTGATCAGGGCTATTGATGAATGTGAAAGTCTTGATTTTGAGGCTACAACACCTCATTGACATTTGAAATATCTTTGTGCAAGAAATTGGCCAAGATATCCAGAGGATTTGGAGTTTTGAAGTTGATTCATCTTTCTCCTAAGGTATTGACCAAAACTAGGGTTTGGGATTTCATCAGGATATTTTGAGAATTTTGAGATGGAACTTTGTACATGGCCTCTATATGTTTGTAAGATCGTGTGTTTGAAGCTTTGATCATCAATTTTGAAGAGAAGTGGATCAATTAATTCAAAGGGGCAAAATGGTCATTTTGGCCAAAAGCAGTCAAAGTCAGAGTTGACCAAGTGAACTTTTGGTCAACCATCAAATGACTTGATCCCATGCACACCTCATTTTCTGCGCAAGCTCCCAATCCCGCCCTCCAATGGTATTAAGCTTGCATTTCCACTCCTACCCTCCTCTACTCACTCTATATAATGAGTAGTGAGGCTCATTTGATAACAGAGAGGCCTCCATTGCAAGAAATCCAAATCTGAGTTCAACTTCCTTTCTCTGCATTTTTCTTCGAATCCTTTAATTCCTTGGTCGTTTCTTCAATTTTTCGTGGAGACACATTCAGTGGAGCAAGAGGATCAAGTTGGAACCATTGATTTGCTTCTAGAGTGAGGAAATCGAGCATTCAGATTTTGATTTGAGGTAAGCTCACTCAACTTTGATTCTTGAGATGTAGTTGTTTATTGCTGAATTTGAGCATGGATACTTGTTTGTTGATGTTATGTGAACGTTTCTGAAACTGTTTGAGGTTTGGTTTGGCATATTATGCTTGTTTGAGATCTCTGCAACTATGATTTTTAGTGAGTTTGTGGTGATTTTGTGCTGAGAGTTCTAGATCCATGGCTTTATATTTGATGTGATTTGAATTGTGTTTAATTCCTTTCCATGTTAGCTTTGATTTGCGCTTGATTTGATGAATTTTGGTGGAGAAATGAGATTGTATGATCAATCTGAATCTGAGGTATAAGTCTAAGTCGCGCGTGAGATTTGGTGTTGTACAGAGGTTGAAGATGATGCGCTGGCTTGATCTAGTCCGTTGGATCTGATTTTTTTGAATTTTGTTCATATTTGAATTTTAATTGATTTCTGGATTTTATTTCTTGAACAATAATCATGAGAAAATTATGAAAAAATTCAGGAAACTTAAAAATAATATTTCTGACCTTGTATATATTTTTTTGTAATTTTCGAAATTTTTTTGATTGGTTTAAAAATTCGTGGGATTAATTAGTTGTTTGTTTAATGTTTATTTTCGCTTTAATATCTCCTTTGATCCAAAAATTCCCCAAAAAATGTTTAAGACTCCCGAAAATACTGAAAATTGATTCTGAAGTTTGTTTAGTATTTTCCCTATTTTTATCAGAAAATTAATTTGAGAGTTTAATTGGTTTATTTTGTTTTATAATTTTTCGTTTCATATTTTCCTTAATCTAAAAATTATGAAAAAATTCAGGGAACTTAAAAATAATATTTCTGACTTTGTGTAATTTTCTTTGAAAATTTTAAAAATGTTTTGATTGATTTTTAAAAATTTGAATGACTAATTATTTGTTTGTTGATATTTGATTTTTATTTTGACTCTTTTTAATGCAAAAATCCTGAGAAAATTCATGGAAGCTTGTTTGGGTCAGAGTAATTAGAAAATAATTTTTTTTGGCATGAACTTTGTGTTTTGATCATAATTCCATTTTTGTTGATTAAATAATTGCTTAGTTGTTTAATCCATTAAAAATCACTAAATTTTGAGCTTCTTATTTGTTTAAAAATATTAAAAAATTTGGTTCCCTTGACCTTTTGAGTTTCCACATGATTGATGTATCCTTGTTTTGAATTGTTTAGGCTTTGATCTTAATTAATCAATTATAAGATTAATTTCCAAATAATTATGGTTTGTTGCTTACTTAGCAAGTTTCCATTTCAAAATCAACTTGCCTTGAGTTTCAATTGAAGTTAGCTCTTGTATGAAGTTCATAGATGGATTGAGAGTCTAAAAATGATTTTTCTTGAATTAATTACTTGGTTTGATATTTTTCCTCAAATCATTTTGAAAACATGTCTAGTTTGACATTTTGGTCAACTAATTTTGATGCTTGAAGCTTGTTTTACCTCCTCCTCATTTATGCATGAACTTGAGACTTATTTTCTGACCTCTATACATTTCAAGGATGTTAAGGAAATTTTTGTTTGAATTGTAGAAGTCCCTTTCTATTTTTGATGAATTCTCAAAGTGAAGGTGTCCAATTGATGTTGCATATCTTATTGCAATTTGTTTGATGGCCAATGACCTTATGGGAGGCCTATAATTTGACACATAATGCTCATGTTTCTTTTGTTTCCTCACACTAATTCAAGTCAATCCTCTTGATTTACCATTACTGGTTGATGAGTCCTTTTTATCCATGCTTCCTAAATAATGATTCACTTTTGTTCTTGCTTTGAATTTTGAATTTTTGCCTTGAGTTTGAGGTCATCAAATGACCAATGATGACATGATGAGGAATTATACATCAAGGATAGTCTCATAAAGACTTGAGATCACTTGACCTTTAATATCTGAACCTATTTCATGCATATATGAATTTGATGTTCCTTTCTTCTTTCATTTTTGAATCTTTGAGGTATATTGAAGGCACTTGTGCAACATATATGAGAATAAACTTTCTAAAATTTTGATCATATCCTCATAGCATGTTAGAAGCTTTATTTCAAATCTTTGAATGGTTTAAGCCTTCTAACTTTGTTTTGTTTGACCTTCTTTCATTGCTAACTTGTGATCCAAGCTTTGTGATACATTTTGTAGAATCCCTCTTCTATTATGCTTGTGAACCATAATGAATTGAATATGTATGGTTGAGTAATGTTTGATACTGACTTCTAATGTATTTTATTGTTTTATTCTCTAGCATTTTCTCGTGCATTTTCCCTCCCATTGCATAATCAGAGTTGACCAAGTGAACTTTTGGTCAACTCATTATATAATTTGAGATCACGACTTCGCTCCCATTGCATTTTCCCTATAGGACCTCTTTGTTTTCCTTTATTTCTTGTTGATCGATGAGTCACTCAATTTAGAAATTGAGATCACAACTTCTCTCTCATTGTGTGTTCCCTATAAGATAGTTTTTATTAGACTCCCTTTGGCATATTAACCTAGATAGGATCCCTATAGGTGTACTCTCTCAAGCTTTTTGGCTTGTTTGCTTGATTTCATATTTGTGTGTTTATTTTGAGATGATATACCCTCACCATGCTCCCTTAGGATCGCTCGTGTAGGTTTAGTCCTCGAGTTAGACATTAGGATAGGTATCCATGCATGCTAACATAGGATAAAAATTTCCTCTTTCATCCTTAACCTTAGGTTCAATCATTGTATGATAACATTAGGGTTAGTTCTAGGTTAGTCTCCCTTAGTTATTTTTCCTTTCTTTGCATATTGCATCTTAAAACTAAAACTTCTTCTTGGCAAATCATAAAACATCTTTAATAAGCTTAAATCTTTCTTCAAGGTAAAAGATACAAACCAATCTTATTTGTTTGTGCTCCCTTCAGTTTTGTTTTAAACCTTGTTAGTGTTGTTTTTCCATCCTTACCATGATGTTTTGCCATCCTTACAATTGATGTTTCATCATCTTTGCCATGTTATCTTTTCGCCGTTGTTTCGCCATCACGCACATGTTTGTTATCCTACTTTAATTCTCAATATCATTGTTAAGTGTGATGTTTTATCATCTGGTTTATTGATGTTTCCTCATCTTTGCCATGTTATCTTTTTGCCGATGTTTCACCATCGTGCACATGTTTGTTATCCTACTTTGATTTTCAATATCATTGTTAGGTGTGATGTTTTATCATCTGGTTTATTGATGTTTCTCCATCTTTTCCATGTTATCTTGCTATCTTTTTACCGATGTTTCACCATCGCACATATTCTTTTGCCGATGTTTTTCTATCGTGTATGTTTGTTATCCTACTTTGATCCTCGATATCATTATTAGGTGTAATGTTTCATCGTCTTTTCTGATATTTTGCTATCATGTTGACGTTTTATCATCTTATCTGAGTTTGTGTTGTCATGCGACGTTTTGTGATCCTTTTTTGTTGCTTTATCATTGCAGTTGATGTTTTGTCATTTATTTGATGTTTTGCCATCTTGATTGTTGCTTTTGTCTTCTTAATTAAAAAACACAAACCAACCAAAATATATAAGCCGAACCACGGCTGCTCTGATTCCTTAAAAGGGATACGTAGGCATTGGGGTAGGGCCCAACCGAGCATAACTCTTTATCTTCCCTACATTATTTTCTCTTTTCTTTTGCATGCATTCCCTGTACAACTTAGATATAGATTTTTACACACTCATCAGATTAGACAACAAGAGCGAATACCATAGAGTACTACGGGTGTGTGGGGTTCTAATACCTTCCCCTCGCGTAACAGACTCCCTTACCCGATCTCTCGGTCGTTTGATCGTGATTTCACCCTTCTCAGGTTTTCTCAATGTTTACCTTTCCCTTCTTGCGGGATAAAATACGTTCGGTGGTGACTCCATTGATTTAATATCGGATGACGGTTTAGTCGGTTGTTTCATTGCGGATAGCAAGAGTCACCACTGGATTTTATTTTATCCAATAAGGAAAGGTTAAAAAGAACAGGAAAGACCTTTCAATATTTTTTCTTGAGTTCAGGGGGTAGGTTATGAAAAGGGGAGGTGTTAGCACCCTTTTCATCCGTAGTTATCTACAGGCTCTTAGTTGCTTGCTAGATCACTTGCTTTTGTTTGAAAATGTTCTTTGTGGAGTGGGTTTGAAAATATTTTGAAAATGTCTTTGTAATGATTCTCGTCTCTATAAGAATGCGTACAAAGTGTTGGTTTTGAAAATAATTCAAAGAGGTGTTTGTGGAAGATGTTTTTTTGAAAGTGATTTTGAAAAGTGTCTTTGTAATGATTCTTGTCCCTATAAGAATGCGTACAAAGAGCTTTGAATTTTGAAAATGTTTCAATTGAAAGTGTTGGTGTGAAAATGGTTTTTTAGTTGTGAGCAAGAAAGCAACTATGAGTGTCCTACCTACTCAAAAGGTCTTATGTTCTTTCCCACCTCCTTTATATGTTGCTACCTTACCATTGATTTGGTAAGAAGCCCCATTGCTGGATGTGAAGGGCCGAGCGTGGGTCGTTCGTATAGTCATAGAAGGAAACCTATGAGACGTTTTAGCAATTTTCTTTTAGGGACTAGATCGTTTATCAAAGGCAACATCGAGGGACATCGAGTGACTATGATATTTTATCGAGGGTCTTTTCTAAAACGCCCATATTCGAGGGACATGACTATTTTTCAAGGAAACAAGTGAGACTACCCTAGAGGTGCATGTGTGTGAATAATGTGTTTGGTTTTGCATGCATTTAGTCTTTGATTAGGGTGGTCTACTTGTTGGTTTTTTTTTCCATACATCCTAATTACTAACATTTGTATAAAGCAATAAAAATGTAGAAAATAAATATCCTACACTATTAAAACCATATTGAATAGCAAGAAAATGTAAAGACAAAACAAAATAAAGGAAGGAAAAATAAGTTTTTCGATCCAGGCAGAATGCACCCTTCGATTCTGCTCTTCCTGGCTTCTTTCGATTTGGCCTGGGAGTCATCATGTGCAGGCATCTTTTGGTTCACCCTTCCTCGGTTTCTTTAGATTGAGCCTAGAAGCATGTGCAGACATCTTTCGATTCACTCTTCCTCTGCTTCTTTCGATTGAGCCTGGATGTCAGTGTGTATCAAAGTCTGTAACCTTTGATTCACACCACCTTTGTTTTCGTTTCTTTTCATTTGGGATCAGATGGCAGAATGGGGCGAAGTCTAAGGCTTCGATTCACACATCCTTCTTCCTGTTTTCTTTCGTTTGGGTTTAAATAGCAGTATGGGTTATGGCCATGCTAATATTGTTTCATGGCCAGGTTATTTCTTAAAACATGTTTGATAAATAAAGAAAACAAACCATAAGATTAGCAACGAAAACAAACAGAGAAGGTGGAAACGAAAACAAACCAAAGGGTAATGATGATGTTTGAAATGAAAGGAAATGGTTATCTACATGTTATGTTTGAAAAGAAAAGCTTAAGGTTAAGAGTACTTACCTTGCTTGACGTTGGAATGTAGGTGTTGGACTTTGAGCTGCTGCCCTGGGTGCTCCTAGATTCGAAGGGAAGAAGCAAGTGTTGTGTTTCTTTGGCTGGATTCGAAAGCAAGAGAAAAATGTTGGGTTGGTGTTTCCATGGGTTATGTATTCGAAGGGAAGAAACAAGTGTGGTGTTTCCTTGAATTCTGGTTTTGAGAGTGTGTTAAGTGTTTGAGAGTTTTGAGAGTTCAAGAGTTTTTTTGAAGATTCTTTCCATACCACCCAAAAGTCTTTTTTAGCTTGCAAAATGTTTCTCTGTTTATAGAGAAAATGTTAGAGGTGCTGGAGTAATCAGCTTTGCAAAATAAGTTAAATCAATTTTCAAGTACAAGTGGGGGGGCCTGGTGTTTTGTGGGTACATGGGATTTGACTTATGCTTTTAGCATTGCTTGTGCTCAGACAAAAAATCAGGTTGGGAGCTGACTTTGTGATTAAAGTACTCTTTATGAAAAATGGATACATAGCCTTTTTCTATTTCATCCAAGAATGGTATTATCCAGTGGATCAAGCTTCGAATCTTTGTGTAATGTATCACAAACTTGTGTAAACCTCTAATTATGTAAAGATTTGGAAGTAACATAGCCTGGCAAGTGGGATTTGGAGGATAAGGCTATGAGATTTTCTCAATGTTCTTCAAACACCCTTACTTCGAAGGGTTCAGATTGGATTCGACGTATGCTTCTTCGAAGGGAACCAATACTCCAATCGAAGCTTTGTGTAAAGGTGGCTCTTGTCCAATCGAAGGCTTACCTGCCAGAGGTATCGTGGCCAAACGAAGGGTGCATGCAAGAGGTCTCTGCTTTGTGAATCAAAGAAAACATGTAGGGTGCAAATGATGCAATCAAAGGATACCTTCAGAAGGCCATTGCCTTCTGAATCAAAGGAAAATTTTTAGAAAGTTATTGCCTTCTGAATCGAAGGAAGCTTTCAGAAGATTATTGACTTTCTAAATCGAAGGACACCAACAGGAGGCCTTTACTTCCTGAATTGAAGGACGTTGTTTCAAAGGGCAACAAAACTCAATCGAAGCTTGTATGAAGATCATTTCCTTCTGAATTGAAGGAAGCTTTTCAAAAGGTCATTTCCTTCTGAATCGCAGGAAGCTTTCAGAAGGTCATTGCCATGTGCACCAAAAGCCAGCTTGTAAGGGGTCATTGGTGTAATCGAAGCTTGCATGCAGGAGGCAACTTGCTTTATGGGCGCTAGAATGAAGGGAAACCATTGCCTTGTGCAGGCAGGCATGCATGAGGCCTTTGCCTTGTACTTCATGTAGGAGGCCAATGCTGAAGGTGGATTCGAAGGAGGCACAAAGGATGCTATTGTCTTATGGATCGAAGGAGGCTTGAAGGAAGTCTTAGTCTAATCGAAGCAAGGGAAATCAAAGAAGGCTTGAAGCAGACCAAAGTCTAATCGAAGCCTTGTGAATCGAAGTAAACTTGTTTTTTCTCCAATTTTGTCAAAAAGATTATTTTTATCTGCTTTGCCCTTTTTTAACAGTTTCCTCTTTAACTTGATGCTGGAAAATCCAATTGTACTTGTGCAAGCTTAAATTTTTGAGAATCTTTGTGAGAAATGCCTTGAGAAAAGAGAGGGAAAATTTTGGGGTACAACACATATGTTCATTCAATTTAGTCATTGGATGTTTTTGCAAGCAAAACAGAAAAACAAAAAAGTTTGAACTTTAAGGTGTATTTGTATTGATAATTTGCCTATAAATAGGCGGTTTTGTACAAAGAGACGAAAATCCTAGTAAGAGGAAGTCATCGTGAAATGAAAAGAGTTCAAAGTAAAAACAAATATATAGCCATGTGGAAATGATCTCATTGGATTCCAACTCCGCTATTTCCCCTATCTCTTTGAACATCTCATCCCTTGCTATCGGAAGAAGTTAATTGAACTGATCTTGTAACATTTGAACTTTTGACTTTGGTAATAAAGCTGGTTGTAAGTGATCCAACGGGACATAGTCGTACACTTTCAATCCCTAAATTTTGCCTTGACCGCCTTTCGGGTTTTCAATCCACCAGGATACCCTTTTTTGCCCAAGCCGCCCTTTCAGGTTTTCGACTTGCCCGGTGTACAATCTTTTATATATATCCCTAAATTTTTCCCGAACCTTTTTAGTTTGCCAGGATACCCTTATTTTTGCCTAGGTATGTCAACCTAGTGGGTCATTTTTATGCATAGTATTTTTTGACTATGTCCGCGTTCACCGGGTGTGGGAAATCTTCATCGTCCACGGTGGTTAGTATCATAGCACCTCCCGAAAATACTTTCTTGATAACAAATGGTCCCTCGTAAGTGGGAGTCCATTTCCCCCTGGGATCACCTTGTGGTAGAATGATGCGCTTTATTACCAAGTCACCAGCCTGATATACCCGATGCTTGATCTTCTTGTTGAAAGCCTTAATCATAAGTTTCTATCAAATCTGACCATGACAAATAGCCGCCAGCCTCTTTTCGTCAATCAAATTCAACTGATCCAACCTAGTCTAAATACAGTCGTCTTCGTCTAAGTTTGCTTCTTTCATAATCCTTAGAGAAGGAATCTGAACTTCGACGGACATGACAACTTCCATGCCATAGACCAAAGAGAACGGGGTTGCCCCAGTTGATGTTTGCGTCGAAGTACGATAGCCATGAAGAGAAAATCGCAACATCTCATGCCAGTCTTTGTAAGTTACAACCATCTTTTGCACAATCTTCTTTATATTCTCGTTGGCAGCTTCCACTGTGCCACAAATCTTAGGTATGTATGGGGAAAAGTTGTGGTGCTTAATCTTGAACTGTATGCAGAGTTCAGTGATCATGGCATTGTTGAGGTTGGTACCATTGTCAGTGATGATTCTCTCAGGGATACCATACCGACAAATGAGGTTATGCTTGATGAAACAAGCTACGACATTCTTGGTAACTGACGCAAATGAGGTTGCTTCAACCTATTTTGTGAAGTATTCAATGGCGACAAGAATGAAGCAATGTCCATTAGAGGCAGTAGGCTTGATTTCTATGATCATATCAATGACCCATATTGCGAATGGCCAAGGAGCAGTCATGACATTTAAAGGTATTGGAGGCACATTAACTTTATCAGCATAAATCTGGCACTTATGGAAAGTCCTCGAGTGATGATGACAATCAGTTTCCATGGTTGACCAATAGTAACCAGCTCTCAGAATCTTCTTGGCCATAGTGTATCCACTGGAGTGAGTACCAAAGATTCCTTCGTGCATATCCTCCATAATTTTCTCTGCTTCCTTCTTATCCATACAACGAAGCAGGGTTGAATCATGGTTGCGCTTGTACAAAACCCCATTGCTCAGGAAAAACTTGGCTGAGAACCTCCACAAGAAATTCTTGTCATTGATTGATTCCCCTTCATGGTATTCTTGAGCTTTGAGATACATTTTTACTTCATGAAACCAAGGCTTTTCCTCTACTCCATCAGTGTCAATGTCAAAACAGTGCGTCGGTTCGTCAAATCTTTCGACAGTAATTCTGGGTGCTTTGTTGTCCCATTGGACCTTGAACATAGATAACATGGTGGCAAAGGCATCCGCCAACTGATTTTCTTCCCTTGGGATATGTTCAAAGGTAATCTATTCGAAGCATGTGATCAAGGTTTGCACAAGTTCTTTGTAAGGGATAAGATTTAGATGTTTTGTATCCCACTCTCCTTTAACTTGACTGATTACCAAAGCTGAGTCTCCATATACACTTAAGAATTTGTTTCTTAGGTCAATGGTAGCTTTAAGACCCAAGATACACGCTTTGTACTCAACCATGTTATTGGTACAGTCAAAGCAAAGCCTGACAATGAAAGGTGTATGGCAACCTTTGGGGGAAATGATCACAACTCCAATTCCATTTCCAAGTGCATTGGAAGCTCCATCAAAAACCACAGTCCATGGGATCCTAGTTCAGGTCCTTCATACGGTTCAGGTTCTTCACAATCTGTAATCAGCATGATGTTCTCATCTGGGAATTTGAAGTTCGTAGACTAGTATTCATCTACAGCTTGATGCGCCAAATGATCTGCCAATAAACTTCCTTTGATTGCTTTTTTAGTGGTGTACTGGATGTCGTATTCAGTTAAGGTCATTTTTCATCGGGCTATTCTTCTGGAGAGAGCTGGCTTCTCGAAGATGTACTTGATGGGATCCATCTTAGAGATCAATAGAGTAGTATGAGTCAACATATACTATCTTAGTCAGAGAGCAGCCCATGCCAAAGCACAACAAGTTTTCTCGAGAAGTGAATATCTTGTTTCACAGTCGGTAAAATTTTTGCTAAGGTAGTATATCACATGCTCTTTTCGACCAGACTCGTCATGCTGCCCCAACACACACCCCATTGAGTTCTCTAACACTTTCAGGTACATGATCAGAGGTCTTCCTTCAACTAGTGGCATCAAAATTGGAGGTTCTTGAAGGTACTTTTTAATCTTATCAAAAGCTATTTGGAAGCCGTCATTCCATTTTAACACTTGATCTTTCTTCAACAACATGAAGAGTGGCTCAGTAGTAGTCAAATGAGAAATGAATCGGAGGATGTAGTTTAGTCGTCCCAAGAAACCTCTCACCTCTTTCTCAGTACGGGAAGCTGGAATTTCTTGGATAGCTTTGACTTTTGCGGGATCAACTTCAATACCTTTACCACTGACGAAAAATCCTAGGAGCTTACCAGACCTTACCCCGAAGGTGCTTTTATTTGGATTTAGCCTCAACTTGTATTTCTTCAGCCTTTCAAATAACTTGTGCAAATGGTCAAGATGCTCTTCCTCGGTTTGTGACCTAGCTATCATATCATCGACATAGACTTTTATCTCATGGTGTATCATGAAGCCACCATATCCCATTGATAAGTTGCTCCTGCATTCTAAAGCCCCAAAGGTATGGCCTTATAACAGAAGGTGCCCCACTATGTGACAAAGGTAGTTTTCTCCATGTCTTCAGGCACCATTTTAATTTGGTTGTACCCTGAGAAATCATCCATGAAGGAGAATACCTTGTGGTGAGCAGTGTTGTCAACCAATACATTAATATATGGTAGTGGAAAGTCATCTTTGGGGATCGCCCTATTTAAATCTTTGTAGTATACACACATATGAACCTTAGCGTCTTTCTTCGGCACTAGAATAACATTTGCAACCCATTAAGGATACGATGTCACTGCCAAGAAACCTGCATTGAACTATTTCATTACCTCAACCTTAATTTTCTTTGACATATCAGTACGCATGCAACAAATCTTTTGTTTGATCAGAGAACAACCCTCTTTCATTGGCAGATAATGAACCATGATATCAGTATCGAGCCCGGGTATGTATTCGTATGACCAAGAAAATACCTCAACATAGTCGTGCAACATCTGAACCAATCTGCCCTTGACATTGTCTTCAAGGTTGGCACCAATATTGACTTCTCTATTATCTACCTCGGTACCCAAGTTTATCACCTAGACCGACTCTTCATGCGGTTGGATAGCCTTTTCCTCTTGTATCAGGAGTTTGGCGAATTCTCCAGGTATCTCACAATCTTCTACACCTTCATCTTCGGCTTGATATATTGGATTTTCGAAGTCATAAATAGCAATAGCAGAATTGTTGTCAATGAGATCTAGAGTGGATGTGGATCTGCAAATGTGTGTGTGTGTGCGTGTAAGTTCACATAGCTATTTAAAAATGCAGTAAAGTAAAAGAAAGACAAAGAGCGCAAAATTTGAATGCAAAATCGTCCAATGTTTTTCATTAAATGAGCATATGATATATGAAATGACAACCCTTAACAAATGGACCATCGTGCCCCAGAAAAAGCACAAGGTTTAAAGTTATTGTTTTAAAAAAAAAGAAATTATACAGACAAACTTCTTAAAGCAATAAAAACAGGAAATAGAAATTACTCCTGGCTGAAGGAGATTGAGATGAAGTCTTTGGCCTTCTAGTTGTTAAGTCCACCGTCAGTAGTTAGGAATATCAATATTAGTGTCTTCCAAAGCATTGACTTCATTGTTGCTAATACGGAGAGGCGATCTTCCAGCACGAACACGTCAAACCTCTTTCTGAGCTTTTTAAGTGAAACCCAACCCAAATTTGTCGGATTTGTAAGGAATATCAGGAAGTTGTCCCCATATAGTGCAGCCTCCATATTCTACAACAACTCGAGCATCCTTCAAGGAAGCCATTCTTGGCGTGTCCTTAGAAATCTTAGGAGTAGCGGGGATAGCTTTAGCAACATCAATCATTGGAGAGATCACTTCAAATGCTTGGCAATTAGTTTCAATGCCTTCACCATCCATTTCGGCATATTTAAAAGAATTCAAATGAATAACCATATATTCTTCCTCTCCGTAAACTGTAACAATCTCCCCTTTCACTGGGTACTTCAGCTTTTGATGTAATGTAGAGGTAACCGCACCTGCCCCATGAATCCATGGGCGTCCCAACAAGCAAGAATAGGCCGAGCGGATATCCATTACATAAAATAAGGAGTTGAAAACTTGAGATCCCACCTTGATCGGCATATCAACCTACCCGTGGACCATTCTTTTTGAACCATCGAAGGCTCTGACCACAATATTGCTGGGTTTCAGCACCAGCCCATCACAATCCAGTCTATCCAAAGAACCTTTGGGTAAAACATTTAGGGAGGACCCAATATCTACTAACACATGTGCCAGGTTGGTACCTTTACACTTAATAAAGATGTGTAGAGCCTTGTTGTGATTATTTCCTGTCATAGTTAAATATGCATCAGAAAATCCCAAGCCATTATCAGCAGTTAGGCTTGAAACACAGTTATCAAATTGATCAACAGTGGTTTCTTGTGGTACATGGGCATTCTTCAGGAATTTCAACAAATCTTGGGCATGTGCTTCAGAGCATAACAAAAAGGACAACATGGACATCTTTAAGGGTGTCTGCCCCAGTTAATCAACTATTTGTAGTCACTTTTTCGAATGATCTTCAAAATTTCTTCCATCTCTTATTGAGAAGGGTCTTCAATTGTAGCATCTTTTGTGGGTCCCTCCGTCCGGGCAGGCTCAGTCACTTTTTCTTTACCTCAGGCGTCAGCAGTTGGCCTAGTAGAAGGAATACGAACAAGTGTTGTAGTATTTGTTAGAGGAGAGATCTTCGGAGAGAAGACCCTTCTTGCCCCAGTGACCTTACTAGTTCAGGCAATGTTTTTAACTTCAGAATCTTTATTTTCGGTAATCCATGGCTCTTGCTTGACACCATGATAATAAACCTCTGCCCCATAGTTATAGGGGACAACTTTTCAGTAGAATAGGGGAGTGGCCCCGGTGTGGTGATGATCAAGGGAGCCACTCTTGGCTCAGTAGGAATCCTTATAGGGCCTTTAGAGGTGATCCTAATAGGAGTATATGAAATTGTGATTATGGAAACATCTTCAAGTATCAGCTATTGCAACTGGTTTTAAATACAGATTTACCTGTTGTAACCTAAAATTTTCTCTCTCATTTTACTTAAGACATGCTCCTAGAGGTCCTCAATTGCTCAAGGTTGACCAAGAATTGATCAGACAAATTCTCCTCCTAAGTAATGGACTTCCAACTAGGGTTTCACTTTTCACCCAGATGTTTGAGCTCCAAAGGATTCAAATTATTTCCATTGTCCCTAATATGTCTTCAAGATTTTCCATGCCAAGTTTCATGCCTTGCACTACAAGTTTTCTCAGTCAATTGCTTAAATGTTTGAAAATTAACTTTGCTAGGTCAAAATTCAACTGTGGCCTATATACAGTCAAACTTCAATATTTTTGGTCAACATTAACATTTTGAAGTGTTATCCATCATTTGATCAAGGGCTGATCATGATTCCTCAAGAAATGCTCCTAATCTATCAAAAGTCAAGAATTGCTAAATTAGGGTTTCTATAGGAGAAGTCAACTGAACTTTGACCAGGCATAACTTTCACATACATCATCCATTTTTCCCTAACCAAATCTCATTTTTAAGATAATCCAATTCCCTACAACTTATATTTTATCCTCAAGTCCAAGAAATGCACCATTTGAAAGATACAAGCTCATACATTACAAGTCATTTTCACAAAGCCAACAAAAGACACTTTTTCCAAGACCTTTTACATCAAGATAAAATCTTGAAATGCAAAATTGATAAAAATAGGGATTGAAGTATGCATCTTGGGCTTTCCAAAAAGTCCAAGATCGTCATCATTAGATAAATATTGAGCAAGTTATGGCTTGCCCAAGTTGGGAAAATTTGGAAAATTTCAAGAATTGTGCATTGAGCAAACTTAAACTTTTAGGTCAATGGCCTAACTTATTGGACTTCACAGGTATTCCTAACCTTATAAAGGACCTCTAATCTCATATTTACATTGCCTTACCATTTTTATCAATTTTATTCATATTTATTTTGATTTATCTCAAATAAATACATAGTAAATTGTATAAAATATTTAGAGATGGGCTTTGGCATTTGGGCTAATGTTTTGGTCTACCTAGAAGCCCAAGATTTCGTCAAGCTTTGTCCAGGTTCATCCAAGTTTGAAAATGGCATGAAATCATCAAAAATTTCATATTTTCAAATGTTGATCATGGTTTAAAACAATAGTTATGGGCTTGATTCTTTCCATGTTATCATGTTCCCTCCCTCTCCTCTATTTATACAAGACATGTGCAAGCATTATCGACGGAGACACACTGCCAAAAGAAGCCACGAAAATTGCAAAAAATTCCATAAAGTTTTCAAACTCGAAACAACTGATCCAACCATATCCAACCCCTTCCAAGAATTCCATGGAGGCTCCAGGAGTCAATTCCAATCATCACACAAGCCCAACGCATTCCAAAACGCACGCACGATATATATATGATTTGGTAATTTTTCATGATCTCAAACTTTCTCTACATGTAATACAAATGATTTTTATGTGCATACATATGTTCACATTGATGTTTGCAAATGTTTAGGTCCATTACATGCAAGATTTGGCGTGAGGATGGAGTTTTATACCCCAATTTAGGGGGGTAGCCTAAATCTTGAGTTTTGATTTTGCTTTTTGCACGTTTTAAGATTTTTGTGTGGCCGGAGAAGGTGACCGGAGTTTGACTCCAACACCCCTGTAAATTATTGACTCCGACACCCACTGTAACGCCCCGGACTGCCTTCGGGATTACCGATTAACCCCACATACTAACACGGGTCTTTTCAGCATACTTTGGCCTCACTCGCATGCTTTCTGAGAAACTTCCCAGAAGGTCACCCATCTCAGAATTGCTCCAAGTCAAGCACGCTTAACTATAAAGTTCTTATGAATGGGCTACCGAAAAGAAGATGCATCTTGTTGGTATACGTACTACCAATTAATCCTTTTAAGCCTTCCTTCAACCATGCAGTCCCATACCTGCCTAGCCTCAGGATCCCTCTCATTCCGATGTGGCGACCAACTTTTCCCTCATAGGCCTTGGGTGTTACATGCGGTGTAACCACTCCTCGCCCTTTTCGGCCTCGAGTGTTACATGCCCACCAGCTTCTGCATGGTTCTTCCTCGAACCACATTGTACTGGGAGAGGCATGGCTCTGATACCATTTGTATTTCCCCAGACTGCCTTCGGGATTACCGACTAACCCTACAAACCAACACGGGTCTTTTCAGCATGCTTTGGCCTCACTCGCATGCTTTCTGAGAAACTTCCCAGAAGGTAACCCATCTCAGAATTACTCCAAATCAAGCACGCTTAACTATAGATTTCTTATGAATAGGCTACCGAAAATAAGATGCATCTTGTTAGTATATGTAGTACCAATTAATCCTTATAAGCCTTCCTTCAACCATGCAGTCTCATACCTGCATAGCCTCGGGATCCGTCTCATTCCAATGTGGCGACCAACTTTGCCCTCTTAGGCCTCGAGTGTTACATGCGGTTTAACCACTCCTCGTCCTTTTCGGCCTTGAGTGTTATACCCACGCGTCTCCCTCTCATTGGACAATTCAAATCAGCGTGCGTGTTTTCTTAATTTCAAATATATGCGTTTATTTCATATTATATTATTCCGTTTTGATTTGTATAACGATTGAAACAACAGCTCAATTGGCAAGGCAAGGCATGTGAAAAGGGAGAAGGCCTGGGTTCGATTCCTAGGTTCAGCAATTTTATTTTTCTAACATTGCTTTCAGATTCAATGTGTTGCATAACCAAGCGCCCACCATATGCCTTCATGTTTAGGCCATCAAATGCCAGCAGATGGAGATCTAACATTCCCAGCGCGCTATACATGATGAACCCTCAAGGGGAAAATCACACAGGATCAGGCAGACATTGGGCACCTTTCATATGGGCCTAGCAATTTCAAAACGTACCCCCATTTCTGCTTTGGCAATCAGACCCAATCCATTTCATTTTTTTATTTACTCATTTAATTAGTTTCTATATTTTACCTTTTAAAAATCTTTTTTTATCAAATCATAAAATCAAAATAATAATAATAGACTTAGGACTTTTCTAAATAATTTTAATTTTTGTAAATTAATTAAATTAATTATTTTGACTTTATTTTATCAATTTGAAATCAATTATAATTAGATTTATTTCATTCAATATTTTCTTAATAAAAATACAAAAATATTAGAATAAGGTTTAAATTCATTTAATAATTATCTTTTTAATTAAATTTAGATTTAAGGTAGTTTAATTATTTTCATAAACAAAAAAAAAAGATTTCTTTATTCATCTAGAATTTTTTTGAGTTTTAGACGTCTCTTTCCATTTCGCACACGTTGTTTATTTTCGCAGTTTTTATACTAATGTATCTGCTGATGGAATGTAATAGAATTAACTAGGACATTATTTTACCGCTTTCTTTATTTCCCCCCATTTTTGGACATGTAAATACCCCCTCCTCGAAACCTTGTAATAGCGTAGATTTAACTTTCCGCACTTTAAATCTTATGCAATATTTAAACTGTTTAGATGCATGATAATAGGATTGTATGACAAGATTAATAATCAAACGTTAGAAAACCTAATATCTAGGACTAAAATAACTGAACATAACACACCTTGCACATATACACCTCTAGGGTACGCCCACTTTGGTTGCCTTTCAGAAAATAAAACAGGCATGTCACTCGAAAGTAGGGACGCTTTAGCAAAGACCCTTAAATCAAAAAGATCATAGTCCTTCGATGATCCTTCGGTGTTCCCTTACGGTAAATGATCTAGTCCCTTAAACAAAATTGCTAAAGCGTCTCTACATGTTGCCTTTATGATTGTACGATGAACCACGAATGTCCCTCATACATCCAAACGACTATGGCTACCTACTCACTAATAGAAGGCTAGCCTTGTCTAAAGGAAAGGAGGAAAAGAACGACCGTTCGAGTATAAGTAGATAGTTCTTAGATGCTATGCTCAAAAACAAACTTTTGCACTTACACAAAAACATTTCAAAACATTTTCAAAAATGCTTTATCAACACTCTTGAAGACTGATACAAGAGTTATCATAAAGAAAATCACCGCACTAAGGAAATTTCAAAATAATTTTCAAAAACACCCAAAAGCACAAGGTATTTCAAAAAATGAGCTAAGCATCTAAGAGCCCATAGAAAACTACTGATGGAAAGGGTGCTAACACCTTCTCTTTCCATAATTTACCCCGTACTCAAAAAACTCTCAAAAGGTCTTTTTCTATTCTTTTCACCCTTTCCTTTATTGGATAAAAGAAAAGTCGGTGGCGACTCTTGCTTACCGCAACATTTGCAAACACAAACATAAAACCAGTATAAACAGTCGGTTCTGTCATCATATCACAGAAATGGCAACTCTGCTGGGGATTTAAGAATAGTGGGGTTACCTTAGAGTTTAGTTCATCATTTTAAATTGCTTTCCTTGTATGCTTTGTTTGCTTTAACATTGAGGGTTTGCTTGGGTTTACTTGTAAAGATCCTACACCCGGATCTAGGGCACCTGTTAGGTAAGTAGCAATAGATCATGGGGATTATGTAGGGTATACCAACACGGTTGAAATGATAACTACGTTGATTTGGCACATTTGTTGGTACCGGTAGCCCTTGAATAGTCAAGGAGAATACGAGGCTGCTGTGTGGTGTCATGAAGCATCAACTGACCTTAGAACCTTTAATTAAACCAACTTGGCCATTAGGAAGTAGTGAGATTGCCGAATTTGTGCAGTCCGAAGTTGGTTGATACTCAATACTACATTCATTGAGATCTGACTTCCGGGATATTTCGGTTGGCAATAAAGAGGCTTGCGCTGAAACAATGCTCGGCGAAGAAAGATCAGTGATATTGAGATTCCCTAGAACCCGGTTACTATTAATAGGATAAGTTGAGCCAACTATACTTCAAGAGGGTACTTACATATGGAATCCATGCAAGTCTAAACCTAAGGAACTGTTTGTGTATATTTGTTTGTACATAACATCATAACATCATAACATGGCATATCACACTAACCATTTCAAGGACTTTTAGGACTTATATTTGTATCTGTTTTGTAGGACATGGCTCCCATTTGTAGAAATACTATCCAAGTCAACCTTGTAAGGGTACCTCCTCAACTCAAAGAGTTAGCATCAAGGGTTCCTGAAAATTTCCCATTCACTAGAAGACATGGTCGACTCCTTAGTTTGGTCACCTCAAGCCCTGATGAAGACATGGTGAAAGTTTTTTTCCAGTTCTTTGACCCTTTACATCATTGCTTTACATTTCCCGACTACCTGTTGTTGCATACCATGGAAGAGTTTTCTCAGTTATTGGGTGTGCCTATCCTCAATCAATTACCCTTCAGCGGTATAGAAAGAGACCCAAAGCCTGAGGAGATCGCTCAAGTCCTATATTTACAACGGTCCGATGTTGTGACCAACTGGGAAACAAAAAGCGGTATCAAAGGTTTTCTAGCTAAGTTCTTGTTTGAGAAATCTCACTACTTCTGGGATATTTTGTATTTACAAGTATTTGAAGAGGTATTGTCCCTTCTCATCTATGGGATGGTACTGTTCCCTAATCCGGACCAACTAATAGACGTGAATGCAGTCAAGGTTTTCATGTCTCGCAACCCAATGCTTACCTTACTTGGAGACATTCTGCACTCTTTTCACACTCGCACTGTAAAGAGAAAAGGAACCCTCATATGTTGCACCCCTCTATTGGCTAGGTGGTTTATTTTGCACCTACCCTGATCTGTGTTGAAGAATGAGCAAGGCATGCGGTGGTCTAGTAGGTTGATGTCTCTCATGCATTCGGATATTCACTGGTGTCCTTGGTCTGTGGAAGACGTTACCATCATTGATCGTTATGGGGAAATCCCCAATGTCCCTCTCCTAGGCATTAGAGAAGGATTCACTTACAACCCTTGTTTTGCGTTGCAAGAGTTTTGGTATGCTAGGAGGGATAGTCCTCATGATGTATTGGTTCAAGGCTTTGTGTTCATCTACGAGTATGATGTTCAAGGGTACCGTCAGAGGTTCATCCGAGCTTAGGGCATGGTGAACAGAGTGGATAGCAAGACACTGGGGAATAATAACTCCATCCCTTTGGAGCCTTATCTTAAGTGGGTGCGAGCTCGTGCTCAAAAACTCATGATGCCTTACCCCTCCATTCTACCCATCATCATGGATCCAATTGCAGATACAGATGTACCTCATACCATTCTCTATCCTGACATGCCGACTACTCTTGAGGAATTGCAAAGATCTTGGATTCAGCTCAAATAGGAACGAGATACCTTTGAAGCCCAGTTCTATGCAACTGAGAAAAAGGTTCTAGAGCTTACAAGACAACTACATGAAGAACAAAGTTTGAATGCCTACATCGCACCAAAGAGGATGCGCTCATGGGAAGCCTGAGCCCTGTTTGATTTAGGAGTTTTATTTATCTTCGTTTCTTCCATTGTAAGCCCAAGAGGCATCATTGTAATCATTTAAACTCATGAATGCAATCAATGTTTGTTTTCTCTTTGACTAAGAAAATTTAAGATCTTAAAAGTCCTTGAAAACATTGCATAAACATTATCATGCATTTCATTGCATAAGCAGGTATTTCAAGACAGGTTTCTTATCTTTTCGCTGTTTATTTCAGCAAAAGAAATGGCTCTTGAACAAACAGTGAAGGACCTCCAAGCTCAAAACGCTCAGTTTCAGCAAATGTTCCTGGCTCTGGCCAAGTGGTGGGAAGATCTAAAAGCTCTGATCGTCAAAGAGAAGACCGAGAAGCCAAAGAAACAAGCTAGTGTTTTGAATTTGGGAAGAATATTCAGAGGACCAGCTAAAGAAGCTCTAGATTCCGCAACCCTGTCAAATGAGGGGGACTGTCAATAAGAGAACAACAATCCATGGTCTGAGGAAGAGAAAGCTGACAATTCTGAGGAGCAGTATCCTCCTGCTGATGATAAATACAAACAGTTGGAGGATCGTCTCAATACTATGGAGATCCAGAAGATACTCGGGCTGGATTTTAAAGAGTTAGGACTGATCTCAGGGGTGGTCATCCCGCAGAAATTCAAGATCCCCACCATTGCCAAGTACGACGGTGTCTCCTGTCCTAAGCTGCACTTAAGGTCACATGTCAGGAAGATTCAACCCCACACTACTGATAGGAATCTGTGGGTACATTTCTTCCAGGAAAGTTTGGCAGGGACTCAGTTGGAATGGTTCTATAAATTGGAAAGAACCAACATTCGTAATTGGGAAGATTTGGATGCTGCTTTCTACAAGCAGTACCAATATAATGCTGACCTCGCCCCAACTCGTACACAATTGCAAAGTATGTCTATGGGTTCTGGCAAGGGTTTTAAAGATTATTCCCAAAAGTGGAGAGACCTTGCGGGAAGAGACCAGCCTCCGTTGTCTGATAGGGAGTTGGTGGACATATTCTTGGGCACGTTATCTGATCCGATCTTTAACCATCTGATTGGAAGCTCGTCTGGTGGGTTCACTTAACCGATACTGACTAGTGAATAGGTAGAAGCTGGCATCAAAAGTGGTAAAATCCAGAGAGATGCATCATTCAGTACTGCAAAGAAACCTTTCACTGGAAAGAAGGAGTTCAGTGGTGCTTATGGCCAAAGAAATCACAATAAAATCGAACGTCGTACGACGATAGGGGTTATTATGATTTTAAATCCTGCATCAAACCAACAACGAAACAATTAGCGCATGCCAGATGCACCCAGAAGACAGTTTACCCAAATTAACATGACATTATCACAGGTTTTTCCACACCTGCTGAAGTCCAATCTGGTGACCCTAAAGGAGGACCCTAAGAATCTCCATACTGCATCTCCCCTTTACAACCTGAATGCCTGATGTGCCTACCACTCTGAAAGTCCTAGATATGATACAAATGATTGTTGGGCTATGAAGAACAAAGTGAAAGATCTCATTGAGGCGAAGGAGATTGAGTTTGATCCTTCTAAGACTCCCAACGTCATAACTAAACTAATGCCCAAGCATGAACTGAGAATCAGTGCTATTGATGTTGTCTCCGCTACAGAGGATGCTGACAGTGACTACGACGTGGACAAGTGGATCATCCCAACCATCAGCGGTGGACTCAATAATTGGGAGGCCAAAGATTTTGTGCCTATTACTTTTATTCAAGAGTAATTTGTCTTTTTGTTTTTTAAGGATATGTAATATTTGAACAATTGAAACTTTAAAGCCTTGTGTCTTACCCGAGGCACGATGGTCTATTTGTAAGGGTCATTACTTCATTTTCATATGTCATTAATAAAACATTGGATGTTTTGCATAAAAATTTAACACTCTCTATTTTTCTTTTCTAATTTTTACTTTATCAAAACAGCTATGCTCTTACACACACCCACGTATCAAACTGCAGATCCACATCCACTATGGATCCCATTGATAATGGTTCTGCTATTGCCAGTTATGACTTTGAAAATCAAATCTACCAGGCCGAGGATGAAGGTGAGAAAGATTGTGAAGTACCGGGAGAAATTTCCAGACTGTTACAATAGGAAGAAAGGGAAATACATCCCCATGAGGAGCCAGTTGAGACAGTGAATTTGGGTACTAAAGAGGATAAGAAAGAAGTCAAGATAGGTACCGATCTGGAGCATAGTGTCAAAGAGCGTTTAATACAGATATTGCACGACTATGTTGAGGTCTTTGCCTGGTCATACAAAGACATGTCGGGACTTGAAACTGATATTGTGGTTCATCGCCTACCAACAAAAGAGGATTGCCCTCTAGTGAAACAAAAGGTTCGTCGCATGCGGCCAGAAATGTCAGAAAAGATCAAGGTTGAAGTCATGAAACAGTTCAATGTCGGTTTCTTATTTGTCACATCTTATCCACAATGGGTTACCAATGTTGTTCCAGTACCTAAGAAGGACGGTAAGGTACGTATGTGTGTGGATTACAGAGACCTGAATAGGGAAAGCCCCAAGGATAACTTCCCGCTTCCCTATATTGATGTTCTGGTCGACAACACCGCACAACATAAGGTATTCACCTTCATGGATGGCTTCTCTGGGTACAATAAAATCAAAATGGCACCGAAGACATGGAGAAAACAACACTTGTCACACATTGGGGCACTTTCTGCTACAAGGTTATGCCATTTAGGCTAAAGAACACCAGGGCAACCTATGAGCGCGCCATGGTAGTTCTGTATCACGATATGACCCATCACGAGATAAAGGTCTATGTTGATGATATGATAGCCATATCTCAGACTGAAGAGGAGCACCTTGATCATCTACAAAAGATGTTTAAAAGGATGAAGAAATACAAACTGAGGCTGAACCCGAATAAGTGCACCTTTGGAGTAAGATCTGGTAAGCTCTTAGGCTTCGTTGTCAGCGGCAAAGGTATTGAAGTAGACCCTGCAAAGGTTAAAGCCATACAAGAAATGCCAACTCCTCGCACTGAGAAGGAGGTTAGGGGATTCGTGGGACGTCTAAACTACATTGCCAGATTCATTTCCCACCTAACCGCTACTTGTGAGCAAATCTTCAAATTACTGAAGAAAGATCAAGCAGTGAAATGGAATGACGATTTCCAGAACGCCTTCGACAAAATCAAAGAACATCTTCAAGAGCCTCCAATTTTGATACCGCCAGTTGAAGGAAGACCTCTAATCATGTACTTAACAGTGTTAGAGAACTCAATGGGGTGTGTGATGGGGCAGCATGATGAGTCTAGTCGAAAAGAGCATGCAATATACTATATTAGCAAAAAGTTTACCGACTGTGAAACAAGATAGTCACTGCTCGAGAAAACTTGTTGCGCTTTGGCATGGGCTGCTCGCCGACTAAGACAATATATGTTGATTCACCCTACCTTGTTGATATCTAAAATGGATCCTATCAAATACATATTTGAGAAGCCCGGTCTCTCCAGAAGAATAGCAAGATGGAAAATGATCCTGACCGAATACGACATTCAATATACAACCCAGAAAGCAATTAAGGGAAGTGCGTTAGCTCATCATTTGGCTCACCAGGCTGTGAACGACTACCAATCTATGAATTTTGAGTTCCTGGACGAGAACATCATGTTGGTAACTGATTATGAAGAACCTAGACCGGATGAAGGAATCGAAGAAGGATCCCGATGGACTATGGTTTTTGACGAAGCTTCCAATGCACTTGAAATGGCATCGGTGCCATGATCATGTCTCCTGAAGGCTGTCATACTCCTTTCACTACTAGGATATGCTTTAATTGTACCAACAACATGGCTGAATATGAAGCATGCATTATGGGTCTCAAAGCTGCTATTGATTTGAGGATCAAATTCTTGAGTGTATTTAGAGACTCGGCCTCAGTAATTAGTCAAATCAAAGGAGAATGGGACACGAAGCATCCTAACCTCATCCCTTATAAAGAGCGTGTGTTGACACTGATTCCACATTTTGAAGAAATTACCTTTGAGCATTTTCCACGAGAGGAAAATCAACTAGCTGACGCGCTAGCTACGATGTCATCCATGTTCAAAGTCAGGTGGGATAATGAAGCTCCTCAAATCACTGTTGAGAGAATGGATGAACCAGCATCCTGTCACGAGATTGGTACAGAAGGAGTAGTGGACAAGCCTTGGTTCCATGAAGTCAAAAGATATCTTGAAGCCCAAGAGTATCCTGAGGGAGCTTCAATCAATGATAAGAAGTTCCTAAGAAGGTTCTATGCCAAGTTCTTCTTCAGTAATGGAATCCTCTATAAGCACAACCACGACTCTACCTTGCTTCGGTGTGTAGACAAGAGTGAGGCAGAAAAGATTATGGCTAATTTACATGAAGGTACCTTTGGCACCCATTCTAGTGGGCACACGATGGCTAAAAAAATCCTACGGGCAGGATACTATTGGTCCACTATGGAAGCAAATTGTTATCAGCATTCGTGAACTTGTCACAAATTCCAGATCTATGCTGATAAAGTACATGTGCCTCTGGTTCCTCTAAATGTCTTGACTGCTCCCTAGCCATTCGCAATGTGGGGCATCGATATGATTGGGGAAATTAGACCTATAGCTTCTAATGGATACTGTTTCATCCTGGTTTCCATTGATTACTTCACAAAGTGGGTCGAGGCAGTCTCGTTTACTTCTGTTACCAAGAAGTTTGTGGCCCGATTCATCAAACATAACCTCATATGTCGGTACGGTATTCTAGAAATAATCATTAAGGATAATGGTACCAATCTCAATAACACTATGATCACCGAGCTCTGCACGTAATTCAAGATCCAGCATCATAACTCTTCTCCCTACCGGCCAAAGATGAATGGCGTTGTAGAAGCTGCTAATAAAAACATCAAGAAGATCATCCAGAAGATGACGGGTGATATATAAATACTGGCACGAAATGTTACCATTTTCTCTTCATGGTTACCACACCATAATGCGTACATCAACAAGGGCAACTCCTTTCTCTCTGGTATACGGTATGGAAGTTGTCCTGCCCATAGAAGTCCAGATCCCTTCCTTAATAATCATGAAGGATGCAGGGCTGAGTGAAGATGAATGGGTCCAGACTCAACTCGACCAATTAAACTTAATTGACGAGAAGAGGCTCGCGGCTGTCTGCCATGGTCAAATGTACCAAAAGCGTATGATCAAAGCTTTTAACAAGAAGGTCAGGCGCATAAACAAAGACCCGCTAGGTCGACTGGCCTAGGAAAAAATAAGGGCATCCCGGTGAACCAAAAGGGTTCGGGTAAAAATTAGGGATATACAAAAAAAATATGTACACCCAGCAAGTCGAAAACCTGAAAAAGCGGCTTGGGCAAAAAAGGGTATCCCGGTGGACTGAAAACCCAAAAGGGCGATCTGGAAAAAGTTAGGGATCTAAAGTGTATGACTATGTCCCATTGGATCACCTTACAGCCAATCTTTGGTATCAACTATCAATCTCAAGTGATACTAATCAATCCAGTCAGCTTCGGACAAGCAGCGAAAGAGATGAGACGCTCAAAAACATAAGGACAATAGCAGAATGGGAATCCAATGGGATTATTTCAAATAGTTGTTTTCTTTGTATGCTATTTTGTAAAGTTTTTTTCTTACGACGGCATTCTCTTACTAGGATGTTCGTCTCCTTGTACAAAAACGCTTATTCAAGTTAATACAAAGTTATTTCTTTGAAAGTGCCAAACTATTTATTTTTATTTTTCTGTTTTATTTGCGAAAACGTCCAGTGATTATTTTTGAACATATGCATTTGAATGTGATTAATGTTTACAAATATACGCATAAAAATAGAAAGACAGTTACTAATGACTTTAAGAAACGGGACAATATCTAAGGGCCGTCCATAAAATCCCCGTAGATATTTCCTCCAGCAGGTACAGAGGCAGAGGCATCCTACTATAAAGTCACTGCCATATTCTCAGCATGCAACCTAATGGTGTCAGGTTCTCATATCCCCGGCAGAGCAAAATATCCAAATTACTGCTCCAACAAAAGATTCCTCGGTGAAGTCGCCAAGCTTCTCAGGATTCCCCAGCAGGATTTCACAAAATCCCCAAACAACGCATGGAGTTTCCCTCCCCCAACAGAGTTTATTTCTCTAATAGTGGAAATCTGTCTCCCAGCATGTCAACTTCAAACAAAATCTGAAGACATACATTCTTCACCCCCAACAACAATCAGGGATTTATTTTCCCTAGTTCAACAACACTGCAATAGAACAAATGATACGTTCATACATTGCACTCATGCATCATTTTACAAACATCATAGCAAATGCATCACAAATGCATATATCACAATCTCATTTACTTTGAGAGCGTCATGCAATTCACACATCATGACATCGCATGAAATTAATTTTACCTTTTCAGGTTAAATTAGCAGGCAGACGAATACTATCAACTTATACAACAGGTCAAAGATTAATGCCCAAAACCAAACAGGGAAACTATCTACACGACCAAGTGGTGTGGACTCCCGAAGAAAGACGGGTTTACCAACAAATACAGCAGGCCACAGATTAATGCCCAAAACAAGACGAGGAAACTATCTATGTGACCAATGTTTCCAAGTTCCAGATTAATACCTGTAACAAGCCATGACAACTATCTGTGGACGACCGACTGTAGATTAATACTTGTAATAAGCCAGGAAAACTATCTACATGAGGAGATTGAAGATTAATACTTGTAACAAGCCAGGAAAACTATCTTTCTTTCTCGGGTTATAGATTAATACCTGAAACCAGACAGGACAACTATCTCAACAACCAACAAAAAGAAGTTCCAGATTAATACCTGTAACAAGCCAGGACAACTATCTGTGAACAGTCGACTGTAGATTAATACTTGTAATAAGCCAGGAAAACTATCTACATGAGGAGATTTAAAATTAACATCCGAAACCAGACAGGAAAACTATCTTTCTTTCTCGGGTCAGAGATTAATACCTGAAACCAACCATGACAACTATCTCAACGACCGATAATTTTCAAGTTCCATATTAATACCTGAAACCAGACAGGACAACTATCTATGAACATCTAATTTGTAGATTAACACCTGAAACCAGACAGGAAAACCATCTACATGACTAGACGAAGCAATCTCACACGGGTTCCTTCTCATATATCTCCAAATGCAGTCTAACACAGACTCATCCTGAAGCATCCCCACGCAGGCTCTTTCTCATATATCTCTAGATGAATACTAACACAGACTCATCTTAAAACAGCCCTACACATGCTCTTTTTATTACATTTTCAAATAACGGTTAATTCCATTATCCCCAGCAAGTCGCTGTGAAGCCTGGATTTTAACCAGAAAGAAGCAAACTCCTATCTCTCCAGTATAAAGATAACTCCCCAATAGAGCCTTGGACAACTGAAGTTCCTAGATTCCTTTCCCCACAGAGTTTTCCCCAATCAGGAGAACAACAGAAACCCACATTCACCAACGGAGTCCTCCTAAGACAACAGGAACAAGAATCCCCACAAAGAAACCACTTATGAAGTCAACATATACTTTGGATGGCATCTTTAAGCCCATCTTTGATGACTCTCTGTCATCTTATCCAAATGACATCTTTAAGCTCATTCCGGACATCATCAACCATCGGTGTTACTTCATGTGAGTACAAATTTCTGGGCACTCTAGTGTTCAATCGTTTTCCACCTTCAGATCACGAAAGGCAGACAAGCAAATATAAATCCTCTGGTTTAAGAAGATTGAACAGGGGAAGCTGTTGTACCCCAAAATTTTCCCTCCCTTTTTACTCAAGACATGCTCCTAGAGGTCCTCAATTGCTCAAGGTTGACCAAGAATTGACCAGACAAATTCTCCTCCTAAGCAATGGACTTCTAACTAGGTTTTCACTTCTCACCAAGATTTTTGAGCTCCAAAGGCTTCAAATAATTTCCATTGTTCCTAATATGTCTTCAATATTGTCCATGCCAAGTTTCATTCCTTGCACTACAAGTTTGCTCAATCAATTGCTCAAATGTTTAGAAATCATCTATGCTAGGTCAAAAGTCAACTCTGGCCTATATACAGTCAAACTTCAATATTTTTAGTCAACATCAACATTTTTAAGTGATATCCATCATTTGATAAAGGGTTTATCATGATTTCTCAAGAAATTCTCCTAATCTATCAAAAGTCAAGAATTGCTAAATTAGGGTTTCTATAGGAGAAGTCAACTGAACTTTGACTAGGCATAACTTTCACATACATCATCCATTTTTCCATAACCAAAGCTCATTTTTAAGATAATACAATCCCATACAACTTCTCTTTTATTCTCAAGTCCAAGATATGGACCATTTGAAAGATACAAGCTCATACATTACAGGTCATTTTCAGAAAGTCAACAAAAGACACTTTTTGCCAAGACCTTTTACATCAAGATAAAATCTTCAAATGCAAAATTGATCAAAAGAGGGATTGAATTAGACATCTTGGGCTTTCCAAAAGTCCAAGATCATCATCATGAGATGAAAATTGAGCAAGTTATGGCTTGCCCAATTTGGGAAATTTTGGAAAATTTTAAGAATTGTGCATTGAGCAAACTTAAACTTTTAGGTCAATGGCCTAATTTCTTAGACTTCAAATGTCTTCCTAACCTTATAAAGGACCTCTAATCTAATTTTTACATTGCCTTACCATTTTTTTCTATTTTTATTCATATTTATTTTAATTTATCTCAAATAAATACAAAGTAAATTGTATAAGCTATTTAGAGATGGGCTTTGGAATTTGGGCTAATGTTTTGTTCTACCTAGAAGCCCAAGATTTCGTGCAAGCTTTGTCCAGGTTCATCCAAGTTTGAAAATGGCATAAATCATCAAATAAGGCATATTTTCAAATGTCGATCATGGTTTAAAAAGAATAGTTATGGGCTTGATTCTTTCCATGTTATCATGTTCCCTCCCTTTCCTCTATTTATATAAGCCATGTGCAAGCATTATGGACAGAGACACACTGCCAAAAGAAGCCACGAAAATTGCAAAAAATTCCATAAAGTTGTTAAACTTGAAACCACTGATCCAACCATATTCAACCACTTCCAAGCATTCCATCAATTCCCTGGAGGCTTCAGGAGTCCATTACAATCATCACACAAGCCCAACGCATTCCAAAGCGTGTGCATGATATATCTCTGATTTGGTAATTTTTCATGATCTCAAACTTTCTCTACATGTAATATAAATGATTTTTATGTGCATACATATGTTCATATTGATGTTTACGAATGTTTAGATCTATTACATGCAAGGTTTGGTGTGAGGATGGAGTTTTGCCATTTTTAGGGCAAAACTCCATTCGGGCTTCGTTCTCAATGATGCAGGCCATTTCAGGAGAAACCAACACCGTGGTTGGATTGGCATACCCTAATTTAGGGGGGGGGGGGGGGTAGCCTAAATCTTGAGGTTTGATTTTTCTTTTTGCAGGTTTTAAGATTTTTCTGTAGACGGAGAAGGTGACCGGAGTTTGACTCCGGCACCCCTGTAAATTGTAGACTCTGGCGCCCACACGTCTCTCTCTCATTGGACAATTCAAATCAACACGCGTGTTTTCTTAATTTCAAATATATGCATTTATTTCATATTATATTATTCTGTTTTGATTTATATAACGATTGAAACAGCAGCTCGGTTGGCAAGGCAAGGCGTGTGAAAAGGGAGAAGGCATGGGTTCGAGTCCCAGGTCCAGCAATCTTATTTTTCTAACATTGCTTTCAGATTCCATGCGTTGCATAACCAAGAGCCCACCATATGCCTTAATGTTTTGGCCATTAAATGACAGCATGATGAACCCTCAAGGGGGAAATCACACAGGATCAGGCAGACATTAGGCTCCTTTCATATGGGCCTAGTAATTTCAAAATGTACCCCCCATTTCAGCTTTGGCAATCAGGCCCAATCCATTTCATTTTTTTTATTTACTCATTTAATTATTTTCTATATTTTACCTTTTTAAAACCTTTTTTATCAAATCATAAAATCAAAAAAAAAAAAATAATAATAGACTTAGGACTTTTCTAATTAATTTTAATTTTTGTAAATTAATTAAATTAAATATTTTGACTTTACTTTATCAATTTAAAATCAATTAGAATTAGATTTATTTCATTCAATATTTTCTTAATAAAAATACAAAAATATTAGAATTAGGTTTAAATTCATTTAATAATTATCTTTTTAATTAAGTTTAGATTTAAGGTAGTTTAATTATTTTCTTAAACAAAAAAATTTTTCTTTATTCATCTAGAATTTTTTAGGGTTTTAGACGTCTCTTTTCATTTCGCACGCGTTGTCTATTTTCACAATTTTTATACTAATGTATCTGCTGATGGAATAAAATAGAATTAACTAGGACATTATTTTACCGCTTTCTTTATTTTCCCCCATTTTTCGACATGTAAATACCCCCTCCCCGAAACCTTGTAATAGCGTAGATTTAACTTTTCGCACTTTAAATCTTATGCAATATTTAAACTGTTTAGATGCATGATAATAGGATTTTATGACTAGATTAATAATAAAATGTTAGCAAACCTAATGTCTAAGACTAAAATAACTGAATATAATACACCTTGCACATATACACCTCTATGGTACGCCTACTTTGGTTGCCTTTCGGAAAATAAAACAGTCATATCCCTCGAAAGTAGGGACGCTTTAGTAAATACCCTTAAATCAAAAAGATCATAGTCCCTCGATGACCCTTCGGTGTTGCCTTACGGTAAATGATCTAGTCCCTTAAACAAAATTGCTAAAGCGTCTCTACATGTTGCCTTTATGATTGTACGATGACCCATGAATGTCCCCCATACATCTAAACGACTATGGCTACCTACTCACTAATATTAGGCTAGCCTTGTCTAAAGAAAAGGAGGAAAAGAACGACCTTTTGAGTATAAGTAGATAGTTCCTAGATGCTATGCTCAAAAACAAACTTTTGCACTTACACAAAAACATTTCAAAACATTTTCAAAAACGCTTTATCAACACTCTTGAGGGCTGATACAAGAGTTATCATAAAGCAGATCTCCGCACTAAGGCAATTTCAAAATACTTTTCAAAAACACACAAAGGCACAAGGTATTTCAAAAAATGAGCTAAGCATCTAAGAGCTCGGAGAAAACTACGGATGGAAAGGGTGCTATCACCTTCCCTTTCCATAATCTATCCCTCGTACTTAGAAAACTCTCAGAAGGTCTTTTTCTATTCTTTTCACCCTTTCCTTTGTTAGGTAAAAGAAAAGTCGATGGCGACACTTGCTTACCACAACATTTGTAAACACAAACGCAAAACCAGTATAAACAGTCGGTTCTGCCACCGTATCACACCGCCACTACTAGTTTTTATCCTAAGGAAGGGAATCTAATAGGAAACCCTAATTTCACAGACAGAGATTCTAGATTTTGGACTCGGTTTTAGACGAAGGAAAGGTGTTAGGCACCCTTCATCTACCTTGTTCACAAGGATACTAGGGTTTAGAAGCGCGTTTTTTAGGAAGAGGATTTATTTTTAAATTAGGGGAACTCGCTACTGTTTTAGTCGTATACCTATGTGTCCTCTTATGAGGAATTAGAGCCCCAATTCGTATTTTGTAGTTGATTGGTATTTTTTATAGATTATACAAATATTTTGATTCCTTTCGTACTTAGCCCAGGTGTGTGAATATCAGAGATTTTTGACCAAATGCGCAGTTAATCAAAATATGCTTCGTAACCCTTTTTGAAAATTAAATGTAAAATTAAATTATTTATGAAAAATAATTTGGCGTTGGTTAAACGTATTTTATATACTAATTATAAAAATTCTTATTTAAATGCATGGTAAAAGATATTTTAATGCAATAGGTAAAATATATTTGAATGAGTTAAAAAAATGATATTTGATTCGGTAATAATTAATAGTAATAATTAATATAATACTAAAATTATAAAAATAAGAAATATATCATATAAAAATTATAAAATAAAAAGAAAGTAAAATGCATGGGGTGTTAATTAGGTTGAGGTGGTAAAATAGGAGGTGCTAACAACAAGGGCCTGAATTCATATATTGAATTCAAGCCCAAAAAAAGGGGTGTATAAGGAATAGGTCCCAAGTTCAGTTATTGAACTGGGCACAATAGGATGAGGGTTCTAATATCTTTGTAAAATATTAATTTAATTATAAGATTAATGATTTGAATTATTAAATTGATTGAAAAATTCCAATAATTATGTATAAGGAATATTTTTGTTATTCTCGACTTTTCACTTAACCTAATAATAAAACTAACATATTTTTATATTTTTTATTAAAAAGATACAAACAAAAACAAGAGAAACAAAACCATTAAAAAATTGTAATGCAATAATTAACTTAATAATAATAATTATAATAAAAGCTAAGCCTTAAAAAAATTAGCAGAAAGAAAGAACATGTATGAAAGTTGTTGTTTTATTTGCAAAGTGAACATATTTCTACGTGACCCAAATCATATATACATGTTACAAATTATGATAGATATTAAAATTTTTGTTTTATTAATTAAATTGAAAAAGAATAAACATCAAGACAGCAAACATGGAGATTTTAAACAAGCAATGAATCCCAACAATAAAACACTCAATAGAAATAAAATATAAACAGTTCAAGAAATTTTACAATCGAAATTTTTAAGAGAGACCAACCTACGGGAGCGAGGATTCCCCCGGTGAGAAAATGATAGAAATTATTTCTTTCCTTCACCGTTCTCCTCTTTTTTCCTTTTGGACGAGATCCTCCTTAGATAGATGTTGGAGACAACAACAAGGTTTTGAAAAATTGTTGATAGAAAAATTTTAGGTGTTCTATTCAAAACTCTAAAATAAGCGATTGTTAATGGAGGCTTCAGTTTTTCTTTGTTGTTGTTCTTTGATGTGAAGAACAACAATTTTAGGAAAACTCTAGTGAGTTGTGAATAATTATGAAATTATGGATGATTATGAAATTGTGGTTAATTATGAAATTGTGGTTATTTCTGGATGACATAGAAGTGTGAAAATATGGCCCTATTTATAGACTGTCAAAATCGGGTTAATGGCCAAAAAAGGGAATAAAATAAATCAGATATTTCTTGGTCAACAAGTTGACCAATCAGAAGCTGAGTATGACACAAATTGATACAGATTAACCAATAAGAAATAGTTATCTCGAAAAGGAAATATTTTTGGTATTTATTATGATTTTTACACTCAATTTTGATGAAAAGTGCATAAAATCAAATAAATAATTATTTTTAAAAATGCCATAATTTAAAATACGAAAATAATATTTAAATAATAAAAAACATGATTTTTGTGATTTTGAAAATAATTAGAAAATAGTTAGTAACAAAAAATATCCAAAGTGCACCAAGTGAAATTCGAACCCGTGACATTCTGCTTGCAAGTCTTTCTCCCTTACCAATTGGGCTATGTTACTTAATTGAAATAAAAAAGTTAATTGAAAGTATATGAAGGTGAACAATTATTTGCTATATTTAAAAATACAACTAATTATTATATTTTTAAACAGACTTGAAAGCGAATATTTATTAAAAGCCTCAAAATGTTAATGTAATTAAACCAAAGGAATCTTTCACCGTGTAAAACCCAAGTTCAAAAATAAATTTGACGGTAACACTAAAGGCGGGAAAATTTGAGGTATGACAATTGTCGCTATTTAATAACTCTTCGATTGAATGGCACGAGAATGTGTAGGTCTTGTTCATTCGAATCAGATATTTATTAAATAATGGAAGACCAAAAAATTTGACCAAAGATTGGCTAGATGAGGATACACTGATATAGCTTACCCCCGAAGATTGGCTAGATAAGGATATGCTGATATAGCATACCCCCTAAAGGTTGACTCGATAAGGATACACTAATATAGCATACCCCCAAGGGTTTTGAAAAGAAGAGGCAAAGATGATTATGTATCACCTTACCAGGGTTTGAGCCAAAGAAATAGGCAACGACGATGATGTATCATCCTACCAGAGTTTGAACAAAGAAATAAACAAAGACAATGATGTATCATCCTACCAGAGTTTGAATAGAGAGATATTGAAGAGTATGATTGATCTAGATATGATGACGCAGATAACTCCTCAATACCTAGAAAAGAGATCGTCGTAGAATTTACCATAACCTAGGAGGTAAATGATACAGGTTTTAAAAATGCTGACTAATGCTTGGAGACTAATATAGTAAGTCTTGATTTTATTGGACTATGTCTATTTATCACAATCTTAGGGGATGCATAAAACAAAGTCTGATAACACATTGCTTCTTGGAGACTGATGCAATGGATTACGCATATTTATCTGCATACATATCGTAACCCAGAGGATAAATATTTGAAAAATAATTTGATAATAACATTGTTGCATGGAGACTAAGGCAATGAGTTATATTGCGGATTTCTCACATTGCTGCATGGAGCCTTAGGTAATGAACTGAATCGCAAGAGGAGGAAAACACATTGCTGCCTAGAGCCTTAGGAAATGGGTTAAATTTTGGATTTCACACCTTACTACATGGAGGCTTATGTAATTAGCTATATCAAAAAAGAAGAAAAATACGTTGTTGTATGGAGCCTTAGGTAATGGTTTAAATTTGGATCTCAAACATTGCTGCATGGAGCCTTAGGCAATGAATTGAATCACAATGCCTAGAGCCTTAGGCAATGGGTTAAATTTTGGATTTCTCACATTACTGCATGGAGTCTTAGGTAATGAGCTATATCGCAAGAGAAGGAAAACACATTGCTGCATGGAGTCTCAGGAAATGGGTTATATTTAGATCTCGAACATTGTTGCATGGAGCCTTAGGAAATTAACTGAATCGCAAAAGGAGGAAAACACATTGCTGCCTGAAGACTTAGGCAATGGGTTAAATTTCGTATTTCGCACATTACTGCATGGAGTCTTAGGTAATGAGCTATATCGTAAGATAGGGAAAACACATTTCTACATGGAGTCTTAGGCAATGGGTTATATTGCAGATTTCGCACATTGCTGCATGGAGCCTTAGGGAATGAACTAAATCGCAAAAAAGAAAAGAAACACATTGTTGCATGGAGCCTTAGGAAATGCGTTAAATTTATAGAGGAAGTTTGTTTTGATGATCAAATTTTATATAGCTAAATCAAAGATGAGATAGGATATTAGCCGGTTGTCTATTTTCGACTAAGGTAAAAAACTGATGGGGGGTCAAGAGATATTGATTCCGCCTAAGGTATGTTTTGAGGAATGCCATGTATGATTTAGGATGTCTTAGATTTAGTATGAAACCAAGAGTATATATTGAGTGTGTATGCCCCAAACATTTGTGTATAACCCAAGTATTTTTGCAAACATTTTTTGATAACTCTTCTTTGTCAAACCATTGGTTTTGAGTTATCAATTCCCCAACATGATGAATTGGTGTGGACATGATGAAAAGTGTCTTGATATTTGTATTGTAGGTGCAAGCGTAGGTGTGGATGTAGTCGTAGGCGTAGATGTGGAAATATGCGTGGATATGAATCGTAGGTAAGATGCCTAAGAAAATTTTGATAGTGGTACCTTTGACGGTTGTGTCTGTTCTCAACCGAGGTAGCTATAGTGATAGTACGAAGGATGGATAGTGTTGAGTTTGGATTTGATTTTGAGTTCGTCTTAGCTGGTAGTCATGTCTTGATATTTCTATGCAGTTTTTTATGGGCATATATGATTGAATGTAATGGTGTATAAATGTTTGATATGATTATGCTTGATGTATGCATGATGTATGGTATGTATGCTTGATATGATGATGTTACGAATTGAAATGATGCAATGATTGATAAATGCAATGCCCATGTTATTTTAATTGCGGAACCAATGCTTAAGGAAGACTATCAGCCAAGAGTTATTTTTTTAATAAGCCATGCCAATTAGGGGCTGGGCTTTTGAAAAGATGTGCCAGACGGGAATTGGGATTTTAAAAATATGGGCCAGACGGGAACTAGGATTTTGAAAAGATGGGCCAGAAGGGAACTGGGATTTGCACCAATATCCATAGGGTTGCCTGAATAGTATCGACTTGGTGGCTCAGAAAGGTGAAGCAGGCAACAAGGTTGCCAACATTGGTAAGGTCACCGGGATACGTCGATTGGAAAGTGTGAGGATGCTCACGACTTTTACGTAAGGCTACTTACATATAGATGGTTGATGAATGCATGAGGTTTCTCATGCTTCGTATTGTGGCCTACGAATGAATAGTGGATGAGGTTACGTGAGGCTGCTCATGTCTTTTTTGAAACACGGATAAAGAAATGTGTGAGGTTGCTCACATCCTGGACGGTTGTACGTAAGGCTGCTTATGATTTTGATGAAGAATCCTTGTACAGTAGACTCATTGAGAGGGATAGTTAAAGAGATGTTAAGGACTTAGCTATAGATTGCACTTGAGTTGAGAATGGTGACTCCCTTGGGAATTGACTCTAGATTTTTTATGGGATGTCCTAAGTTTTGTTTATGACGTGTCATGTATGCATGCAAATGCAGGTGTTAATGCGTAGAATGACTGACCAATGCATGTAATGGGTGACTTGGATATGCGTCAACGGATGTTGGATTTTTGATGCGCCAATGAGAATTGGGCTTAAGAGTAGATTCCAAGTGAGATTAAGCTCTTTGTTAGATCCATGCTGTCGGAATTCGTCAGCCAGATGAGATGATAGGTATAGATTGATTTTGGATCACAATATCCTAATGAATGCATGCTAATAATTTATGCAGACTAGTATGTTTTTTTTAATTATGCAGATGGTTTAAGATGTAGAGAGGTTGCTTATATGATAAAGTTTCTTGTCACATGATGGTTGGATGTTATGCTAACAAGATTTCTCGATACTTGATTTAAACATCGAAGATTGCTGTTGTAAAAGGAAGGATCCATTGGAGATTATGAAGGTACGCAGAGAACTTGCCCTTATGTGGAATATGCTAGGTCTTGGAGGAAATTCTCATTGATATGGGCTTGGAAATAGTTTGATCATAATATGAATGACCCCACTATTTTGTATTATGCCCCTGATTAAAAGACCCTTGAAAATTCTTGGCTTTGATGGACCGCTCCGAGTCAACTCCTTTTGACCGGGCCTCACCATTTGATTTTTTAAAAAAAGGTGCCCCTCAATCTCCTGGATCTGGAGGAAATACCCTCGGGAAGAACTTATACCTCACCATGAACTTGGCATGGATTGCCCCAGATATTTGAAGCTTAAAAAGTTTGTACTTGAAGTTGCTTGAAGAGGAATTTGGACCCTACGTGCAGTTGGATGAACTTGGTACGTACTGCCCCAACACTTGAATCTTGGAAGGCTGCCCCTAAATTAAGACCTTGAGAGGTTTGTTTAAAATGAGGGAACTGAGTTATACCCTATTGATATACGACTTGATTAAGGAATGCTCCTTCGAATGGTATGTCCCTGATTGAATAATGCCTTGGAATTTAATCAGAGTTGATTGAATCTTAGAATGATCACCCCTTGTCAATAGCATCTTCATGTGATATACCTCTATGATCATTAGTATTTTCCCATGTTTATAGGAGTCCTCTTAGATGCTTCTCCCCTAGTTATAAGCTTCTTGGAAATGTTTCCTTTGATCAGACCAATTTTTTTTTGAAATCTCCTTGATGCTACGTATTGATTTGTAAATAAAATTGTACGTTTTGAAAAGTAATTTTGTTTTATGTACATGCAAGTTTTGAAATCGAAGTTGATTATTGAAAATAAATGGAGATTAGAGATGGAGATTTGAAGAGACGAAGAGATTAGCAATAATTTTAACAAACATAGGAGTCAATTTAACACAAATTTTGCCGAGTACGCTTTCATAGTTAACCTTGCTTCAATTAGGACTTTTAGAGGTTGTAACATGGCCATGGTTTATGGTTTAAGAAACAAAGGATATAAGGCTCAAAATTTATTTAGCCCATCCTATTCTTCTTGATGTTCTCCAGTTCTAATTTTAATTAATCCAACAAATGTGTTTAATCCTCAAGAGACATTTTGTAGTCGCGCAGATGATGAGAAGCGTAGATAAAGACCCAAGCACTAATGAAAAGTATTAATAATATCCAAGCATTGATGAAAAGAATTGATAAGATCCAAGCATTGATGATAAGCCTTTGATGATTCTTGAAGTGGCAGTCACAAGATTGTTCTCCAATTTATTTGTTTTAATCTCTTATTTTTTTCCTAAGTCATGTTTTTTCGATTTTTACTTGACCTAGCGGGCTTTATTTTTTTTGAATTCTTTTTTTTTCCTTTTCTATTTTGAACACTTGGGATCGCCATGATGATTCTTATAATATTCATCTTTATTGTTTCCTCGATATTGAATGATGTATTGAGGAAGAATACGTCGTGAACTTTGTCTTTATTGATTGCTTCCTCAATCTTTGTTGATGTGCGCAAGGAAGATGATATGCTTAAACCTTTGCTTAGATCATTTTCTCAATGATGTATCGAGGATGGAGATATTCTTGAACCTTTGCTTAGATGGCTTGATTCTATTTAGATTTGAATGCACTACTGAATTAATTGAAAGACTACCCTGCCCCTGGTTGAAATTAAGGTTTTTTTTTTAAAATAGAAAAAACTCCAACTCCTGGCTCGAGGGGGTTGACTATGGTGTAGAGGTAGAAATATTTAAGACTAAGCCACTGGATTGGCTAGACTTATACATATCAAAATAAAAACCCCATCGCGCTTTATTGTTTCCAAAGGAATGGGAAAAGAGCAAGTAACCCAAAAAGAGGGGGAAAGATTCAAGGTAAGGGGGTTGGTTATGCAAAGGGAAGGTATTAGAACCCTAAACATCAATGGTACTCCGTAGGAACCTCTTTGTAAAATCTGTATATTTTGGCTATAAAATGTTGTATAAAAATAGATGGTGGAGGAGAGAAAATAAATATATTTTTATGATTTTTTCACTCGCCACGGTTGCGAACCTTTAGTGCCTACTTATCACCTTTCGTGCAATAGGGGATCAGGGTACACGTGGTTCCTCTCTTAAAAAATTTTAAAACGCAAGTATGTTAATTGATTTTATAAGATAAGACATCATCGTCATTGTCCGCATGGAAAACATACTTACTACCCACAATCATGAGAAAGGAGAATTTGCATCATCTCAAAGTAGAGGATATGGCTTGGTTTTTAAAATCAACAATGCCTCACTCAACACCCAAGTGGAAAATATTTCTCTTCACTACATATTATAGAAGCATAGTTGTTTGCATCACTACATGGATTGACAAGAGTCTAATCTTTTGAGAAAGGTTTTAAAATAAAAGCCAAAGTGGCAAAATGGTTTGAAATGAGATTGATTGACTTTTAGTCTTTTAACAAAAATATCAAGGTATTATTAAGTTGATTGAAGTTTATTTATGAAAAGTTTTTGAAAACGCATGGACCTAAGTCCAAGTTTATTATGAAAGTGGTTCAAGTTTAAAAACAAGAAGAATTTTTAAAAGGAGGAAGAAGAGTTTTGAAATTAAGGAAGATGGGAGGAGAAGAAGAGACTATCCTAAAGCATAAGATAAAAGCTAGTGATAGGAACCATCTAACCAACAATAATCCAATACTTAACATTATGAGTCAAGATAGAATTCCCATTCTTTGGATTGAAACCAAGCAAGCAAAAATACTAGACCTGTTGAGAGAACCAAACTTCAAGTGTATTAAGTCTTCACAAAAATTGGGCAGAGTAACGGTTGTATACGGGTGAATTCCAAATTACACATAAAGAATGTAATCACAATAACCTGCACACAAAACAAACAAACAACCCAATGTCTTGACGTAAACCTCAAGAACTCCAGAAAAAATATCAATTAAGGTCACAAGGTCTCCAATATAGGGCCAAGGTTTCTAATCCTAAGTCCAAGAAGTCCAATGCTCCATAATGCCAAGGATAGTATCAAAATAGTCTAAGTATCATTAAAGGTTTTTATGATTCATGTTGATTATTATGTGTCTTGGAAGAGAAAAGAAAAGCTCAAGTGAGCAAAATAAAAATGACATGAAATGTAATGCTTAAAGTAAATGGTACATAAAGCATAAAAAATAAAAGTATAAAGTAAAAACAATTTAATAATTAGTGGTTAGTTGGATGGCAATCTTGAAACTTGCATTTGGAACTCATTAGATGATTGGTAGAACCAAATCCTCCACACAATAAGTTGCATTTGCTTTTTGTCAAGAATATCATCCATTTAGAATCCTCAAAAGTACCATTTAATGATCAACGCTGTTTAAGTGATCCGCGTTGACCAAAAGTGTTGTAGATCCATTAGACGATTGGTAGAACCAAAGCCTCCACACAATGAATCTCAAGGTTATTAGATCAAAGAGATCAAATTAACATACTTGGGCTTGCAAACATAGGTTTGTGCCACGAACAATCACTTATTCGATTCAGGACAAAATTTAGCGCTATGTTAAGCAATCGTAAGTGGACTTATGTAAAAGTCGCACCAATTTTGAGGCCGGTCAATAGCAATCTATGAACCATTTATTTTGAGACATGATATAAAGATCATGCTCCAATAAAACTTAGTGCAATAAGAAAGGGATAAGATGAAGAGGGGTGGGAAAGAACATACAAACCACATTTGAATTAAATTTTAATTAAACTATTATTAAAATCATTCATCCATTTTTATGGAGTTAAACTCAATACCATGGATCCAATAATGTTAACAAAGTTCATAATAAAAAATTCAACCCAAGATCAGCCAGAAAATAATCACAAGATAATAATGCATTTAATATATACATTAAAAAGGTTTTTAAATGTTTTAAAATAGAAATAAAAGAGAAAAATATCAACTATGTTCAAATTAATCAATAAATAAAAAATAAGACCATGGAAAAATCAGAAATGAACTAAAATAATTTTATAAAATTTTTGGTAATTTTTTTAAGTCATAAACCATTTTTAAAATTAAAAGAAATGAGTAAAATAAACCAAAAATGATAAAAATTAACAAAGTCAGAAATAAAAAATAAATGAGGTCACTAATATTTGTACAATATCATTGGATCATTCCATAATTTTTCAGAATTTAAAAATGCATAAAAGTATTTTTAAACATTTAAAACAATTAAAATAAAGTGAAAATTTATAAAAAATATCAAAACACAAAATAAAATTGTGAAAAAAATAAAAATTAGAAAGAGAAAAATCAAAAATATTTTTCATAATTTTTTCAGATTTTTTGGACTAAAAATGAATTTTCTAAGATTTTTTGAAATTTAAAGCAATTAAATATAAAAATCAGAAAAGAAAAATAAAGTTAAAAATATGTGGACCATTGGATGAGAGTCAAAACGCGTTAGTAATCAAATCCAAGGGATCTGGCGCGCTGTGCATATCATGATCTTTAGTGAATAAAACACTGAATCATTAATTAAATCAGATTTAAAAAAAAAACAGATGGCGCACCTTCATTAGTTTGAAGATGACATGTTGGTCATCTTCCACCTCCAGCCAATGTGAATTGCAGGTCTCTCAAACTGTAAAATCAGAAGCTCAGACCTATGCCATTTACTTTGTCTCTTCAAGACGAAGACAACCACGCCTTCGCGACAAATTTATATAAATTGTAGCTCAAGCAATTTGGAAGGAAAGTTTTGAAAAGGGATTTGAAATTTCATGGTTAAAACATGTTTCCAGATAAAAGTAAGTATTGAGACTAGAACCAGGGCAATGCGAGCATCACAATGATATCAAAGTTTTGAAGAATTGATGGAGATATCTACCTATTGAAGTTGAGTTGCAGAGCTCTGAAACTGGACTTCTAAGGAGCAATATAGGGCACGATTCTTGAAGGTAATTGTATGGTTAGCTTTAGGGAAGATCAAGGAAGGTGAATTGATAGAAAAAATTTGATTTAAAAAGGCTTGAACATTGAAAAAGGGAAGATCAATGATTTCAAATTCTGAATTTTGAAGAAACTTCAATTTCAAGTTACCATGTTCAAATCAATGGCATTCTCAGCTCAAGGGATATTAGGGCATGACTCTTAATGCTTTAGAAAGATGATTTTACAAGCTTTGTAATGGAAAAAGAATGGAATCAAATAGATGCTTGAGCTGAAAGTTGCATTGAGTCAAAGTTGAAGAAAAAGTGTTGACTTTCCATACTTAGAAATATTTCAAATTTTTCTTCAAAAGTGACCTATAATGTTTTGCATCCAAACATGGCCTTCCACTTGGAATTTTCTCTTGAACAAAAAATATGGCATGAAAAATATCTCTTAAATGACACTTTGAAACTTGAACCATTCAAAATCTCCAAAAATTGAGAGAGATATGAATTGTTGAAGTTGGAAAAAAATCATGAAATGACCTATAATATTTTGTACCCTTAGGGCATCTTCCATCCATTTTCTCACTTTGCATATAAAATAAGGAATAAATTTCATATCCTCAAGATCATTATGGAAAAATAGTGGGCTCGAGGTGATACAAATTGACCAAGTTATGGTCATTTGAAGTCACATATGAGAAATTGGGGGTTCATCTGAAGGACTTGTAATCTTTCTTCGTCATCAAGTTTCTTCCACGTGAAAACTCCTTGAAACTTTTGAAGTGATTTGTTAAAAACCCTTTATAGAGAAGTATGTATTTGGAATCACTCAAAAATTCCAAAAGATGAGCAAGATATACTTCTTTTAAGTTCAAAACCCTAGCTCCTAGATCAAGAAAATGCTTTGAGGAACCATGACAATTTTGAACCACCTTCTTGTAACAACACTATTTCTTTGTAAATATAAGTTATTGAGGATGAAAATGAGAATTCATAGCCACCAAAACCACTTCCATACCTTGATAATTTAGAGAAATATGCACTTGTGACCAATGGGAACAAGGCCTTGTCCAACCATGACAACTTCTTCAATCAACCCCTTGTACTTTTGAATCAATCTTGATAACTTGGCAATGTAGTGAACCAAAATAAACCTTGTCGTGCCATCCCTTCCAAAACAACTTCAATGGTGAGGTTTGAATTTCTCAAGATTTATGAATAGGGCATGGAAATAAACTCATGAACCCATGGATCAACTTGCTAAGCCACATTGCCTTTACCTACATTATCAACAAGTAAGACAAACCAACATTGTATTTTATTAATTAGAAGTAAAATCAAGACAAAATATTCATGATCACAAAAGAAAACAAATCAAAGTGCTTGGTGATTCCTCAAAGAGAAAAGCTAAAGATAGGGAGAAGAATCAGAAGCCCTAATGTGATCTTGTTGTGATTGAATCAAAATGGTATGATGAAAGGGATCTTAGGGGCAAAAAAATTGGGTACAACAGCTGCCCTTATTTAAGTTTCTTCTATCCAAAGATACGAAGGTTAAAATCCTCCATTTCGACGCGATCGAAGATACTTAAATATAAAATAAACCTTATTTTTGGCCCTAAGATGCCATGCAATGCTTATGAATGCATATGAACAGAATCAAAGGGACGCAAACACCACTGGGGATATAACAAAAGAAGCAAAAGAAAAACCCGACCAGGAAAATAAATCACTGGTGGATCAAAAGACCCGACATATAGAGGATGATAAAAAAAATCAAAGGATACACCAACTTCTACTGAAGGGGAAACTAACAACGTTCACCGAAGGTAGAGATGAAAAATCATCGACGTTCACTGACGGGGAGCTACCAACGTTTACTGAATGTAGAGATAAGAAATCATCGATGTTCACTGACGATGAACTGCCAACATTCACTGAAGGTAGAGAGAAAATAAAATATCATAACATTGTCGTTCGCTGACAGTGAACTACCAACATTCACTGAAGGTAGCAAAAAGATAACAAGCACCAACTTTCACTGAAGATGACCTACCAACTTTCACTAAAGGTAGAAAGAGAATATCATAACACTTCTGTTCACTGACGATGAACTACCAACATTCACTCAAGGTAGAAAAAACATAACAAGCACCAACTTTCACTGAAGGTTACCTACCAACTTTCACTGAAGGTAGAAAGAGAATATCATAGCACCGTCGTTCACTGACGATGAACTACCAACGTTCACTTAAGGTAGCAAAAAGATAATAAGTACCAACTTTCACTGAAGGTGACCTACCAACTTTCACTAAAGGTAGAAAGAGAATATCATAGAACTGCCGTTCAATGATGATGAACTACCAACGTTCACTGAAGGTAGCAAAAAGATAACAAGCACCAACTTTCACTGAAGGTAGAAAGAGAATATCATAGCACCGCCGTTCACTAACGATGAACTACCAACATTCACTAAAGGTAGAAAAAAGATAACAAGCACCAAATTTCACTGAAGGTGACCTACCAACTTTCACTGAAGGTAGAAAGAGAATACCATAGCACCATCGTTCACTGACGATGAACTACCAACATTCACTGAAGGTAGCAAAAAGATAACAAGCACCAACTTTCACTGAAGATGACCTACCAACTTTCACTAAAGGTAGAAAGAGAATATCATAGCATCGCCGTTCAATGATGATGAACTACCAACGTTCACTGAAGGTAGTAAAAAGATAACAAGTTTTTTTTTAAATTCTGGCGTTTCACCCAGAATGGGTCTCAACTTCTTCTTTAACCAAGGCACTCTTCCTGGAAAGGGTAATATATAAGCTGTCTCTAATAAAGAGACCTGCTACTTGCTGTTATAGGAAGGATTGTAAAAATGACTTTCTGGGGAAAGCAATATGGCTTCCTGGGGAAGAAATCATGACTTCCTGGGGAAATTCCAACATATTCCTGCTGAGGATATAAAAGTCTTCTCGTGCAAAATAAATGCACCTTCTCAAACCAAAACTCGAAGCTTCCAGGCATCCAAAGTAATAAAAATGTTGGGAAACAAAGATTTAATCCAGAAATAAACTGGAGTAAAACGGTCTACCAAAATACATCCTTTGAGAAATAAACTCAAGAGGGAAACCCAATCTATCCAAACAAAGAGTTGTGTAGGAAGGCTAACACAAAAATCTTCCATGAGGAATAACTAAGTGGGGAAATTGAAAGAATATACACTTTCTGCTTATGACTGACACTCTATTATAGAGAGGACAACACAACTCTGCAAAACATGGCAATATGTCCACAAAATATTAATGAGTGCGAATGAACAACGATTTTCTAAATTTAAATATGCATGGCGTATGTATGAGTATATGAGTGTTATCATGTATATGCTGACAAAACGAATATATAACACTGGGAATACACAAACAAAACTGACTCGAGCGCCCACCACACTCAGATAAATCACATCCAAGACGATCATCCCAAAAGAAGAAATAAGCACCAACTGAGGAAACAAAGTCCTACTGCATGGATTACCTTTACTGGGAAGAAACATAGTATAGTGACGAAACAGTACAGATACAGGGATATAACACCCTTCTCTGGGCTTCACCAAGGAGCAGCACTCAGTCTTCAACGTGAAAATAATTTTTTTCAAATGTAACACTTCTACTGGAGATTGCAAAACTAATTTCAAGTAAAGCAGATGGACACCAAATCATCAAAACATTCAGTGGGGAATTCAGGCCCATTTTGAAGGAGGAAAAACATACAAACTTCACTAAGGCATATAATTCCCCATCATCGAGACATTAACTGGGGATTTTGTGTCGACTTTATTGGGGAGGTCAACACCACATTCTCAAGGGGAAACCAATATACGTTCTTTATTGGAGAAACCAGAGACACATGTTCTTCGAGAGTAATTATTGTACCAACTTCTCTGGGAAGAAAGAACTTATATCAAACAAGTGAAACCTTCACTGGAGAAATCTTGGATTGAGTCTTCATATCATGCAAACTCAGAAAAGAAGAAAAATGAACCAAGACTTGACTGGGGACACCGTAGTCACAAACCCAATACAGCGAAAACATCTTGAGTAAACCTTCCCAGGGGAAACAAAAGCTTCTCAAAACAACTGGAGTTCATCCATTTCCGGGATCACCACTTTTGTTTCTCTCTTACATCACAAAATCTAAAGTAAAAGCAAATTGTAAATTATTTTTGAAGATCAATTTTGTTATTTAATCTTTTCACTTTGAAAATTATTATCAATAATAAATGGAGTCTTTGCAAGCTAAATAAAATAATAAATACAAAGAATTGGGTAAAAGCTCAAATTTCATTAATAGAATGGTAGCATGCGAATGGCGAGACTCCATGGATGATTACAAAGTTCGGAAAATGGTAATACATAATGGAAAAGATACATTGAGATATAATGACCATTATCCCCTCTAACAACTTTTGAAATCCTGAGCAGCAGCTTCTATTGAAGTATGATGAGGATCCGAGAAGATTGTTTCTTTAATGATCAAGTCTTGTCTGATGTAGTTACTTGCCAAGAAAGTCCCTAACTTTTGCCTAAGATGCCCTTGCGGGTTTTAAACTTAGCGGGAAATTTATTCTGTTTATGTCTCTAATTTTTTCCTAGACCTCCCTTTCAAGTTTTTAGCCTATCGAGATGCTCTTTTTTGCCTAAGTCGCCCTTTCAGGTTTTCAACTTAGCAAGTTGTTCTTTTATGTCTTTAGGTGAAGTATTTTTTGACTGCATCCGCATTCATGGGACGTGGAAACTCCTCGATGTAAAACCCATAATTTAATTAATTATTTAATTAAATTATTTTTGGAATATTTGTGAAGATGTGTTATAATTAATTAATTGGATTTAATTTTTTTATTAAGTGGAGAAATAATATTAGAGGTATAATATAATATTATGTGGTGAAATAATATTAGAAGTGTAATATTATTTAATGTGGGCTTATTTTGAAGGAATAAAAGTAATAACGGGGTGTATTGGTTTTAAGCCCAATAAGGAGTTAATAGAATAATAGGGTTATTTTATTGTTGTTGGAATAGAATAGAAAGAAAGAAGCAATAAAAGAAATAAGGATTTGGAGGAGAACGTGCAAACTCTTGGAAAAAGTGGAAAACAGCAAGAAAGTGAATCCAACCAGAAATTATAGAGCGACCTTCAATCCAAGGTAAGGGTGGGGTTCTGACTCTATAATTGGGTTTATGATGATTGGTATGTGGGGTTAGAGATGTTTGTTGTCTTGTTCTTGAATTGAAAATATATGATTGTTGTATGATGAGAACTGATGATTTTTAGATGAATATTGATGTCATGATGTTGTTAAAACGCTGTAGAATTATAAGGTAATTATGGGTGATGAATTGTCATGATTAGATTAAATTTTAAGGCTGTAGGTATGAACCCGTAGTGATAAGCAGGGAAGAAGAAACACAGAATTATGCTAGAATGATACCAGGTGCTACTGTATTAGAATTAATGAACTAATTTGGAGAATAGAATTTGTCATATTGTTCTTAGTTACGTTGATATCAGGCTAAAAATTAAAATAGTAGGATTAGCAAAAAGTAGTAGTTCTGTTGTTAGAATTATGTTGTTATAAGTTGTGTTGGATTATTAGAAAGTAGAGGTTGTGTTATTAGAAGTTGTGTTGTTATAAGTTGTGCTGTTAGAAGTTGTGTTGTTAGAAGTTGTGCTGTCAGAAGTTGTGCTGTCAGAAGTTGTGCTGTCAGAAGTTGTGCTGTCAGAAGTTGTGCTGTTAGAAGTTGTGCTGTCATAAGTTATGCTGTCAGAAGTTGTGTTGTCAGAAGTTGTGCTGTCAGAAGTTGTGATGTCAGAAGTTGTGTTGTCAGAAGTTGTGTTATCAGAAGATGTGTTATTAGAAGATGTGTTATTAGACGTTGTGTTATTAGAAGTTGTGTTATTAGAAGCTGTGTTATTATATGTTGTGTTGGTTAGAGGTTGTGATGTTAGAGGTTATGCTGGTCAGAAGTTGTGTTGGCCTTTACGTTATTTTGTGCAGAATGTGGAAGTTAGATGCTCAGAAGCAGCTGTTTGAACTATAACAATAGGATGGTGTCGGTCTTGACATTAGAGTTACAGAATGACAGTGTTGATTTACTGTGGAAATTAAAATATTGTTGAGTTGTTAGTGAGAAGTTATTAATAATATTGTGTTGATGATTTATAATAAATAAATGATGTTTGATAAATTATTTTGATGATCTGAGATGTTGATTATTTGAGATGTTTTTGAGATGTTAATTTGAGATGTCTTTGAGATGTTATTTTGAGATGTTATTTTGAGATGTTAATTTGAGATGTTGTTAACTTGGGTGTTATTATTACATTCATGGTTGTGTCGCATACATTGCATTTTTGAGATGGAGCTTATGCTCGTTGAGATGGCTTGTATTGGCGAATTTTGAGATGAAGGTTATGCCTTGTTGATGCCTCTATTAATTGGCAAATTTTTGAGATGGGAGTTTTGCTCCAATGGTACCACATGCATTTTGATAGTATTGAGTCGCTTTAGATGATTGTATAAAGAAGTGTATTTTGATGTTGATGAATATGTATATACGTTGTAATTATTGTTGATTATGAGATGAGAAGTGGTGATGTTATTGATCTAATTTAATATATTAATTATCATGCACTTTATTATATTGTTAGATATCTCACCCCTTCTGTTTGAATGTTGCCCTTATGTTGGTAACGTGCAGGTAATCGAGAGCGAAGGCTGTATACCTTTAGTAGTTCGAGTCGGTGTCATTGCTCTGATATGTAACACTCGGGGGATGAACGCTTGCTGTTTTTGATTGTTGATTTTCAGTTGTTGAACTTTAAATTGATTAATATTAAATATGTGATGTTTCGAAGTTGATGTTTTGTTGTTAGAGATGCTATTAAGAATTCCGCTGCGTAGATGTTGAGTTATTTGATTAAATATGTTATGTTGATGGTTCACCCGATGTTTTAAAAAGTGTTATATATCCACGATGAATGCAATGAATTTGATAGAAGAATTTGTGACATCCCGATTCATTTGCATGATTGAATTTTATAACTCTGATTTATTTGTATATTGCTTGGGGTAGAATTGGGGTGTTACACTCGCCATCCATAGTTTCAAGAATTAATGCACCGCCAGAGAAGGCTTTCTTGACAACATATGGGCGTTCAAAATTTGGAGTCCACTTGGCCCTAGAATCAATGTTAAAATACATGATCTTCCTGAGCACGAGGTCGCCTTCTCTGAATTCACGAGGCTTAACCTTCTTATCAAAAGCTTTCTTCATTCTCTTCTGATATAACTGTCCTTGACACAAAGCTGTCATTCTCTTCTCTTCGATCAAATCCAATTGGTCAAACCTGTTCTGGACCCATTCAGCCTGTGACAACTTGGTTTCCATTATCACTCGCAAAGAGGGAATCTCAACCTCGATTGGGAGTACAACTTCCATTCCATACACAAGGGAGAACGGGGTTGCTCCTATTGAAGTGCGGACAGATGTCTGATATCCATGCAAAGCAAAAGGGAGCATTTCATGCCAATCCTTATAAGTAACAACTATCTTCTGGATAATCTTCTTGATATTCTTATTAGCAGCTTCAACATCCCCATTCATCTTTGGCATGTACGGATATGAATTGGGATGGACAATCTTGAATTCCTCACAAAGTTCTGTCATTATCTTGTTGTTCATATTCGAGCCATTGTTAGTGATAATTCTACTCGGCGCACCATACCGACTTATAAGATTATTCTTAAGGAAGCGCACAACCACCTGCTTAGTAACATTAGCATATGAAGCTGCTTCCACCCATTTGGTGAAGTAATCAATTGCTACCAAGATAAAATGGTGTCCATTCGAAGATTTGGGTTCTATCATCCCAATCATGTCAATACCCCATATAGAGAAAGGCCATGGGGAAGAGATCACATTGAGAAGTGTCATAGGCACATGAACCTTGTCCGCATGAATCTGGCATTTATGACACTTCTTTGCAAATTTGTAACAATCAGATTCCATTGTCAGCCAATAATAACCTTCCCTTAGCATCTTTTTAGCCATCGAATGTCCATTGGCATGAGTTCCAAATGAACCTTCATGAATATCATGCATCAACATGTCTGGTTCGTGTCTATCTACGCATCTAAGCAAGACCATGTCATAATTTCTCTTGTACAACACATTTTCACTGAGGAAGAAACTGCCAGCCAATCTTCTCAATGTCTTTCTATATTTATTCGAAGCACCAATCGGGTATTCCTGAGTCTGAAGAAAATGCTTGATATCATAATACCAAGGTTTTTCATATGCTACCTCCTCTGTTGTAAACACATGAGCGGGCCTATCCATTCGCCGAACTACAATTCGAGGTATATCATTCCAAGCATTTACTTGATACATAGAAGCCAGAGTTGCCAGAGCATCCGCCATTTTATTTGCATCTCTAGGAATGTGATGGAATTCAACTTTATTAAAGAAGGGTAACAATATTCTAGCATAATATTTGTAAGGGATCAAGTTGGGGTGACGAGTATCTCATTCTCCTTTAGTTTGATTTATTACCAAAGTTGAATCGCCATACACATCTAAAATTTTAATTCTGGGATCAATAGCTTCCTCGAGACCCATGATGTAAGCCTCATATTATGCCATATTGTTAGTACAATTAAATGTCAACCTTGCAGTAAAAGGAATGTGTGATCCATGTGGAGTGACAATCACAACACCAATTCTTTTACCATAAGCATTCACAGCTCCATCAAATATCATACTCCAGCGAGATTCAGGAACAGGACCTTCCTCAGGCAATGGTTCATCACAATATTTCACTTTCAGAAACATCACATCCTCATCGGGAAAATCATACTTCACAGACTGATAATCATCAACTGGTTGGTGAGCAAGATAATCTTCCAACACGCTACTCTTAATAGCTTTTTGGGTGCGGTATTCGATATCATATTCAGATAGAAGCATCTGCCAGCGGGAAATTCTCCCAGTAAGAGCAGGCTTTTCAAAAATGTACTTGATTGGATCCATTTTTGAGATCAACCAAGTAGTGTGATTCAACATATACGGTCGCAAACGTTTTTGCGCCCAAGCCAGAGCATAACATGTCTTTTCTAGCATAGAATACCGCGACTCACACTCAATAAACCTTTTACTGAGATAATAAATGGCATACTCTTTCTTCCCCGTTTCATCTTGTTGTCCCAGAATACAACCCATGGAATTATCTAACACTATCAGATACATAATCAACGGTCTTCCTTCAACAGGAGGGAGCAAGATAGGAGGATCAAGCAGATATTCTTTAATACTTTCAAATTCCCTTTGGCAGTCATCCGTCCACACACAACCTTGATCTTTCTTTAACAACTTAAAGATTGGTCCACACGTTGCATTCATGTGAGAAATGAATCTGGAAATATAATTCAAACACCCGAGGAACCCTCTGACTTACTTTTTAGTTCTTGGCGCTGGAATCTCTTTAATTGCTTTGACTTTATCATGGTCAAATTCAATTCCTTTCTGGCTAACAATGAAACCCAACAATTTCCCTGATCAAACACCAAAGGTACATTTATTTGGATTCAAGCAGAGACGATACTTCCTTAAACGGTGAAACAACTTCAACATATCTTCTACATGCCCTTCTTTAGTATGGGATTTAGAAATCATATCATCAACATATACCTCGATTTCCTTGTGCACCAGATCATGGAATAGGGTTGTCATAGCCCTCTAGTACGTTGCACCATCATTCTTCAACCCAAAGGGCATCACTCTGTAACAGAATGTTCCCAAGGGTGTGATAAACGTTGTTTTTTCCATGTCCTTTGGAGCCATTCTTATTTTATTATACCCAGAAAATATGTCCATGAACCAGAAAACTTTTAATTTTGTTGTGATATCCACTAACATATCAATGTGTGGCAATGGAAAATCCTCTTTTTGACTAGCTTTATTTAGATCTCTGTAATCTACGCACATGCAAACTTTTCTGTCTTTCTTCGGTACTGGAACAATATTGGAAATCCATTAAGGGTACACTGATGTCACAAGAAAACCGACATTAATCTGCTTTAGAACTTCCTCTTTGATCTTTACTGCCATATCTGGGTGAGTTCTTTGCAACTTCTGTTTGATTAGCGGACACTCTGGCTTCAACGGCAAATGGTGCTCTACAATATATGTATCTAGACCAGTCATATCTTGGTAAGACCAAGCAAAAATGTCCACATAACCTTTCAGCAACTCAATCAACCTTCTCTTCACATCAGGATGCAGTAAAGCTCCAATCTTGACTTCCTTCGGATCTTCTTCTGAGCCCAAATCTATTACTTCTAATGGATCTTTATATGGTTGAAAGGTATTCTCCTCGTGCTCAAGCAACCGTGAGACCTCTTCTGGAATCTCATCATAGTCTTCTTCTTCGGCCCCATTCACAGGACATTCAAAGTTGGGAGAGGGTGCAGGGTCATTGTATTCAACGGGTTTTTTAATTAATCTACACATATGATTTATGATTTTTTTTAGAAACTGACACATATAACAAGTGATCATGCATATTGAATTTCAATTATTATTTATTTTAAAAGGTTTTTTATGATTACCAATTTCCAAGAAAAAGCACAAAATAAAGACACAGTTTGGGAAACAAAGACAACTTTTATTATTGATTTTAAAAGTCACAGCAAACAGATAAGCCCATACAATATTAATACTTCCACCTTGGGCAGAGTGAAAGCTTTTCAAAAAGATTAACAAGACAAATTAATTTGAAACATGTATGCAAGAGGGAACGTCAATGGTGATCCAGTTCTGAACCCTAACTTTGTGTGTCACGTAATTTGGCATTTCCGGCTCTGCTTCATCTTCCACAATGGCATTAATCTCAGAAACAGTTAGATGAAGATAACCCCCTATACGGAATATGTCTTGATACTTCCCTGTAGCAGACTTCGGCTTTATGCTCTTACCTTTGTCATTCTTCAAAGAGAACCCCAAGCCAGCTCTGTTCTTGTTTACAGGTGGATCCACAATCTATCCCCATACCTCACTATGACCATTACGCACAACTTGCTGTGCATCCTTAAGTGAAACCATGGAATTCTCATTTCCCCTTATGTTATCAATGGATAAATCTTAGAACTGGGTTCCGACAGCAACTTCATATGCCTCCACAATGCTGAAAGAGGACAAATGACATATCAATAATGCTTGTTCTCCATTTATAATTACCACTTTTCCTTCATGCACAAACTTCAGCATTTGGTGTAAAGTTGAAGTGACAGCCCCTGCCTCATGTATCCACGGCCTTCCCGGCAAGCAGCTATAAGCGGGTACAATATCCATGACCTGGAAAGTACTCTGAAACAAATGTGGGCCTATATGAATAGGCAAGTCCACTTCACCAATAACAGATTTCCTTGATCCATCAAACGTTTTCACAATGATGCCACTTGGGCGCATGGGCATTCCTTGATATTTCAACTTCATAAGTGTACTCCTTGGTATAACGTTCAAAGCGAATCCATTATCAATCAGCACATTGGATAGTGAATCATTCTTGCAGTTCATAGAGATGTGGAGGGCCAAGTTATGATTCCTTCCTTCATCTGGAAATTCATCGTCGCAGAAACTCAGGTTATTACATGGCGTAATGTTCCCTACTACACTACTGAATTGGTCTATAGGCATGTCACTTTCCACAAAATCTTGGTCCAATACCCTCATCAACGATTCTCTGTGAGCAGGGGAGTTCATCAATAAAGCCAAGGTAGATATTTTAGAAGGAGTCTGCAGTAGCTGATCTACAATTTTGTAGTCGCTCATCTTGATTATCTTAAAAATATCATCCACTTTTTTCTCTAGTGTAGTTCCACTAGATTCACCCGTAACCTTCTTGGGTTCAACATTTTCATCAATTTTCTTTCCAGCGTTAACATCTCCATGAACAACTGGTGCAAATACACGACCACTGCGGGTCACTCTGCTAGTCTCAACAATATTTCCAACATCAGGCATTGGATGGATGGGAACTTCCACACCATTCTCTAAGATTATAGTGTTATATTTGCAGGGTACAACCTTATTTGACTTGTAAGGGACAGAACCCGACAAACTAATCACCAATGGAGTAATAGCCGATTGTCTATGATACTCAACTTTAAAATGGGCGGGTGCACCAAAATAAGGCACAATAATGTTTACCCCTTCTTCAACATAATCAGTCATTATGGAGTCATCTCTGGAAAACAAATCCTCATATGAGGAGAAATACTCATCTGCAGAGGCATACTCATCATCCGACTCCTCTTCATCCAAACAAACCTCAATCATATCAACTTCATGGTAATCATACCTTTGACATGTAACCTTGATGGTTCTATTATCCAACAATAACTGAACACCTTTCCTCACGATTGAACATCCTCGGGAGTCCAGGCAGCAAATTCGACAAGATCCATATTGATGTTCCACCTAAACAGCCATGTGGCAGAAAGTAGAATGCAATTGTACAAGATCCTCATTCATATACTCCACATCAAAAATTCTGAACTCTCCAGGACATCCAGAAACCATGTTCACTTCCTCTTCATACTCTTCCATAGGCCTGATTATGTGGATGAGGCCCTCATCCATCATCTCCTGCAAATCAACTTTTATCTTATCATAACCCTGTATGTTTGTACTGCAAATAGAACAATCGGCATGTCCATGCGTATAGTAACTAAATTCACAGAGGTCTACGTGCATTTTCACCAAACCTCCTCTGACCAAATTAACATCAAAAATCCGGAAGTTACTAGGACAATCGGCCACCATATTCACAGCGTTTGCTCCTCCATGCTTGGGTAGAGGATTGTCTTTCACATTAGGGCCCGCATCCTTGAAAGATAGAATACCACACTTCACCAATTTCTTCACCTCATTCTTCAAAGGATAGCAATTCTCAACATTATGCCCTGGTGCTCCCTGATGAAAAGCACATGTTTGGTCCGCCTTGTAATACCAAGGCAAGGGCGATGGTACAATGGGAGGTGGTTGGGTCTGAACCAACTTCTTCTGAATTAACATTGGTAGTAACTCTGTATAACTCATAGGGATAGGTTCATAACTCTCCCTTCTCTAATTATACCCTTGATTCCCCTACTGGGATGGTCTCTGATAAGCAACGGTGGTGGGAGCTATACCAACAACCGGGGTAACTGAGGCAACTTGCTGATGACATTGATAATTTCTTCTAGGAGGATTAACTTTCCTTTCTTGAATGACAGCATTTGTATCTCCTTCCTTCTTCTTGGTAAACCTATAATATGGCTTCTTCGCACTTCCAGAACCTTCACTTTTCGTTAAACGGCCCTCTCTTACAACCTCTTCTAAACGGATAACCATGCCTACCATTTCAGTAAAGTCACTTGGCGCACTTGCTACCATTCTTTCATAGTAGAAAGCACCCAGAGTCTTCAAGAAAATCTTAGTCATCTCCTTCTCTTCCATGGGAGGAATCACTTGGGCGGCTACCTCACGCCATCTCTGTGCATATTCTTTGAATGATTCCCTGTCTTTCTGAATCATGGCCCTGAGTTGATCACGGTCAGGCGCCATGTCCATGTTGTATTTGTATTGTCTGATAAATGCTTCTTCCAAGTCATTAAAAGTATGGATATTGATACTATCCAAACTCACATACCACTTCAGCGCTGCACCGGTCAAACTATCCTGAAAAAAGTGAATCAACAGACGCTATCATCAGTATGGGTAGACATTCTCCTTACATACATCACTAGATGAGCACGAGGGCAAGTGTTGCCCTTGTACTTCTTGAACTACGGGACTTTAAACTTTGCAGGTATATTAACATTTGGGAGCAAGCATAATTCATTCACGTTCTTCCCAAATAACTTTTTTCCCCTGAGGGCCTTCATCTCCCTCTGCATCTTGTCAAACTGCTCTTGAAAATCATCCATTCTGTCATAAAGACCCAAGTCTTCACTTGGTGGAAGAAAAAGATGACACATATCATCATAAGAAAATGGGACCATATTCACTGAAGGATGTGCAGCAGGAGCAGCATGCACCACAGGAGGTGCAGGAGTAACAGTAGTCTAAACAACTGGAGCTTCTTGAGGACGAAGATTGAAACCTTCACGTGCAAAATTCTTTGGCATTCCCCATGGATAACCTTGAGTCATGCGACTCTGAACAACAGCTGGGGTAGCAGTCACAGGAACAGTCAGAGCTTCAGCAGTAGCCCTTGTTGGTTGAGGTTGAACATTTAGTGGCTGATTCTGAGCAGCCACCAGAGATTCCATCAGAGCAGTAATATTGGCCATGTCGGCCTTTAAAGCAGAAACCTCCTCGTGCAGCTCGCGATTCTCTTGTTCTAAGTTTTCCATCTTCCTTCTGAAATTAGCCCGAGTATTGTAGTGGTGAGACTTCTTGCTGAATGAAGTAAAGAAGCTTGGTAAGCCACTTGGATATGCATAATAAATTCAAGAAATATGTGCAATATGATGCATGATATATGGTGCACATGATTTATTTTTATTATTAATATTTCAAGGGACTTAAAGGTTTATAGACACATTGCAAATATCAAAGTAATAACACATTTGAAATACTAAAAAAATTTTATTATAATAACTTAAAAATAGGTTACAAGTCTCAACAATCCCAAGTACAAGATGAAAATAAAGTCTAAAACCCTAAGAAGTAAAGCAGACAGGGATCACTCTATATGTTGGCGCTTCCCTGTAAGCCTGGTAATCGAAGCGTTCAACCTCTGGTTTTCCTCAGCATATCTGGTGGCCACCTCCTTCCAATCACCTGAATCGGGAAGTGAGCAACTAACATCTGACTGAGGCTTAGGAGAAAATAAAACCCCTTGCCTCTCTGTGGTCTCTACCACTCGACTCTCAAGGATCTCAATCAAGTCGTCTTTCTCCTTCAAGTCTGCTCTATAGGAAATCTCTAAAGTTTGGCACTTATTCTTCCAAGCATCCTTTTCTTGTTGCATCCTGACAAAAGCAAGATGTAGCTCTTCTATATCATCCAATAAGGGAGGACTGGTCTTCACAAACAAATCAGGCATAGGTGTTTCCCGAGAATACAGCATCTTCAACTAAATAGCTCTTGTTTGGACCCACTGAAGATAAGGTTCCAAAGAAACAGCCCCTCTTGGTCCCAAATCTTTCTTACTCTTCTTATGAATGTGACGCCAGGCCTTCGCAATCTACCCCCTAGCTTCCTTATGGTCTTCTCCCTCCTTCAGAAAGAAACTAATCAAATGAATACTATTTGGTTTATCCCTCATCGAATAACCAATTTATCATCGTACAAGAACAGGGTTATAGTTAATTCCTCCCTTTGTACCAAGAAGAGGTACATTAGGGAAACTACCACAACTGTCAACAATTTCTACATCCTGGTAAGCTCAATGACACCAATCAATATCTGAGTGAGTAAGTGCCATGATCTTAGGAGCATATCGGGGTTCCTTCCTGGCATCCCAAAAAGCATCAGACCGAGGCATATGAGAGATAAACCACTGGTATAACAAAGGCGTGCAACAGATAATCATCCCTCCATGATAAGAATTCGAAATATGAATAAAGTAATAAGTATCACCCAACAATATAGGAACTGGGTTTCCAATCATGAAAATCCTGATAGCATTAACGTCAACAAACATATCCATATTAGGAAATAAAAACAACCCGTAAGCAAGTAGAGCAAAGATGGCCTAGAAAGTGATTGTACTCTTCATCCTGGAAAAGTAACAAGCTTTCTCCAATAAGAACTAGGTTAGTAATCCTCTAGTCCCTCCTTTAGTAGTCATATGGGCTTCCACCTCAGACTTCCCCAGATGGATCAAAGCAGCAATCTCATGTAGTTTTGGCTCACCCTCCAAACCAATAAAGGAACACGATTGGTAACAGGTAAATCCAACAGATAAGAATACTCCTCTAGTGTAGGCATCAACTGATAGTCAAGGAAAGTAAAGCAATGATACATCAGATCATAGAACTGGACCAAGGTCGAGAGAATACCCTTCTTCATCCTAAGCTTCATGAGAGGAATGATGGACCCATACTTCTTCTGAAAATCTGTAGAACACTCAATCTCGGGAATTAGATTGATCAACTCATATATCTTGGGATCCTTGAAATTGTATTTTCCGGTCTTTATTTTTCCAGAATCCATGGTTGAAAAGTACCTGAGATATTCACAAATGGTTAACTTTTAAGTCCCTTGAAATAAAATTTCTTCAAAAGATGCTTATAAGTGCATAGATGCATGATGCAACAATCACACACAAGATCACACATATACGGTTTATAGGTTCAACGTCACGAGCATTAGGTCGAAGGTACTTGTTGTACCCTAAATTTTGCCCCTAACTTTTTCAGTCGCACTTTCATACTATATTTTGTCATTTTGGTCACAATCATTAATAAATAGCTTCATTCATCACATTTACATCCTATCTTTAAGTTTTCTCTTGTGTTGTTAACTAACTTCTAATCAAAATACAAAAAAATATTTGTCTTTGTCTTTGCATATTTGTGTTTTGTAGGTACCAAGTCGAAGCATCTGACAAATAAGGATTTCTGGTATCATTTTCCTAAAATCTCTATTTGCAAAGAAAAAGAATTAAAATTTTTCATTTTTTTCACTGATGCAATCGATTGCTCTTAGAGTGAAATCGATTGCAAATAGTGCATTTTGCGCCATTTTTGAAAAAAATACACTGTGCAAATCGATTTGCACTGTAGCGCAATCGATTGCACAGCGTGAAAATTTGAAAAAAATCAACAATTTTAAACTTGTCAAATTTTGGCTACAATTTTCCTTCACTTTTGAAATATGTATCATTAATTCAAATTTTAGTGCCAATTTTTCATTTTTAAGAAGAATTGTCATTAATTCAAATTTTGGCTCTAATATTTGAAAGAATTATCATTAATTCAAATTTTGGCTCCAAGAATCAATTACCAAATTACCACTAATCCCAATCCTAAACTCTATAAATAGAGCCCTCATCTCATTCAAATTTTAGGCTTTTGATAGCCAAATCCACCTTGCTAAAAAATCTCTCAATTCTCTCCATCTACCAAATTCACTCAAAGCTCAATTTTCAAAAAGTTAGTAAGCTTTGCATTGAAGCTTACTAATCTTTGAGCTAAACCTTCATCCAAACACTTTTTCTCCATCAATTCTCTACATCCAAGCTTGGTCAGTTGATTCTTGTAGTTGAATTGAAGCAAATTTTTGAAGTTGTTTTGATAATTCTCTAGATCTACCTTTGGTAAGTTGGATAATTCATCTTTCACAATGTGATCTCTTGGTGATCTTTGGGATTGATTCTTTGAGCATTATTTTGTGATTTCAATGGTGTTATTTTCTCATAATTTGATGGAATTTTCGTGCTAAAGTGGATCCATGATCATAAGGTGTTTGATGGAAAGTTTGAACAAGAAATTGCATATTTTAAAATGTTGTTTTTGCTACTGTTACTGTGTGCAATCGATTTGCACTGTAGTGCAATCGATTGCACAGAAACAATTTCACGCAGATTTTTAAAAACTGTACTGTGTAAATCGATTTACACAATAGTTCAATTGATTTACACAGGGACAGAATGCATTTTTTTGCCTTGTTTTGGGGCAGCTTTGATCCAAAATGCTTTTTGTACTCATTCCTTTTGATTGTTGGTTTGGATTGCAATTTTAAATGTCCAATTTGTCTTTAAACTCAATGGACTTTGTGATGTAGATGAAGTTGGATAAATGTTCATCAATTCAAATCTACCTAATAGTGGATTATTTAATTCATTTTTGATGCTTTGGATTAATGATATGTTTAGTGCTTTAATCCATCTAGAGGAGTGGTTGAATTTAAAGATGAAAGAATTTTGAAATGGTGATCCAAATTAGCTTATCATTTCCCTCCCTCTTCATCTTATCCCTTTCTTTTTTAATTGTGCTACATGTTAAGGGATGGTGATCTCTATATCATTTATCCAAACATGAAGTACATAGATTGCTATTGACCGGCCTCAAAATAGGTGTGACTTCTACATAAGTCCACTTACGATTGCTTAACATAGCGCTAAATTTTGTCCCGATTCGAATAAATGATCATTCGTGGCCCAAACTTATGATTGCAAACCCAAGTATGTTAATTTGATCTCTTTGATCCAATAACCTTGAGATTCATTGTGTAGAGGCTTTGGTTCTACCAATCCTCTAATGGATCTACAACACCTTTGGTCAACGAGGATCACTTAAACATCGTTGATCATTACATGTTGCCTTGTGAGAATTCCAAAATGGATGATATACTTGACAAAAAGCAAATGCAACTTGTTGTGTGGAGGCTTTGGTTCTACCAATCCCCTAATGAGTTCCAAATGCAAGTTTCAAGATGGTCATCCAACTAACCACTAATTACTAACAATTAACTTTACTTTACGCTTTTATTTTTATGCTTTATGTACCATTTACTTTTAGCATTTTACATTCCATGCTATTTTCATCTTTGCTCACTTGAACATTTACTTTTATGTCATTTTTATTTTGCTCACTTGAGCTTTTCTTTCTTTTTAAAGACACCTAATAATCAACATGAACCATAAAAATCATTAATGATACTTGGACTACATGGTTACTATCCTTTGCATTATGGAGTGATGGATTTCTTGGACTTAGGATTAGAAACTTTGGCCTATCTTGGAGACTTTGTGACTTTATTTGATATTTTGTCTGGAGTTATTGAGGTTTACCTCAAGACATTGGGTTGTTTGTTTGTTTTGTGTGCAGGTTATTGAGATTACGATCTTTGTTTGTAATCTGGAATTCACCCGTATACAGTCGTTACTCTGCCCAATTTTTGCGAAGATTTAAAACACTTGAAGTTTGGTTCTCTCAAGAGGTCTAGTATCTTTTCTTGCTTGGTTTCACTCCAAAGAATGGGAATTCTACATTGGCTTATAATGTCAAGTATCGGCTTCATGTTGGTTAGACGATTCTCTTCCTTAGCTTTTACCTTATGCTTTAGGATAGTCCCTTCATCTCCTCCCATCTTCTTTAATTTTAAAAACCTTCTCATCTTCTTTCAAAATCTTCTTTGTTTTTAAACTCGAACCGCTTTCATAATAAACCTCGACTTTGTCGAGTGCCTTTTCTTTTAAAACTTATTTTCTTTAAAACAAACTTCAATTCATTTAATCATACTTTGACATTTCTTTCAAAATTAACAAAACACTTCAACTCATTCAAACTCTTTTGTGCGCCCAAGCACCTTTTCCATTCAAAACTTTTTTTTCAAGGTGAGACATGATTCATTGATAGTCTAGCAACATTCTCCTATCCCTATGGTTATAAAGGTGTCGACTTTTCCACTTGAGTACTAGAGGCGTTCTCAAATCCCGACTCTTGTTGACGCAGGGTCCATCTTTCTTACACCTTGTGGGCGTTAGTCGAGATTTCTCTCCTAACAATGACGACTTGTCTCCTTGTTTAAAAACAATCAACAAATAAGTCTTTTCTAGAGGAACTACGTGTACCCTGATCCCCTATTGCACGAAAGGTGGTACATAGGCACTAAAGGTTCACAACCGCGGAGGGTGCAAAAATCATAAAAATATTTCTTTTCTCACCTCCACCATCCATTTTATATACAACACATTTTTATAGCCAAAATATACAGATTTTTCAAAGAGGTTCTTGCGGAGTACCGTGGATGTTTAGGGTGCTAATACCTTCCCTTTGCATAACCAACCCCCTTACCTTGAATCTTTCCCCTCTTTTTGGGTTATTCGCTCTTTTCCCATTCCTTTGGAAACAATAAAGCGCGGTGGCGATTTTTATTTTGATTTGTATAAAGTCTAGTCAATCCAATGGCTTAGTGTTGCACATTTCTACCGCTACAGAAAAAATGGTGACTTCACTGGGGAAAGATTGACCTCTTGCTGGTCCATCCCTAAGTGGGTTGAGCCTATATTTGTTTATATCTGTATATGTGCTATTGTGTTTATATGTTATATTTTGTATATATGTTTATCTGGATTTTCCTGGTTTACAGGGTGCTTGGGGATTTCTTATAAGTCTTCTACCCGGACTTTGGGAAAACTTAAGATAGGACGGGCGGTATAGTCATGTTAACTTTGAGGGAGTAATCCCAAAAAAGGAGGCATGAGATCCCTCACTCAGTGGAGGCCCCTTTGACTGTAGTATCGTTTACCGAGTAATTGGGAAGACGTACTGCTTTCGACCTTGGAGCCTGCTGAAGCTGAGGACCATAGATTACCTAACCCATCTTGGCCTTTTAGGTGTAGTGCGGAAGCTATGACGGAGTAATCCGAAAATAGTTGTCACGCGATACTACACTCGGACGAGTCTTTCCTAAGAATATTGCTAATTATCGAGTTAATCTGGATGTTGGTAATATCCAAAGGAAAGACATAGACTCTGGGAACCTCTTAGAACCTTGTTCGGCAGATGATAACAGTTAGTCCATACCTTTTGGGTTGTACCTTTGACTCCAGGCTCGTGACTCTGAACCGTGTGATCTTGTTACTGTGCAGTGCATTGCATAAAATTGCATATCATTTGCATCCTCTGCATCATTTTACATACATCCAGGTTGTTCGGGATCTTATTCCCAGTTGCTTCTTCCTTCCAGTTAGTCGTATACCATCAAGCTGATTCCTCAACACAACTACGGGACTAGAGCTGCTGTCAGATTGAGATTGGAAAACCAAGAACAACACAACATGGAAGTCAGAATGGAAATCGACGAGTTAAAGTCAGGCATGGCCAAACTTACTGAGATGATGCAAGTCCTAATTTCCAGAGGAGAGCCACCTCTAAGGACTGTGATATTTGAAATCCCAACCGCTGTTGTTGACACTCAACCTATCCAGCATACATCTACTGCATGGCCAGAGTTTGGGTTACCTCAGAATTAATCTCCACCTGTTGTAATTACTTTAATGGTTGGTCAGTCTTCCCGACCAATCTTTCAAGCTCCAGTTTTCACTGAACCTCAGCCAATCGTTCATACTGCTTTTCGTCAATCTGCTGCACAAGCTGCTTTTGGGAATCCTCTCTTTGAGCACCATGCTACCAGTCCTCGAAGTGTGAGTCAAGGAGACTTCGGTGAGTTTGAAGATTTCAAAGAACAGTATCAAACTTTGGAGAAGAGACTCATAGCTATGGAAGGAAATGAGTTCTTCAGTGTTGATGCTAACAATATGTGCTTGGTTTCTGATCTGGTTATGCCTGCAAAGTTCAAGACTCTCGAGTTTGAGAAATATAAGGGGCACACTTGTCCAAGAAGTCATTTGGTGATGTACTTTCGAAAGATGTCTGCTTACAAAAAGAATGACAAGCTGCTTATCCATTGTTTCCAAGACAGTCTGAGTGGAGCTTCATTGAAATGGTATATGGGACTTGAGAAAGGTCGTATCCAATGCTTCCGAGATCTTGTTGATGCTTTCATAAAGAAATACAAATACAACCTTGACATGGCACTTGATCTTCGCCAACTACAAAATATGTTTCAAAATGAGAAAGAATCTTTCAAGGAGTATGCTCAACGATGGAGAGAACTGGCATCTCAAGTTGAACCACCTCTGGCAGAGGAAGAGATAACTGGTTTGTTCATGGATACTTTATCCCCTTTCTTTTGGGAGAAGATGATTGGTAGTGTGTCCTCCAGCTTCACAGACCTGGTGACTATTGGCCAGAGATTAGAAGAAGGAATCAAGAATGGTAAAGTGTCTAAAGCTGCTGAATCTTCTAATGGTGCAAAGAAATACCTTGGGAACTTTCAGAAGAAGAAAGAGGTAGAAGCCAATGATGTCTCGACAGAGAGAAAAGGACCTCGCCGTAGGCCTCAATACACTGATCAACCACAAGTAGCGGCTGTTACTCCTGTGGTCAATGCTCAACTAGTTCAGGTTCCTCAACAACAGAATATTATGCAGAATCAGAATCGGAATAGGGCTCAGTCTGATCCCATCCCTATGACGTACACTGAATTGTACCCTGCATTAGTTCAAAAGGGATTGATTACCACTAGGCCTCTGATTCCTCGAAATCCTCCTCCAGCCGGGTTCAGATCTGACCTTCACTGTGAGTTTCATCAAGGAGCTGCCGGTCATGATTTAGAAAGTTGTTATGCTTTGAAAAACAGAGTGCAAGAATTGGTGAAAACCAATTTTCTTACTTTCAAAGAGGCAGGTCCTAATATCATCAACAATCCTTTTCCAAAACAAAGTGGCTGAAGACTGAGTCGGGATACCCTCAAGTCACCTCCTAAAGCCAGTGTTTCAGACAGAACAACTCATCCTTGTTACTGATTAGTCACTATGACATGTTTCTTTTTGTTTGCATTTGTCCCTTGTTTATGTTAAAATTGTTGCTTTCAAATTCTGTTTATACTTTCATGTTAATTCTAATGAAATGAGCATTGCAATATTTTGATTCAAATCATTTTTCATTTACTGCTTTCAAATATGTTTCTCTTGTTTACTCCCTTTATCAAGATTTTGTTTATGCAAAGATGTGAGGGAGGATGATGAAAACGAAATACCCATAATTGTTGTTGGTATGCTTTCGAATAAAACTTTGCTGAGGATATACAGGCATTGTTTCAACTCCCAAACACTGGAGAAATAAGGAAGTTAATCCCTCGTTCACCCCTTTGAGCCTAGAAGTTGGAGTTTCTTTCTATACAGAAAAACCCGCAATCTTAACCCGGGGATGGGTAGTTCTCAGTTAATTTGGTTGTGCATTCAATTATAAGAGAAATCATGCAAGACACCTTTCAACAAAGGTCGCGATCAAGCTTTCCTTTGCACACAGTAAGAAGTGTCAAAGATGCTCTCAAACAAAAAATGACGAAGATGGTTCCCCGTAATCATTGAGCAAGGCAGTCATTATCTTTCCAAAAAAAGGAAAAATTAAATGAAAATAAAAATCAACAGAAAAATCCCGCTAAGTCAAAACCTATAAAGGAGACTTAGGCAAAAAACTGGGGCATCCCGCTGACTGTAATCTCAAATGAAACAGTTCAGGCAAAAACTGGGGCATCCTGCTGACTGTAATCTCAAATGAAACAGTTCAGGCAAAAGTTGGGAATAATAAATTCAATCAGAAGAGGTCTTCAAATCCTCAAAATTCTCCACCAGAGTTGACAAAAGTTCTCAAAACAGCAAAAAGATGTAAGAAGAAATGACTGTCATTCTCAAAATTCCTTAGCTTCTGAACCATCTTCATTATTACCATCAGTGCAATTCAAAAATCTCTTGGAACCTGAATGCATAGTCTGAATTAACTAAACGTAGGTCTGGAGAACATCATGAAGATTGGGTTGGGTACAAATAAACTTTAAGCCTTTATCCTTTATTTCTTAAACCATGAACCAGACCACGTTACAACCCTCAAAAGACCTAATTGAAGCCAGGTTTCTTTTGAAAGCATACTAAAGCAAGGTTGCGTAAATTGACTCCTATGATCTTTTGCGAATCATTTGTTTTGGTTTCATACCTTTGTTTTCACTTTAAAAGTATAAACCACTGTGTTTTAACCAGTGATGCACTTTCTATACACCAATAACATCATTTCAAAAATGATTTTGGATTCAAAACTTTTGCATGAACTTTGCATTAAAAATACCATGTTTGAATAAACAATTTTGCTTGCAAACAAGCTTTCCTCATCAAAGAATTTAAAACAGCTGAGAAACTTGGTCAGTGACCCTATCAGGGGCAAGTATCTTCCAGATCCTGTTGTGAATCAGTTCAAGATTTACTGCTCAATGCAAGTTTTCTCAAAATTGGCCAGCCAGGAAATCATTTTCAAGACTCATACAGGGGCATTTATTTACAACAATTATCTCAAGAACTGAAGCCATGATCAGTTTATCTCCAACAATCATTTCAGAACTGAAGCCATGATTAGTTTATTCCCAACAAACATTTCAGAAGCTGAAGCCATGATCAGTTTATCTCCAATAGTCATTTCGGAGCTGAAGCCGTGATCAGCTTATTTCCAGCAACTTTCGACTGAAGCCATGATCAGTTTATCTTCAACAGTCAGCTAATCTGGGACAAGTCCCCAATTAACTCTCCATATCCTTCTTCAGAAGATCATCAGTTCAACACAGTTTTCAAAGGTGACAAATTTGGGTTCAGGATATTTTCTTTCCAATTAAATTTGGCAGAGTTCTCCATGTTGAGGAATTAAACTTCCAATCTTACCTTCACAAAAGAGTCAAACTCCGTTGTCTTAAACGTCGGCATTACCTACATAGATCATTCACATATCATGCATAACAAAATTCATACATAATTCATAACAAGAGTGTTTCATCCTCATTTTCATTTTCCAAGGTCTTATTGCAGTTGACATGTCACCTTGAGATCAAAGTCCAACTTACTTGGCACCTACCAAAGCAAACATCAGTTTGAGTTGTTTCTCTTTTTTCATCCAAAGCCAGTAATGGATGTTGTTACCTATTTCTTCATTCAAAGCCAGTATTGAATGTCAAGATCCCTTTCACTCATTCAAAGCCAGTATTGCATGTTGTGATCGTTTCTCTCGTCTAAAGCCATTATTATACGTTGAGCTTTTCTTTCATTCAAAGCCAGTATTGAATGTCAATATCTCTTTCACTCATTCAAAGCCAGTATTGGATGTTGTGATCTTTTCTCTTTTCTAAAGCCAGTATTAGACGTTGAGCTTTTCTTTCATTCAAAGCCAGTATTGAATGTCAGGATCTTTTGTTTCCATCCAAAGCCAATATTGGATATTTTGAGCTTTTCTTTCATTCAAAGCCAGTATGGGATGTCGTGTTTTTCTTCCGTCTAGCGTATTCCCTGGACGACTCTGATGTAGCTTCAGATTTGGTCTCATCCCACATCTAATGTTCTTCTAGATGCTTCTGATTGCATTTTCCAGAGAGTTTTTCGCCTCATTCAATTCCATTCTTGGATGTCGCTGCTTGCCTTCTCGAGTTTTATCTTTTTTTCTCCAAGTATTGATGGTTACTCTTTGTCTCCCTGACAGATATCCAGAAGTATCTTGTTGTTCACCGGCGTGTCTTTCCACGTCATTTCATCTGAACTACCATAAGTCTCCAGTTTCGAGTCTTTCCATGTTCCCACAGTCTGTCTCATCTCATACATCATTCAAAATAATATATGTCAAAAAAAAGTCCATGCATTCATTCATAACATATATTATCATCTCATCGCATCAGGGACAAAATTCAGGTCTGTTTGTATTTAATTACTTTTTTCATATCTGGCTAAAAGATGATTAAATAGGGGCAGTTGTTGTACCCTAAATTTTGCCCCTAACTTTTTCAGTCGCACTTTCATATCATATTTTGTCATTTTGGTCACAATCATTAATAAATAGCTTCATTAATCACATTTGCATCCTATCTTTAAGTTTGCTCTTGTGTTGTTAACTAACTTCTAATCAAAATACAAAAAAATATTTGTCTTTGTCTTTGCATATTTGTGTTTTGTAGGTACCAAGTCGAAGCATCTGACAAATAAGGATTTCTGGTATCATTTTCCTAAAATCTCTATTTGCAAAGAAAAAGAATTAAAAAATTTCATTTTTTTCACTGATGCAATCGATTTCTCTTAGAGTGCAATCGATTGCACATAGTGCATTTTGCGCCATTTTTGAAAAAAAAATACACTGTGCAAATCGATTTGCACTGTAGTGCAATCGATTGCACAGCGTGAAAATTTGAAAAAAAATCAGCAATTTTAAACTTGTCAAATTTTGGCTCCAATTTTCCTTCACTTTTGAAAGATGTATCATTAATTCAAATTTTAGTGCCAATTTTTCATTTTTAAGAAGAATTATCATTAATTTAAATTTTGGCTCTAATATTTGAAAGAATTATCATTAATTCAAATTTTGGCTCCAAGAATCAATTACCAAATTACCACTAATCCCAATCCTAAACTCTATAAATAGAGCCCTCATCTCATTCAAATTTCAAGCTTTTGATAGCCAAATCCACCTTGCTAAAAAATCTCTCAATTCTCTCCATCTACCAAATTCACTCAAAGCTCCATTTTTAAAAAGTTAGTAAGCTTTGTATTGAAGCTTACTAATCTTTGAGCTAAACCTTCATCCAAACACTTTTTCTCCATCAATTCTCTACATCCAAGCTTGGTCAATTGATTCTTGTGGTTGAATTGAAGCAAATTCTTGAAGTTTTTTTGATAATTCTCTAGATCTACCTTTGGTATGTTGGATAATTCATCTTTCACAATGTGATCTCTTGGTGATCTTTGGGATTGATTCTTTGAGCATTATTTTGTGATTTCAATGGTGTTATTTTCTCATAATTTTATGGAATTTTCGTGCTCAAGTGGATCCATGATCATAAGGTGTTTGATGGAAAGTTTGAACAAGAAATTGCCCTTTTAAAATGCTGTTTTTGCTACTGTTACTGTGTGCAATCGATTTGCACTATAGTGCAATCGATTGCACATAAACAATTTCACGCAGATTTTTGAAAACTGTACTGTGTAAAACGATTTACACAATAGTTCAATCGATTTACACAGGGACAAAATGCATTTTTTTGCCTTGTTTTGGGGCAGCTTTGATCCAAAATGCTTTTTGTACTCATTCCTTTTGATTGTTGGTTTGGATTGCAATTTTAAATGTCCAATTTGTCTTTAAACTCAATGGACTTTGTGATGTAGATGAAGTTGGATAAATGTTCATCAATTCAAATCTACCTAATAGTGGATTATTTAATTCATTTTTGATGCTTTGGATTAATGATATGTTTAGTGCTTTAATCCATCTAGAGGAGTGGTTGAATTTAAAGATGAAAGAATTTTGAAATGGTGATCCAAATTAGCTTATCATTTCCCTCCCTCTTCATCTTATCCCTTTCTTTTTTAATTGTGCTACATGTTAAGGGATGGTGATCTCTATATCATTTATCCAAACATGAAGTACATAGATTGCTATTGACCGGCCTCAAAATAGGTGTGACTTCTACATAAGTCCACTTACGATTGCTTAACATAGCGCTAAATTTTGTCCCGATTCGAATAAATGATCATTCGTGGCCCAAACTTATGATTGCAAACCCAAGTATGTTAATTTGATCTCTTTGATCCAATAACCTTGAGATTCATTGTGTAGAGGCTTTGGTTCTACCAATCCTCTAATGGATCTACAACACCTTTGGTCAACGCGGATCACTTAAACATCGTTGATCATTACATGTTGCCTTGTGAGAATTCCAAAATGGATGATATACTTGACAAAAAGCAAATGCAACTTGTTGTGTGGAGGCTTTGGTTCTACCAATCCCCTAATGAGTTCCAAATGCAAGTTTCAAGATGGTCATCCAACTAACCATTAATTACTAACAATTAACTTTACTTTACGCTTTTATTTTTATGCTTTATGTACCATTTACTTTTAGCATTTTACATTCCATGCTATTTTCATCTTTGCTCACTTGAGCATTTACTTTTATGTCATTTTTATTTTGCTCACTTGAGCTTTTCTTTCTTTTTAAAGACACCTAATAATCAACATGAACCATAAAAATCATTAATGATACTTGGACTACATGGTTACTATCCTTTGCATTATGGAGTGATGGATTTCTTGGACTTAGGATTAGAGACCTTGGCCTATCTTGGAGACTTTGTGATTTTATTTGATATTTTGTCTGGAGTTCTTGAGGTTTACCTCAAGACATTGGGTTGTTTGTTTGTTTTGTGTGCAGGTTATTGAGATTACGATCTTTGTTTGTAATCTGGAATTCACCCGTATACAGTCGTTACTCTGCCCGATTTTTGCGAAGATTTAAAACACTTGAAGTTTGGTTCTCTCAAGAGGTCTAGTATCTTTGCTTGCTTGGTTTCACTCCAAATAATGGGAATTCTACATTGGCTTATAATGTCAAGTATCGGCTTCATGTTAGTTAGACGGTTCTCTTCCTTAGCTTTTACCTTATGCTTTAGGATAGTCCCTTCATCTCCTCCCATCTTCTTTAATTTTAAAAACCTTCTCATCTTCTTTCAAAATCTTCTTTGTTTTTAAACTCGAACCGCTTTCATAATAAACCTCAACTTTGTCGAGTGCCTTTTCTTTTAAAACTTATTTTCTTTAAAACAAACTTCAATTCATTTAATCATACTTTGACATTTCTTTCAAAATTAACAAAACACTTCAACTCATTCAAACTCTTTTGTGCGCCCAAGCACCTTTTCCATTCAAAACTTTTTTTTCAAGGTGAGACATGATTCATTGATAGTCGAGCAACATTCTCCTATCCCTATGGTTATAAAGGTGTCGACTTTTCTACTTGAGTACTAGAGGCATTCTCAAACCATCACTCTTGTTGACGCATGGTCCATCTTTCTTACACCTTGTGGGTGTTAGTCGAGATTTCTCTCCTAACAATGATGACTTGTCTCCTTGTTTAAAAACAATCAACAAATAAGTCTTTTCTAGAGGAACTACGTGTACCCTGATCCCCTATTGCACGAAAGGTGGTACGTAGGCACTAAAGGTTCGCAACCGCGGAGGGTGCAAAAATCATAAAAATATTTCTTTTCTCACCTACACCATCCTTTTTATATACAACACATTTTTATAGCCAAAATATACAGATTTTACAAAGAGGTTCTTGCGGAGTACCGTGGATGTTTAGGGTGCTAATACCTTCCCTTTGCATAACCAACCCCCTTACCTTGAATCTTTCCCCTCTTTTTGGGTTATTCGCTCTTTTCCCATTCCTTTGGAAACAATAAAGCGCGGTGGCGATTTTTATTTTGATTTGTATAAAGTCTAGTCAATCCAATGGCTTAGTCTTGCACATTTCTACCGCTACAGTACTACCCATAAGGTGTTGGTCTAAAATTTATCACCTTCCAAACAAGGTTCTAGAGGTTCCCAGAGTCTACATCCTTCCTTCGGAGATTACCAACTTCCCGATTAACTCGGTAATTAGTAATATTCTCAAGAAAAACTCGTCCGAGCGTAGTATCGTGTGACAACTATTTCCAGATTACTCCATCATATCTTTCGCACTACACCTAAAAGGCCAAGATGGGTTAGGTATTCTACGGTCCTCAACTTCAGCAGGCTCCCAGGTCGAAAGCAGTACGTATTCCCGATTACTCGGTAAACGACACTACAGCCAAAGGGGCCTCCACTAAGTGGGGGATCTCATGCCTCCTTTATTGGGATTACTCCCTCAAAGTCAACATGACTATACAGCCCGTCCTATCTTAAATTTTTCCCAAGTCCGAGTGTAGGACTTATGAGTAATCACCAAGCACCCTGAAAACCAGGAAAATCCAGATAAACATATATACAACATATAAAACATAAACAACAATAGCACATATATAGATATAAACAAAGATAGGCTCAACCCACATAAGGATGGACCAGCAAGAGGTCAATCTTTCCCCAGTGAAGTCACCATTTTTTCTGTAGCGGTAGAAATGTTTAAGACTAAGCCATTGGATTGACTAGACTTATACAGATCAAAATAAAAATCGCCACCGCGCTTTATTGTTTCCAAAGGAATGGGAAAAGAGCGAGTAACCCAAAAAGAGGGGGAAAGATTCAAGGTAAGGGGGTTGGTTATGAAAAGGGAAGGTATTAGCACCCTAATCATCTACGGTACTCCGTAGGAACCTCTTTGTAAAATCTGTATATTTTGGCTATAAAATGTTGTATAAAAATATATGGTGGAGGTGAGAAAAGAAATATATTTTTATGATTTTTGCACCTGCCTCCGTTGCGAACCTTTAGTGCCTACGTACCACCTTTCATTCAATAGGGGATCAGGGTACACGTAGTTCTTCTCTTAAAAAAATTTAAAACATAAGTATGTTAATTGATTTTATAAGATTTATAAGATAAGACATCATCGTTATTGTCCATGTGGAAAACATACTTACTACCCATAATCATGAGAAAGGTGAATTTGCATCATCTCAAAGTGGAGGATTTAGCTTGGATTTTAAAATCAACAATGCCTCACTCAACACCCAAGTGGAAAATATTTCTCTTCACTAATATTGTAGAAGTATAGTTGTTAGAGTCACTACAAGGATTGATAAGAGTCTAATCTTTTGAGAAAGGTTTTAAAATAAAACCCAAAGTGGAAAAATGGTTTGAAATGAGATTGATTGACTTTTAGTCTTTTCACAAAAATGTCGAGGTATTATTAAGTTGATTGAAGTTTATTTATGAAAAGGTTTTGAAAACGCATGGACCTAAGTCCAAGTTTATTACGAAAGTGGTTCAAGTTTAAAAACAAGAAGAATTTTCAAAAGGAGGAAGAAGATTTTTGAAATTAAAGAAGATGGGAGGAGAAGAAGAGACTATGATAAAGCATAAGATAAAAGCTAGGGATAGGAATCATCTAATAAACAAGAAGCCAATACTTGACATTATGAGTCAAGATAGAATTCCCATTCTTTGGATTGAAACCAAGCAAGCAAGAATACTAGACTTCTTGAGAGAACCAAACTTCAAGTGTATTAAGTCTTCACAAAAATTGGGCAGAGTAATGGTTGTATATGGGTGAATTCCAAATTACAGACAAAGAATGTAATCACAATAACCTACACACAAAATAAACAAACAACCCAATGTCTTGAGGTAAACCTCAAGAACTCCGGATAAAATATCAACTAAGGTTACAAGGTTTCTAATCCTAAGTCCAAGAAGTCCAATGCTCCAAAATGCCAAGGATAGTATCCAAATAGTCCAAGTATCATTAAAGGTTTTTATGGTTCATGTTGATTATTAGGTGTCTTAGAAGAGAAAATAAAAGCTCAAGTGAGCAAAATAAAAATGACATGAAATGTAATGCTTAAAGTAAATGGTACATAAAGTATAAAAAATAAAAGCATAAAGTAAAAACAATTTAATAATTAGTGGTTAGTTGGATGACCATCTTGAAACTTGCATCTGGAACTCATTAGAGGATTGATAGAACCAAAGCCTCCACACAACAAGTTGCATTTGCTTTTTGTCAAGTATAACATCCATTTGGAATCCTCAAAAGTACCATTTAATAATCAACGATGTTTAAGTGATTCGCGTTGACAAAAAGTGTTATAGATCCATTAGAGGATTGGTAGAACCAAAGCCTCCACATAATGAATCTCAAGGTTATTGGATCAAAGAGATCAAATTAACATACTTGGGCTTGCAAACATAGGTTTGGGCCACGAATGATCATTTATTCGAATCGGGACAAAATTTAGCGCTATGTTAAGCAATCGTAAGTGGACTTATGTAGAAGTCGCACCTATTTTGAGGTCGGTCAATAGCCATCTATGCACCATTTGTTTTGAGACATGATATAGAGATCATGCTTCAATAACACTTAGTGCAATAAGAAAGGGATAAGATGAAGAGGGATGGGAAAGAACATACAAACCACATTTGAATTAAATTTCAATTAAACTATTATTAAAATTATTCATCCATTTTTATGGAGTTAAACTCAACACCATGGATCCAATGATGTTAACAAAGTTTATAATCAAAAATTGAATCCAAGATCAGCCAGAAAATAATCACAAGATAATATTGCATTTAGTATATACATTAAAAAGGTTTTTAAATGTTTTAAAATAGAAATAAAAGAGAAAAATATCAACTATGTTCAAATTAATCAAGAAATAAAAAGTAAGACCATGGAAAAATCAGAAATGAACTAAAATAATTTTATAAAATTTTTGGTAATTTTTTAAAGTCAGAAACTATTTTTAAAATTAAAATAAATTAGTAAAATAAACCAAAAATGATAAAAAAATAACAAAGTCAAAAATAAAAAATAAATGAGGTCACCAATATTTATCACAATATCATTGGATCATTCCATAATTTTTTCAAAATTTAAAAATGCATAAAAGTATTTTTAAACATTTAAAACAATTCAAATAAAGTGTAAATTTATTTTAAAAAAAATATCAAAACACAAAATAAAATTGTGAAAAAAATAAAAATCAGAAAGAGAAAAATCAAAAATATTTTTCATGATTTTTTCATATTTTTAGGACTAAAATGAATTTTCTATGATTTTTTTAAATTTAAAGCAATTAAATATAAAAATCAGAAAAGAAAAATAAAGTTAAAAATATGTGGACCATTGGATGAGAGTCAAAACGCATTAGTAATCAAATCCAAGGGATCTGGCGCGTTGTGCATATCATGGTCTTTAGTGAATAAAGCACTGAATACTTAATTAAATCAGATTTTCAAAAAAATAGATGGCGCGCCTTCATTGGTTGGAAGATGACATGTTGGTCATATTCAACCTCCAGCCAACGTGAATTGCAGGTCTCTCAAATTGTAAAATTAGAAGCTCAGACCTATGCCATTTGCTTCGTCTCTTCAAGACGAAGACAACCACACCTTCGCGACAAATTTATATAAATTGTAGCTCAAGCAATTTGGAAGGAAAGTTTTGAAAAGGGATTTGAAATTTCATGGTCAAAACATGTTTCCAGATAAAAGTAAGTGTTGTGACTAGAATCAGGGCAATGAGAGCATCACAATGATATCAAAGTTTTAAAGAATTGATGGAGAAATCTACCTATTGAAATTGAGTTGCAAAGCTCTGAAACTAAACTTCTATGGAGCAATATAGGGCACGATTCTTGAAGGTAATTGTATAGTTAGCTTTAGGTAAGATCAAGGAAGGTAAATTGATAGAAAAATTGGATTGAAAAGGGCTTGAACACAGATTTCAAAGTTGCAGAAATTTGAGTTATGGAACAAGTTTGGCAGGGTGATTCTGGCTATCCAAGCTTGAGAAAATGAATGAGGGATGACCCTATATTTATAAGGAATCAAATGGAATGTCCAAGCGTGTGAAATGATGAAGTTTGGAGGGAAATCGTGTGAAGTTGCAAACAAGAAAAATGTGACTTCTAATTTGATCAAAACTCATCAAAAACGTGTGTTTTGCTGTGCTAATCACTTCTGGAAGTTCACTAAACTTGTTTAGAGGCAAAAACGTGCATAAACAAAGTGTTTAGAAGCTAAATCAATGATTTCAAATTCTGACTTTTGAAGAAACTTCAATTTCAAGTTACCATGTTTAAATCAATGGCATTCTCAGCTCAAGGGATCTTAGGGCATGACTCTTGATGATTTAGAAAGATGATGTTACAAGATTTGCAATGGAAAAAGAATGGAATCAAATGGATGCTTGAGCTGAAAGTTGCATTGAGTCAAAGTTGGAGAAAAAGGGTTGACTTTCCATACTTAGAAATATTTCAAATTTTTCTTCAAAAGTGACCTATAATGTTTTGCATCCAAACATGGTCTTCCACTTGGAATTTGCTATTGACCAAAAAAGATGGCATGAAAAAGATCTCTTAAATGACACTTTGAAACTTGGACCATTCAAAATCTCCAAAAATTGATAGACTTATGAATTGTTGAAGTTGGCAAAAAATCATGAAATGACCTATATATCTTTAGGGCATCTTCCATCCATTTTCTCACATTGCATATAAAAGAAGGAATAAAGTTAACATCCTCAAGATCATTATGGAAAAATAGTGGGCTAGAGGTGATAAAAATTGACCAAGTTATGATCATTTGAAGTCATACATTGTCATCAAGTTTCTTCCACATTAAAACTCCTTGAAACTTTTGAAGTGATTTGTTAATAACCCTTTGAAGAGAAGTATGTCTTTGGAATCACTCAAAAATTCCAAAAGATTAGCAAGATATACTTCTTTGAAGTTCAAAACCCTAGCTCCTAGATCAAGAAAATGCTTTGAGGAACCTTGACAATTTTGAACCACCTTCTTGTACCAACACTCTTACTTTGTAAATAGAAGTTATTGAGGATGAAAATGATAATTCATATCCACCAAAACCACTTCCATGCCTTGAGAATTTAGAGAAATATGTACTTGTGGCCAATGGGAACAAAGCCTTGTCCAACCATGACAACTTCTTCAATCAACCCCTTGTACTTTTGAATCAATCTTGATAACTTGGAAATATAGTGAACCAAAATAAACCTTTCCATGCCATCCCTTCCAAAACAACTTCAATGGTGAGGTTTGAATTTCTCAAACTTTATTGACTAGGGCATGGAAATAAACTCATGAACCCATGGATCAACTTGCTAAGCCGCATTGCCTTTACCTACATTATCAACAAGTAAGACAAACCAACATTGTATTTTATTAATTAGAAGGAAAATCAAGACAAAATATTCATAATCACAAAAGAAAATAAATCAAAGTGCTTGGTGATTCCTCAAAGAGCAAAGCTAAAGATAGGGAGAAGAACCACAAGCCCTAATGTGATCTTGTTGTGATTGAATCAAAATGGTGTGATGAAAGGGATCTTAGGGGCAAAAATTAGGGTACAACAGTTGCCCTTATTTAATTTTCTTCTATCCGGAGATACAAGGGTTAAAATCCTTCATGTCGACGCGATCGAAGATACTTAAATATAAAATAAACCCTATTTTTTGCCCTAAGATGCCATGCAATGCTTATGACTGTATATGAACATAATCAAAGGGATGCAAAACACCACTGGGGATATATCAAAAGAAGCAAAAGAAAAACCCGACCAGGAAAATAAATCAATGGTGGATCAAAAGACCCGAGTTATAGAGGATGATAAAAAAAATCAAAGGATACACCAACTTCTACTGAAGGAGAAACTACCAACGTTCACTGAAGGTAGAGAGGAGAAATCATCAACGTTCACTGACGAGGAGCTACCAACGTTTACTGAAGGTAGAGAGAAGAAATCATTGACGTTCACTGACAATGAACTACCAACATTCACTGGAGGTAGAGAGAAAATAAAATATCAAAACACTTCCGTTCACTGACAGAGAACTACCAACGTTCATTAGAAGTAGCAAAAAGATAACAAGCACCAACTTTCACTGAAGGTGACGTACCAACTTTCACTGAAGGTAGAAAGAGAATATCATAGCACTGCCTTTCACTGATGATGAACTACCAACGTTCACTGAAGGTAGCAAAAAGATAACAAGCACCAACTTTCACTGAAGGTGACCTACCAACTTTCACTGAAGGTAGAAAGAGAATATCATAGAACTGCCTTTCACTGATGATGAACTACCAACGTTCACTGAAGGTAGCAAAAAGATAACAAGCACTAACTTTCACTGAAGGTGACCTACCAACTTTCATTGAAGGTAGAAAGAGAATATCATAGCACCGTCGTTCACTGACGATGAACTACCAACGTTCACTGAAGGTAGAAAAAAGATAACAAACACCAACTTTAACTGAAGGTGACCTACCAACTTTCACTAACGGTAGAAAGAGAATATCATAGCACCTTCGTTCACTAATGATGAACTACCAACATTCACTGAAGGTAGCAAAAACATAACAAGCACCAACTTTCACTGAAGGTGACCTACCAACTTTCACTGAAGGTAGAAAGAGAATATCATAGCACCTCCGTTCACTAACGATGAACTACCAACGTTCACTGAAGGTAGAAAAAAGATAACAAGCACTAACTTTCACTGAAGGTGACCTACCAACTTTCACTGAAGGTGACCTACCTAACAAGTTTTTTTTAAAATTCTGGTGTTTCACCCAGAATGGGTCTCAACTTCTTCTTTAACTAAGGCACTCTGCCTGGAAAGGGTAATATATAAGTTGTCTCAAATAAAGAGACCTGCTACTTGTTGTTATAAGAAGGATTGTAAAAATGACTTTCTGGGGAAAGCAGTATGGCTTCCTGGGGAATGAATCATGACTTCCTGGGGAAATTCTAACATATCACTGTTGAGGAGAAAAAAGTCTTCTCATGCAAAATAAATGCACATTCTCAAACCAAAGCTCGAAGCTTCTAGACATCCAAAGTAATAAAAATGATGGGAAACAAAGATTCAATCCAGAAATAAACTGGAGTAAAATGGTCTACCAAAATACATCCTTTGAGAAATAAACTCAAGAGGGAAACCCAATCTATCCAGACAAAGAGCTGTGTAGGAAGGCTAAAGAAAAAATCTTCCACGAGGGATAACTCAGTGGGGAAATTGAAAGAATATACACTTTCTGCTTATGACTGACACTCTATTAGAGAGAGGACAACACA